>CM075203.1:12350334-13055334 GCA_037577475.1 Chaunax sp. Z400
GTGTTTTTAGGTTTTTGTTTTTACTAGGTGGAATAAGATTTAAAAATACACACCAAAGAAATGCAAAGAGTGTCCGAAGGTGCCTAAAGGCATAATCAGTTCAGCGAAGAGGTTTAATTTGTGCCATGAGTGTCAACGTCTGTTACAATGAACTTGTCGAGACATGGTGTCACATGGGAAAGAGGAGGCATCACTGAAACATCAGGTAAGCGGTCATCTCTCTGTCCAAAAGTGACCTCATTTTGTGGAACACAGTGTGACTTAGATAGAAACAATGATCCTAATTTCCCCCGAAGATATCAAGTGTTTTATGTGGCCGAATCGAAAGCACTTGAATGGTTCAAATCATAAAATGAATTGATGGGGGAAAAAATCTTGCCTTGCAATTAATTGGTTAAATCACTATGAATTGAACAGATGATAGTAGGTCAGCATACGAGAAATTAAGCTCTAGCGAAAGTTCAATCAGGAAGACTATTATTCTGCACACTTAGACCTCAGCGTATTCCTCCTAATATCCTGTCATTCACACCTCTCACACATGCACAGTCTTAATTTGCTACTATTTTCTGGGGCGGTCAATTTAGATATCAGCTGTTCCCATCAGCTGTTCACATCCATCCAATAGCCCAGTGACACACCCTCATTGTTAGCCCATCATCTCACTGTTGTCTTTCTAAATATGATCCTCTCTGTACCCCTGGTTCAGCTGTTATGTGCACCCTCCACCTCACCTCAGTCATCGCAGATTCACCAACTTCATCATTTCATCAGTCTCAGCAGAGTCATCAGCCACCACCACCACCACCACCAGTGTGTGGCCTTTCACTCACAATGTTACTAAAGAGCATAAGCACCAAAGACTTTCTGATAATGTTCACATATCATCTGCTGCAATAAAAAATTATCTTTACTTCATTCACTTTTCTCTCATGATTGAAACAGTTTCTTTCACAAATAACCCCCCCACAGGATTCCTATCCGTGAGCGAACTTCATTTAACAAGTTCTGTTGTTTTTTGCAAATCAAAGGTGTTGAATGTGATGAAAACCTGAAGCTGTTTTGTATGACTTCTAACCATCTGTGTTGATTAAAAGCAGAGTTGAAAGAGGCATTCAAATTTATAAATATCACAATGTAAAACTCACAGAAAAGTGTATCTGGAGTATCAGCAGTTGCACAAATTCTCATTATGCAGAATGGCTACTTGTGGAGTAGGCATATTATACTTCTGTACATATTAGTACAATTTACATTATTATTACTGATGCATTCTTGGTTAAGAAGCATTACAATGCTGTTGCTAGTTGAGCTAATTTTAGCTTCCTACCTATAATACATTGTTTTCTGTGTAAAATCTTTGCCTGCAACATTACTAGTATTTGTAGCTGTAAGAAAAATAGAGAAGAATAAAAAATTATAATACATATTTACATATAAAATAATCGTGGCAGAAAGGTACAACATATCCAAACAAGGAAATTCTCCAGTATGGTACTGGTGTATCAAAACTGTACAGAAGTACAGTAAATGCACCACACAAATGCATGGGGGGTGAGAGCGTTTGATCACCACAGGGATGGTCAGATGCAGATGTCAGGGTCAGCAGAGGGAGATGTGGCTGCGAGGACACTGGATCCTGAGCCGATTAATTTTCCCACCCCCAGGGTATCAGCGGCAGGCAAGACAGACAGGAGCTTTTCTCAGTGTGCTGTCAAGGTGAGGACATGGTGAAGCATAGACACCCAGCTACTACCCCCAGCATCGCAGCGCACAGCACTTTAGGTAATGAAACTCCTCTCAGAAGCGGATACAAGTTTCAGACAAGGTAAAAACTTTTTAGAGTTTTTACCAACGTTATACCTGACATTCATCCGGTGATCTTTGAGTGACTCACTGCTTCTCAAAATCAATATTAGCCAGTAAACCAGCGGCAGTCAAAATGAGTCACACAAACACCTTTTACTGGCTACCTTTGATAAAATAGGCCTGTTTTTTTTCTTTTTATTCTTCTTTTTTTCATCCAGTCATTATTCTCTGAGAAATTAAAGAAAACATTGAAAATATCTCTCAATTTAAAGAAAGGGAAAAATAAATTCCTGGAGCCAGCCCTTTATCTGAATCTGCACAAAAAAATTAATGGTGTCTATTCTGGGCCAAGACCTATCCTCCCACCAAGATTCATTGAAATTAATCAGATCAGGTTATCTATCAGTCCTTGCTTTATGATTATTATGTTTAGCCATGATCATGCAAATCATGATCATCAAATCATCATGCAAATCAATAGCATTGCATGCAAGCATAAAGAACATGAGTATATGATTATCTTTTGTCTGAAATTATTTCTGATAAACACATAATTTCCTTTGTTAAATGTGTTTTGGGAAGATGTTAATTTCCACACTGTCCCCAAACACGCATGCATACTCCACCACAGCCATGCTCAGAAACAACCTGGGCGACGAACAAGGAGACCTTTTCACAACTATTTTAGCCAGTGTGAGAACAGTCATATCACATATCACTAATCCCTGCTGACAAGAAATGAAGTTGCAAAAAATAAGATGAACAGGAATGGCTCCACAGTCCTGAAATAGCTGCAGCAGACAGGAGTCTCAGAGAATAATGTAATAGGGGTGCTTAATGTCAAGCTGAGCAGGGAGGGAGGGATGGAGAGGGGAAAGTTCAGAGCTCTTCCACCCAAAATACTGAGAGGCATTAATGTGAGACAAAATGATTTGTCACGATGAGAGGTAAAGAGGGAGAGGAAGGTGCAGTGGTAATATGTAGCTGTGGTTTTGAAGGATCAAAAATGACAGAGGGTAGTTTTCATTTATTAAGCATTTCATGATGAATTAATGTAACCATCTTTAATAAGGTGCAATGAATGCATACTAAGAGTTTTGTAAAGTCAGATCTTATCTATTAGGATAATGTCTCACTTTCAGAACCTCACTAAATAAATATTTACCTGATTTAAGAAAACACAGATTCTGCTTTTATTAACTTTATTTCCTAATTCAAGACATATTTCATATGTATTTGTGCATCAAAAGCCTTTAGATGATATTTATTGCTTGTGATTATGAGAGAGACCGAGCTGTCAGCTACAATAAGTCAACAGAGCTTCTGTGCAGTGTCTGCATTCAGCGAGCGTCATCGTAAAAGATGAAATGTCACAGAAAGATTGCGAAAACTTCATTTAGAGGGCCCATCTTATTAAATTACACCTAACTGCCTAGATGGCAGGAGCTGAGAGAGCTTACTATCTCCAACTGTCCTCTTTCTTCACTTGTACTGTCCCTTCCATTCTCACATTTACGTCGATTTTTAAAGCACCTCACATAAGCCTGTTAGCTGATTTTCTCTCAATTAAGACTGCATGATTTCCTTTGTAATTTTCTGCTTTTTTTTTTTGCAAATCAATAAATGCATTGGTAAAACTCTGATGTAAACTGCGTGAAATCTGAATCTGAAATCTGATGTGAATGTAATGGTATTAGTGTATGTAGTGACATGCTTTAAAAATGCAATGCAATAGAAGCAATAACATGTTCCAGCATCATGGGAAGGTTGTCCTTGCAAAGTGCCCTTGGGCTGGATACTGAACCCCAAACTGTTCCATCTGTGTGAGCAACTGTGTGAATAGTTATCACTCCTGATGAGGTGGCATGCTAGGTGCCAGTCTCTCCAGCCACTGCATGAATGTGTGTGAATGGGTGAATGCTGGTTTCTGTTGTAAAGCATTTTGAGTGGTCAGGCACTATTTAAGAACAGTCCATTTAAATGTTAGTAGTAGTCTTACAAATTCCTTCATCATAATGAAATAAAGTATATGTAGTATAGATTCACATATGTTGAACGTATTGTAAATAAAAAGTGACCAGTGTGACCAGTGTTATGTTGTTAGTTTACAAGAATGCAGCACTGAGCTGTGCTATGGTTCAGTTTTTTTAGGTTACCATTTCCTGTTTTATTTTGAAACTGTTTTCCATGCCATGTGTTTTTGCTTTGCATTTCCTTTATTTTCTTATGATCTGTTATACCCCGTGTTACCCTGCCTTGCTCTGCCTTGTCCTGCTGATCCCTGCTTTTGCACCATGTCTGCTCTGTGATCCCTGTTTTGTCTTAGTTTTTGCTTCTTGTTTTTTTTGGATTTTGTACCTTGGATTCTGTTGCCTTCTGTTTGTTCACAGTTTTGCCTTTGTTGTGTATTTATTGCCTTTTATTTAATTAAATCCCTGAACTGCATTCTCTGCCCCCCTGTGTTGTCTGCATCTGGGTCCTTTTTTGAACCGCACCTAACAACTGTATACTTATTTCTAGAAATATAATGTAAATCGAAAACACAGTAAGAAGCTGTAAAGAACACTACTTCACAGGCATGTCCACTTCCAGTTAATACATTTACAGTCAAAAGTTTTAGTGTGATTTCTTTTTGAGTTTTATATTTAATGAATTTGAATTATTTTCCCTCACAAAATACTGTAAAGTGGAGTGGAGCCAATCAAGCCCAGCTCCATATACAGTGTATTGACCGGAGTACGTTTGAATTTGATTAAAGTTTAAATTCCTACATCAACTTTTAAACTATTTACAATCTCAATTTTTCATTTTTGCAACACACTCTTTTTCTGATGAGCTTTTCTTTTACATTGACCAACAGGTCCACTCTTTATTTCTCTCTCTTATCTCTCCCTTTACTTCATTTGTACCAATTCATGCTTGTCTGAAAAAAATGAAAATGTGTTATACCTGTAGTCATGGAAGCAGCAGTGGATCCCACTTAGCCTGCTCTCTGGGAGGCAAAGCCCTCTCATTTAGACACACACATGCAATGGATATGCGAGCTGCCACCTGTGATTATGGTTCAGTTACATAACAAGGTTTGCAGTCTAGATGTGTGAACCTTGTGATCTACTGTTCTCCAGGCTCGCAGCACCACAGTGTTGAAGCCTCATATTATAATGAATTTGGTACAGTACCTGTTGCAGGCACGTATCAAGAGAAAGCTTTGAGCTCCATTAGTTGATGTCCTCGGCCAAACACAATAGCCTGTTGATGATCACAGACAGGCTATTGCGAATCGCCCTTAAAAGTCCAAAATCAGAGGCTGTGAGGGAGAGCGAATAGGAGCACAGAGAGAAAAAGAGAAAAGACAAAGAGAGAGAGAGAGAGAGAGAGAGAGAGGGTTCCTGGACTGATTAATCATTGGTGATAAAGCTGGTGCTGAGCCAGTACGTCTGTATTTAGAAACTTCTCACTCTCTCAACCCCCTCTCTTACTAATTGTCATCTCTTTTAGCTTTTGACTGATGACTGGGTCTCTGAAAAGACGTGAGAAAAGGGGAGCAGACAGTCAGCTCTGGGGATAATGTCAGACTGTCTGGAAAAAACGCCATTGTGCTCAACAGTGGTGGCGGCAGAGGAAAAGCCAAAGATGTCTTCACCAGAACCAACTGAACGCCTAAAAACAGAGACTGTGAAGAATAGAATGTGAGTGACACAACAGTCCTCTGTAAACACTGCAAACAGCTCTTTCTTAGGAGGAACAATGATCACCTTGAGGACTTTAAACGTAGAATGGTGTGATGGAATAAAAAGCTGACTAATAGAGTGACAGGCATACTTCAAATTGGATCCATCTTACACAGGAGTCCTGGTGTGGCAAGACTGCAGTAGTGTCAAACACACATGTACACAAGCACACGCAGGCATCCTCAGGTCAAATGCTGTTGATTAGTTGATGATGACAAGTGTGAAGGACATCAATCAGCACTGAGACACAGCACCCGACAGTGCAACATAAATCGATACACTCTGTGCAGCACATGTTGAAACTTTGATCACTGTTGCCGGTCAAACATTTGCACAGGTCATGCCATGCCTGTGCAACAGACAATATTGTCACCAGATGCTGCAAAGGGAGAATTTTTCAGCTCTTTTCTATAAAGGAGCTGGTGTTATAACAGGACTCAAGCAGAGCAGATGGGCTCGAAAAGGCAGCAAACTTTGGGCTGTTAATTTCATGTGGGAAGCCTTCGCAAAGCCTTTTCTCCTTCCTGATGCTGCTTCCATTTAATTGCGATTAGCATCTGATCAAAAACAATGGTGGATTGTCTGCTCGAGTTTTCTGAATGATACGTCTGTGCATCAAGTTGCTGTCAACTGGTGGTGCCATGATGTGGGCGTAAGTGAGAGAGGCAACAAGAGGGAGAGAGAAAGAGAGGGGGGAGGAGAGACGAGAGAGGGGGAGGGAAGGAGGCTGCAAATGGCAGTTTTCTGTGACACCAGAGAGGGAGGGAGGGAAAGAGGGAGAGAGGGAGAGAGAGAGAGTGAAGAAATAGTCAGAGGGAGAGAGTGAGAGAGAGAGAGAAAGAGAGAAGCAATCCAACTAGATCAGATTGCAATAGATTGATAGAGAGAGCTGTTCAGGTTAATAAGCAGTGAGGGACTATTGTACAGTTTTATGAGAAATGTGAAGGGTAGACTTCACCTCAGTGGAGATGAAGGACGAGCAGATGACCTGGTGAAGAAATTACCCAGAAGATGGAGATACAAAAAGCTGAATTTTCACTGGGATAATCCTCGTTTGTACTTGTTCTCATGTCCAGCACTGACCGACTGAGCCGGCCCAAGGTTCTGGTGTGACTTAGCCTGGTTGGAACTACGTTTCATCTGTGCTCGCAGAACAGCACCTGGAAACACAGGCAAAGAGATCAGGCAAGGATGAAGAAATTCAAAGGGGGTCTGTGCCTTGTGCTGAAGATGATGGAGCGGTTTTCTCCACTATTAGACTAACGCACAATGAAGGAGCGGCTGCAGGGGCAGATGCAGAGAATGCCTCGGTTTGTTTAACAGGACCACTGGGAGAGAATAATCACTTTAGTACTTTTGCAGCCTGTGGGGAGGACAGATAATAAAGGTAAGAGACGGACAGAAAACTTCACCTCAAACTTGCAGCCTGAATTTCATATCAGTATTTGTCAGCTGTCACAGATCTGTGTTTGACAAGTGGCACTAGATGGCAACTTGAGCATTCCCTTTGAAGCAGCAGCATTCATTCTGTTGAAACCGATTCAGACATTGAATACAATCAATTCATGAATCATTTTAGTTTGTTACAATTAAGTATGCTGGCTTTATTTAAGGTAGTCTTTTTGTGCAAGCCCCTGTTGTCCCCTAACTTGGAGAAAATGTATAAAAACTGCTAAAATCCCTTTAAGTCTGATGCAAAATGCCACAAATTAAAGGTCAAACTCACTTCTGTTGGCTCCTTGTTTAGTTTTTAAGCCACTGTGCTGTAGTACAGAGCCAAACATATTTACAGTGAACTGCATGTTTGGTATAGAAGAAAGCCTTTTTTTTTTTTGATTTTTCTACCCAAAGGATCTCGTGCAAGGTTAGATTTTGTGGCCATGAAGGCCCTGCCTGAAAATATCAGGATATTGACAGACTCCCAGTTCCCAAAGGGCTAAAACAACAACAACAACAACAAACCCCCTGAAATATAGCTAAGAAAAACTCAGAGTTAAACATGAAACGGCTTAAACAAAAATTTAACCCTGAGGATGAACCTATAATAATGTGGGATTCTTCTTTAAATTTTCTCGATCCATGTGATAGCTCAGGGAGAGGCAGAGCAGATATAAATGCATTATATTGTGTAACAATGGTGCTGCTGAAATGATCAAATAATCAATTATTTAGGCAACAGAAATTGAATTGATAAAAAAAACATCAATAATTAAAGTCATTTTTAAGTAAAAATGCCAAAATAAATTGCTGCTGTTCTGTCTCTTATCAATGTAAACCAAATAGCTGTGAGTTCTTTTTTATACCACGAATCAGACAAAATAAACAATCATAGGATAACACTTTCAAATCTGGTCATTATGTTTTACATCTGACAGACAAAAAGCAAATCAGTTTCAATAATAGACAATAATAATTGTTAACTTTAGGCCTAGATCATAGTTCGACCAGTAGAATCACAAATTCAGTCGATGTAAACAAACACATTTCTATATTACATCCTCACAGTTTAATTTCAACAAATACATTGATTACAAATCCACAGGTTACCGCTTGAACTCTTTGTTGGCATCTAATTTCCTAAGAATATTATATCACATAACTAACTGTAGCATCTATTTTAGCACACAAGTCCGAAGGTCAGACACAAGCAGGTATTAATGGATTAATGTGTTGCTTAAGGTGCTGCACTTTTCTACAAAGAAACCACAGATGAGAGTGTACAAAGGAGACAGAGGATGAAGAGAAGGAAGATTACACGAGAATGAAGCTTATTGCCTGGCAGTTCAATGACCTCATCCTGCTTTTCATCTCAGCTTAGCACAATTTGATTCACTTTAATTATTCAAAGGGGATATTTAACATGCAGAGGACATGAACACACTGAAAACATGACATATAACACCTCCACAGAAAAAGACACAAGATCACATCAGACATATGGACTAT
Organism: Chaunax sp. Z400; assembly: GCA_037577475.1. Classification (NCBI taxonomy): domain Eukaryota; kingdom Metazoa; phylum Chordata; class Actinopteri; order Lophiiformes; family Chaunacidae; genus Chaunax; species Chaunax sp. Z400. The sequence goes on from CM075203.1 coordinate 12,358,821, forward strand.
ATCTTAAATATCTTCTTCTATGACCTCATGTATAATGTATAGCAGTAATGTATTACGTCAGTCTCTGTGGTCTAACTGACATGTATCACTTAAAATTGGAAATTACAGTTCGGGTTTATTATGGGTGATTCAGCCTTTGAAAACTGCACAAAAAAAGATGAAAAAAGTCCAGTGAGAAGCTCACGTGTCACGAATCATGTGTCAATGGGTACCAGGTGTTTTTGAATGGTGGAAAAGGTACAGGTGCAGCTAGCAAAACAAAAGAAGCAGATTTTATTCTTCTTGCTTAAAATACACCAGCTGTTACACCAATGTTAGAAGGTGATGTAGTTCCTTATGAACACTTCTCTTACCACTTCTCTCTGCCACCACCTGAGATGGCATCTTGGCACAGGGGATGGCCTACATACAGAGTCTAGCAGCCTCCAGGGTGGGATAGTCTCTGGTTCTCACTTACACTGTCTTTGTCTTGTCTAGGAGTTACAGCTTCGGTTATGTCACCAACTACTGAATTGCATTTGAAAACCAAAACAAGTTTTTTTTAATCAGTGTTAATCAGACAACATCTCTGCATAGTGAAGTGGTGTTACTTTCTATAGGAAAATACCTGTAGGTCACTTGAGACGAGATGAGTTCTGCATGGTGAGCTATAGGAAAATACAATGACACCTGAGCCTTGGCTCTTCCTTCACAATGGCCTTGGGAGGTGGGCTGTGATCGTAGTGGTTGAGCTCAGTTTCCTGCATGCATGTCTTGTGACGAGGCACCCTCTCCAGCTCCATCTCATTGTTCCTCCCAACCCCTTCCATTATTTTGCACATGCAATTATTCATTCTATTCATCCTAATAAGCTGCAGGCTCATCGTCTCACCTAGTCAGTTCCCTCAACTGCCCAAGAACACATAAAACTACTAGGTCGCAAGATTTTATTTGTTCCATTATTGGCCCTTGTGCAAATAACTTTCTGTGTCCCGCCTTATGCAAGACGCAATATGGCCTCCCCCTGAGCTGTCCTTTCATTGGCTAAGAATTAACAACTGGTATTAAAGGGTCAGTCTGTGATCCCATACAAAAAGGTTGAGCCACCACCAGAATTCAAATTTATGACGATTTATGATGGTGATACAGGACTAAAGTAGAATCTTTTTTTTTTAAACAAACATTTTTTTTCATACATATGAAAAAAACATTGCACAACATTGCACTGCACAACTAAGGTATGATATGGAGACTGTGCACCGTGTAGGGCTGCTCAGGTCATGTGTGCAGAGACCAAGACATATAATGTGAAATGCTGAGTCGATGTTCAGGCTCAAGACTCATCTCAATTATATAACACACTCACTGTGCTTACTATGCCAAACAGACCACCTGCTACGGCATTGGTGACCAGAAGGAGCCCAAATATGTTTAAATAAACTGTCGAGGTAAAAATAAAGATAGAGCTGCTGCAGATTCAATTGTAAAGGATGAGATCATCTTGTTTGGTGGACAGATTTACATATTTGGGAGTAGTGATAGGATTACTATTTTTAGCATTAACAGCTGTGCTCCTTTGGGAATATACTGTGATATTGTCAAAAGAGAAAAAGAGCCTTTCAAAGTATAATAGTGGATCATAACTTTAAGCTACAGTATGTTTACCTGATACAGAAATGCGTTTGACCCCTAAGGGACAAATTTAAGACTGTGGATGAGGTAATTTGCCTTCAGATCAGAGCTTCCACCTGAAAGAGCGTGAGTGAGGATGGCATTAGTGTGAGGGTATGGCAGACGGCAGGGCACCTGGGATTTGGGAACTCACATGAGTGAACTGTCAAGTCTTCAGGGCCCGAATCAGGCAGGCACACACAGAAGGGATGTGGCCAGGCGATAAAAGCTGTCTGCCAGAAGGGCCTCAGTCCAGCCTCATGGGTAAAAAGATGTTGACCCTGAGGCTCAACATCCAGTGTAGCGGCCAGGTTAGAAAATTATTTGACATACTACCAATGAATTTCATTGCAAACCACCATTTTGACACATACGGTATGAGTATATTATCAAGTGTGTAGTATGTTTAAAACTGTAACGTTTCATTGTGTGATTACAATCAATATGTAATAGAGGGCACAGGGAGAAATCTGCTATACCTACTTGTTTTGAGCGCCATGGGGAAAGAGATTCTGCATTCTCGGAACGAGATTAATAAAAAATAAATCGTACAGAATGAGGCCAAATAAAAAGTCCTTCTCTCTCTATCCTTGCACGAAGTTTCTAAAATTGCATGTCCATGGAAACAGGGGCACACATACAAATCCCCTATGAGGATGTTTAAATACACACACATACCCTTCTACTGCCCTAATAAAAGTATGTATCATGCTGAAAGGACAATGGCCCACTTAAACAAAATAGAAGAGTGCAGTTTGTCTGCTGTGATGGATGCATAAGCATGCTGCTGAAAAACTATTAATACAAGCAGAGCATGCTGAAAACTAACACGTGATGGCCGTTCCATCACTGATAGGCCTAAAATATAACATAAAAATATGCCGGCAGTATCAGCATCTTGTATGATGGTCATTTATTTCATGATAAAATAATAAACATCTGGTAGGTGATGACTTAGCTTGTCTCCACTGCCAGCCATCTTTATAATTTGAAAGACAAAAGCACAGGTGGTGCCATGTGACAGAGGTGGATCTGCTGTGAGGCCAGCTCTTCAGTCACCCAGCAGACATCAAAAGACATGACGACACTTCAGAGGGAGCCAAATGAGTTGTGATGTTTACCGAGAGTAAGACTGTAAAGAGGAGTGTTAAGTAACTAAAGTAACCAATACAGGATACTAATTCTATAAACCCTATACTAGAGAGTGGCACAGGAAAAACAGTGCTCTCATAAAGCTTAATAATATCGAACATTTTGTAAAATTATACTATTAATAGAATTATGACCATCTCTATTGTTTCTTTTTACAGTTATTACCATTGTTAGATTTGCCAAAGAAGAGGCTTAACAGAGGCTGGACTTGAGCATAAATAACCAAATGTCACATCAACAGAAGTCACTTTAGTAATACATGTAAAATAATAGTTTATTTGTGTTATTGTTAAACCTTCAAATGTTTTGGGCGTTGAGAGAAACTTTGCATGTCATCACATAATCAAAAATTAAAATGAAAGTCATCCAATGCAGGTTCATCTGGTGCATTCATGTACCTTATTTTATTGAAATTACAACACGTAACACACTGAAAAAAGTGATGATGTTGAATCATTTGTGTTCTAACACACGTAAAGGTAATCAGTCCCCTTTTTGGGTCAGTACAACATTTTATTTGAGTGTTCTGTCACTAAAAGCTTTCATGGTTGGCTTTTTGGTGATGTTTCCTCCACAGGTATGGTGTGATTTGATCATTATGTCACAAAAAGATGCTCACATTGTTCTCCTCTCCCGACACTCTCTCTAGGGACTGGATTAAAGCACAAGGCTCCCACCAAGCTCCTTTTCTTTGACACTCTAAAATGGACCTTAGCCTGTGAACAAGCTGTGAGGGGCTTCGATCACACACTGGGATTCCAGGCGAGCCCTTCTGCTCTGCCCGTGCAGTTGGAGGCGCGGCCAGGAGCATGAGTGTGGGAAGGATCAACCGCTACAGCATTGTGTCATCGGAAGAAGAAGGTCTCCGCCTCACTACCATGCATGGCATGAATGGTTTTGGCAATGGCAAGATCCACACACGTCGCAAGTGTCGCAACCGGTTTGTCAAGAAGAATGGCCAGTGCAATGTGCAGTTTGCCAATATGGAAGACAAGTCACAGCGCTACATGGCTGACATATTCACCACATGTGTTGATATTCGCTGGCGATGGATGCTGATTGTCTTCACTCTTGTATTTGTTGTCTCATGGCTAGCCTTTGGCTTAGCTTTTTGGGTCATTGCTTTGCTACATGGAGATCTGGATAACCCAGCTGGAGATGACAACTTTACTCCGTGTGTCCTGCAGGTCAATGGATTTGTGGCTGCATTTCTATTCTCAATTGAAACACAGTCTACCATAGGTTATGGCTACCGCTGTGTGACTGAGGAGTGCCCAGTGGCTGTCTTCATGGTTGTATTCCAGTCCATAGTGGGCTGCATCATCGACTGCTTTATGATTGGCGCCATTATGGCCAAGATGGCGAGGCCTAAGAAGCGTGCAGAAACTCTGTTGTTTAGCCACAACGCTGTCATTGCCATGCGAGACGGAAAGCTGTCTCTCATGTGGAGGGTAGGGAACCTTCGCAAGAGTCACATTGTAGAAGCCCATGTCAGGGCGCAGCTCATCAAACCTCGGATCACTGATGAGGGGGAATATATTCCTCTAGACCAGATAGACATTAATGTGGGCTTTGATAAAGGCTTGGACAGGATTTTCTTGGTTTCACCCATCACTATTCTCCATGAGATAGATGAGGAGAGTCCCCTTTTTGGGATCAGCAAACAGGACTTGGAGACAGCAGACTTTGAGATCGTCGTCATCTTAGAGGGGATGGTCGAAGCAACCGCTATGACCACACAGGCTCGCAGCTCTTACTTGGCGTCTGAGATCCTTTGGGGTCACCGTTTTGAGCCAGTCTTGTTTGAGGAGAAGAACGTGTACAAGGTGGATTACTCTCACTTTCACAAAACCTACGAGGTGCCGTCCACCCCCCGCTGCAGTGCCAAGGACATGGTGGAGAACAAGTTCCTAGTCCCCAGCTCTAACTCCTTCTGTTATGAAAATGAGCTGGCCTTCCTAAGCCGTGATGATGAGGAGCAGGATGTAGGTGGCGGTGGCAGGGTATTGGCAAACCTCAGTCCAGACCGGAACAGCCGACATGAGTTTGAACGCTTGCAGGCCACCAGGGTGATTGATCAAAGGTCATATCGTAGAGAGTCGGAAATATGACCCATGGTCAACTTTCAATAACTTTATCCAAGGTTAAAAATGCAGAACAATGCAAAGTGCCATAGGGAAAGCTGACGACTGTGAAAGATTGGAAATGAAATAACAACAGTAAAGGTGACTTAACTGGAAGGAATGAAGAGAAGCAAAAGCACATAGCTTAGAACTTTGTGGTAAGGAATGTCTATAATCAAGGAAAAGGCTAAAAAAAAAAAAAAGACCTCCTTCCTTCATGGAAACTTGAATATTTTTTTGAAATGGTCATTTTGAGTTAAGAGTCTTCAATGACATTGCATCAAAAAACGGTTGTGACAGAACCTTGCTATCAAATCTTAGGTGTAAATACATTGCTTGGGTAAGTTCTGTTTTGTGTGCCGTATCAATTCCCACAAACATCTCTAAAAAAACAAAACATAAATTGCAAATTCAACTTGATCTTGGGCACAAATAACAATGTCACATGGCTTCTCTTAAGCTCTCCTCGCATTGCTGTAATCTGCTGGACCTGCATTCAATGACACATTGATAATCAGTGCACTGCAGCATTCAGATGCAATAAGCCATGATAAAACATCTGACCCGCTGAGTACAACATAATTCAACACCTTCATTTTAGTAACGTATGTGTTGGTATGATCCCAAAACATAGGAAGAGTCGGCACAATTAATTGCACTATGAAGAGCATAACACAACTACTGAACAGAAATGTATAAAGACACACTTTTTATATTCTCCTATTGCCTCCTATTTTAATCTTATCTTAAATATCTTACAAGTCACCAATTCTATGATTTGGCTGCACTGGCCTACGCAAACATTGCTCAGTAGTCAGGTAAAACATAACTAAAGCACAACGAATATCAATAGACACTTTGTACTTTCAATTTTTTTTGTAGCTCTCCAAGATACAGGTTGCAAAATCCAGGGTTGTATTCATCAAATTAAAAACTTTATAGTAGCAATTTGTAAACAAAGAAACAACAAAGAAATGCACCTTAAGTTCACCTTTACGTTCACAACTTGAGCTGTTATCTAATTTAAGTTCAACTAAAACCTGTATGATGGCAGTCATCAACAAGTTTTCCTCCATTCCATATAGAAGTTAAGAGGACACGTCATGTGTTTTTGTCCTCTTAAAACCGAATCTATGCACACCGATAACAGCATAAGGGGGCAGGAACCCAACCGAGATCTTAATGAGATGGAATTATGAAAAGGCTTCAATCGATACCTAATAGTTAGGAAAACAATTTTAAGAGTAGCTGTTATGTTAATAGCTATTATCTTAAAGACTTTCTCTTACTTGTTACACTCGCTAAAACTTAGAGAAATATTCCTGGTGTATTTCTTTGGCTGTAGCTTATAGTCCTATGACTATATGTCTACAACACTTGCAACTTAGCATTTGCTTATAAGGTTAGAATTGTCCAAATGCATTAGCCAAGGCCCTACATTTCTAATTATTTTACATCAGCGCTGGCTAAAGTTAACTGCTCTTTATATTGTTCCTATATTGTAAGAGTCATACTATATTGTCAGTGTTATTACAGAGTTAGTCTCTGCTTCAAACATTACTGGGGTTATAGATTAATCACAGGACAAAATATTATTTATTATCAAATGCGTCCTTTAACAGGTAAAAGCGACGTGTGCAAGACTACGTTGGTCGAAAAACCTGTTTTCACTTTCATTGCTGTCAAAACAGATGGACAATGACAGGAAAATAAAAAGATAGCTTCCTCTGTTTCCACTCATCATAGGGATTCCTCTGGAATTTACAAACACCAGATACTGTAGATAGTAATGCATTTTAGCAATATACTAATACAATGAGTTAAGACACTAAGGTCTGAATGGAAGCAATAAACACTGAAGCACACCTTTATGAATTAGTTTCATATTCTTACTGATTCTGTCTAACAATGAAGATGCAAAGGCCTAATTCTTAATTCCTAGATAACAAGAGAAAGAGCCTTTTGTTTTTAATGTACTCAAATGATTTGTCAGTTTTAATACCAAAGTAATGATGTGTAGCTCAGACGATAGTTTGAAGTGATTGATCCCAATGTAATCCCCCAAAAACATTTTCCTCCAAAAACATTTTAGCCTGATCTTGAAAAATGGATAGTCAAATTCCAAAAAGGTGTTTATATATACGGCGTCGATTCTAAAGGGTCTATTTCCAGAACTGAATCATTCTTGGAAACATACTATTAATTAAAGCAAATCCCAGTTCATTCAAATCAACTAAATTTTAAGTAGCAGTCATAGATTCAATCATTTGGTATCGATGTATAGTTTAAGAGACAAATTTATGATGCATGACAGCATTGTTTTTCCTTTAGCATGAACAGTAAGACCCAAAGATAACCCCTTATTCTATAGTCAGCATTTATAATTCAAACCTCAACATGTTTAGGTTGTGTCACAAAATACTTTTTTATCAAGTTTAGTTTATCTATTACCTCACTAAAACGTCGATGTCATGTACCTGTGGAACAATTTTTGTTAACTTTCATAAATGAATAAATTACATTATATATATATACATATATAAATGATATGATGAAAAACTACAACATGAAAACAAAGAGGAGAACCATAAAATGGTTGTTATTTTGGTCACAATGACTAATATTTTCCTAATAGTATAATTCTAGCAGTATGCTTGACTTCATGATATTTCTTAGTTACATGTTGCTTTTATAGAAAATCAAATGATGTAGTAAAAATTTTTTTTTTTGGCTAATAAGTGAAGTGTTCTTTACCCAACCCTAGATAATTTATTATGCTCATTGCCTTCTGGGAAGGTTATATACACTGATGTGTGAAGGTTCTGCACCTACTCATTAAATTTCAGTGGTTTTAAAAAAGGTGACGAGTCAGCAGCCTCTATGCCGCGTCACTGAAATGCATAGTTCAATCATTTTGACTGAATGATTTTACTCTGAGCTCGTCTTAGCTTTGATGTTGCCCACCTGAGCCCTTCAAAAAGAAATATACAGAAACATTTCAGCTAAATATAAAGGTTTATAGAAGAAAAAGTAAAGTAAGGTTAGACAATAGAGGGCAGGCAGGCTAACAAGCCTGCTTATTTTTATACAAGATTCTTTTTGATAGAAGACAACAATCAGTACTTTTCTGTTTTTATCAGAGTTCTATGATGGAATCATTATAAAGAGGCAAACGTGATTCTTGTCTCAATGATTTAATTTCTGTTGTTTCATTTCAGCACAGATGCTCATGATTTAACAGGTATTTCTCTTAAAGGGATGATTGGAATAACCTTTGACCTCTGTAGAAGTCTTCCTATGTCCAGCACAAATGTCCACTGGGCTTCTGATTTTAATTCAAAGTTCTTTAAATTGTTCAATTAAAAACTAACTGAAAAAGCGTGTGTTTTTTTTTTAATATCTTTTCCTGAACACTGCCCAACATGCTGGGTTGTATTGAAATGTAAAATCCAATACAAACCATGGACGTCCTCCAGCCTAATGAATGGATGAAGTGGTAGCTGAGTGTAATACATCACCATGAGGGCTGGTTTAAGATGGGAGATCGAGATTCATGTCACCAAAGTCAGATGACTTCCTGGTCTTGGGCCAATTATTCAAGAAGGCTCATCAATTAATCACTGTGACACACAAACAGCTGGGCCTGGGGCCTTTTGGCTCCACTGAGCTGGGCAACAGGCCTGCAGCTGACTTTGTCAGATCAATACAGTAAATGAGAGACCAATATTACTACTGCTTCTACCTCAGTACTAAGGAAAGCCTGATGTTTTTGCATTGAATTTTATTTTGTCATGTGATAGTATTAAAAGCACAGGGTTAAATAATCAAACAAATAATGGCTGAATTCCATTTAGCTCATTCAGTTTGGAGCCATTGTTAAAGATATTAGCAACACCTGTGCATTTATATTACAATGCAAAATGCCTGCTGTGAAAAATGTCTGCAGGACAGAGACTGCACTGCTCACTGTGTACACTGTTCAATGAACCAATGCAGGATATTTTAAGTTAACCCCAACAATTATATTTGAAGGTTAAAAATCTGATATATAAAAATCTGAATGAAATATCAGCTGATATTTGATTCTTAAAAACACAATGCTGAAAATAAGAATTTCATAAGGTTTGCTAAGTTCGGTTATTGAACAATTGTGACCAAGAAATGTTCTAAGTGGGAAAGTTTGCATTGGAAAATCAACTTGTCAATTATTTTTGGATAATTTTGACACCGTTTCATTGTGCAAACACATCTCTGGATTTTCTGCAATGTGTTTTATTTTTACTTACAGGCCAACAAAAGCTAATATTTGCTTTTAATATCGGCCCAGGTCATTCACTCTGCATTTTTCAGTGATCTGATTTCCAAGTATAATATCATTTGGGATTAGAGTGGTGTTCTTAAAAATGCTTTAGAGCATACAGTATAAAATAAAAGGGTTTTTGCTACATAGATGAACTAATACCTAAGCGGTGCACTTCTGCAGACGGCTTGGTAACAACACTCTCATTCAAACGAGATAACATGGAAGGATTTCAATAATATTTTTTGTGTGTAACATTTAAAGCAATAATGACAATCATTTAAAATAGCATTTTAATGTAAAACTTTTAAATGTCATACACATGTTGATAAAAATGAGTGATCGAATGAATGGTATTTCTGTAACAAGGCCCCTTAAGAAAAAAGATTTATAAAGAAGTTATAAAAGTACCCAAGCTTGCTAATTCAATTTCGTACACCACTTAACACATTTTTGACTAGTGATGAATAATCCTGAACTCTTTGCACCAGATCTATGGCACTAGTTCTTTGTAAATCATTCAGGTCGGGGTGATTAAGTCACCCACAGTGAGTGACAGATGTAGGATTAACGTGCTGGCCACTGGTTTTGCTGAGCTCAGGCGTTGGGTCTCAGCACTGACTGAGACTGGATCACATAGGCTATGCTGGAAGCATTTGCAAAGTTAGATTATGCAACCTGGGCAGCGTGGGCTTTGTGTGGCTTGCTGTCACACACGGGGTAGAAGTGAAGCTCAGGATTAGTGGTGGACAGTGTTAATGAGCATTATAGATTTTTTTTATCAGTGTCACACGGGCTGTGGAACTCTGGAATTTGACTTTACTCCGAACGTGAGCTGTCTTTTGATAGCTGTGATGTCAAACTCGTGTGCTCTAATAGTGGGATTAGATACCAAGAGGCCCTGGATAATTAAAGGTATGTCAGGACAAACGGCACTGCAAGTGAGACGGTTGCTATAGAATTACAGGCCATACATAAGGGATGGGTAGCCAATCTGTATGACTTCGGTTGCTTCAATAATTCTCAACAGGTACGTAGTATCCCAGGATATTTTTGTTCATTTCTGGGCATACGTGTATCCATGTAAGGTGTAGGTCACAATTTAAGTTACCAACTGGGGTAATAAGATGCAAAGGTACAGTATAGGTGTTGTTTGTTGTTAGATGTTGTCAACAAAATTGCAATACATACATACATGCCTATGGACAGATAGATACATAGACACGATTTATTTTTCTATGTCATCGTGGTATTTTGTATAATTTATGCAATAGCCAGTTGACACCCAGGATCCCTCGGGAATGTCCCTTCTGTGACTCCCAGGGAACAGTTGATGAAGCCAGCTGGGGCCTGGACTCACACTTTTGCTTCCATGACATAAAACAAAAAGCGTTACACCTCCTACAGACTGCAGCTATTCAGACTAGCTGGCCAGGCTAGTTATAATTAATGCTGGAGCAAAGTCCCTGTAGCTTGGACTGAAATGAGGAGAAATCATGTTGAAGGGCCTAAATAAAGCTCTTCAGTGTCAAGCCTCATGTGGCTCTGTGGCCAACACTTTCACTTTCAAAGTACTTTCTCTTAGTTCCTGTGATAGTATCAATCAATATACACTGGAGGCCTGAAGGTTTACACTATTATTATTTTATGCTACCTTTAGAATATTATGTACCATAAAGGGATTTATATACATGAATATAAGCTCAAAGTGCAAAATAAAAAATATTTTATAGGTCACTAGACATAGTTAAATTAGAGGAAGGATTCCATCATTAGAAAATGTGTATTTCTATAGCAAATGATGACATTGAAGCAAACATTTTAAGAATGATAGAATCAACAGAATCCAGAATAAACATATGGAGTAATATATACATATATGTGATAGACTTACCAACAGATCGGTTGCCAGCATACACTAAATCTTGCTGTATTGACAGGGGAAAAAAAGTACAAATTGATCCCTCTGAGGTCCTGAAGTGTGATGGGGATTCATCCAACGACTGAGATATGTTTTGTAGCCTGATGCCCAAATGAAAAGACACAACAAGCCCTGTCCAACCGCCTATGCTTGTCGTCTTGCGTAATAAGCCAAGAACCCACTGCTGTTGTCCGTCAGCTGTCAACGGTGCACGAATAAACATCAAACGACTATAAATGTGTGTAAAGGGTTTTAAAAAAGGCATGGAGGGGTAACCCTGTTTCAGTGAGGGCATCATCACGTAAATCTTTTGGCCTTTCTGAAGATGACCGTTTGACGGTAGAAAAAGCACCGGTGTGAAGAATAAAATGAATGATGGCTGAATTCCATTTAGCTCCTTCAGGTTTAGGACTTTAGCTTTGTGGATGCTGCTCACTGTTACGCTGCCATGGCTAACTGGGACACGTGAATAGAAGGTTAATAGTAACAAATGTGGTTTTCCTGCTACGACAAGCCAAAATGTCGGCTGTGAAAAAGGCCTATGGCGCTCGTCTATCAAAAACAGTCCTTGAATGTGTCTCAGCCTGCGGTTTAGAACCAGTACATTACAAATGACACAGCTGAAACCATTTCAGAAGGGCGGACAGCTTGACTTTGAGGCTCCTCTGACTTAATGTTTGTCTTTGTGCCAGCTAACCCAAAGAGGCTATCAGAGAAAAATACTTGATTCGAACTGTTATCACCCCCCAACACTCCCTCACAGGTGTTTTCACCTGGCTACTAAGAGATGTGTGCACTAATTGTGTATGATGTCACAGGAAGGAGAAACATGCTGTCTAGCACATGTGTACACACCCACAACAGGAAGAGAAGAGGTCCAATTAGGACAAGAAATTGAAAGCACCAGTGAAGGTTATCGGGCATTTTTTTAAAATTAATATTCATACTTTAACAGATGATGTATGTCCAAACACACCTAATGAAATTGTTTAAATTAGGTATCATGGGCTATATTGACATTATCAGACTGAAGAGACTCAATCCTGATTTTTTTGTTTTTTTTGCCTTAATGTGACACAAATCAGATTTTTTTCAGGGCTGCATGAACACAATGATCCCATCTTTTCAAGCAGATTTGAGTCATTTTCATATGTGGTCGTAGACCGGACACATATCCGGCGACATGAATGAGAACAGTCCGATCGGAATTCACGGGACTCCTTGCATATAGGCATGCACTGAGCGCCGTTTTCGCCGCGCAGCCAAATGAAACAACCAGAGAGGAGAGACGAGAACAACAATGCAGATCGTCAGCTGTTGACAATCTGCTCGTGAACAGCTGATGAAATGCATTGCCATCCTCCAGAGCAAAATGTCATGCAGACATTCACCACTAGTGCATCCATTTCAGTCTGAATACCATGAGTTGTCTGACAAATGTGTTTGTTTGTTTTTTGTTGGTGACTCAGATGACAAAAAAAAAGTATGAATATGTGTATGCCTGCCTTTTCAGAGCAAAGATGTATTTACATTATGGCTAGATATGTAGTCATAGTTTTACAGTATATATAGCTTTGTACTAGCACCATTAGAATATGCTCTATTTGATGCTTTCACACATGCGTTGCATTTTTTTCATCACCAAAACCAGATTATGTGAATCTTTTAAGCTTTAACATTAGATTTCCCAACCAAATGTCCATCTATATTCTTTTAATCATCAGCTGTTCCACAGGGACTGCGTCCTCACGGCTGCTCTGATCTGACACAGGGCTGAACAGCATTAAACATGGCGACACATTACGTGCCCTATCTTCTCTCCATTACAATAGGTGCCTCTAGTCTATCCTGATACATGGAGTAACATGAAAGGACAACCTGGGGCGACATGGGGGGGGGGACTCTCATTTCCTGGCTCTCAACCCTGGCAAATTACCCGTGTGTGCCCGAAGCCCCTCGATGTGTTTTAAAGGAAAGGAGAAAGAAAGAGCAAGATGGTGAATTTATGTACTGCATTAAGAGTGGAAGGGGCCTATTGTAACAGGTGTGCAGCTCTACAACTGCTCATAGGCACAAGCCTTGAAATATTAGTTCCGTTTACTTATATTATTGAATAAAGGTCATCCTCTCCTGCCTGTCGGTGCAGCGCAGACCATACAGGTGGATGTTAAATGGGTACGCTGCAAATTTCCCCGAAAGGATTTGATAGTTACCACAAATAAACATAATAAATATAATAAATATAGTCCTTATAGTTTCAGTGATATCTGCTGAGGGTTTTAAAAAAGCAGCTTTTTTTCAATCCAGTATAATGGAGCTCAGAGTATTATGTGATGCACAAAGCACCTTTAAAATTACATTTGATAAACATTTCATTTAAAATAGAACTCAACAGAACATGTTGTGAGCAGTGCACTCACTCTGCAAAGAGGAATAATTAGAATATTCACTGTAAGGTCATTTTAAGGGGTGTGTGTGTGTGTGTGTGTGTGTGTGTGTGTGTGTGTGTGTGTGTGTGTGTGTGTGTGTGTGTGTGTGTGTGTGTGTGAATACCACAACCTAAATGCCAGTGAGCTACAGCTGATATCCTCGAAATCATACAGAAACTGAGAAGAGTGATTAGAGATGACTAAAGTGGGTCTGTGCCTGCAGTGAAGTCATTAGAGCAGACACAGAGCTGTGACTACAGTCTCTCTGGTCTCACTGCTCCAGACACAAATCTGTCAGCACCCTTCACAATGCAGCTCTCAGTAACAGGGGTAACAGGGATAGGATTTTTCTCCCCAAATACCCCTTCACCCACACACACACACCTCACACCTTCATCACCCCTCCATCCCTACCCTACCTAGACTATACCAGGACACATGGATCATCTCTTGCTGGCTGGCATCGCTCTGTCCCAGGACAAAGACGTTGCTCTAGCCAGGAAAACATCTCCGGTGTCAGGCAGAATGAGCGTCTTTGTTATCGCTGATTCAATACGGGGCCTTCACTTACAGAGGTAGTTGGGAGGTTTTGATATGGAGAACAGAATCTCTTTTAACATGGTGGAGAGATGAGTGCAAGAGTGGAAAGGAGACGATTAGAAAAGCTATGCTTGAATAGAATTTTAGATACCAACTCCAGTCTTTGCACAGGATTTTACTGATGTGTATCAAACTGTTTCTAACTGGTTGGTATCTTGAATGTTTTTGACACAAATACTTTCATATTTCCAATTCTGAGATGTGTCATAATAGACCAAAAATAAAAGAAGGAGAAAAAAAACCCTGTTGAAAAGAAATGACTTGACACACAAAGAAGATAAAATTACAGTGAGGCAGTGAATCATACAACTGAATGGGGAGATAGGTAACAGTTTTGATAGAAGACTTTTAATTTCTTTTTCTAATTTCTGATAAGGATTTTTTTTTTATGAGTGGATTTCTAACTTTCCTCACTGCACACACCTCAGGATCCTGCAGAGTGTAAAAGTGGAATGCCATCAGTCATTTTAATGATATATGATATGATCTATAGTTGGTGACAGATATTACCTTTACTATCTGCTTCAGCAGTGCTGACAGACTCCCCATAGCCTACATAATAATCATAGTGCCACTATCAGACCAGAAATATCCCGAAGTTTAGTCTACAGCAGGCCAAGCATTGAAATGACCTCAGTTTAGATGTAAATAAATGTAAACATCACACAGGATTTTTTATGTTTCCTTTGTGTGTTTAATGTATGTTTGTAAGGTGGTGACATTTAGATTTTCAAGGCTAAAACAATCCAACACATGTCTTCTTAGATTGCCTGACATCCCACGACAAAGTTTTGTGGAAATCGGTAAAGCAGATTTTGCTTAATAAGGGAAAATGTTGAAAACGCACAAAGATAATACAAATTTCCTGGATCCGCCCGCTGATCCAGATCTGCTTCTAAATTCCCTGGCCCGTGCCCTGTCCTTCCATCGAATATCTATGAAATCAGTGGAGGAGTTTTTGTGTGATCCTGCTGTTCACTGTCAAACAGAAAAAACTAGACAGGCACTTGGAGAGTAAATACCTCTGCTAAGGCTGCAAAACATGTCCTGATCCGCAAATTTCCTGATCAGGATCTGCCTCAAAATCGAAATCACCTCTTCCCTATTCCCAGGGCTACATCTCGACCAAATTGCATTGAAATCTGTTAAAAAGAGATATTCTGCTAACTAACTAATTAACAGGGATGGAAACATAACCTCTCTAGCAGAAGTAATGAGGCTGCTTTAACGACTGTGGCCAATAGATTTTGCTGTACAACGTAAGCGTGTAAAATTAAAGAGTCACGCAAATAAGGTCTGTCTACAACTCTTTTAATACCATTAAGGCCTTTATTTATTCATAGGCGTTTCATTTGAATTCAATAAAAACAATAAGCTTATTTTTATATTTGTTCTTCTAACTTGTCTTCTTCATAGGAGGAACTAGAATAATGTCGTGAGGTCTGTGCCTTAACTTATTTGCAGAAGTGCAACAAGGAAATGTCTTATCCAATCACATGCCAACAGAGAGAGCATCACAATGATGTCTACATCACATGCCTCTTCTCCCTGACAGCTGCCACTTCATTATTACAGACTGGGACCCTCCACCTGTTCTTTTGACTGCACTGAACATCAGCAGATCCACAGAATGTCCCTGGAGCCATCCTTAGAAACAATATAATATAATAATATAAACTTAACATACAGTCACTACATGAATCCTATTATTAAAACATTTTCTGATCAAACAGCACTGTTGTTATCTATTTTCTTGTATGCCAGTTATTAAGACTGAAACGTGCATGCATTGATGACAATAAGTATTTCTTCACTAAATACATTTGGTGTCTTGCTTTTACCAACTAATACATTTTTTGCCACGTGAGCAGCTGCAGATAAATTGTACTCATCCAGGAACCAGTTTTGCTTACCTTAGTTTCCATTATTATATGTCATGGTGAACCAGAGACATCATTTAGCAGACGTTGGGCTGCACTCTGAATCTTAAACTTGTTAAGTGCGACATCTCGTGACATTGCTATGTCATTACACTGAGTATTCAGCAATTATGCTGTGTTCAAAAATGCAACCCGATCATACTTTAAAACCATTTTGTCCGAGTCGGATCACGGTTTTTCCCCAATTTTCAAAGTGGTTTGAACGGTCGCGAATTGCATTAGAAAAAAAAGCCCTGTTTTTCTGAATTAATGCAATAAGTATTTTTGAATTCTCAGAGTCCTGAGCTAATTATCTCTGAATCCTCGGAGGTCTTGGATAATTATCTAATTAATTTTTTTTTTAAACAGAGCAAATTATTTTTTCTCAAGTGAATGCAACACGCTTCCGTGGGTTTGGACGTATCATTATCATTTTTTTCTTCTTTTTTCCCCCCTGCCATACTTGTTGTACCCATCCGTTTTCTGCGCTCGCATCTTCTTCTTCTTCTCTGCCCAAGTTCGCAAATGATGGAGATAAAGAACCCTGGTCCACACGCCAGCGTAGTAGGTGGCGGTAATGCGCCTTAAACGCTAGTTGCCACCCGCCTATAAATCAGAAGAAGAAGAAGAAGAGAAGCAGAAGAAGAACAAAAACAAATGTCTCATCTGTTTTGAAGAACTAAAAATCATGTGAGCGTCAAATTTAGAAGCAGCACAGTTTGGCTGTTGTCTAATTTAACTTACTGACGCATTCGTGTATTTTTGCAGCAAGCAATGTAACTATGTCTTAATTTATTGAGTCTCTAGTTAATGAATGACGCTAACAGCTAATGTCAGCTAGCCCAATAATGAAAAAACGTAGATACAGATAGAATTGGTGGTATCCTACCACGTAGATGCTTTAATGCCTGTGTATTGAATATTTTTTACAAGCGTATGTATGATTTTGTTTTTCTACCAGGATGAAGGTAGTCAATTTAAAGCAAGCCATTCTGCAGGCATGGAAGGAACGTTGGAGTGACTATCAGTGGGCAATTAACATCAAGAAAAACTTTCCAAAGGGAGCAACATGGGACTACCTTAACCTTGCAGGTTAGAGGAGATATGATAAAGTTTCCCAGTTATTAAGCTAATTACTTGACTTAACACATGCTATCTGTTTATTATTAGTATTATGGCTTTAAATGCTGTTTTGTGCATTTCAGAGGCCCTCATGGAGCAGGCGATGATTGGTCCCTCTCCTAACCCACTTATTTTGTCTTACTTAAAATATGCTATAAGTTCCCAGGTGAGAGAAAAAGCAGTGGTAGTGGTATCATTGAGCAGTGTGTCCACCAGTTTTAATGTTAATTTGTGAACATTACCGTCTCTCTTCTTAGATGGTGTCTTATTCCAGTGTGCTTACTGCCATCAGCAGGGTAAACAATGCTTGCTGAAAATTATGATATTATGCATTGCACTATGACATGTAAGAGGTTTTCATTCGTATGTTTCTTTTCCGATAGTTTGATGATTTTTCCCGGGAGCTGTGTGTCAAGTCACTGTTGGAGATAATGGACATGTTCTGCCATCGTCTCAGGTTTGTAAAGTTATCCATGACAGTGTTGTCACTGTTCGCATACATAATCACTAGTATGTTTTTCACCCATAATATTACTTGTGCAACAACATCAATGTTAATCATAGATTTTTATGTCTTGTATGAATTTGTGGTGTCTTATAAAATCATAATAAAAGCGGCATATGTGCAACTGTCTGCAGTCAACGCTCGGTTTATATACATATTGGATCAACCATAACACTCAGAATGTAATTTGCAAGCATCTGTGTTCACTGATTGCATGTTGACCATTAGTAGCCATGGGGGATGAGAAATGTTGTTTATGTTTTACGTAACTGAGAAATCAACCTTATTATTTCTATTACTTTAACTTCACTCACATAACCTACAACACATCTAGAGGGCTGTTGCCAAAGCTTGGGTCCGGGCTAGAAGACCTGATCATATAATACCATGATCTACCGTGTTTCACAATCAACTTTTACTCTTTGTCTTTGAATAGCAAACTTAAGCTACAGCTGTTTATCACTAACTCTTAATAAGCAGCCCGGGAGTTTTGGGCATGCATTCTTTTTATGTAAGCCTAATGTTTTATTTTTTTTACTGCTTGCCTACATGTTTGTTGATTGAAGAAATTGTGAATTTGGTTTTAGAAAAACCTCACATTTCCAATCTTCTCATTCTCATCTGACTCTCTGCCTCATCCCTGACAACACAGCTGTCACGGGAAAGCAGAGGAATGCATTGGGCTGTGTCGGGCTCTGCTGGGAGTGGTTGTGTGGCTGCTGCAGGGCTGTGCCTGGTACTGTGAGAAGCTGAGAGAACTGGGCCCATCTACCAGCACAGAGGCCAGTCTGAGAGCATGCCAAGAGAGGCTGCATACTCTGATGAACAGCAGCAAGAACAGAGCCTTGGTCCACATTGCTCGGCTGGAGGAACAAGGTGTTTTGATTGTGTTTGTTTGTCTGCACACATGTTTATACATCATTGTACACAATGCATTGGGGCACAAACATTATTTTTTGCTTGCGTTATGATGGGGGTTCTGCTTTCATGAAAACCAGTTGACGGAATTACCAGCAATGTAAAGATGAAATATTATTTATATTGGATGTCAGCAAATTTGATATTAGAATAGCAATCCTCAAGTTAAGTGGACTTTTAGTCCAATCTTATTGTGCATGATTGTTATGACATTGTTTCTGCTACTGTTTCCTCCACAGGATCCTGGAGTAATGTAGAGCAGTCAGTGGTGAAAGTGACAGATGGCCTCGGCAATGTACCGAACCAAACGCTCAGAAATAAACTAGAGGAGAGCTTGTCACTAGTCAAAGGGTGAATATTCCAACTTGATCCTTAAATATTGAATACACTAAGTTATGTAGCCTCTCCTTGATGCTACGCAGCCTTGACTTGACAATATACAATTTTAAAGATCGTCACAATCGTTCTTCCTTGTGCTAACTCTGGACTCTTTCCTCAGTATTCCCCTGATGCTGTCTGTGCAGTGTGACCCTCCTCTCCATGCCTCTTTTCCGTCGGTCCACGCCTTCATCATGCTGGAAGGGACCATGAATCTGACAGGGGAGACACAGCCACTGGTGGAGCAGCTGATAATGATCAAGAGAATGCAGGTGAACATTTCTTTACCAAGAAATGAAATGTTAAGTCAGACTTAATCAACGTTGCCTGTTGGCAGACAAAAGTATGCATTATTATTGCACACCACTGAAGGAACTTTGAACACATTTATTATTTTTATTTTCTTGAAATCGCAACAGTGTGACTGTTACACTGACCAAATATGAAGCTGAATGTTAGCTGTTCTTTGTATTTTATTTTTTTTTAGCAGCAGTAGTCTCAAATTGTTTGTCCTCCACAGCGAATCCCTGCTCCTCTTTTTGTTCTGGAGATCTGGAAGGCCTGCTTCACTGGCCTCATTGAGTCACCAGAGGGCACAGAGGAGCTCAAATGGACTGCCTTCACCTTCCTGAAAGTAAGATCTGTGTGAAAGATGAGGGCAGCTCCCTCTGTCTGCTTATACTCTGCTTTTATCTGTCTTTCTGTTTAGCTTGGCCTGAGCGTTTGCTGTCCCTTTGAGTCACAGTTAATGTGAAAAGTCAGTTTATTTTATGATGTTTAGTTCAAACTTCGCTTGATTCATTTTCTCTCTTGTAAGTTGGAATTTTCAGTTGTTTCAGCTTTATAGCCTGAAACAGACTCTCTCTCTTATGCCCACAGACTACTCCAATCTCTTAGCCCCTGAGTTATATAATACTTTATGTATAATGATTATATATCATAAAATAATCCGTATTATATACTATAATATGA
This sequence comes from Chaunax sp. Z400, assembly GCA_037577475.1. Classification (NCBI taxonomy): domain Eukaryota; kingdom Metazoa; phylum Chordata; class Actinopteri; order Lophiiformes; family Chaunacidae; genus Chaunax; species Chaunax sp. Z400. Next base: position 12,378,810 of record CM075203.1, read on the forward strand.
CTGTTTTATGTTATACTATATCAGAACATTCACTTCAAGTGAATGGGGAAAGTGTTATACTGCACTATTATATACATTATACGCAAATATATATTTCTATTATAATCCTGTATAAATTCAGACAAACAGAAAGTAGCATTCATTAATCTGGCATACATTGATAACATATACTACACTTGCTGACTCTGTAATTAATCACACCACTGTCACTTTATATTGTTATTTTGTCTTTAGTTGCACCTATATGTTACTTTCTTATTTATTTGTATTTATTTCTGTCCTTGTGTGGCTACATTAACTGAATTCAATCATTTTGTTAAGAATAAATCATTCTTTCATTCATTATTTTCTTTTGCCTTGTTTGGCTTCAGTTTAGGGCTACGTGCTGAAAGCACCTCAGTATATCAGGTGAATTATGATCAAGGGATTTACATCCAATATGGATACGATTAATAATTTTCTTGTTTCGTCACACTAGATTCCACAAGTTCTGCTCCGACTGAAGAAGTATCCACACGGTGACAAAGGGCAGGTAAGACACTTCACTCATTGTTTGTCCCTCTGACAAATGAACACAGTGGCACTATCATGAGCGGCATCACTTTTAAACATGGCAAATGTGTTTTCTAGGACTTCATGGAGGATGTGAATATTGCATTTCAGTACTTACTCAAGCTCACCCCTCTGCTGGACAAAGCAGATCAGAGATGCAAGTAAGTGCGAAATCTTCCCACAATGATCTCTATGGCTTTTTTTTTAGATATTCTAGGTAAGAAAGCCAGCTACATTCCTGGTGAAGCAGCAGCATGTTGTTTATAACTGTTCTGTTGCTTCTTTACATAGTTGTGACTGCCTCGGCATGCTCCTACAGGAGTGTAACAAGCTTGGCCTGCTGTCAGATTCAAACACAGCCTGCCTCACCTCCAAACGGTACGAGCTCCCACCTCACAATGAACACATGTTTTTCTTTACTTCCTGAAGTCCTTTGCTTAATATGATCGTGGATGAAATTTCGAACACCGTATTCATACAATACACCGTATTCCCAAATCCCTCGACCCCGTTTCTGTTTTCCTTCTTTCCCTCCCTCCCTTCCTTCCCCACCCCCCCTTGCAAATTTGATTCAGGACCGAGGACAGGGAGTTCGCCCCAAGGCTAAAAACAGCAGAAAATGCTAACATCCAGCCTAACCCAGGTCTCATCCTGAGAGCAGAGCCCACTGTGACTAATATTCTTAAGGTAGAGCACCATTACCTCATCTAAACTGTACAGGGCATTCTCAATCTATTGTGTTTGTGTAGTTGCTGATGATGGTTTTGTCTGTACTTAGTAATGTTCAGAATGGGACAGAAATGTCCAAGACGGTTCAGATAATAGGGGGAGAAATGTAATGTAGTATATATATATGTATATATATGTTTTATATAATATTTGTACAAAGGTATTGCAGGGAAATGGCTGATCTCAGAGGAAATAATTAGTAGAGAAGCAAAGTTGCATTCCAAGAAAAGATTCAAGCTAAAATATCATGTCTTCTAGTACTTGTATCATGTACTTGTAGAGCACATACCTCAGACAACTCCGCTGACATCAAAATTGAGCAATCAGAAAATAGTTTCCAGGCCAAGCCACAAGAACAGTATGTAGTTGTTCATCAGAGACACATGATTAATGACTTGGAACAGCTTAACACTATTATTTTAAGCATTATTTTATTCAAAATAGATTTATTTACATAGATAAGAAGTATTCAAATAAGTGGTTCTCAAAATCGCAGCACTAAAACAAAGCCATTTTTGTTTTAAAAGAACATATGTACATAACATTTCCTTTCAAATTCATCAGACAGTAGATGCAGACCACTCCAAATCCCCCGATGGCCTTTTGGGGGTCCTGGGACACATGTTGTCTGGGAAGAGCTTGGATCTGCTCTTGGCAGCAGCAGCAGCCACCGGGAAACTCAAATCCTTTGCCCGGAAGTTCATTAAGTGAGTGAAATTGTGCCCTTAGTCGCCACAATCATGACTAAATGACTTGCATGTTAATTCACAAACACATTTTAAAGGGTGGTGGATTGTTAATGTTTCTGTGTTAACCCACTCAAGTCAGTCATGGAAGTGGATTCCCTAGAACATGTTTCATATCTTTTTTTTTTGTCTTTTCATTTCTTCTAGGCTTAATGAGTTTCCCAAGCAGATCAGCGGTGAAGGATGTGAGTTCAAATACTAGAGTGGCATGTTCCAATGTGGGAATTTCTTTCCTCATTGTCATTATATTTTGAATGAGACACTAACACAGAGGATTTTTTTCCCTCTTCCCCCTCAGCCAAGTCTGCGTCAATACAGGCCCTGCTCTTCGACATATCCTTCCTCATGCTCTGCCACGTGGTGCAGACATATGGTTCTGAGGTGAGTTCATGACAAGTCGAGCTTGTTCAGAAAAGCCCAGTGACACTAAAGTGTCGAGTATTCCTCTTGAATGTTCCAGAAGGATTCAGCTGTTCTTTCAGCGCAAGGCCACAAGATGTCCAGAAAGGACTGCAGCATTGACCTAACATTCTCTTCCGCGTCTCTGTTTACAACACTGAATATTGTAGATTGATTCAATCTGTGTGACCTTGTGCCTTTCCCTTTTCCAGGTGATCCTGTCGGACCCCAGCCCTTCAGCAGAAATGCCCTTCTTTGAAACGTGGCTGCAGACATGTATGCCTGAGGAGGGTAAGACTCTGAACCCAGACAACCCGTGCTTCAGACCAGAGCCTGGAAAGGTAGAGAGCCTGGTCACCCTGCTGAATAACTCCTCAGAGATGAAACTAGTGTACGTTGCAGACTGGTTTGTAATTAAACTTTTTTTTTTGTGCATTTGTTTTATCCCCTTTACTTTCACTTAGTTAAGATCCTTTACCTCAATGATGACAATTTTCCCTAAGAATACCTTTTTAAATTGTCCTGGTACTTCCAAGTCCACATATGTAGTATTCATTTATTTATTTTTTACTATCTATCTATCTATCTATCTATCTATCTATCTATCTATCTATCTATCTATCTATCTATCTATCTATCTATCTATCTATCTATCTATCTATCTATCTATCTATCTATCTATCTATCTATCTATCTATCTATCTATCTATCTATCTATCTATCTATCTATCTATCTATCTATCTATCTATCTATCTATCTATCTATCTATCTATCTATCTATCTATCTATCTATCTATCTATCTATCTATCTATCTATCTATCTATCTATCTATCTATCTATCTATCTATCTATCTATCTATCTATCTATCTATCTATCTATCTATTTATTTATTTATTTATGGAATAAAATGAATAAATATGTATCATAAAACATATCAGTTTATTAATGTTTTTGTCAACTACAATTACTCCAGTTGGCAACCATCATTAGATGTTGCAGTTTAAACAGAAAATGGATAGTTTACCAGTAAATTACATTCATATACCATAAGCTATGACGTAAAAGGAGAAGTTATAATTGCTGACAAATACTTTACATTAATAACACTTAAATTGTCCTCATAGCTGTGTACAACTATATCGGTGTGCTTAAAATCCATTGCATTATTCTGTACTGCATATAAATACTAAATAGGTTGCTTGAGTGAAGTTATACCTTTCACTTATTTGAGCTACAGAATAATCATATATAGCTGGTACTTGTAGTCAGGGACGTCATGAATCCACCAGACAGACACTTCAAATCACTTAATACTTAAATAATAGAAATAAAAAAGCACGACTTCCCCAGTCGTGCTACATTTTATTTCATCTTTCTATTTCATTTGATAAATTGAACGCACGTTGAGTGATGTGCTTTAGACTGATGTCATTCCTATTGTGCAACTTCAGAAGTTGCCAGCTGAGATTCTACTACACTGATGACTTGCAGACTAGTTTTATTTTCGTTTTCATTTCAACTTTCATGTATGAAAATGTCTTAAATTTGCCCAGCGGTGGTCTAAGTATAAAACTCCCTGTGACGTTTGTTTGTTGTGACAGTCAGGTGAAATGGCATGAAATCTGCCTCAACACTCCAGCTGCCATCTTGGAAGTTCTGAATGCGTGGGAGAATGGAGTTCTTTCTGTGGAGGCAGTACAGGTCTGTCCAGAAAGAATCTTCCTGTTTTTTTTTTCTTCTTCCTGTGACTGGAAAATATGTTGTAATTATAATATGATTCTCATGAGATTTATTCTAAGCAAGCACTGGTACCCCCCCCCCCCCCCCCCAGCATTGCATGTTTGAGAACTTCACTTTGCTCCCCGTTATAGGTCGACTCATTACTCAAGTGAGCATGACATGTTCTGACGAAATTCACAAATTAGAATTTGCAATAGCAGTGACGTTCCGAAGTCCCATAGATGTTGGCAACTTCTCTTTTTTTCCTTTTTCCATTGAAGCTTTTCTATCATGCAATGTGGAAGAATTCTTTTTTGTCACAGTCCTCTCTCCTTGACCCTACGCCACCCTTTCAACCACATCCTTCCCTTTTTTTCTTGATTCTGTCATCTTTTTCTGAGTGTAGAAGATCACTGACAACATCAAAGGGAAGGTGTGCAGTATGGCGATCTGCGCGGTCGCCTGGCTGGTGGCCCACGTCAGGATGCTGGGGAGGGACGAGAGGGAGAAGCCCCAGACTATGATCCGGCAGCTTGTAACTCCTCTGTATGGCGAGAACACGCTGCAGTTTTACAATGAACGGTATAAACGACTGAAACGCCCACCGACATATATTCAGAATTGCCCATGATCAGATGTTGAAGAATCTTTAGAGTGTTCTATCCAGTCTCCTTCTTTGAGGGGATTAACAATTCCGTCCTCTCTCCTCCACACTCTCACCAGCGTTATCATCATGAGCTCCATCATGGAGCACATGTGTGCAGATGTCTTCCAACAAACTGGCGCGACCCTGCGACCCCCAGTAGAGGGACAGGAGCCGATCCCCTACCGCAACCTGCTGCCAGCCAAAGATCCCATCCACATGGCCCTCAGCAAGCAGTTCCAGACGGTGCTGCGCAAAGGCTGGGTGGACAGCCGGGCACTGCATCTGTTTGAGAGTCTTCTCAACATGGGAGGGGTCTTCTGGTTCACTAACAATTTGGTCAAGGTAGGACGACCAAGAAAAGGTTCTAACATCAGCAGCACTGGCTCTATTTTAAGTCTGCATCTAACGGTTATTTTCTTCATGGATTTTATCTGTGAATTATTTTCTAGATCTAGTCTTTTTTGCTGCGTTTTCCACCAAAAAGAATTGTGTGTATCCTTTTGGCCGAATAAACATGTTGAATGCGTTTCTTATCTCATGAAATATCCAAAAAAGCTGATTTGTTTCTGGAATGTTTTGAAATCGCCGTCCTTATTCTGTGCATTTTGCTCACACATTGTTTCATTTCGGTGCACAACATCACCGCAAACTGTCAGTCAGTGGAATAGCATTACCCCTCAGCACATATGCTCATCAACTCAACATGGTGCATTTTTAAATGGTGAAAACTCACAAATCAAAAACACATCTTCAGCTGATTATGGCCAACGGAGTACTGGATGTGTGTAATTGTGTAAATGGTTCTTTTTTCAGGAGCTGCTGAAGGAGACTCGACAGGAGTGGGCCAATCGGGTGGTGGAGTTACTCTACAGTATCTTCTGTCTGGACACTCAGCAGATCACCCTGACTCTCCTGGGTACCATACTGCCCGACCTTTTAACAGACTCCGCCCACTGGCACAGCCTGGCAGACCCCCCTGGAAAAGCACTGGCCAAGTAAGAGAAGTTGAATTTGTTGATGTTGAGTAGTTTTTGGTATTTTTGGGGTCTGGTGTCAACTTTCACCGTCACTCCTCAGGTTGTGTGTGTGGTGTGCGCTCAGCTCTTACTCCTCGCACCACAAAGGCTCGTTCTCAGCTCGTCAACGCAAAAGGCAGCGAGAGGATATCGAGGTGAAGCATTCACACAAGGCTGTGTTTTGTATCATAAAGGCTGCTTATCGTGTCACATGTTGTGTTTGTCGTTCAAGTGTTAATTTCAGCATGACCCTAAAATCAAATAAGACAACTATTATTTTAATTATCTTGTCGTCTAACGTGTGCTTTTGGCCACAGGACTACAACAGCCTGTTTCCTTTGGATGATACTCAACCCTCTAAACTCATGCGTCTGCTCAGCTCCAATGAAGATGAGCCTGTGGCCCTTTCCAGTCCAGGTCAGTCTATTAACACCTGGGTTTTTCATGCAAATTATGACACCTGTGATTATGCATTCATTCATCTGTCTGTCATTCTGAGTTGTGGATTATTTAACGTGTTCAGGGTCTTCCACATAAACAGTTTCTGACTTACACACTGCAGTCTGCTGAGACGTCTTTGCTTTGAACAATTCAGTATTACACAACAGGAGGGAGGCTCGTTTTGAGAACAATGAGTTTGTTAAATCTTTTTTTTTTTGTGATCAATTTTTTTATTTTGTAGGTTTGTAGGAAGGGTTTTTGAATTGCGACTCCAAACTGCTGTCAGACCTACTTTCAATCTGATGTAATGATCATTCAGACTTTTCAGTTTAGGGAATTTTCACTTTTTCAGTTTTAGCTACAGCTACATAAAGAAATTCCCAGAAAGGGTGTCACTAATAATGTGTCACATGACAGGTAGGAAAAAATGAAGAGTTCCTGTTTTTGCTTCTTTTTTTTCCTTCTTTTTTTTGCCAAATTAGCTGTACTTATTTAATTTTAAAGACAAGTCATTTAGAGACTGAACATCTTTTATGAGAAGTGTTTGCTGCACACTTAAATCTGTTTATATCTGAAACTACAAGTATAAAAAATAGCTGCTGGCATGCCTGAAATATAGTTAGTTTCTAGTCTTTTTCCTCACTTTTAAATTGAGTGTCTTTTATTTTGATTGTATGGACAATAAAATCTGCCCTTTAAAAAATTTTTAAAATGTGCATTACAAGGATATTTTAATAACAAAAGAAGATTTCAGACAGACTTTTACAACCATCAGCAGAATACTTGACGGATAACTCAAACTACCCTGTTGACATTCTGCTGGTTATTGCAAAATAAAATGTGAACAGAACCGCTGTTCCTCATGTCATGTGTTATCTGACAGGGGACCGATCTATGAGCAGTTCCCTCTCTGCCTCCCAGCTCCACACCGTCAACATGAGGGACCCTCTCAACCGAGTCCTGGGTGAGAACTCTGTCCACTCACTGTTGTTTTTGCCTGCATGCTGCACAAAGAAATGAACCAACATACCGTATGAATATATGTATGAATATATTATATAGATAGACGAGTGACAGATTAAAGAAAACTTGTTGCTGCTTTTTGCTTGTGTGACCACCACATTACTAAGACACATTGTGTCGGTTTTCCCCTTAATTTGGCACACAACACAAGGTTGAATTAACTTTATATGTCATATAATTGTTAATCTTACGGGGTTTTTTTGTTCTCAAAATTTAACTAAAAGGAATGTTCTTAAGGCATTTCATGAGAAATGAAAGTGTTGGATGTGATTTCAGTATAAGTAATCGTGGAAAGCTCCACATGTTTAATGTACTGAAGTCACTTATTATTGGTGGGTCTGCTTGCCAGTTCTACTCTGACAAAATGAGTCTTTTATCACTTTTGATTGAATTGATAAATATTTCTTTGGAGGGATAAAGATTCTAGATAAAAACCTCTACAATTACAACCCATCATCTTGGAGGAAAAATGCCATGAACACATAAACATAACTTCAACGCTGAAAATTCAGACCAACTGTTCTCCTCTCCTCAGCCAACCTTTTCCTCCTCATCTCATCCATCGTGGGCTCCAAGACGGCAGGACCTCACACCCAGTTTGTGCAGAGTTTTATGGAGGAGTGTGTTGAGTGCCTGGAGCAGGGAAGCCGTGGAAGCATCCTGCAGTTCATGCCCTTCACAATGGTGAGTTATGGGCTTGGAGGAGAATAAACTGGAAGAGTTGGTCAGGTTGGTGGAGATAAGGAGAGAGATGAGACATTATTGGGAAGGCTTTGGGTTTTTTTGGGGGGTTTTTCCCTCAAATGTTCAACTGGTTGCAAACATATTTTCAAGAATTGGGTATGTTGGTGAGTGTTTTTTAATCAAATCATGGCCTTAAAACCAGATCAATAGTCAAACTTTGCCCTCTAAATATCTTTGATCAGACTTCTTTGTGACTTGAACATTTTTTTTTTTTTTATTTGTCTGTTTTTTTTTTTAATGTAGGTTTCTGAGCTCGTCAAGCTGCCTGCTCTGGCCAAACCAAGAGTTGTCCTGGCCATCACTGACCTGACTCTGCCGCTGGGTAGGAGAGTAGCTGCCAAAGCCATCTCTGCCCTATAAGCTGTGGGTTTAAGTGTAACCCCAATTGGCCCAGTGGATGAAGTACAGCTGACACTTTAAAAATAGCATCTCTTAACTTTTAGTCGACTGTGGAGAGCAGCTCTGGACTTGGCTGGATCGTCGATTGTCTTTGTTGGAAAATATTTTTCTACCCATTTCTCTGTAAACACTGTTTTGCTATTGTTTTTTTTATGTTTTTTTTTCCAAACAAACAAATGTATAAATACATTTTGAAATAAAAACCTGTATGAAAATCCTGTTTTAGTTGTGTTTCCTTTATTGCGTGGTTTAGATCATATTATCATCACGATATCCAGCCGCTGTGATCACAAACAGTGAGTCAGTAAAATGATCTCATGCCTCAAGGCTGCCACATGACACTACGTACAAGACACTATGGACCATCCTCTGCTTGTGATCATCAGGCTCTGTCATCAGCACCCTCTGCTTGCAACACTTCCTCTGTCTGCCACTATGGAAGGAATTATGTCACAAAGGCCTCTTTTTCACTTTTAGTTGCACTTCTTTACAGTATGAGCTTCAATGGAATTTTAGGTGTAATTTCTTAGATGATGGCATTTGTCAGCGTTACCCGTGTGTCGGCGACAAAAAGGAACAATGTCTTTAGGAAAAAAATTTTTATTGGAAGATCAGAAAATACAAAAGTTTTTTAAATGCATTCATACAACAGTAATTAGTGTAATTTAAACATTTTGTAGAATTAGTCCTCAATAAGCCTCCAACCTGTACAATGAGTGTTAAAGTTTACTGCTAGCTGAGATAGCAATGTTGAAAAGTTGAGTTTCATTATAGATTACTAGTATTTAAATTGTCAGTAACATATCTTTTTTTTTAAACTCGTGAGAAATCAATATTTTTTTTGTATGATTAAAATGTAAACATATTGTTTGTTTTTGTCAGACTTGAGCATCATATCATTTGTAGTTATTATTATGTGGTTATAGGCTTAATCAAGTACTTTCAGAGGAGGTCAGTAGACCTGTGTTAAAATGTAAGTTACCTCAAATGTCAACAAACAGAGGACTGAGGGATGCAAAGCTTTGCTATCAAAAATAAATTCCCTACATAAATATTCCAAATTTCAATTAAATAAATATATTCATATAGATAAAAATAGATATAAATAAATATTTTAACATAAATAAATAGATGCCACAATAAAAATGGCAGGATACTGGACGCTTTGGACATGTGCACAAAACAGTTACAGTGTAGCTCCTATTGGTCAGCTCTCTGTCTCTTCCTCATTGCTCTCGTCCAGACTCTTGAAGCAGTCGTCCATGTTCTGCCCAAAGGACTGGAGCTGCACCAGAGTCAGGTGTGCTGCCACCTGAACCTCATAGTCCCCTGGTAGATTAAGGGTCACAGGAGTTGGTGTGGGTTGAACCAGAGCCTCTCTTTGTACCATTTTCAGCATCTGTAAAGTAATCAAATGATTTAAAAGAGTGCCCAAAAATACGAATAACTTATCAAAAACTGTGATTTAGAAGTATTCTCTCACCTTATTGATCTGACCGATGAGATCTCTGATGTCATACAGGAGGTCTGACACGTCTTGCTTTTCCAGGCGAGGGGAGACGGACTTCAGTAAGGCCTGGTGCAGCTGAAGACCCTCGGACATGCTTCTCAAACAGGTCTCCTAATAGAAAAAACAAAACAAAACAGCAAGCTGGTGATGCTGTCTGTTTTTTTAACCCTCGTAATTACAGAATTATTTACCGAGAAGATGCTTACTAAAGTGAAGTGTTCTGACACAACTCTGAGTTGAGGAGCAGACCGGATGCCGATGGTGCGTGCCATCATCGCAAGCTTGGCATTTTCTGAGGAGTTGAGTTGCAGGGCCTGTGGTAGAGCGATAGCATACAGATGTTATGGACAGATTGCAGCTTTGCATGCAACAGGAAGCACACATTTCCTTGATACGCTCATGTGGGCCTATTTATTTGCAAAATGTGAAATCCTCATTGAAACAACAATGGTGGCAGACACATTCAAATCCTTAACTTGAGCAAAAGTGTCCCACAATGTAAAAAAAAAGAGTCGTGCATTACACAACAACTTCATTATCATCAGCACAATGAACTGCTAGGGCTGTCAAAAGTGCTCATTATGTAGTTAGTCTTATGTTAGATTATTGGTTTATTATTAAGTTGTAGTTGTTGAACTAGTTTTATTTACTGTTGGGTAGTTATAGTGGATGATATATTCTATAAAGTCATTATAGGAGTAAAATATAAAGGTAAGTCTGATTAAGGTCCCTTTAAGAAGTTTCATTGCTGCTGCTGATCTTAGATAGTGAATACTGGTTTAATGCCAGCCACAAGTAGGAGGCCTGGGCCTACAACTAATGATTAATGTAATTTAATTATTTCTATTTAAATATTTATATATATATAAATAAAAAATTTATTCTCATGATGCATGGCATCTATTGCATAGCTAATAATTTAACAAAAATGTACATATTTCAGTCATGAACCAGCCTTCCAGACCAATAAAGGGTCTATCGGGCTCAGAATAGGCACAGCAGTCGCTAAACACATTAAAATCCAGCCTAAACAACGCGCCACCAGGACGCATCTACTGCCGTTCACCTTTGAGCGAATCCAGAATTTGTGCACGCCGGGAATGGAGAGCAGGATCTTTTTTGTCAAGATGCGGCTGGCCTGCACAACGTCCTGAAATTCCGGATCCTCAACAAGTGCGCTTCTCTCCGGCACAGGCGCGCTGCGGCCGAACATGGCCATGTAGCACGGAATGGCGAAGACTGCAGGGGGGAGAAAAATCAGAATGGCACTGATGAAGCATCAAGACATTATATTGTGTTGGTGGGGTGGGAGGGTACAGAGGACGACAACAAGCAGAACAAAGCCTGGCTCTTTCCTCAGCAGCTCCTCGGTGCTGCAGCACCGGACTTGTCTCCCTCCTCAGGGTAAATAGCTGCATGAGTTGAGAATAGTCACTGTAACGTGAAACCCTAAGCCAAAAGTAGCTACACCAGTTAACCACAGCCAATATGACAGCCTGAGCAGATGTAAGTTCATAATAAATTCAATATTTACTCCTTGAAGCAGGTCCAAATGCTTTGAAATGAACTTTGCTATAATAATAATATAATATAATTCCAGTTAGTGCAGTCCAAAGGTTGAGTATGTGGTTCTCCCACAGAGAGAACTGCTGTGTCTGGATGTGATCAGCAAAGAGGAAGCAGCATTTCATAAGCATTACCTCACAACTACTCACCAATCACGATGTTCATAGCCTGTGTTGAGGAATGCCTTTAAGTATTGACCTCAAGTGAACACTATCCATAATTTGTCTTGCACTTAAAGTCATATATATAGCAGGACCCTGTAGTGGGATTTCCCATCTTTTGTTCATCTGATGATGAGTGAATTGAGGTTTCACTATGAAATTTACATATTTTCATTCAGTCCTCTTTTTTTTCCTTCTTCTAAGAAAGCTGCTTTGATTCAAATCGTGGAATTGATAATGATGTCATTAATAGTTTAATAGTTCAATTTAGCACAATATTCATGGTTCATCAGTTTCTCAATGTGGGTCTCAAACTAAAAGTTTTAAACAAAATCCAGCGCAAATCTAACATACCATAAATTGAAATATGAACTATTAAAATAAATGGAAAATAGGAGTGAAATGTGTTAGAAAGCTATACCAGGAGGATAAATACAAGTTTTAAATAGAGTTTTATTTTGGGAACTGGAATTTATTGCGGGTTTGTTTTTTTTATACATTGATTAACACAACTTGTAGTTTAGGCCAGTATGAATATGGCCAGTTGTATAAATGATCTCAAAGTCATACAAAAGCAGCAGTTGGGGCTAAATGGAAAGTGCAACTGGTGAAATGTCTTAGTCACGATGTTTTTCTGAAATGTAGGATTTTTTTTGAAGAAACTTATTGCTTTATTTTATTTTATTTATGTCTGTGGTCATCCTGTGTGTTTTGGGGAGACATTGATACTTGTGTGGAAAGCGACTTTTTGCTTTTGCCTCGCCATTAAATAGACTGGACAATTTGTATAAAATAGAAATATTTGTGATAAATAAATGACCTACATTTGCAGTAATCAATTACAGTCATACACAGCTGGCTGACAAACCTCACATAAGACTAGTTTAGATCTAGAATAACGTTTCAATGCGGCCCTTTTGTTCTGTTTCACCAGTTCACCACAGATGAACAGACAGATGACAAGGGTACCATCTGGTGGAATTATGTGTTTACAAAACACACCTCTATAGCTGTGAAGTTACACTCTGTATGCACTGTGCTTGCATTTCATTGACAAATCTGTCAAAATTCAAAGTGCCTTCAGTCACTGAGGCAAAACGAATCAGCAGGAAGACGTTGGTTTAACACTAATTCATTTAATAAAGATGTTATTTCAGTTGATCCTTATCACAAAGTAATAGTTAAAGGAAAAATACTCTTATTTTTTTTTTTGCTGGGAGTAAAGACCAAATAGATACCACTCTCATGTCTGTACACTAAAGGTGAAGGCAGATGGTTATTTTGTATAAAAACTGGAAATGAGGGGAAAAAACTCAATTGATTTTCATCAAAAATGAAAAGTCAGCCTCCTAACATCTCTACAGCTCCATAATTAACACATATATATATATATATGTACATATATATATATATATATATGTACATATATATACATATATCATTGCCCCCTGGCCTTAGAAATATGCACCCAAAATTTTTTTTTATTTTTCTACTTTGGTTTTGTACAGATTAATTAAACCAGATTTTTTTAAAAGTTGATTAATGAGCTTTAAATGTATTGGAAGGCTTACATCCTTTACATCTAGACCCAGGCAAGGTATTTCCCCCTGTTTCCAGTCTTCATGCTAAGCTAAATTAAGCTGCTGGCACACATCCATGGGAGCGGTATCAATCTTCACAGTGAGCTCATTGCTTGAAAATGAAGAGAATAACCTTTTATTTCTTTATTTATCCATTACATCCTCTTTTTTTTTAAAATTTTTTATTGCAATCTGCAGACACACTGTATACCATTGTAGCGAGAGTTATGTAATCACCTTATCGGTCGGTCTTTTGCCTCCATTGTAGCAGATCAGTTTTCTTCATGCTCTGACACGAGGGCCCTTTGATCAGTCAGTGTGGCTATGTTACATCTGGCATGCTTGATAGGCTGTGAAGTGAAGCCGTCAAATCTGATCCCTGAAATCCACACTGGTCTCATCTCCAATCAGTCCTGCACATGAAAGGAGGGCATTATTCACTACTGATACCTCGCTCTGGGGCCCTGTCAGTGACTGTGGTGGAAACACCGTTTGGTTGTAGCGATGGAACAATGACTTGGGCCTTTAGCCGGCCAGAGAGAAGTTGCTCAGGCATGTCCTCCCTTTTTAACCCTTGAACTCATGCACCCTGATTCTTCATTCTTAATATTCATTCATTGTCGTTTTGACTTTGTTACAAGGTTCTGCATGGATGGCAAATACATGACTCCGCCAGAGGCATTTTAAGTTGACCCACAGGTGGATCTGGAGAGATTGGAGAGGTCAAAAGGTGTTTTTAAGACAAGGAGAGAAACAGTGAGAGGTTTCACAGTCAACCCACCCCTCTTAAATCTTTTTTTGTTCGTTATATCCATGTGAAATTACTCAGGCAGGACTTCGGTTTATAGAGCACAAAGGTGGCAATGAAATGACGTAGAATTTAACATGTTCAATATGTGAAAGATAGTGTTACAACCAATAAATGTTAGAGCAGAAGCAGCACGGACGTTGATTTAGGTTTATTGTAAAGGCAGGTAAGGCAGAGTTGGTTGTGGTGATGGATGACTGGTGAGCAGGCGATGATGTAGTGGCATTTGGGCGTCACTCGGAATGTTTGCTGTAATTAATAGTGGGTTGTAAGGGAGTGCTGGGTGAGAGGGTTAAGGTTAGGTGAGGGGGGTTAGGGATTAGAGGAGGTCTGAGCAGGATGGGGAGGTCAGTCCAGTTCTTTTTTTTTTTTTATTTAAAGAGACTTTAGGAATCTTTTCTATAGAGACTATCTCTGTTGAATTCTATGAGATATTATTTATTGTATTTTCTAATTTTATTATTAGTCTATTATTGTATTATTTCATGTAAAAAATCCAGCCCATGAAACATTAAGGCTTAATGCTGGGCCCTGAGACCTCTTCTCATTTCCACAAATGTTTTCTGCTTTTGACAGATATATATATTGTTAACCCGCCATTATCTTAGTGGTTCAAAAAATGCCTTCGAACTGTTTTCTACTAAAAGCCTTTGATCTAAATGAACTGGCATTAATTCAGCTTAATGTTAACTCTTCTTTTCATAGAGAACCTCAATCCAGTGAACAGAAACTTTATGTCCTCATAAAGGTGTGTCAAAAACGGCATGTTAAGATGCAAAAATCAGGAACGTTTGAAATAACATAAGCTGATGTTCGAAGATCTGATCCAAAGACAAGTCGTTGTGGTCACATGATAAATCTGGTACCATTACCTCACAAGAACATCCAGGTTTGATCTCTTTGCAAATTTACATCACTGATTGTATCATGTGATTTCACAGGCAGTTAGAGTAAAGTAGAACCGCTCTTTATTTAGGGAAATGGTCAAAGCAAGGAATTGCTAAATGTTTTTTCTTTGAATAAAGGCCCAGATGGGAGGATATGTGTTGCAACTGTGCAAAGGGAAATCTGGTCTTCCTCAGAGGCAGGAGGTTTAGAGTTATTGTTGCTCAGGAAATGATTTTACAGCAAATATGTCACGACTTGTAACTTCATAAAAATCGGACTCAGATATAAGACGCGTCTGAATTTGACAGATCAGCATTCCTCTTACAGTATGTGCAATCTTGTGATGTTAAATGATAATACCATGTGTTCTTATTGTTCCTGTTTTTTTTCTATAGATTTCACAAGAGATGGTCAATCCCTGAGGGCATGTTCAGACAGAGAATCTTACCCTACGTTGCATTTATGTCATACCAGATAGTAGGTCACAGATTCTACTGGGTGAGTTTGAACATACATATCTACCTACTGTGCAACAGGTGGGTATACGTTATGTTCATTAAACCTGTCAATAATCATATCAGCCACTTCACCTCCTGGGCTTTAGCTAGTCTTTGTAACAGTCATCCATCAATCAAACTGTAGTACAATTGTAATGTCTGTTTACTGTGCCGTAGCTGCATAAATAACCACTTGTACATTGGTGGATGGCTTTTTAACATACTTTAGTGTTGACCCCCGTGAGCAGGCCTCTGTCTCCTGGGTGGTTAGGGGGATTCAGCTCACCTGTGTCACAGCTGTATAAACTGATGGCAGACAACCAGTCTGTTGCCTCTGCTTCCACACTGTCTGGGTTTTGTATATAGTTTCTTTATTACAAGTTGCTTTTATTCATGTAAAATAAACTTACTTTTAGTTACAACTCATGTGTGTTCTCCCCTCCTTTGTCCAACTTTGAGCCAGGTTGTGACACTTTACATTATAGAATGATACACACCATATAGTGACCTACATTTGTAAATTGATAATGAGATCCTGTTATGAACTGTAGGTCCATGGTTGCTTGTGTGGCAAAATAAGTGGCTGTAATTTACTTTGTCACTTACTTGTTACCTAGCAGGAATTAAAGTCTATTTTAAAGTATTGAGAAAATAGTAGTCTTGGTCAATTTGATTGCTTTTAAAATTGTGCGGGAATCATTTTTGAATTTGTTCTTAATTAGTCCTTGATTTTATTGTTTTGTATTCATTTCTAGTGTATGGAAGTTGTTTGATTGTACTGTCTAATTATTGTTGTAACAATTTCTATGCTTCTCTCCTGGCAAGGTCACTTTTTAAATATCAATGAGGATTTCACATGGTTAAATAAAGTATGTGTGGTGGGTATATATATAGATTTTTTTTTTTATATAGGTTTTTTTCGTGATTAGTTGTAGTTTTGTCACTATATATAAAATACAAGTGGTAAGAGTCCTTAGGTTATTCCTGCATTTTTTTTTACCAAATCTTGAGGCCCTGTTTTATAAATGGGCCCTGTGTCAATTCTACCTTTAATATCAATTTATGGCAAACCTGGGGTATGATAGTATTTAATTGGGTTGGTTGGTTTCTGGAACCCCAGAGAAAAGGCCCACAGCTCATTCTGCCCCCAGCACCCACTAGTGGCTTAATAAATCCCTGCCTAGAACAGATCCCCTTATGATAAAAGACTACTTTTTGCTATTAAGTCTTTGTGTTTGATTTTCTATGCTTCTGTCCTACACTGTGTGTTGTTGCTGGAGTACATTCCTTACATGTGCAAATGTATATTTAACTGATAAATGCTAATCTTAATGTGAAAACATTGAAATAAAATCATTAATTTTCATCTCACTTGCACACTTTCCACAACAGGGGGGGCTGTCACGCATAATTGAGCTGGAACCTTGAAACCGTGTCCTCAGACAGACTTCCACAGAACATTGACACTCGCTCACAGGATGTCGTTGTCAGTCACTTCAGACGCAGCATCTTGTGTATCATTTACCTTTTTTTTGGGCCAAAAGAGGAAATCAGGTGCCCCCTTGTGATCTCAGAGTTTGGAAACATTTTCACCTGCAACCCAATCGCAAACAGGGCCGCGCTCTGTGGGATTGGATGCGTCACCTTATCTCCCACTTTGTGTCCCATTACCCAGCAGTTGTAATGCTCACACCAGTGTAACGTGTCTAAGGTAGCAGGCGGGGCAAGATGAGCTGACCTGAAATTTAAATTAACCTCAGAAACATTTATGTGTGCTGGGGAACAAAGGTGTTACATTACCTACACACACCTGCCGTACATACAGGTGAACAAAAGAATATGTGCACTCACATACATTAGCAGTAAAAAAAAACAACTAAAAAAAACCCAGAGTCACTGTTACTAGTCTGAAGTTTATTTCCTGTAGTGATGTAGCCTCCCTTTACAGTGGCTGGTTTCAAAGCCGCCGTGAGAGTCTGTTATCAGAGAATAAGAAGCAGCTCCGTGTGTGTGTGTGTGTGTGTGTGTGTGTGTGTGTGTGTGTGTGTGTGTGTGTGTGTGTGTGTGTGTGTGTGTGTGTGTGTGTGTGTGTGTGTGTCAGGAAATGCCAGAGAGAGAGGATTACCATCTATTTTTCAGTACTTGTGAATCTCTTGCTCGTTATGGTTGGCTGTACCTGGGCTTCCTTAAGATCAAGTCTGTCCAGATCAATATTATAGTTTTCTATTAAAACACACTCTTACACTGCAAAAAAAGAACAGCTAAAATACAAGACACAGACACTGAATTTGAGGAGAAAATGACTCAATACTAGTGAAATTATCTGTCCATGCTGCAAGATCATTTTACTTGCAAGGAAATCTTAAAATACGTTGGTTCCAGTCTAGAAATAAGAAGGCTAAGATAATTTTATTAATTGAAGCCTTAACAGAAAAAAAACTTCTATATAAAGGTCGGCACCATGTTTTAACAACACCTTATTTGCAAATGTGTGTTCTTATGAGGGATGCTGTTCAGGGGACCGAATCATTTTGAGACTGCAGTAGTCAGTGAAATTAGCATTGTGTGTAGAATGTGGAAAAAATACATTAAAATTGTTACATTGAGCTATTTAAACTGTTCTTGTGTGATTTGGTTTTTGCAAACATCTGATAAATAGTATATTTTGCAGATAAACCTAATGTACTATGGTTTAAATAATCTTGTTTCCAACTGTATTATATATTGGGATCACTATATAATATTTTAAATAGTGAGCTTCAGAGGAGCTGATAGGCTGGTTTTGTTTCTTATGGCCAGAGCCAGGGAGGCCGTTTCTCCAGTTTCCAGTCTTTGAGCTAAAGCTAAGCTAAGCTAAACCTTCTGCTGGTTGTAGCTATATATTTATCATCTTGTCCAAATCTGTGCAAGAAAATGAATAAGCATGTTTTCCAAAATGTCAAACTATTCCTTTACTATAAGACCGAGAGCTGTAATTGGGAGAGAGGCAGTGAGGGGATGAGGTGAAGCTGACGTTGGCTTCCACTTTGAGCACTCTGAACCCTCACCAAGCAAACCAAGGACATTTGGAAAGTGCTTTACCTAAGAAAGGGTAAGACAGGAGGGGGCAGCTGATCCCCTGCGGCGTTTCCCCTTAATGTGTCTGCAAGAACTGGGTCGCACAAGATGATGGGTGTGTTCACAGACTTTCTGCTCAAAGGTTTTTGTGGTCACCATAAATAATTCATTGATCTTACTCTGCTCTATAAGCATTAGTGTATCTGACGCAGGGAAATCCTTGTTGACAAACCACTTTGCACATCTTAAACATCATATTTGATTATTCATGACTGCATTGGGTAATACCTTGTTCTGTAGAAGAGCACATCTTACAGCCCAGTCTGATGTTGATTAAATTACGTCACTACTCAAATGTGATTACCTCTCCGTGGCTCAGCTTGTATTGACAGTTTGATTAGAGGAGACACAAATGCATCTTCCACTTTGCCGCAGTCTGGTGAAATTGGAGAGTCACATCCATGGCATCACTTTCAAATGGATCGGTAGGTCACGGCCCCATAAATGTTATTTGGAAAAATGATGAGAGTGACCGCATCAGACAATACGGCTCCCAGAGGCTCCCTGGGTGCTTCTTAATAGCATGACATAGAATAAAAACAATCCAGACTAAGAGGCTCTGTCTAGATAACCAGGTGTGATCCTGAAGGACTTCTCTGTGTTGCCTTAATTATTGTGAAGAGGTGAAAGTAATGAGTCTTTGCTGAAGGCCTTTTCCTACCAGAAAGTAAAATCACTGTTTAGATGTCTTTCTCCCTCTCTGTCTATTTCATGACAGCTGCAGTAATCTCTAATTCTCTGCTTCTTAAATAAACTTTTTCTGACAATTAGATGACATGGTGCACATGCTTAAAAGATTGGCATGTACATATCATATTATACTGAGGGGTAATTCCAGAGTTGCGTTGTGTTTCTGGTACCAAGCAGGCATTAAATAGCATACCTTTGTCATCTATCAGTGAGTTTGTTCCCTCCTCACAAACCTACAGCATCTTGCATCCCTATATTAGTTTCAATAGGAGAATGGCAAATGAAAGACAGGATGAGTCTCTTTATGTGCAGTGTAGAGTACTGTTGTGCTGTATAGGTCATTATGGGATCCCACTGGTTATCCTGTCAAATGCTTTAAACACATAGAGGCAGCTTGGAGGTTTGCAGGTCTCATCAGTATGGAGCTCTGGTGCAGTAGCTTTTATTAAAAACAAAACAGAACTAGAAGAAGAGCACATACCTCTATGAAGACTGAAAAAAAAAAAACTTCCTGGATCAACAGACTGATCCAGATCTGCCTGAAATTTCATCTTCCCCGTTCCAAGGGCCACCTCTTCATAAAATTTCATTGAAATCTGTTACTAACTTTTGGAGATATTCTGTTAGCTAACAAAGAGACAGACAGACAGCGATGAAAACATAACCTCCTTGGCGGCAGAGGTTTAGTAAGAGATACTCCAAAAACATTTTAAATTGAAAACATTGTTTTACTTGTAATATAGTGATGAAAGCCACAGGGGTTTTAAATGGAAAACAGTTGTACACGGAGTTCCTCATACTGTTGTTGGCTGTTATGTCATATTGCTGTCTGAAGTTGCTTCCTGAATTGTTTGCGAGCATGGTGCATCAAGGTGCATGCACCAGTGAATAAATCCCATTTGTATCCCATATTTGGAAGTTGCCAAAAAACACTGCTGATTTTCCTTTCCTAGTGCACAGATGGACCATCAACTCAGCCAAGAAAAACTAATGGGTCACTGAAACATGAATTATTCACCAGGGCTAGGTTGCATCGGCCTGGTTTTCTTGTGCAGACAAATGTCTTCTCGCCCACCTCAGATGTGTAACAACAGCTGGGAGAAAAAAAACATCTGAGCCTGATGGTGCTCCACCCTGTTTAGTTTGGGTTCCCATGTGTGCCTCGGTCAGTTCTATACTACAGTACTAATAGTGGAAGACTCCTCTGACTTTCCCTGTTTGCTGGGCAAAGACTTGAGATACTCCAGGTGTCTGCGGGCGTCCTCCTGATTAGCCCTGACATAGTAAACCAGGTAGGAGATGACCATGGTGAACCAGCCGAACATGACCACCAGCATGACCACATCTGTAGTCCTCTTCATCACCACACACAGGTCTATGTCTGGTGCCAACAAAAAGGCCAGTCCTTGGACTCCTGTTCCCTCAGGATCTGAGGTCTGGCACACAATGCCCGTCAGCGACGCAGGCTCCAGGTCCACACGGGGCAGGGCCATCTGCAGGTTGCAGTCACAATGCCATGGATTGTTTGTTAGGTTGGTACGAGCCCGCAGGCCTTCAAAGGCCTCAGGGTTAAAGTAGACCAACTTGTTTGAAGAAAGGTCTAAGAACTGTAGTGAGGAGCCCAGGCCTCTGAAGGCACCTGGTTCTAACTGGTTTAATACATTATGTGATAGATCCAGTTCAACCAGATTAGGCAAACCTGTGAAAGCATTTGTTGGGATTTTAGTCAAGAGGTTGAAGTCCAGGTAGACACGTCGTGTGTCATTAGGGATATCCTGGGGGATCTCAGTGAGCTGCAGATTGCTGCAGCGCACCGTCTTTCCGCCACTGTCGCTCTCAGAGCAGTAGCAGTTCTTAGAGCAACTGGTAGCAGCATGGTGGAAGCAGAAGGTCATTAGCACCAGGCTGTGAAGCAGCAACCACATGACCACTGAGTGGCGCAGCAGCCAGTTTGCAGGTAGGGGCATTGTGGGATACAGACATGCTCCACGTTACCTCGGAGCTAGACCTGAAATCTTCAACCTCCCCGGTAGCTGTTGAACCTATGACATGAAAACAACAGAAAATTAAGCAATGTTGACAAGGCTGCCCTTTGAAAATGAAATATTTATTCAAGAAATATTTGCTGTGTCACAGTAAGGCGACAGAGACGTGACACTGCCACCAATATGTAGCTGAGATAATGCCGATTCAGAGTCATTTAAATGGATTTCATGTATTTTTGAAAGGTAAAGAGTTATATTTTAGCAAAAAATTGTTCCGCATCCAGCATTATGTGACATCATATATATCATATATCATAAACTACTGATAAACACGTGATTCCAAATGCTAGGAGTAGGGTTCTAAGGTCAAGGAATTGGGTGGTATTACTTAATTTGGCATGAAGGAATGACATCACGGTTAGGCATCACCATAGTGTCTCTAATGACCTGGGTGCAATGAAACAACAACCGATTGTGCTCTGAAATACTTTTCTCATGCAAAACATGGATGATCACCAATGTTCTACTGAGTCCATAGTGTTATTCAACACAGAAATGTGGCGAACAGTATTTCATGTAATTGCAGTGAGAAGGCGGCGGAAATGCTGAACACACATTCCAGTCACGAACAATTACATTTCTGTTGTATTTCCAGTAAAGTCTATGGATCAAACATTCCCAGCACAATAAACAACCATGGAAAATTCTTTGGTGTCACTGTGCCTCTTTCATAATTGACATCCCTGCAGTGCAGGGCTATTTCAGCACACCAGTCTCTGTGTGACATTAACACAGTGATGTGACACCATAAGGAACAAAGTGTTCCTATAACACCAACTGGAGTTGTAGATTCATCACGTTTACAGTTCTTAAACTATAGCTGCCATGATAAAACAATTTTATTGAAGTGACCATGAAGTTTCCCTGCTTGGTGTCTGTCATATTATGCAGTCACTGGTAACACAGAGGTAAAAAGCTTGTCTGCATGTCTTGTAAATTATATTCTGTATGTAAGCCTTTCAAAATAGCAAGTCTCCCCACCCTAACACACCTCATTAACAGCTGATCAGGGCTACCTCCTATCCTGTTACTAATCCTCTTAAGGAAAAACTCCTTAAGTCAGTGTAGCATCAGTGTTGGCCACCCAATCCTTGTGTTGAGGTAAATGTTAATGCTATAAACACCACCAAGGCTAACAAAACAGACAATGAGATGACCTGCCTTTCTTTGAGACAGAAAGAGTTCAACCAGACTTCTTCATTTCGTCCAAATGGTTGGAGACTGGGCAAGATCCACTTACCAAGATTAAAAAATGAAATCGATCTCTAAGTACTTCTAAGTATCACATGACATTGGGGGGTAGAGGACGGAGTGTAGCGGCGATGGTGGCCTGTATGTGTGTGTGAAGGGGGACAGATGATTTTTCTATGAGGCACAGCTAATAGCGCCCATTGTGTTCTGCCGCTTTAAGAGATGCCTGCCAGACAACCCCAATAATGAGCCATTAGGGTAGATGGAGGCTGATGCACCAGAGCAAAGCACAGATGAAGCTTATGGTTTTAAGAAGCTGCAGTCCACCTCTGTGAGACATGAGATGCTTACCCAGAAATCTTCATTGAGAAAAAAAAGTATTTCCCTCTGCACTTAGCATCAGCAGGGTGTATGAGAAAGTAAAATAGCATGACCGCTGCAGTTGAACACCCAAGGAAATAAAAAGGCTTGGCTAAATGGGTAACATTAAGCTCCTATAAAGGCTATACTTTTCCCATCAAATAGTATGCCAACCTGGTATTTTGCCGAGGGATAATGGGGGAACAGATGTCAAATGCTAGTGACAGAGGAGGAGAAACCATGTGGGCAAGGATGGAAATAGAACATACCGGCTCAGGGTTGTGAGAGAAAGAATGATATCAAGAGGGTTTAAGCAGACGGGTATTGCACAACACAGAGGGCAGTGTATGAAAATAATGAAATATCAAGGAAGGAGGTCTCAGGGACAGCTGATGAAGACGGCTAGTAGTGAAAGAATAAATGGCAAAAGGAGAGAGGTGCCGCCTGTGATAAGATAACAAGAGAAGGTGTAAATCTAATGAGTTGCAGGGTGGGGCACCAGATTTTTAAAAATGGTTTCCACACCAAATATGCTTCAAAACACATTATAGGTTAAAATAAATTACTTAGAATAAAAAATTAAAACAACCCAGCAGCAAGCAAATGCAATAAATCAATTGGCCTCTAAATCAGGTGAGGTCTTCGTCAGTGGTCCGAAACTCATTTCCTACTCTGCAATAAACAAGTCTCCAGATTTTAATTTACACCAAATGCATTGCTCTCAAAAGGTCAGTCCCTCACTTCATAAATTTACAGCCGTCAGTGCTGAACTAATGAGTCTCTGGCACCAATTATTTTAGGAGCAGTAATTTCCCAGCAGCATTTGAACTCAAACCCAAACATGGGAGGCATTAAAATGCAACCCAGATTTATTATGATGACATGTTTTGTGACATATGGGTACGAGGGTGTGGACGACAAAAGGAGGAATAGGAATCCTTGTCAAGGATGCTTGCCAAGATGTCAAGCATCCTTGACATCTTTAAGTTGAAACACGGGGCTTTTAATGCAGCTGTAATCCTATTTCAGTGCTTTTAGCTCTATCCACTCCACCCAATCACAAATATGAGAGTTGCTGTCTGTTCCTTAGAGCAAGAACTTGCTTGGCAGATTTCCACCACACCTGAAGAGCCCATTTCCCCCTCCGTATAAGCTTTTCTGATATTGTTAAGTAATTTAAAGCACAGAGTGAGATAATAGAAATTAATAAAGGTTAAGTTTCAAAGTAACTCATCAGTTTTAATATATATTCAACACAGATTTCATTATTAAACAACATTGATCGAATTAGGCCTACTTTAATTTATACACACGGCAACACAAGCTGAGGAAAGTTAAGATGTAAAAGTCTAATAATATAAGCATCAGCTCAAATTTTAATTCTACTCATGAGCAACGTGCATATGATGGAATATTAACTATATTATAACGACGCCTCCTTATAAGTTTATCATTTATCCTGTTTTTCTCAGCACCTTCCTGTGTTTGTTGCAAACACAAATCCCATTAATGAATCTGCATTAAAACTGGAAAACAGTTGCGCTCCTATTAAAAATAAAACACGAGTTTTCATCACACTCACCTCTTTGCCGCTTTTCCTCTCATTTCCATGATGCGTCCCCTCACAAGTGTCCAACAATTGGATCATCCAGCAGATCAGAGCGCTCCAAAGAGGGCGGTTCGGTCAATTTTTTGTTTCTCTTCCATCAGGTCCTCTTGCAGCTCCTTAAACTTGTGCGGAGACGCTCTGACAGGCGCTGGAAATGCCCCTCTCCTTCAGGACTCGCTCAGTGCAGCCGTTTAGTTTCCACGCAACCAGAAAACTAGACAACATTGCTGAAGCCAGCGCGAGTTGACAAAGACGCAACGCGATGGCGGCGATCACTGACTCTGATGCTGGACATGACAAAATCAATAATGATGCAAAGTTAAATTGGCAGATGCACAGCGCGCAATACATTTACGCACAAAGGCGTAATGGATGGAAATATTCGGTCACAAGCCGAGTGCGCTCGTGCGTAAAAAGTAATGGCGTGGCGGATTGTTTCCATTCATCTGCATCAGTTGATTGCTGTGAGTGGATTTGATGTGCACGCACCAGGTGCCAGTAAAGAGCAGTGCACCTCCCTCGTACACACACACACACACCCACTCTCTCATGGAGAAGTGACCTCACACAGTGCAGGGCTCACACAGAGCAGGGTTGGCAGCCTACACTTATTATATATCATCTGAAGATTGCTGTTTCAAACATGGAGCCTAGCTGCTAGGGCGGTGGATCTCTGGCCGTCACCAGGCCCTTTTCCTGCCTGCTGCCAGCAGATAAGGAAACCCAATCAAATCAAAGTTGAAAACAGATGCCCGTCTGTTTTCTGATCGCCAAACCAGAAGATATAAATGGACTTAAACACAGGGGGGACACTCCACCCAAAATCCCTCCCTGGTGCTCAGGAATGAAAGATAATACTGTAAAGGAGGTTTACTGTTCTTTCTTTCTTTCCTGTCATTGACTGTCTAAACTGACTGTTAAAGGTGAAATATTACCGCTCTCTATTCTATTTTTAATGCCCCCGTGTTCCAATATTTAGATTTACATCACTTTTGGAAAACATAAGATGTGAACACTTCATGAAAGACTGGATTACCAATCGGTCAAAGCTGGAAACTGCCCAGTGCTCCAGACCATCAGGTGTGTAATGATCCCAGTTTGCTGCTGTGGCAAATTGTGATAATTTATTTGAAATGGGTGGCATGGTGTTGCAGTGGTCAGCGCAGATGATGGATGGATGGATGGATGAATGAATTAAAGTTTTATTAACATTAATATCTCAGTTGATATCACACAGTCTAATTTTCTCAGCTGATTTGCAGCAAACCGTGGGCTATGGTCGCACTACAGTAGAAGAAAACAGGCTGATTTCTGGGGCTCCAGGGGAATAAGGTTGGGAGTAGGGGAGTGAAGTCTCAACAGAGGCTCACAGTTCATTTCATTTGAGGCGTGTGTAGAGAATTCATGCCTGCCATCTCTACAGTGAAGAGGGTGATCGCAATGTAACGCTAACTGGTAGATATGTGGTCAAAGTTTTTTTTTTTAAAACCAGAATCTTTTTTTATATTCTTATTCAGGTTTTGTCTTAAAAACCACCATGACACCATAATGCATGTGTGCATATGAGAAACACACAGGACACAGTGTTAAATGTTGCTGCTCTATATTCACTCCTTTTAAGGCTCCAAGGTTACGAGGCTGCTCTTGTCAGTTAGGAGACGATCAGATAAGTAGGAGAGCATTTGACAGTAAAACAGCAGAAAATAGGATTACCATCCTCAGAGAGGAGAGTGCCACGGCTTTTAGTCTTTCCCAGCTTTATCACATTACTTCAAATGCTCCGCTGAGGTTGTAAACTAGACGGGTGCCATATGCATTAACCAAACATTAGCACTGATAGACCACACTTTCAAGTGGATCAAAGTGTCTCTTTTTTTTCCTCCTTTTGCTTTTCTCTCCAGTTTATCAAGCATTTCAAAGCAGGCTCAGGCGTACTATGTTAACCCATGCACTTGGTCTATATTGTACCTGCAGGCTGAAGCGTGTTGAGCGGGAATTTGACTGGAAATAGACTCGTACCAGAGTTTCTATAATGTCACCTTAACAGGGTGAGAATGTTTTTCAATTAGGGTTTTCTGTATGCTCCGAGTTGCAGTGAACCAAAGGACTCATAAATGAGATCTCTCCCTTTTATTCTCATCCTCCTTCGTCCTTCCTGTTCATGCAAACACTTACATTTGTGTATACCTAATCACACACACACACTGTCTCTGTCTAGTAGCTTACTCCTCATTCCTGAGCAAGATCAGAGTCCTGCCTTGTCTTTGTGAATACAATATTACCCTGCATGCTTAATATATTTATTTTCTTACGTGTCTCGAAGCTTTTACTCAAAAAATGGTGAGAGAGGTGCATTAAAGGGATTTCCCTACTACAGTCGGTAATAGTTACCTCACATCATCTTCACTTTGAGGATGTGATTGACATTAAGGAAACAATGGACTATGAAAACGTTGAAGCTATTCATTGATCCTGTTGTGTTTTTTTTTTGTTGAATCCCCCACTGACAGAGCTACAGGGCTGGCTCGGTCTTCTCAAAGGGTTCCACCCACATGTATTGGAGCTTTGAATCTTCAGCAAAGAGCAGATCGTGAATGGTTTTTAGTTTCACTGGCATGTTCCAAGCGGTTGATGTTGTTTGTAGCCCATTATTCCTGGAAGATATTTCAAAATAAGAGTCATCTGAAGATGACAGCCCACCCAACCCAATAAATTCATCAGCATGTGATGTATCATCCATTCCTATACATTGTATATTGTTTTGGATATATGCTATGGAGAAGATGACCAAGCAAAAAAAAATCAATTTTCCATGGAAATCTCAAAAGTTAAAGATTTGTAGAATAATCAAAATATTTAAAGGTACAATTACTTATCATGGTTAATAAATTATTACGTTTGGTGAAGCCAGTATGTGTAGTTTGCCAAATATGCTCCACACAAAAAAATATTGCAGACTGACTGACAGATATACTGATGACTATTTACCCCATAATTTTTTACACTGGCGGGGTATAAAATGAAGATAGAATGCATTTTAAATATTTTTTTGGTCAGTGGTTCCCAACCTGGGGATATTGAACAAAAAGTTTTGCAAATTTTTTCTTGTTTTTTTTTTTCTTCTCTAGTTTTTGATTTTCTTTTTATCTCAAAACAATGTAAATTTTCACATTTTCCTCACCTTTCTTACCTTGGGTATGTACAGCCAGGCTAGCAGCTCTGTTAGGGTTTAATCCCAGTGGTGCTTTCTGTCATGGATCTGAACCTAGTTTGTTGGTTCCTCTTATTTTGAAGGTTGTGTTTTCTGTGTCCTGTTTTATTTTGGTAGTTATGTTCTCCATGTTGTGTTTTTTGTTTTATACTTCCTGTCATCTTTTCTTGTGATCTGTTTTGACCTTTTGTTTCCCCTGTCTCTGTTTCAGTCTTCTGCTTTCACTTCTGGTTTGTTCCCTCTCCCTCTGTGTCTCATGTTAGTTTATCATTGTATCCTCTTTGAGTCTTCCCCTTAAACATTTTTCCCTCCAGTGTGTGATTGTCTGATTGTCTCCACCTGTGGCTGATTGTCTCCTCCTCCCTGTACCACCTGTTAGTCATTCTAATATAGACCAACCAACAGATAAAGGCACAGACCAACATTGCCATCGATGGTGCTGGCATGGCTAAAAATCCTTATGATTCAGCCAGTGTTAGATAAAGGCTA
This sequence comes from Chaunax sp. Z400, assembly GCA_037577475.1. Lineage (NCBI taxonomy): Eukaryota > Metazoa > Chordata > Actinopteri > Lophiiformes > Chaunacidae > Chaunax > Chaunax sp. Z400. The sequence continues at coordinate 12,406,949 of CM075203.1, forward strand.
AACATCTCAGAGGACATACCCTCTATGTCAGGGACTCACATGTAGACCCTGCTTCAGGGATCACAACACAAAAGGTTGGAAACTACTGTTTCAGGGCTGACAAGGCTAAGAGGAAATCCAACTCTACCTTACCCTGACTGATGCATGGATGAAAACAACTCGCGTATATATCGACCCTCATCTTAATCAATACTATTGAGGTCATGGTTTACTATATTTCACTCTGGCAGCTGATTAAATCAGTAAATCCAATGTGGTTCTTTTGTTGCAACCATATTAGTTGTGGCCTTGATGAAGAGCTTGTTTTTAAGAGGTGAAAATACAGTACTTACAACAGATTGTCAATATAAGAAGCTCAATTTGCTGCAAATGTAAAGCTTTTATGTCTTTCAGCCTTCTCCCGACAGGTCTGAACAGAAAAACAAAGCGATGTCACAGATTGTGATGTGTGGCTTTTCAAATGTTAAGCTGTCATAGTTGCCTGCCAACACAGGATATAGGTTGTTAAAGCTTTTCTCCACTGCCCTTTTTACAGTGATTAATAATTCTCCGTCCTTCATTGTGTTTCAAACCTATTCACAATGACAGCCATGTGAATAGGCTGTTCACCTTAAAGGTCATGTTATGGACCTCCAAGGACACTGCTGGAAATGTGAACGTCAAAGCAGGACTGCTGACATATGTTAAAGGTTTAAATATTCACAAGTCAAATCTTAAAGAATATTACCAATGCTTTTAATTTAAATACAATGTAGGTGACTCTTCACATTTTTTTAAATATGATAATCAACACAGAGTCTTAACAGCTTAAGCTACACATCTGTTTTCTTACATTTAAAGCAATTTTTTTAAGTCAACAATTAGAAGGCACTCAGAGATCACATACAGTCCATTTAATTAAATCAAGCCTTATCCAAAATTAAACTGATAGCCCTGTAACCATAATTTACAGGGTAGACTACCTCCTATTAAAACATGTTGAAATCAGGTGGACCCAGACTTTAATTTGAATCAGGCCAGATAGTCACAAATTTGAGGCAATTAAAGTACATGTATGTCAAAAGAACTAATCAGCTGTCCCCGTCAGCCTAATATACTGCATGTAAAGCAGCATTATTCCTGTGTGACAAGACATCCGGCTGCACAACAGCCACTTTAGACAGCAATCAACAGATCTATGGCACGTCAAGTTTCTTTCTTCCCCAAAAGTCTAGCTGTACCAGAGCTCAGAAAACACAGGGCCATCAATAAGTAAACAGGAAAGCAGGTGGCGCTGAGAGCATGGATGTCTTCAAAAGGGTGGCTATTTTTGGATGCGAAGAATTTAGTATGAATTCCAAAACTGGCCACTACTAGACAAGAAAAAGTCGGTGTCTGTTACAGGATGAGAATAATAATTGAATTGAGGCAAACAAAAAAAAAAAGTATTCTCAAAAATGACTTTAAAATTGTGTCTGAAGGTAAATTTAAAAATAATATACGCAAAGCCAATGGAAGGACTGCTACATTAACATGAAAAATAAATTTCAGAAACTGCTTAATCCTTAATGTTTTCTTCTGTGTCCCATTTTGCCATTAAAAGGAATAATATAGGATTTTTCAGGACATTTTGGGGAACTTAATCGCTTGCAGAGATTTCAAATAGACAGATGCCTGTCTAAGCTTAGCACACAGAATGAAAACAGTGGAAACAGCAAACAGAGCTCCGTCCAAAGGTATCAGCTATCCTAAAACTCACCAATGATCATGTCATATGTACGGTGTTATAATTTCTGAGCTTTAGAGGTACTAACAAACTGAGTTAATATTCTTTGGACGGAGCCAGGCTAACTGTTGCCCCTGCCTCTTGAATTTAGCTGAACAAAGCATGTAGCTTCATTAGCAGAGTGGTATTGATCTTCTTATCTGTTGCTGATCAAGTGAATATGTGAACTTCCCAAAATATCAAACTATTCTTTGATATATATTTCTGAATATACTGAGTTTGGCCAATCCCTTAGATTAAGCTTCAGATTATAGTTTAGATGAGGTGATTGAATGTGTTTTTTTTTAGTCTGGTCCTGCTCACCAGTCTTCTATAAGAAAAGCATCACATTCTGAGGCTGAATTTTCTCTTTGTCCGGTACTACAGAAATGGATTAGAGCAGATGGAACATTCTTATTTACAGTATTTCTTATTTAAAGAGATCAATCTTTCTTTCCGGGTGACGATAAAGTCAAACTGTATGTTTGCTCCTTCATTCGTGTGTGGATGTGTGGGTGTATTTGTATACATACACTCCACTGTAGCCGCTGAACCAAGCTCCTATTATTATCATGTCAAGGTCAGATGTGTGGGCCTCATGAAAGAGGAAGACGATTTGTTGGTACAATAGCTGGGTAATTCACGTTACTGCATTTCCATTCACTGACAGAAATGAGGAATGTTTAAGTTTGCTTGGTATTTAATAAAGTCATCCGTCTTTCTTTGTCGTGCTTTCTTAAATCCTGAACATCTTCACATCAGTGGAGCACAGATGTAATAGACGAAGAAAAAGCTCTGCATGTCAGCGTGCAGCTGTTATAACACATAAGCTTGAGGGCTGTAGAGAGATGTCTGGGGAGAAGAACCCATAAACCACTTAATAGCTTTTAGACAGCGATCATGCTCAATGTGTATGCATGTGTGACACAGAGGTTGGAGGAAATAAGGGGGAGAGAGACAGAGGCAGGGGAGAGAATATTGATAGATGAAGCAAAATTGAAAATTTCTTGAACTATTGATTGTCTGGTGAATCAAAAGGTCATGTATCTGGAGCCCATTGCTTTCTCCCACTTCAATGAAAAAATTACATGTCCTGCATTTTCTCGTGTGGATGAGGAGCAGCTGTCATCTGTTGCACGATGATATTGCAGCGAGTACATGAAGCTTCAATGAACTTTCAAAAAGTTGGTATTAAATTGACTCAGACATGCAGTTTTATTAGCAAATGGAAGAGAAATTTATTGACAATCTTGAGCACGGACAAAACACTCTTAATATTCAATATAATCACAATGTCAAAGTTGTCATAGAGTACAATCCATACCCAAGTACTAAATATAATTGATGCAAGCAAATCTCCAGTAGAGTTGGATAGATTTCTCAAGTGTACTGCAGACTTCAGTGAGTTTATTGATTCAGTTCGTAATGCAGACATCAATGAGTTTGATAAATGACATATTTTTCAGGAGGATTTTTGAAGTAGCGGATGCACAGACTGATGTGGCATGTGTGGTGAGGATGTGAGATTAGAAAGAATTCCCTTAGATTTAGTTGAGAATCAAAACATTTTACCCAGTTTTTGAATTAATTGTACTGAAATCCAATAAAATGTTTCATCTGTTTTATCTTAAAATGCTCCGATGACTCATCCACTACTCGCTTGTACCAAATGATTTGCGTTGTTGATAATGAATCCCTCTCTCTAGCTATTGTATCTCCTTGCCAAGGAGCACTATTATGATCCAGCCTCACAACAGTTTCACGGAAATTAAACTACAAAACCTTTGAGGGAATATGGAGGACAGTCAAAGATGATAGTGGTCAGGTATGAGTCAGCCTGGAAAAGGGGACTCTTTCAAACCTCTCAACAGTCAAGCATACATCACTGAACATCATGGATTACAACACAATCTCCAACAGTCTAGATGCTATTATCTTTGTTCTTTTGAAGCAATACAAAAACATTTTAATCACAATGAGTCACATTTAAATGAGTTACAAATATTTGTCTCTGTCTACATCTTAGATTGATTCATACTTTGATGAACTGTTGGAGGGGAAGGCTGACCTTTTCCTTCACAAATGGGTGACAAACTTCATTCCCCAACTAATGAAGGTTGATTTGCTGGAGATGTCTGAGAACTAAACCCTTCATCCACTAGGAATTACAGTGATGTATGTTGGGTCACATTCAGGGTGGTGAACAGAACTCTATATTAGAACTTTTATATTATTAATGACAGCCTATGTCAGTGTAATTGGCCTTGGTAGGGGTCAGATATCTAGCTGGGTATTCAGCCAGTGCTATCTGTGATGGGTCTGATCCTAGTGTGTTTGTACCTCTTATTTTGAAGGTTGTGTTTTCTGTTTCCTGTTTTATTTTGGTCGTTATGTTGTCCATGTTGTGTTTTTGCTTGACATTTTCTATTGTCTTTTCTTGTGATCTGTTTTGACCTTTTGTTTCCTGTTTGTAGCCCTGTCTCATGTTAGTTTATCATTGTATCCTGTTTGTGTCTTCCCCTTTAACATTGTCCCTCCAGTGCCTGATTGTCTGATTGTCTCCACTTGTGGCTGATTGTCTCCTCCTCCCTGTGCCACCTGTTTGTCATTCCCTCTTCATCCCTTTAGTCTGTGTGATTCCTGTTGTTACTTGCCAGTTTGCCATAGATGTTGTTTTATCATTTTCCAGCCATTTTTGTTCCCAGTGTTCCCTGTGCATTCTGTAAGTTTTCTTGTTTTTTTGTTTTTTTTAAACTTTTGCCCGTTTGTTGGATTTCACTTCTGCCTTTCCCTTTTGGATACTGTAGCCCGCTTTGGACTGCTTTTCATATTTTTGAACCTGGACTGTTTTTCTTAAATTGTTTTTTTAAAATATTAAATCTCTGAACTGCTCCCAGTGTCTCTGTGTCATGTCTGCAATTGGGTCCTCACATTTCTAGCTGTGAACCTGACACTATATATGGCAGCCTCCATACAGTGTGTCTGCCACATACATGATGTTGTGGGAAATGAGCCCTTAGTGACAAATCTTGGAGCAAAATAAACGATTGTGTGGATAAGATGAAGAGGGCTTAGAGAAGGATGTTGCAATTAAATTTTATATCATTGCACGTGAAAATGCTGCCTGTCACAGACCACATGAGATTTACTGCTTATAAACGACTTGAACGGGGTCTCGGGAAAAGGGTGACTTTAAGATCAACAATGGAAGAGAAAGATGTCACTCATGATTGATCTTCTCCCAAAAAGCGTGGAATTCTTCTGAGATCAAATTTTGCAGCTGTAGATCTTGACAGTAGTTCTAGGAGATCAGCGCATGTTTTACCACAAAAAGCACATCATTTACTGTGAAAACACAAATTGAAGGATCAACGAAGAAAATGAACACGGAGAAGCTAGTTACTTGTGAAACTGATGCAGAAAAAGTCTTGGCAGCAGCAAGACTGAAAAATGATGAAAGAATATTAGTGGAAATAGGAGACATAGACCCTGTGTGCCTTGAATTACGATACCATGCATCTTGTTACAAAAGTACACACACAAGTCTACCATGTGATTCTCTTGGCCGTGCCTTGTCTAAATCATTTGACAGGTTTGCACAGATGTAGTTGAAGCTCATATATTTTCCAAAGGTGAGGTTAGAATGAAAACTCCCAGAACGCTTTTAATCAAAATTGTTCAGGAGACAGATAAAACAGCTATTCATCATCACAGAAATTTTCAGCTGAAGGATAGATAGATGATTGCAGTTTCTATTCAGATTAACTACAATTTCTTCAGCCTCATTCAACATCATGTGAACTAGTTTTCCATAAGGATGGCAGTGAAAACACTACTTTGATTGGGGTAATAGCTCTGAATCCGATGACAATGATTGTGACAATGACATTCAGGTTGAGCAATCATCTGTCAACACAACTCAAGAACAGTTTGTTCAGTTATACCGTATCACTATGACTTTACTTACTCTCTCATCTGCAAAGCTGGTCTAGCCAGGTTACCATTTCTTATTTCTACATCTTATTTCATGTCTTATAAAGCATTGTGGCAAAGCTAGAATACAGGGATTGCACATTACAGCAATATGTGCAGTGTTCTGGTTAGGCAAGCATTTTACCAAGGGATTGTGTAATATTATAACCAGGGGTCTGAGCAACACTTCATATGTGCAATAATGTGGTTAGGCTAGTGTTTAATTAAGGGATCGTGCAATACTGTCATATGTGCAATACTATGGTCAACTTGAATTGAAATTAGGGATTGTGTAAGATTGTGATATAATCATGTCTGCGGCTTGTTGATGTCATATCTTTTATCTTGTTACATGACGCCCTTCTCGGTCTACATCCATTTACAGGATGTGATACTGATACAAAGTTAAAGCCTTTAGACTCATGATGTCATCACCAGAAGCAGTACTTCTGTAAACTGGGCAAGTAGTGGTCTGTGTTGAGCGAGTTACAGCAGGATTTGGAAAACTTTGTGTGTGAGACGTGTGAGTGGTCTGAATGCGGCAACGTAAACACTACTCAGTACAATTCATTTCACTTTGGAAACATCAGTGACCTTTCAATACCACCAGACATTGACAGTCTCATGCTTTATACACAGAGAGTAAATCATCAGTCGCGAATATCCAGATTGAATATTGTTTTTTTGTTCGTTTTATTTTTTATTATTATTATTTAAGCGGACTTGGCAACACAGTTTATTCTGTAGAGTATTCTGTATTCTGTATTCTAGTTCTAGTTTAGAGTATTTCTTGCTTTCTATATTTTGGAAGTTGATTGGCCGTGAGATACAAAGTAGGCGGGATCATACCGCTACAGTCGTTGTCCATTGGTTGGAACGAAAACTCAAATGGAAATGTATAATCACATATACAGATTACACAGTAGAAGTGTGGCTGTTTCTTTCCTCTGGGTTCCTGCCCATGTGAGGGTTGAAGGCAATGAGGAAGTGGATATAGCAGTCAATAAAATCAAATACAGTAAACATAGACATTTCATTAAGTAAAACTGAGATTAAATATATTATCAAACAACACATGCACAAAATCTGGCAAGAATACTGGGACAGTGACACGGGAAGATACCTTTACATTATTCAAAGACAGGTCGGAAACAATAAAACACGAGGCAGGAACCGGAGGAAAGAAACAGTCAAAACTCGACTCAGGATAGGGCACTCTGCACAAAACTCTACACTAAAATAGATAAACATCCAACAGGACGATGTTCACATTGTAATCAACCGGAAACAGTTTAAACTAGACATAACATTAGAGGACCCGTGAGAAAAAAATTCACAGAAAGGTTTGGGTGTTTTAATAAAATGTTTAAAAGAGACTGGTATAAACTATGACTTAGGTGTTCATTTTCCCCCCTCTGCTTTACTACTGTCCCACACTCTAGTCCATTAGGTGGCGGTAATGCTCCTAAAAATTGGTTGCCTGCCGCCAACAAATACCTAAAAAAGAAGAAGAAGAAAAGTCAAATGACCCTTCGTTTGATTGGTCAATATAACTGGCGCGAACTGTTTCCTTCACGTTTTGAATTTTCAATCTGGGGTTTTGGATCATTTAGCCGCCATACGTTTTAGGGCAGTTCGGCAGTAGGTATTATTTGTAGATAGCAGTCAGTTGCCTCCCAGGTTTTAGTCATAAACGTAGGTAGACTATAAGTTATTAGAAACATCGCGGCTTAACAATAAACACAAGAAGAATGGCTGAACCACTGAAGGTAAATGCACTGTAACTTCGATGTTTGCTGTTTGCAGATAAATCCAGTGAAACTTAGAAACGGCTAAAGTTAACATTAGCTAACCTTAGCAAACATCGTGTAGTACGTTATCCTGATTGCACTTAATTTAACTTATGGCGCTTGATTTTAAACACATTATGCAAAATTCAGTGGTACAATTTTGATGTGCCCCAATCAGTATCGGAATAACTCCCCTCCCAGACACGATGCACAACATTAAATGTGATGTAGGCTAATAGCTACATCTTTAGAAACCATGTTAAAGTGTTATATTAAACATTTGGCTAGTTAGCTTAAGTTAACACTGACTTTAGCTTAATGGTGCATATCTTTGTGAACCACGTCAGAAATACTTCCTCACAGCATGCACATGGCGCTGTGCACGCCAAAAATGTGATTTTTGATGTTTTCATTTACGATCAACATTAGCAGATTGGCTAATATAATAGTTGCTCAAGCTATTATTATTATTAATTTCTTTTATACGTACAAATCTAAAGTTTAAGTAGCTGACAAATAACACCGTCTTTAGTCAACAGTGATTACAAAGATAACAGGTACTGGATTAGATTTTCCTTATTCAAAATAAAAAAGGAGCTGCAGAGAGTAAACCCTCTTTCACATCTGCTCTCCTGAGGTGTCATTTAGCAACACAGAGAAGTCAGATCACAGGAACATCTCTGATCATTTAAACATTCCAGTTAATATGTGTTCACCAAACTGTATGAGATTCTGTTTTTTCTACATTTACTCATAATTCAAGTCATTATAATAATTTTGATGCCGTTTGAAGTGGCCTTGCTGATGTTGGTCATTGTATTGAGGTCACCTGAAACACAAAAAGAGCACCTGCTGGAGATTTGACTGCAATACAATAAAATTCACATTAGACAATCTTGTGTCATTTGCTGTAGGCCGCCTTTTTTGAAAACAAACTGGTGGAAAAGACCAAGAAGGATCCAAAACGACTGTCAGTGGAACGGATCTATCAGAAGAAGACACAGTTGGAGCACATTTTGCTCCGACCAGACTCCTACATTGGCTCTGTAGAGCCCGTCACCCAAGTAAGAAATCACACAGCAATGTCTGTAAAATTCATGTCTTCTCTTGTGAACCTTCACTGATTTAAGTCCACTGCGAGGATGGTGTATTTTAGATATTTTGAGAACACTTTCGCTCATACTGCAGAGTTGCAGGATGGTATTTGGGAGAACAGCATTATGCATCACATGATCTTTGTAGTCACGAATCGACTTCTTTTCCTTAGCAAATGTGGGTCTTTGATGAAGATGTTGGACTGAACTGTCGTGATGTGACATTTGTACCTGGGCTTTACAAGATTTTCGATGAGATCCTTGGTGAGTACATAGCTCATAACTGCAGATAGTGCATGATGTAATAGATTAGTTGTCGTCCCATGGTGCATCTGTTATACTGAAACAAACTTCTTTTTTTTCCTTTAGTAAATGCAGCTGACAATAAGCAGAGGGATAAGAACATGTCATGCATCAAAGTGAACATTGATGTGTGAGTAATATTTAATATTACACGACCAATTAATGTCTCAAAATACCGTATAATTCTACCACAGAGTTGTCAAATCTCTCCCTCTCGTATCCAGCTCAGCTGCTTTACTCTATGCACATGATGAAATGTGTATTATCTTTTCAATTTCAGTGAAAACAACACCATCAGTGTTTGGAATAATGGGAAGGGTATTCCTGTTGTGGAACACAAGGTAGAGAAGGTCTATGTTCCCGCTCTCATCTTTGGACAGCTCCTCACCTCCAGCAACTACGATGATGACGAGAAGAAAGTCACTGGTGAGTTTAATAAATAGATGATCGATACTTATAGACACCACCATAAGAGTGATGTTTACACATCCTTCCGATCACCATAAATATTTAATAATAACAGAAAATAAACATAAGACCCAGGTTTAGCAGAGATTTAATTTCAAGCTACATTTAGGATTTTGTATAAACAAGCCACAATCATGTTTGGTGTTTAATCTGTAGATGCTTACTCTCCTAGTATCCCAACCCACATCTTCATACCTTCCTTCATACTTTAGGTGGAAGGAATGGATATGGTGCAAAGCTTTGCAACATCTTTAGCAAAAAGTTCACCGTTGAGACTGCCTGTAAAGAGTCGAGGAAGACCTTCAAGCAGGTAAGAGAGAGACTGAACTATGTTTGATCATATGTATTTCTAGTAACCTGTGAAGGAAAAATGTCATTGTTCAGTATGTCCATGTTTTCCTTAGACTTGGTTTGACAACATGGGCAGGGCAGGGGAGCCTTCCGTCAAACCCTTTGACGGAGAGGAATATACTTGCATCACATTCAGGCCAGATCTTCCCAAGTTTAAAATGACCATCCTGAACAAAGACACAGTGGCTCTGATGACCAGGAGGGCCTACGACATTGCTGGAGCCTCTAAGGGGGTCCGTGTGTTCCTCAATGGCAAAAAGCTGCCCGTAAGTTACTCTGCTGTTTCAGCCGCTTACTTTCCGTCTGCTGTTTTCTGCCAACCACCTATCTATGAAAATCTTTGAAAATTAACTACAGTATTACTATTTAAATTCTTAAAAAACCTGTTTTTTTATATTCGACTGATGCATATTATTATAGTATTTCTCAAAACCCCTTTTTTAGATTTTCAAGTTCTGCATAGCTTTGATGTAGACGTTGTAGGAATGACCTCATCATTCATTTTCTGCCATTTTTAATGGCCTTCATATTGAGTATTCACATTTTTAAGAATCATTTTAGTAACATTGCATGAGCCTGTAGGGGGTGAACTTTTAACCAAGACTAAGACAACCACTCTCGTCTTCCAGGTAACGGGTTTCCGTAGCTACGTGGACATGTACGTGAAGGACAAGGTGGACGAGATTGGCAATACTCTCACCGTCGTCCATGAGATTGTCAATGACCGCTGGGAGGTCTGCCTCACCATGAGTGAGAAAGGTTTCCAGCAAGTGAGCTTTGTCAACAGCATTGCTACAACCAAGGTAATGCCACAGTGCGTATTTGTAGTGCGTTTATTAACAGATTGAACTCGTGTGCCAGGGTCCTTTGGCAGCTAAGTGCATGCTTGGCTGCTCTCCCGGCCACTTTGTGTCACTATGATTAAGACATATGACATTTATTCTGTAAGTGGGATTTTTTTTTTCTGTCCTCTTGATTGCAGGGAGGGAGGCACATTGACTATGTGGCTGACCAGGTGGTTGGCAAGATCATTGAAGTCGTAAAGAAGAAGAATAAAGCAGGGGTGGCCGTCAAGCCTTTCCAGGTACCGTAATCTTATCGTAACTTCACATCTAGAGTTGTGTGATGACATTATTGTTTTAATAGCTGGACTAGCTGAGTGGAATATATTCCAAAAAATTGTATTGTCAGTAAATAACTGATTGTGCTCTACTCCCTCTCCAGGTAAAGAACCACATATGGCTGTTTGTCAATTGCCTGGTCGAGAACCCCACCTTTGACTCTCAGACCAAAGAGAACATGACACTGCAGCAGAAGAGCTTTGGCTCCACTTGTCCACTCAGTGACAAGTTCATTAAACAGGTACCAAAGAAAAGCCACAGGCATTGCATCTTTACCCTCAAAAGTGTAATCATTCGGTGATCACTAATTCCACTAATCCTCTGTTCCCCACAGGCCACATCCTGTGGGATTGTGGAAAGTATTATGAACTGGGTGAAGTTCAAGGCTCAGTCCCAGCTCAACAAGAAATGCTCAGCAGTTAAACACACAAAAATCAAAGGGGTGCCTAAACTGGACGATGCCAACGATGCAGGTACTGTACAACACAGTGTTTTTAAATAGAGTTTAGCCTCATGAGGAAAGAAATGAGCTGCCATCATCCTGCAGTAACCATGTTCTCTGACAGGTGGGAAGAACTCTATAGGCTGCACACTGATCCTTACTGAGGGAGACTCAGCCAAGACACTCGCTGTGTCTGGGCTGGGAGTGGTCGGCAGGGACCGCTATGGAGTGTTCCCTCTCAGAGGAAAAATGCTCAACGTCCGGGAGGCCACAATCAAACAGGTTAGGCCCAACAACATTTCTCTCATAGTCAGTAGATGGCAGCTGTATGGTTCCTCAGATGCCTTTATCTCTGGCCCATATAGATTGATTTGTATTATTTATTTCTTGTGTGGCCATTCATGCATGAACAGTATCACAGAGCACCAACATAACAATGTCCTCACTCAGATCAGTTCATCATCAGTTTAGCAAACATCTGACAGTGAAAATTGTTTGTTTTCCCTTCATCAGATTATGGAGAACGCTGAAATCAACAACATCATCAAGATCCTCGGTCTTCAGTACAAGAAGAACTACAGCGACCCAGAATCCCTCAAGAGTCTGCGTTACGGCAAGATCATGATCATGACAGATCAGGTCCGGCAGCAGTTTTGCTTAGCTCATTAATAAATATCGGATATATAGGATATCATAATATCCTATTGGTATTCGACATTTTAAACTTTGTTCTACTGTTCTGTGTTTTCATAGAACATCTTATAATCTGTTTTCAGTGTTGTCATTATTGGTACAGAGCCACATGTAAAAGCTGATACAGTATATTATTGATCTTAAGCTTTACAGATGATCTAATATTAATTTGACTAAACTGCTGTATTCCTGTGACTGTGACAGGATCAAGATGGCTCCCACATCAAGGGCCTGCTGATCAACTTCATCCACCATAACTGGCCGTCGCTGCTGCGCCACAACTTCTTGGAAGAGTTCATCACCCCCATCATCAAGGTATGCAGGCTCTCACTGAAACCACAAGATATTTAGGCAATGGTTGACATGTCATTTTATTCAGAAATTGAGGAAAGCAGTTAAATGATTTGGGAACTTAGCAAATAATGTGAAGAAAAAGTGATTTCCAGCCGTGACAGGGGTCCAAACCTTCTTAGTGATCTGCTTGAGTTTGTGACAACACTGCCATCTGGTGGCAAAACCCAATAACACTCAGAACTGAATTAAATTTGAGCTTAAAAGGAAAGCTGCTTTTTGATAACAGTGGTACCATTTATATGAAAATCCCACTTCATAGTGATGTTCATATTCTATCCTTATTTTACAGCTGTGTTCAAACATTGCAACCATCTCAGTGACGTGGCAAAAAGACATGAAATGATTGCAAATGTCTTGTTTTCCCTCTCTTTAGGCATCTCACAAGAAAACTCAGCTGTCTTTCTACAGTATCCCTGAATTCAATGCATGGAAGGACAGAGAGGCCAGCCACAAATCTTGGAAAATCAAATATTACAAAGGTTTGTTTAAAAACCCTGTGTGGTGGTAAAAATCCCATGTAAGCATCCCTTCATGTCTGGCCATGTCATGGTTATAGTCTTGCACATTCTAAAGCTACATCTAATAAGTCCTCGTCGTTTGTGGCCTTCGTCCATCCAGGTTTGGGAACCAGCACATCGCAGGAAGCCAAGGAGTACTTCTCTGATATGCAGAGACACCGTATCCCGTTCAAGTACTCTGGACCTGAGGACGATGAAGCTATCACCCTTGTAAGATGTTACCCATGTGTTGTGCTCATTCCTCATGAGATTCGTACCCTTGGGAGGATTGTGTCAAATTTAATGTCTCATTCTTGAATCTTTTTTTGTTTTGCCCAGGCCTTTAGCAAGAAGAAAGTGGAGGAGCGTAAAGAGTGGTTGACCAACTTTATGGTCAACAGGCGTCAGCGCAGGGAGCACAACCTGCCTGAGGTAACATCTCAGCAATTGGTCAACTTCATGTGCTTTATTGCTGTGTTCTGTTCAGTTTCACTGTATCGTTGGTCTCTTCACAGGACTACCTGTATGGTCAGACTACCAAGTTCCTCTCCTACAACGACTTTGTCAACAAGGAGCTGGTACTTTTCTCCAACTCTGACAACGAGAGGTCAATCCCCTGCCTAGTGGACGGTGTGCAAAACTATTATGATTAGCAAGAGCGTGTTTGTAACTCGGAGGAATCGCCTCTTGTTTGGTTTAAGGGTCTAATGTGTCTTTATATTTGTGTGTATATCAGGTCTGAAACCGGGCCAGAGGAAGGTGCTGTTCTGTTGCTTCAAGAGGAATGACAAGCGGGAGGTGAAGGTGGCCCAGTTGGCTGGCTCGGTGGCTGAGATGTCAGCCTACCACCATGGAGAGGTGAGGCTAAACCTACAAAGAAGTGTGTCAGGGGTTCCCAAACCTTTTCATATCAAAATCCCTTAAACTTACACAAATTAGACTACGGACCACTTTTGATAAGATTTTGTCTTCTGATAAAAAAATGTTTTCAGATGTTTTATTACAGAAAATCTTTGAAACCCATTACCAATATGGTCTTCTATTCGGTCCCTATGTTGTTATTTATAGATGGAATTATAGTAAAAAATTGATTACATTTTCTCAACTCTTCATTTTTCAGGTCTCTCTCATGATGACCATTGTTGGTTTGGCTCAGAACTTTGTGGGAAGCAACAACATGAACCTGCTGCAACCTCTGGGCCAGTTTGGGACCCGGTTGCATGGTGGCAAGGACTCTGCCAGTCCTCGATACATCTTCACCATGCTTAGGTCAGTAAACTACAAATAACCTGCAAATATTTGAGAATTTTGGAGATGTTGATATTGTGAACTTTCATGATTTTCTATTCCGTGATTAACGTCGTACTTTTTTTTCCCCATCTTCTATCCTTCCAGCTCTCTTGCCCGACTTGTTTTCCCGCATGTGGATGACAACCTGCTCAAGTACAACTATGACGACAATCAGCGCGTAGAGCCGGAGTGGTACATACCCATCATCCCCACTGTGCTGGTGAACGGTGCTGAAGGTATCGGCACAGGCTGGGCCAGCAAGATCCCCAACTATGACATACGAGAGATCGTCAACAACATCCACCGCATGCTCAATGGCGATGAGCCTCTTTCCATGGTAGGGACAGGAAATGGCTGTTGTTGTTGTTGCTTTCTGAGATCACTATCTTGTGTCTTCTGGTGTACAAATCCATTTTTTCTTTCCCTCCCCATAGCTTCCAAATTACAAAGGCTTCAGAGGCACAATTGAGCAAGTGATGGACAACCAATACATGAACAGTGGAGAGGTGGCCATCCTTGACTCCACCACCATTGAGATCTCTGAATTGCCTGTCAAATCCTGGACCCAGGTTAGTTACAAAAGCTACGCCCTTCCTTTAAATGGAGTATTCCCAATGTTCCATCATATAAATTGATGCTGTGCTTTCAATACTATTTCAATTACCTCTAAATCATTTCACGTTATTCCACGTGGTCTAGACCTACAAGGAGAACGTGCTGGAACCCATGTTGAACGGCACAGAGAAAGTCCCTTCTCTGATCACAGACTTTAAGGAATACCACACCGACACCACAGTACGCTTTGTGGTCAAGATGACTGAAGAGAAGCTGCGGGAGGCGGAGGCTGCTGGCCTCCACAAAGTCTTCAAACTTCAGAGCCCCCTCACCTGCAACTCAATGGTAGTGGCTGACACACATATGTACACACATGTAATGTTTCAGTGGCAGAAGATGAATCAAGTCTTCTATCTTATGCATGGTCTCTTTTTTTTTTTTTTAAGGTTCTGTTTGACCACGCGGGCAGCCTGAAGAAGTACGAGTCTGTGCAGGATATTCTCAAGGACTTCTTTGAGTTGAGGATGAAGTACTATGTGCTGAGAAAGGACTGGTTGGCTGGCATGCTGGGGGCAGAGAGTGCTAAACTCACCAACCAGGCCCGCTTCATCCTGGAGAAAATCCAGGGCACCTTGGTTATTGGTTAGCAGCTTCTTACAGTTTTTGTTTAAAGCACACTCTGCTGCAAATTATTTGGAAAGACGTGCACTCATGATGCACATATCGGTTATGTGTGCTGGCACCGTGGTTAATTGGTGGATCGGGCAGTCGGGGTCATAAAAATTAACATCTTGGATGAAACGTCTCCTGTGCTTGCACAGAAGGAAAAGTATTGTCATTCATTCTTCTGATACACCAACAGGATCAGTCAGGATCGAATGTTGATTACCATTTTCTTCTACACATCCAAAAGGATCCACATACTTCGATTTTAACCTACAGCGACTGGTAGGAGTTAAGTGAAATGACCATTTGGCCGCAGGTCTTTAAGCCAGAGAAAATTATCCATTTCTGGTGCTGTGTGCATCTCTAACGGCACAGACCCTAAAGATAAAAATGTTCTAATTGTACACTACCGTCCACTAATAGTGAGTAATCATAGTCCACGTTTTATCCATAATTGTGCAGACCTAGAACATGTTTTCATTTTCCTTGATTTAAAGTAGTAATGGTGTTCATCCACTTGTAGAGAACAAGCCAAAGAAGGAACTGATTCGCATGCTGCAGCAGATGGGCTACGACTCAGACCCAGTCAAGGCTTGGAAACTGGCTCAAGAGAAGGCAGGACACTTTTCTACCTAAATGAAGAATGCTTAATAATCAGCCCCCACCTGATCAAATAACATTCGGGTATTTGTGTTCACGCTCTTAGAATGAGGTGGAGCTGGAGAACGAAGAGAACGAGGAAGAAGCAGAGAAGGAGGACACCAGCGGGCCAGACTACAACTACCTGTTGAGCATGCCCATGTGGTACCTGACCAAAGAGAAGAAAGAGGAACTGTGCAAACAGAGGGATGCTAAGGTGTGATTATCAGTGTTTTTTATTTAAATGTATGGGTCTTGTGAAGACTTTGTCAGTATCTGACCCAACTGCTCTTCTTTAGCTGACAGAGCTGAACATCCTGAAGAAGAAGAGTCCAGCAGACCTGTGGAAGGAGGACCTCGCTGCTTTCTCTGAGGAACTGGAGGTATTGACTCTTCACCATACTTTCATAAATATGCTCAACCATTCAGAGAAAGTCTTCCCCCTCGGATAATCTTCTGATCTTGTGCTCAGAGGCTTGAGGCAAAAGAAAAGGAGAATGCCACCATGCCTGTTAAAAAAGGGACTGGCAAAGGCAAATCGGTGAAGGTGAAGCAGGAGACTCTGCCCACGCCGCAGGGTCGCCGCGTCATCCCACGGGTTACTAGCACCATGAAAGCTGAAGCTAATAGGAAGGCTGATATTAAGAAAGGAGAAGGCAAGAGAGGCACGAAAATCAAGGTAAGTGTTGTCAAATTCAAATAAAGTAGTAGACTAGGATTAACCCAGCATGCCTTGAATGTCAGAATCAAACTTTTGTTTGTAGGTACAGTTATCACAGCTATCAGGAGCAAAACCAGATCTGATGTCTTATATATCTGCATCACAATCTATAAATGAACATTTTTGATTGACCTCATTTTTTATAATTGTAGAGTGAAGATGTAGTGATGAAGATGGAGTTTGGAGAAGATGGCGACAACGCAGGGCCAAGTGAGGCTCCACGAGTCGGCGGGAAAAGTAAAACCCAGTCAAAGGAAAAAGGTGAGAACAGCTGCTGTAAAAAAAATAGCCGAAAATGACACGTTTGCCAATTTTGTGTTGATTAGTCTTATTTCTCTGGTGTAAAATTTTGTTCAGGGTTCACATAAAGAGTTGCGTTTCATTCAAACAAGATGCAAAACGTTCTGGAGAATTATTTGTTGATCAGGGCTTGTTAGTCAACGGTCATGATCAAAACAACTTGACACATAATTGCACAGCTCTGTGTCGCCTGCAGAAACCGCTCTCCCTCCACAATCCTCAATGCATTTTGAAAGCAAAACTTTTCCAGGTTTACTAATTGTTAGGTGGAGCATATTGTCCTTCGTAGATAAGATTATGTGGCTGTAAATATTGTTGGTTTCATCATGATTTCTTTACATGTACAACAACATGTTGATAAGTTCTGTCTGAAGCTTCCATTGCGTTTCCAACGGCCACACCTATATTCACTCTGTGGTTTATTTATAATTTATTGACCTGGATGAATATCGAGAGCATTCACGACAAAATGACTAGAAAGTTTACCATCATAAGTAATCAGTTACAGTAATTTGTTTTAAACACTGTATCCAGATACAATGTAATGAAGCTGCATTGCATTTTCATTAAATGTGACTAAGAAAAAAAATACTTCTCTGCAGTAGCATCAAAGACCAGAAAACAGAGCACTCTTCAATTCAAGCCTGTTACCAAGAAGAATCCATGGTCGGATGATGATGATGATGAGTCCGCAGACAGTGAGATGGACGCAGAGGATGTTGTTGTCCCCAGGGAGCGGGTTGAACGCAAAACTAAAGGTGAATGGCCTCGATGACCCTGACCGCTATGATCACTCCTTATTAGACAGATACAGTATATCTGTAGTGTTGTTTCCCATCTGTCGTCGTCCTCTAAACACGCTGTTTCTGACAGATTACTCATCAGACCCAGAACGCCGGACAAGTTGTAATCACTGCAAAAAATGTTTAAGATTTTGATTTAAAACGCTGATAAAAAAGCATTTCCTGAGCCTAATTACTTCTTATCTCAATTCTTCCTAAACTGACCATTGGAACAGCCGTGTTATTGCTTATCTATTATAGGATATAACTGTTAAAATGAACTGCTCTCTCAGATTTCTGTTCTTAAAAAACAAACAAAACAAACAATCATGTAGTACACAGCAGCACTGCTAAATCAAACCATCCTGTCCCCTGTTTCTACAGCTGCAGTGAAGTACAGCATGTCCGACAGTGAGAATGAATTCGATGACTGGGCGAAGAAGGATGCTCCAAAACGCAAAGCTGTTATTAGTGATGATGATGATACTAGCTTTGTCCCAGAGCCCAGCGCCACGGCCGACAGTGATGCTGATTCTCCAGCCCCGCCTCCCAAAGCTCCAGAACCCACGTCAGTGTGAAAATAATGACGAACAAAAGCTTCATTCACGTTGAGGTTTTTTTCACATCTCAGATTCTTATTTTAAAAAACTTGCCTAAAATCCGATTTCATCATTCGTCTGCAGGAAGAAAGTGTCGAAGAGCAAATCAACAGTAAAACGAGCTGAAACCAAGTCAAGCTGTAAGTATTGTCAGGCAGCCCTTATCTGTTGGGCATGAGTCCGAGGTTTAATTATGTGTTGTTGTTTGTTTTTTCGGTATTCAGCTCCCTCAGATGATCAGATGCCTGTGTCCAAAGCTCCAGTTCAGCGTAAAACCAGAGAGGCTGCGCCTAAAAAAGCTCCTGCTGCAAAGAAACCAGCTGCATCCAAGAAGGCAGCTGCAGGTATGAAGCGTTAAGCATCAGTTTAGCCTGATTAAGAAAAGCTCAGGGTCAGCCTGATTGAAGAGTGCATAGTTTAAGTCTTTAATGTGATGTTACTGTTTTTATTATTTCTCATCCAATGGTACCAATGAGTAGAAACAATTCCACAAGTACAATTATGTCACACGTTTCTTATAAGCAGATGCCAACTGTACTGATCAGACACCTAAAATGCACGATGGTTAAAGACAAGACGTTAAATGGATCCTTTCCTTGTGTTTTTTTTTTTCCCCCCCCTGTTTATTTCTCATAGATGTGAAGCAGCCGTCCATCCTGGCTGCTTTTTCAAAGCCCAAACCTTCTTCCAACACGGCTGCCAAGACGGTCCCTTCCTTTGACTCCAGTGACTCCGAGGCTGAAGCTAAAGTTACAAAGTCAAAGCCCGTACTAAAACGGAAACAGGTCGACAGTGAAGACTCGGACAGCAGCTCAGAAGACCTCATGTCGCGCCTCAAGGCCAAAACAACTGCTGGCAGCAAGGTCAGTTTTTACAATGATTCCAACAAGGTGTTTAAGGGGTTTTAATAGACTATGTAGCCTTTTTTTAATTTTTTTTTTTATTGATTTATTGTAAATCACCGTGAACATTTTATTTATAGCTGTCTAAGTTCTCTATTCTTTTTAGAAAACCAAGAAGTGGGTTGATGACGACAGCTTCCAGGTTGCAGACCAGGACGCGGCATCTCCCGTGGCAGTGGCACCGCGGGACAAGCCCTCACGAGCCCGCAAACCTGTGACCTACATCGTGGACTCAGACTCAGATGAAGACTGACCAGTGTCTGTGTAATCAGTTTTTACTATTTGTTTACATGTTCTGTCATAAATTATACAAATAGTTTTCTCCATATTATTGAATATGGCGGCCCTTTTATCGCTTGGACCACTGTTGCATTGACACCTGCAGCTTAAATGGAACATACTGTAGACCTGCCATTTAAAAAAAAATTGATTTGTTGTAGAAAAAGCAGGAGTGGAAAAAAATCTGTTCATATAGGGGATGTTGAGACCCCCTTGTGTCTGTGTGTAGGTCTGATTTTAGTCTCCAAGTGTTATTCTTAGGGTTCTTGAATTCTTTTTCTCTAGTTGTTTGTGTTTTGTCTTGTAAATATTTCAGTGGTGCTTCATTTTATATCTTTGAAAATAAAGCTAACTTGTTTGTGTTGATTTTTGAGTGTGTTTGGATTTCTAAGTTACATGATAGGATAGCTTTTGGCTTAACGTCTGGTGCAATGGGGGTAAACAGAGGGTTGGTTAACAAAGCTAAAGAATTTTCCTACTCAGAGTTCAACAATGACAAACAACTTTTATCAACTAACACTGTTCTTGCTTACATAAAAGAACAAATCGCGGACTTCAAACCGTGATGCTGAAAAATTGTCTGATGTGCTTCAGTGCTAACTGAATGAATTACGCTGCATGTTCAATTAATCAGAAATTCGTGTTTTCATGTTGCCCCTTGTGACCAGGAACACTAATGGCTCAGTTTAGAACAGATCCTTCCTTTAAGGAAGTTCTTTGAAATGCTCATCAAGATTTCTCCTTTCTTGGGAAAACAACGCTGCTGTCTGGGGCTGTTGATGGGTAGCAGGAATTTCCTGAACTGTTGCCGCCCTCTCATTTATAACAAACCCAGGCAGACCTCAATCTCTTGCCATTTGGAGGGAATAGACACGGACATGTTTTCAACAATTTGATTTCTTCTATTTGCTTAAATCTTCCTTTGGTTCGTTCAGAGTCGTGTCTGAGTGGGAGAAGACAAACAGCACAACAGGATTTTAGCGGCTTGTCAGAGAGGTTTGGTTCTGCATGTCTATCAGGTAAATAAAATATTTTAGACTGAACCTGTTTTGTCATCTTGCTGCCATTGGCCTGTCTAAAACGTATCCCAGTAAAGATTCAGACCAGTGATACACCATATTCTGTTACCTGAAAAGGATTATCAGGGTTAGAGGAGTCTCTGACAGAATCTGGTGTGATTCGACTGTTTTGTCTTTAAGATCATTGGTAAACAAAACTAAAAAGAAAGACTACCATTTGGATTTGTAACCACTGAAGTTATTGATTAATTGCTTTTATGATATGCTGTTATTGCAGGTCTTACAGTCATGTTTCATTTCTGATTTTAGGTCATTGGAAGCCTATCACCACCATACGTGCATAAACCCTGGACCAACCTGTGACCTGCAGGCTTATCTGCTAAGTCTCACTATACTTTGAGTCCTTTATTGGATCATAAGATGCATTTTAGTTTCTTTCTGTAATCAGAGGCCACAGATACTCTGAGACAGACAGGTGGATAGAACTAGACATAAAGACAGTGCTGCGATCATGGGGGAATGGGGCTTCCTTGGTGGACTCTTCGACAGCCTTCAGGCCCACTCGCCGATGCTTGGTCGTTTCTGGCTCTTACTCATGCTTGTCTTTCGGATACTGATCCTGGGAACCGTAGCCAGCGACCTGTTTGAGGATGAACAAGAGGAGTTTGCCTGCAACACCCTCCAGCCGGGCTGCAAACAGGTGTGTTACGACATGGCCTTCCCCATCTCCCAGTACAGATTCTGGGTGTTTCACATCGTCCTCATCGCCACACCTTCCCTGGTTTTCCTCATGTATGCCATGCATCACCATCACAAGCGGACCACTCGCTCCAAATCTTGCCAAATTTGCAGCCAAGACTCCAGGGTAGACATTCGTTTAAGGAGGCTTTACATCATCAATGTGGCCTTCCGAATAGTGGCAGAAGTTGGCTTTCTAGCAGGCCAGTGGCTGCTGTATGGCTTCAAGGTGGAGGCCCAGTTCCCCTGCAACCGCTTTCCTTGCCCCTACACAGTGGACTGTTTCACTTCCCGTCCTGCCGAGAAAACAATCTTCCTCTGCTTCTACTTCATCGTGGGGGCGATAGCAGCCTTTTCCAGCTGTGCAGAAGTTCTCTACGGCTCCTTGAAGTGGTTCTGCCCGGGCCAGGAGCGCCCTGTGTGTGTCTGCGAGAACCTCCACAGCGTCAAAGAGAAGGAAGCAGAGGAAGAGAAAGTGAAACTACAGGAAAAGGCTTCATTAGAGATGGCGTCCAGCAGCATGAGACTGAAGGGAGGATCACTGAGGAGCAGCGCAAGTAGGAAGGTCTTCAGCATCGGCCACAAGCACAGGGGTGGCAAATATGTGAGTAGCAGGACATTCCAGGTGTGAGAGGGCCTCCAGTCAAACATCCCATCCCCTTATGTTCATCAAAAGGTTATAAGAAGTTGGTGATTCCTGTGTGCCACATTCTGGTGTTTGATTCTGACATTCATGGTAAACAGTCTAAAGGATAAGGAAATGGGCATCACAAGACCGATGGCTGTGATAAGCTGGATTTATTGTTGACCTGCTTGGTTTGATGAATAATTAGAAATTTGCAAACTTATTTGCCAAGGTCCCTAGTGAGACATACATTTATCAAGAGTGTAAGGTTGTCATTGTTTAAGTTTTAGTACTATCTATTAATAAGGCACCATTTATAAAGGTTTATTTTTGAATTATTTAAAGGTTTTATTGGTTGGAGGTCTAAATAATGACTTTATAAGTGGTAAATAGATCTTTAAAGTCTTCATAGAACAGTTATAAGCTCTTAATAAGAGCAACGTTTGGGTTGCCAGATTATAAAAAACAAAAAACAAAAAAATACCTGATTGACCTTACTTCTGGAAAAGAACTCAGAGGATAGGATCAAACTCTGTTCATCAACAAATTTTTAAAACTTTTAATCAAAGCATTTATTTATAATTAAATTATTAGTACACAGATTGTTCCCCAGGATTTTTCTCAATTTTGCAAATCCAAAGTTGCGCCTAACAGTGACTTATCACTGTCATTTAAAGCACCAGTAAATGAATTCTTAACCAATTATAAAGTCATTAGTTAATAACTTATAAACCTGTTATAAACATGCTTTTTTTAAATGTGTTATCGTATCTGCCAAAACACAGACAACAGATTTTACTTTAAACTAAATCTTATTATACAATATGATCATTTCATTGAATCCACTGTGGCCATTATTAGGCTGGGTAAAGTGCTGATTTTGAATATATTACACCAGTAGCATGAATGGGGTGTAAACAGAAACTGTATTTCACAGGTGCGCTGAAGCTGATTCTACTTTTTCTAAATGTGTCTTTCACACGATCATGAACGAATAGATGCAAAACATTTGCTTCTGAACCCTTTGTGAGAACGACAACGTTCCATCCTAATGTTTCTTTTTTCTAAATATTATACAGTAAATGTGAACATTTCATTATGTTTCATGACTGATATGATTTACGATTGTTGCCACCCTGTAATAAATATTTTCTGCTTGTATGTCATTCTCATTCTTTGAAAGCACACCCTAAATTGGTCACTCAAGTGCAAAGCAGGTCGTACAGATGTCTATGAGATGACTTCAATTTTCAATCGTGTGTTTTGGGAGACTTACTGTTAAAATGTAATCTGTCAAACAACATGTCAAAAGCAAGCAGAGAAGCACATTCAGATTCTCCGTTGCACAGCCTGTTGAACTTAGAGCTACTTGTCCCTTTGTTCACACTGCATACAGAAAAACGTAAAAACGATGTTCAAGAGAAAATAATTAAAATGATGTTTATCTCAGAAATTTAACCTTCCAGCTATATTGAGGAAACCACCTTAATACCATCAAATCATGGAAATGGAAAATCTTGTGTAAATACAAATCAAACATCACAAACCGATATGCTGGATATGATGACCTGTTTACAGAATATGTTGCCAGTTTGGCATAAATAACTTTGCATGAAATCTGCACCTGCCCCTCTTTAAATTTCATTTTATCACCAGTAGATGGCAGCAGTGGAAAAGTAAACCATGAAATATGAAGATGTCTCATCCTCAGTTTGCAATCACATTCTTTCGATGACGATGCGAATGGAAAGGCTCACCTATCACATTATATCTAGGAGTAGTGAACGCAACATCCCCTAATCGGGGTTGCATTATATAAAACACCTGTTAGCTTTGTTGTCCCTCTTGCCCCTGCCCCGCCATGTGCCCAGGTCAGGGGTATGTAGGCAGATATGTCACTGCTAAAAAGAAGATACTGTATATTCTCAGACTCCCATCAGTCTTCCTGTTGATGGACTTGGCTGTCACCTGCTGCTTGTTTGCCTGTCTTTTAAATACAATGTAGTTATAGTTGTGTCTGCAATTTCCAGAACACGGTAGAGCTGTGGAACCAACTGGTATTTCGTTTAGTCTTGTGTGCAGTTTGTTTTGCATTTCTAATTAGTGGACTCAGTCTACTGGAGCCAGTCTACTGGGTGAGGTCACTTCACAGTTTGCTGTGGTTAAAGGCACTGGGATGCACGAGTGACTCACCTGATTAGTGTGAGTGTTCAGGTTGCTGCGACTGCACACGATGAGTACATACAGTAGTAGCGCCCCTGAACGCACCTCTGCAAAGCCTGCCACCCCATCTACTGGCCTCAGCCCATGTAGGTTTTCTTTCTTCAAAATGTTGGCAGTATTATTATATATTTAAAAGTTAAATAATTTAAAACCTTTCCCAGCCTTGTTATATAATAAAAAAAAATACCTTTACTTTGAACCATGTGTCTGTTCTCTCAGTGTGTGAGTCTGAGTGCCTTGTAAGTGGTGAGACCCCTTTCTCAGCTGTCATATCTCCTGGGGGTGTAATTCCGTAGGTGACGTTGTTGGCTCCTTGTCATACAGCAGAATCAACGTCTGACTGATTATTATTTTTTTTCATTCCTTGAGGCTGTTGCCGTTAATTCCTCTGTTCACACTGAAACACGTCTCCCTCAGCTATTCCACCTTTGGAAATGCTTATGACTTCATGCCATGTTGAATCAGCTTCTTCTTTGTTTTTACTGAATACTGCTGTATTTGCAGCGAGGACACTCTCAGATGAAGTGTGATTGTTATTTGGAGATTTTAAGCGGACACAGATGCAAGTAGCTCTAGTGAAAGCAAAGTAACCTAACTACTCCCCAAAGTAGCTTATTTTTGACTACAGCACACACACACACACACACACACACACACACAAACACACACACACACACACACACACACACACACACACACACACACACACACACACACACACACACGCCCTCCTGCTGTTCCCTGGACACATCATATATGCAGATTGTAAAGCGGTGCAGGCTCTTTGATGTGCATAGAACTGAATTCTAGATGTGTTTTATATAACCGGTCGAGAGGGAAGGAAGAGTCAGAAAGGATTAGTCAAAACTTTGCCTCTTTCATTTCGTCTGCCTGCGCCTCGACCTTTTCATGTCTGCCTTGTCAAACTGGAAGTGTGACTGTTTCTGTCCTTCTATACCTCCTCCTCACACTTTTTTCTCTTTTTGTTCTTTTCCATACTTCACTCTGTCTGTTTCTGAATCCGAGGAGGCCTCACCGCTGGTGTCTGGCTCAAAGAAAATGTAGGTCAGCTCAGTGGCTCCAGTCGAGGAGATGGAAGTGATGACATATTCCCCTGTACTCTACCTGTGTCCTCAGTACTGTCATGGAGGCTCTCTCTATATACCCCCCGCCGGCTGACTGGCAGCTCCGGAGTGTCTGGAGTCTCTTTCTGCAAAGTCATCTGTGGATGACACTTGAGAAGAAGACAGCCAACTCTGTTGCATTTCTCCTAGATTTGATTCATTCACACAGCACAGATAACTGAGTGCAGCACTCAGTTATATGCAAATCTAGCAGCTTGTTTACTGTCCTGAGTTGTGTTAGCTTTTGACCCGATATTCCAGTCGCTATTAGATCATAAGAAAAAACACTTAACAACCATTCATTTTTACATGTGCTGTAATTTCTGAATAATTTGCAATTAGGTTTACTGGAATTAAGTGTTTGATTTGTGACTAATAAAAGGTTGTTTTTTTTAAAAAGCTCTGTGACAGTAAAATGGTGAGCACCAAGCAATCTTAAGTTTAAGACAACAGAAAAAATAAAATGTTACTGACAGCAAAAACCAGCATGAGAAATTTTATCATGACTTCTTTACCTCTACCAAGGTGGTAATTATAAGATAATAATAAGATAAGATAAGATGAGATAAGATAAGATAAGATAGGATGAGATGAGATGAGATGAGATAAGATAGGATAACACTGTTATCCAAATAGTGTGATCACACATGTGAATGTGCTTTTATGAATGTTTTGCATCTGGATAGATCTGCACTACTGTCTTGCACACTGAGACCCAGTGATGTCACTGTGACCTTTTTGACCGCTGTAGTGCTAATGGTGCCCTGTGCATTTCTGTGTATCCTCGCTGACCTCAGGCCTCACACACAGCTGGCCACAGAGCCGGTGGCCAAGGACAGCTTATATCTCTGTCGTCGCTCAAAGCCGCTGAAGCGTGCCTCCAAGTTTATGGCATCATAGAAGAGATCGGGTCACCGCACATCACACCTCACCACTCTATCTCCTCCTCCTCCTCATCCATCCATCTGTGCCCTCCCCCTCCCCCTCTCTCCCAGTGCCACAGGGTGCGCTGTGTGAATGCAGCATTTACAGTGAAATATTCTTGCTGCCTCTATTACTTTCTCTCATCTCTGCCTCCATCTGCCTCTTCACCTCTTCTTGTTTTCCCTCCCTGAGGGGTGTCACGATGTGAATGGTGCACCGTCATCCAAACTCGCTTTCTCTCCCTCCCCTCCACCCTCTTCTCTCATTTTCTCAAGGCAAATATTGCATAAAAGCCTCGGAGCTCCAGACAATAAACCATGTTATATATAGTGACCAGAGAATGGATGACTGACTGCTCTGGCCCTGCCAACATATTATCTTTGTTTAATGGCAATGACGCTTCCTGGCTGCTCTCCTGCTCGGTGCAATGTGTTTTATGGCGGTAAAGCAAATCTTCATGGTCCATTTGTAACTTTGTGCAGCCTCCACATCTCGGTTTGAACAATCCAAACCAGCACATTGTCTGTGTTACCGAAGCGCAGAGCCAAGAACATCAGGTTGCAATGTTTTCCCAACATGAAAAAGCCTTTCGGGACACAAGTCTTTATTTGGATCGTATTTATCATTTTCCAATATTTTTTTCCCCTTTCGTGTGCACATTTTTGTGAGAACAGGGAGAGGAAATTAATATGCCTTTGTGATGACTGTACCCACAAATAGCTGATGGGATGGACAAAGTGTTGCAGTGATGGAAAAATGAATGGGTGGATGGATGTAAAGTTGGAAGGTTGAGCACTCTCCCATGGTTTCTGTCAAACCTCCATCGGCGCTCACTTGTTTTGGATGTCCTTGTGGTCCTTGTGGGAGATTGCAATGTGTGTGTGTGCATTGAAGTGTGGGTACTGCGCGTCCTTGTGAAACCTGTTTGTGTGTGTGCGTGTATATGTGTATATATGTGTGTGTGTGTGTGTGTGTGTGTGTGTGTGGTTCCCCCCCGTGTGTGCAGAGTGGTGTGCTCAGCAGTCATACTCGGCTGCACACTAACACGATGTGACAGAGTAGAAATACCAGTACCGGCCGCGCTCTCACCCGCCTCCCTCATCCCTCCCCCCCTCCGACACACTGTGCCCACACCCTATTGGCTGTCTACTTCCGTC
This sequence comes from Chaunax sp. Z400, assembly GCA_037577475.1. NCBI lineage: Eukaryota > Metazoa > Chordata > Actinopteri > Lophiiformes > Chaunacidae > Chaunax > Chaunax sp. Z400. Next base: position 12,434,321 of record CM075203.1, read on the forward strand.
ACTCCACATCTTCTGCTCAGAGACAAAACCATAATCCCTTCATGTTCTCCCTCCCCCTTCATTTCACCCCAAAAGTCTTTCTTCCAGATTTGCCTGCTTACCAGCAGCATTATATGTGATTTTAACATGCATCTGCATGTGACATGGATTCAAATGGGACATATTATACAATATCCCATTATACAATGCCACATTTTCATATGATCATCCTCTCAGCCTTACAAGATGAGTTCTTTCCCTCTGCTTTCTATCTCTTCCTTTCAGTGCCTTCCTGGTTGGTTGGCTTCCTGAACGATGAAGCTAGGTGACAGACACAGCAGGGGACGAGTCCTTTGACATTTGCGGCTGTCACAGTTTGAACCCTGACCTCTGTTCCGTCATAGCTGCTGAGATGGGACAAGGAGAAATGTAAATACCACACTGTTTGCTCATCTCAACATCCTGATGTTGACGAACAACAAGACACCTTTCTTTAACCTCCAGCTAAAGTATCTGGGGAAAGTTGACTTATGCAACACCTTCCTCCATATTTATATCATTACACATTTTCATGGCTGGATGCAGCTGGATAAATACCCCACGAGGCAGCTCCACTGGAGCATTTGAGTTTTGAGTGCCTTGCTCAAGGACATTTGGGGCTTTTGCAAAGTCTTAAAACCTATTTTGATACTTATGAAGAAGCAACATAGAGCATAAACACAAACAGTACAATAATACATACTGAAGACTGTCCTATACTACCCACAGCTGCTTAATTACAAAATCTTTGTAATTAACCAGCAATCTTTGTAATTTTTCCAAAATCCAAAATCTACCCTTGGTAGATTCTAGGACTTGTAATGGAGTATTTCTTCCATTGCTGAACTTTTATAGTGCTCTAGCACTTCTGATGGCTGTAATGATGGGATGCTGATGAAGATGGAAAGAGGACAATAAGTCAGAGAAGAGACAGCATCACTCCCTCAATTCACCACCGTGACCTTTTATAAAGAACAGTCGATATTAAGACAACACCAAGTCCATATTTTCCCTCTGCATCATTCTCCATCTCACCTCTCCTCCTATCTATGGGCTGACGTGTACTCTCTCCTCCTCCTCCTCCTCCCTCTCTTCATGCTGTGTTTTTCTCCATCCTCAGGGAGCCGACTGCATGCAGACGCATTGTGGATCACTGAGCTTCAAGACACCGTTTCTAAAAATTGCTCCAGTTTTCCACAGGGCCTTTTTTTCTAAAGCGCAGAACAGGACAGGCTGCTTGCTATGATGCTGCAACTCCTGTCATGGAATTTGTTCTCTGAGCTAATGGATCAGCTTGTGATGCATTATTGATGGGATATGATTTCTTGGTCTTTTTGTCACAGATCTTAGAGTCACGTTTGTGTTTTGAAGGCTTTTAAAGTTAGACGTTTTTAGTCTTAATATCATACATTGTGGATTCAACCTTTCCTTGATCATTTATAACATATAAAATCTGAGAATGATCTATGTTAAACTCCTCTTTCTCAGATTTCATGTGCAATAGTGTAAGTCTCAGAGCAGTGAAGCCCAGAGGCATCCATCTTGGGTCTTCTCCAGTCCAGTGCAGGCGTCAGGGGAAGCCTGGTAGAGACTGTATTTTGGCTCCCTTCCAGTCCAGTCGGCGTGAAGCAGGCCTCAGAGGCTCCTGGGATTGCCCTTTACGCCAAACCCCTCTGCCCTCCATTAACCAATTAGAGGAGAGAATTGCTTAAATGGACATATGAAAACCTATGTGGAACAGGAATAAATCAGGAGTAACAGGTGTTATGAGGAAACACCATGAGAAAGTAGATGATGGAGAGAAAGTGTGTGTGAAAACTGTGGAGCTCTGCTATAGAAGAGAAACTACCAGAAGCTCCATTCTGCACCACTGCATCTGATTCATCCGCCATACATTCCACACTCAAGCGTGTGTAGCTGAATGTGCTGGCCTGTGATAGATGTTTATGAGCTAATGTCAATTTTCTTGTGTGAATTTACTGTCAGTGGATGATGAATGCACTCAATATCACCTGTTATTCATCTCATATATTTTCTGCAACAGCAGCCATTGCAGAACAGCGTCTCATATTGACCAATAGGTGTCGTCATTGGCCAGTTTGTTCTCAGAGGTTGCAGAGGAGATGAGACTGGCAGGGACAGCTTCCCCTTCAAAACTGCTGGGGCACATTGTGGTGTAACGCTGCATTGTTTCCATAGCTCTGTCAGATTAAGTGTTGCAAAAGTGGGGAAATCTGTGTGTTTGTATGAATTCAAATGTGTTTTATATGCACAGATTCATGAAAAGAGAAATATTTCTCATGCAGACACTGACGCTACAGTTCAGAGTGCATGACTGGACTGCAGATGAGAGCAGGTGACAGGTGAGAGTGTGTGTGCGCGTAGGTATACTTGTACAGCTATCGTTGAGAGAGCCAATTTAAGATTCATACATTGGGACGGAGGACAATTTTGGAAAGTGAGGACATTTTTGCTGGTTGTGGGTTGAAGGTTAAGACGTTGTTTTAGGGTGAAGGTTAGGATTAGGCTGAGGGGGTAAGGGTTGGGGTTAGGCATTTAGTTCTGACTCAAAAGTACTCAAAAGCAAGTATGTGTGTGTTTGTGTGTGTGTGTGTGAGCCACTCTCCTATAAGCGACCCACATCAATTCATAAGGCCTCTGCCCTTTTCCTGGGGCTGCCTGGGAAATGCGATGTGACATGTGGGATGAGCAAGATGGAGCAAGAGGTGAGGTGAGGAGGGGGAGGAGGAAGAGGGGTAGGTGAGGTTGTTGTTGGTAGAATTGTAGAGGACACTTTAATAGCAAGCGTGAGAGATGCTCAAAGTCAGTCTGCAAAACAGACACACATGCATGCTGCATAATACCTGAAACAGACTGTAGATTTGATCTATTTTTTATATATTATATATTTATCATAAACCAATAGGTACTTTGGAAACCAACAGGTTCTTCACTTCATTAAAGATCTCCTCCAGACATGTTTGTTTAAACCCTTGAAATATCTCCTTCTCCCTCATAAAAGAATATACGAATAACTTTATATACAATTTCTTCATTGTAAAGTCCATTCTCAGTGTATGTGCATTGGAGGCTTAAAATTTCTGAAACACACTTGTGTACTCTGAGTACTGGACCAGATTAGCAACCAAACCTTTCATGATATCACAGATCATGCACGTAAACCCATCCTTCAAAAGTGGATTTTTGATGAGCACAGATAAACTTTTAACTTTCAGTCTTTGAGGTGAAAACAGAGGATTAGACTCTGAACATAAAACATTCTGCACAGTGAAGGTCAAAAATTCAGGAGAAAAACACTTTTTAAAAAAAAAATCTATAATTGTAATCTAGTATAGAAGGTTGGTTTGGTGAAAGTTGAAGTTTGCTGTATCGCTTTTAGCAAAACAGGAACTGTGTCATACTTTGAAGAACTACATTTGCCCTGCTTCCACAACCGTTGCCATAATGCCATGGCATTTTGGATGGTAACATGCAAAACTATCCATCAGCCTCAGCTGTACTTAGTGTTTTGTGGTAATTGCCTCCGCCAAGGCGGTTATGTGATTGGTTCGGTTTGTTTGTCTGTTTGTTTGTTTGTTAACAGGATTATGCAAAAACGAATGGATGGATTTGCATGAAACCTTCACCAAAGATGGACCCTAGCATATCCTAGAGGTGATTTAATTTTGGTGATGAATTTTTTCTGCTGGAATAACAATAATGTCAAGAATTGTTGGGCCTTGGCAGAGGTTTGCACTCTCCGAGCTCTCTTGTTAGCCATTGTTAGGGTGCTAAAATGTCAAAGTTGGTGAACATGGTACTGTAAACATTATACCTGCTTAATATCAGCTTGTTAGCATTCATTCTGACTGTGTTGGTGTGCTGACATTAGCCTTTAAAATATGAAGAATTTATTTAGAAAAAGTAAAAAAGAAATCTACGCAAACATGTTTACCAGTAAAATAAACATAAAAAAGCAACAGATATCCAAATCGTTTAGATTAGAACATTCAGCATCAGTACCTTGTGGGGAACATACACTGGTGCCTGTAATGGGCAGCAGATGAGAAAGAGGGGAACAGAGGGAATGACAGCGAGAGAGAAAATGAGACAACATGAAATCTACTAATGTGACAGGCCTTCTATAAATGCGAAGACCTCTGGGGACACACTCCAAGCGCTTAGTGCAAATACAATGATGTACCAGATGAGACAAGAAACTAAAAGTAACGGAAGTGCAAGAAGCCAAAACTAACAACAACAGAAAGAAAATAGTCCGTATGTGGATGCACAGAAAACACAGAACCAGATGCTGGCGAAGGAATTCATGACACACAGGCTGGATGGAAAAGTGAATTTTGCATTTGTGTAGATAGTGTGTGAATGCATATGCATGCATTGATAGGGGCTGCATGTACTGCATCGGTATGCGCTATCTCCCCCGCCGCCCCCCCTCTCTTCTGAGGGCTACCAGGATGAGTGTGTTCCATATGTATGTCAGCTCCGATCATTCAGTGAAACAGGGGGGTTGTGGAAACTCCCATTCATGTTTACATCAGTATCTGGGTGACTGAGCATCTCAGACCTGAGGTGAGAAAGAAAAAGTTACACTGTTTTTTGGAGGAAGTGATAGATGAGAGTTGAGAGCGGTGTTCTTTAGGGAGGGATGGATGGATGGAAATAATATTCTTTTAGTGGTTTCAGCTTCTCTGGAGACTTATTGGTTTGCTGCTAACATTTATTTCTCCCTGCCTTTCTTTATTTCCCCTTCTTTTTTCTTTCCCTCCTCTCCATAATGTCTGCCTCACCACTTCTCTCTGTGCTGTCAGTCTCCGTCATTCTCCTTCTACTCTGCCACACCCATGTGTACTTTGACACCCAACTCCTGCTCCGGCACGGCAGAGGGGCCGGCCCCAGACTTCAGCGTCCTAGACCCCAGTCATGTGACACTGACCTACTGTGTTTTACAAGGCTGCAGTGCAGTGCTGGGGCCTCCGAGGAAAAGGGCTGCGTTCACGAGCAGCAGGAAACAAAGCATGGCTCGGAAGGGAGAAATGGACTGTGTGTGTGTGTCTGTGTGTGTGTGTGTGTGTGTCTGTGTGTGTGTGTGTGTGTGTGTAGGGGGGGCCAGGAAGCAGTATTTCAAGGGATGGAACTCCACTATAAAAAGTTTGACATCAAGAAGCATGAAGTTTTCAAGCGAGGCTGCGTCCGAACATGCTGCGTTGTTGTCTGCCTGAGATTGAAAGGCTTTGATCAAAGAGAGTTGGATTTTTTCCACCTGGCTGGAGTTGGATTTTTCAACTCTTATTGGCATGCTTAGATGAGCTCTGGCCTTAATCTCCTCTCTGCTCCTCTCTCTCATCTCCCTTCCTCTATCGCCGCATTAAATCTCACGCATCTGAGCCTCCTCTCCCTCTCGCCCCTCCTCTCCAACTGTAGTTTATTCCCAAGTGAGTTGACCTTCTCTATCTCTTGGCTCTGTTGCTGTCTCTGCAGCCATAATCTACGACTGTAGACTCAGACGTATCCTGTTGGCCCCCAGCCTCCCACGCACAAGTAGACACATGCACCAACGTGCACTCAAAGGAGACTTCACGCAGCAAAGCAAGTACATGAAGGATGACCACAGATACTTACAGGAAAGTGTAGATGCATATAACTATACACACACACACACATACATCTGTGTCATTCTGGCCCAATGAGAGCAGCCCAGTCCAATCTCTCAGATCGCTGCCGTTACCCCCTCTTTGTTCCCCAAATCAGGAACAGCTGTGCTCCTCCACAGTTGTAAGTCACTCACTCAGTGGAAATTTAAAAGCCATTAACCGAACCCCTCATTGCTACCCCACCCCTTTGTGTGTATGAGTGTGTGTCTCACTTATCTGCGTCTGCACACAGGGACACAGAAACACTTGTGTGCACACTTGTGTGCACACTTGTGTGTACATGTTGAAAGTCAAAATACCCCCTCGGCCCTGCACAGTACATTTGAGACAGCCTCTCTTAAAGCAGCCTCTCTCTTGTTGTGTTTTCAAGCCAAACATTTCAAGCAAAGTGCAGACTCATCTGTGTTTGGCGCACTGTATGGTCATGTCCTGCCTCCCACACCTTGAACACGTCCCTGTGTTCTAGCCATGAGTAACTGAGGGGGGGTGGGGGGGGTCATATGAGGTCATGTTGTTGCTGAGCGTGGAATAACAAAAACAAGGCCCCACTGAAATAGCTTGTTGCTTGTCCACTTTCTTGGCTTAGCCAACGAATTGCTGTGCCAGGAAAAAACAACAAGCCTAGAGCCTTTCATAAGGTGAGTCCTTCAAGCTTTACCATATAGACGCAGGCACAGCTGCATGCACGAACCCACACCGCAAGCAGATGTTCATGGACACAGAGAGAAAGATAGAGAGTCAAGGAAGGGAGGAGATATGGAGACAGGCACTGGGAACATAAGACAGAGAGATTTGCATGCCAAAAGTTAAGTCCATAGTTCTTTTCTCTGTTTTTCTTTTGTCTCCTCCTCCATCTTCCCTCCCTCTTCTATCTCCTGTGGAGATCTCTCATTTCCTGCAGGCCCAATGTTGATTTCATACTGGAGCTCAGGGCTTAGAGTGCGAGTCTCTGAGATGGGTAAGGGGTGACAGGGGGAGGTGAAGTGTGGGGGTATTTGAGTTCAGGCCAAAAACAACATTCACCTCCACGACTTTAAACATTTCTGTGCTGATTTTAAAAATGTGAGCATGCTAGGAGATGTGTTTTTTTTTTACCCACCCTATAATCACAGCAGTATGTGTGTGCAATGATATCTTTGCAGGGATTGGCAGTGACAATGTGCTATATGTCTGCATTAAATTAATGCAAAAGCCATATGAATATTACAGTTTATATTATGAGTCAATAGACAAAATATAGTCTAGATTAGTTAGGCTTTAAATCAATCAATATGCCGAGGGCCTACATAGAGCTAATGCTCAATCAAACCAAATCACAGACACATCTCGATTGCAATATGCTCACATATTGTACACTTGTAACCTACAATACAGTAAATGCTAATAAAGAGTAAGAGACTCATTATGACAAGAAATGTGGGGAAATTGAAATTGTGGGGAATTATTCCTGATCCGTGTTATCACTCCTGATCCGTGTTTTATATACAAAGCATTACAGCGCATGTCACTCATCCACATTCTGTCGTGCAGGAGGGAAAGAGTATCATGGCCATTCCTCCTTTTGGGACCAGTTTAAAATATTTGTAAACCTTTGCCTTTCTGCTGAGTTCTGCATGTGAGGGTTGAGGTTCCCATTGGTGATCAGAACTAATTTTCATAAAAAAAAAAAAAACGATCTTGAAAAATTTTAAACTTGAAAAATCCATGCAGGCCACTGCCAATAGCCGGTCCACCCTGAAATGTGCAGGCAGCTAGCTGGGAGAGGATGCAGTCTGGAGCTAAGCCTAAGCAAACTGTCGAAAAAGCTTTAATACTGTAGATGTAGCGATGGCTACCAGGTTTTAAACTTTGTCTATAAATATTGTTGACAGACAGAGCCTTCCCTACGTCTTCTGCTTTCATTCCGTACATAATCGGACACATTTTCAAAGAGCTTACAGATATGGACATCATGTAACATGGAACAGCCACAGACTGTAGAGTTTAGATAGGATCAGTCTGAGCATCAATTCAACATAGTCTTAGAACCGACTGTGCATGAGCAAAAGCTACGAGAAACGCGGTCTTGGAGAAGAAAGAGGCACAAACAACATCTGCCTCAGCCTTCAAGAAAGGTGTGGCAAGCTAGTTTAACTGGAGAGTGTCTAATCCTGAGAATGCGCAAATTTACAATATATACAATTAATAAAATTATGAAGATAAAGAAATGGAGATGATCCTGCAAGGTAGTTCAGGCAGTCAACTCGAGCTGCACACGGCATGCTATGTGAGTTGTCTGATTGACATGAAATGAGCAACAGATACAGCTATCATATAATCTCAATATTTCTCTTTAGCTTAGGTGACGACCTGCCATGCTTATCCTGACCGCACATCACTGCAGCACCATTGGTCCCCTGATGACTGCGCGTTTTAAATCACTGGAGCTACATAACCATAAATACAAAAAGTTACATTCATTAAATCCCTCTGTGGAAATTGGGATTCAATTTGAATCCAAACGTTTTAAAATAGACACTAACCACCAGTCATTGTGACCTTATAAAATCAAAGACCTATAGGTGTGGATCCAAAGAGTCTGTTTCTCTGTGGTCTCTCTTTGACCTCTTCTTGTGGAGACAAATCACATTGTCAACATGCAACACCAGAAGGACACACATCACCTTTAGTGAGCTGCATAAAAAGAGAACAGCTTTCTACACTAGATTTCCCATTTTCAGCATGTGTTTGTTGTGTTTTTCTCACCAGGGATAACCAAGGAAGAGGAGAAGGGCAGAAAAACAGACGTCTGACAGTTTGGTCTTACACTTACAGACAGCACTAATGCACACAGTTGGACTCATGCATGGCAGATTGTAACAGTCAGATTACTGTGGCACACTGCCAGTTTCTGCTCTTCACTTCCTTTCTCTTATTGCTAGCATAGATGAGGCCTTCTAGACATGAACAGCTGCAGCCCTCAGCTTTCACTTCCCCTTCGATGAAGCTGCACATGTATCTGTTACCGCAAGTTCCCCAAACGTGGCCTCCCGTGCCCTCTGTACCTCCCCCATGCCAGCACATACACACGTGTTCCTGCAGGCATGTTCACACATACATAGAAATCTGCTGCCACCAAGTCTCTTTTGAGGCAGCCCATTGTTATTGGGGTTGTCACTTGAGTCCATTGTTGTAAACTAATGATTCTTCCAGATCTGTGAGCAGACAAGATTTTTTAAAGGTGAAAATTTGCAATAAAAAAAAGGAAGGGTTGTGTCAGGAACAAGGATTTCCTGTGTTTAGGATCTGATTGTCACCTGAAAGGCCCTCACAAGCTACATAGACGCCAAGGCATAAAATTCGTGGCATGGCAATCAAAACACACCCACACAAGCAAATCATGTTGTCTGAGACTTTACACCTCTCTTTCTCTCTTTCACTCAACGATAGCATGAAAAAAAAACACCTCACTCACAGTAATACGAGAAGTGTGTGACAGCTTGTGTGTTTGCATCCAGTGTTACAAAGTTGATCATGCTCTTGTTTGACCGGCTATTAATTTGCATATTGCGTGCATATGCACACACATGCAGAATTCCACTAAGCCTTCTCACTCACTGGCTGTTCTGATTATTTAGCATAAAGCTAATCAAACAAACTTCCTGATCAGCAGCTAATAGGCTCGTGAGGCGTTCTTTGTCTGCAACTTCACAGCTCTGTTTACATGCAGTCTAGATATGCTCCCACACATTCATGCTGTAGCCTCAAAACTCTTTCGTAGTGTTTTGTGAATGAACTCACTGACACAATAGCTCAGCCTTCTCTCATTGTCTCTCATGGTTTTCTCTGGGGATTTTGGTTGAAGTAAGTAAACAATATGAGTAAACAATAGCTCTTGGATGATGTCATTCCCTCCACCAGCACTCCTCTCATGGAGATGTTTTATGGATGATTTGGGGGGGGGGGGAATGCAAAGCTAAATAAAGTGTTCCTCAAGCTTGTGTGTTTTCTTGGCCTCCAAAATCCTCCACACACACAGGCTGAAAATCTCAGTCTTGTGATTGTGAGGCAGTGGCTAAGTGGCTAATTGAGCTGTTCCCAGGGCAGCCTGTGACAGCGTGCCACCCTGTGCCAAGGTGTAGAGGTTTCCCAGGGCTCAGTAATGGATGATTTTAGTCCCCGTAAAGTGTGTCCAATCGCCCTGCCCCGCTGGCACAGAGCAGGCACAGGATACACAGGACAGACTGGTCACACTTATCCCAGTGGAAAGATGTTGGGTCGAGTGAGCCTTTTGTTAATGTAGGCCTACTGGATGTGGATTCGAACACATGACCATCACATTTGTATTTGTGAGTGCTGTGTTTTGTTGAATATAATGAGACAGAGAAAAAGATGATTTTTTTTTTGTTTAGTTTAGGGGAGAAGATTAATGTCTGTAGCATCCACATCAGAAAATAGATCCTGGGCAACATAATTCTTACCTCTGCCAAGGAGGTTAAGCGATGGCTTTTGTTTGTTTGTTTGTCTGTTAGCAGGTTTACACAAAAAGTGCTCCACAGATTTTCATTGAACTCGGTTGGAGGGTTCAGCGTGTGACAGGTAAGAACCCATTAAATATTAGAGTGGACCCAGATAAAGGGGTGAATCCAGGAATTTTTTCACGGATAAAACTTTTTTCACCATTTCCATCTGAACATCTACCATCTAAACATGAACTACCTGACATTTTAATTAAATTGGTAGAAAGGTGGGGATATATCAAGGAAGAATCCATAAAAATTTTTAAGGGATCCGGATAAAGGGGCATATTCAGATATTGTTTTCTAATTTTTTTTTTTTTTACATTACAAGATTAGGCTTTTTGACCATTTTTGCCAATGGCTTGCCCTTTACTAAAGGGGTGGGTCCAAGATTTTTTTTCACCTTAACATTACGAGAACCCTAAGGGCAGCCATTTAACTCAAAACGTTACAGACAGTAATCTATATCTCGGAAGGGAACAGATTGAATTTTGGGAAGAGTCTGCCCACTGGAGTAGTGCTGAATATTCTTGCTCTTCTGGAACAGCTGTTTGCCCTTCGACAGAAGTTATAGGATGATCCAAGTCGTAGGTGTATGTTTTCCTGGTGGAAGAATATAGGTGTTGCATATAAATAGGAATGTAACTCGTGTGGAGCAGGGACCCTTTGGAGGGAATACTCAGCCTTGGCAGAGATGGTGCTTTCTGATCTCTTTTGTCTTTGTCATGAGTTTGCTTAATGTTCATCCATAAATAAGAACCATATACAGTATAAACTGTATGGTTTTACATCCACAAGGATTTAGCCAAATGTGGCAATGCTATTATAGGTCAAACAAGGTTGGTATTGGATTATCAGGGGTAGAAGATTGTTTTCCAAATGTTTTCTTTGCACCACAAACCTCACTCAATGCCTTGAAATTTTGTGCAAAACATTTATGATGCTTCCCCTGAATTCTTCCTGCATTTCATCAAAGAGTAGAAAAAGCCACAACATAATCACCGGAAGCTGCATTTAAATGACATATTGTACTGGCACAAACATTTGTAAAACACATTTCAAACATTCGTCTCTCAAAAAGGCCATTGTCTGCAGTTTTTTTTTTTTATTCTACTTCTTTTTGGGGGGAGTGATGGGGTGGGGGGTAAAGGTGGAGGGAGATTCGCCAGCTGTGAGGGATCAGTTTCTGGATTGTAAACATGGCAGGGACACCCCCACCCCCCAACACACACACACACACACACACACACACACACACACACACACACACACACACACACACACACACACACACACACACACACACACACACACACACACCCCAACTCTGAAAAGTGCCTCTTTTGAAATGGATGGGGTTATGGGTGTAGCCCCCACCCCCAAGCCTCCCCACTGCCTCCCCTCCCCCCTTTCCTCTTCGTGTTTCCTGTTGAGCTGGCTAGACTCCTTTGACAGATTTACAACTCCGGGGTCAAAGTTTTCCGACGGCAGCAGATAAATCTTACACCGCCCCCTCCCTTTTTCTCCTTCACCTGATAAAAAGACAAACTCTGAACAGCCGCCCTGCGCTGCCCCAACCACCACCACCCCCATCCACCCCCCACGCATCCTTTCATGTCTAATGTGCCCTTTTTTTTTTTACAGAAAAAGTCTGCTCACCTTTGTGCCTGAACATGTGTAGAAGGACGCCTGTATTTATGTGTTCTGCAAGAAGTGTGTGCGCATGTCTTTGTGCATGTGTGTGTGTGTGTGTGTGTGTGTGTGTGTGTGTGTGTGTGTGTGTGTGTGTGTGTGTGTGTGTGTGTGTGTGTGTGTGTGTGTGTGTGTGTATGTGTGTACACAGAGGATTAAGAGCCTTGCAGCTCTGCGGTTAAGACAAAAGGATGAAATAAAAGCGGGATCGTCATGTTCTAGTTGTTCTGGCGATTCCCTCTCCGCTTCCTATTCTTTTGCGTCCATCTGATTTTTGTGTTTTGGTCCCCCTGTGATACTCACGCTGCTTCCGTCTCCTCTCCTCCCCTAGATAGATAAGAGGCGCAGGAGTATGCTTCATTCCACCAGCATGGAATCATTTGTATTTTCTTACCTCTCTCTCTCTCTCTCGCATGCCTACTCACACTCTCATCCAACCCACTGTAGCAATCATTTCTCTTCATTCACTTGTCTTTTATCCCTATGTCTGTGTCAAACATCCTCCTGGGCAGACTGTGGAGCAACAGGGTATGGTCTGAAAATACACACAGGTCTTAGGGCCATGTCTCTCCCACTCTTTTTGCTGTCTCATTCCTCTTTTTCTACTCTGATCTGTGTTCCAGGATGGGAGGCAAGATGATCAGTATTCCCAGTCTTCATCCAAAGTGCATAGAAAGTTTTGTTTCAGTTACTCTGATAAAATCTTATTACTTTTCTTCTTGTTTGTAATTACCCCAACCCAGGAGTTTATGCTTTCACCCGTGTCCATTTGTTTGTTGGTTTGTCAGCAGGATTACGCAAAAACAACTAAACTGATTTCCATGGAACTGGGTGGGAGGATGGACCTCGGGTCAGACCCATTTAAATTTTGGTGCAGATCTGGATAAAGAGGCAAGATCTGTTGGGCCTTGGTAGATGTATGCACTCTACTTAGTGGCATTCTAGTTTGGCATGTAGATGTCAATCACTCTTGTCTCATTCATCCTCTCTTCTGAGAAGGAGCAGAAATCAGATTGGTGACAGATCTTTGCAGGAGCCATGCATGCATTATCACTTTTAATAGTAAAAGTGAGTTTGCACAAGTACAGTCACTTACACAAAATAATGCTGAATGCAGCACTTTTTGCCTGCAACATTGCAATCAGCATTGATTTCCCTCTAATTTTAACACAGTAATATCGTACATACACACATTGCCCAATATACACATAAATGTTTCCCATGGTGTTGGATCAATGGACATGATTGAATTGGTGGTGAGCTGGCAGCCAGGCCTGATCAATGTTAGCTTGGCTGATGGCCGCAGACGGTGCATCACCTTCACTCCCAATGTGTGTTGAAATAAGTGCAAATGAGTCTTCTATCATTTCCGTCACATTTGATAGATAGCAGTTTGATTTTTATTGCATCACATCACATTTGGCTTCCGTTGGATTAAGCAAACGTTGAAGTTTATTCTCCAGCAGAGCAAGGGGGGGCAAATTAAAATACATATTCTGGAAGTCATGCAAAACCTATTCCAGAGGCAGGCAGGAAACAAGAGGAGGGGGGAGTGGCTATGACATGAAACAAAAGTCTCTGGCTGGAATTGTACCAGGGACATTAAACAGCATGCACTAGCAATTCAACTGTCACAACATGTTCAACCTCCACTTAAAAGATCACTATCTCCTCTATGGTAGAGAAACAAACACCCTCTAATCTTTGAGATATGAAACAAAAATTACGCATCTTTCAAGCTGAAAACAGTTTCCTTCCTGGATCTACAAGGTTTTCAACAAACTACAATTGAACCCATATGAGTCAACTCAGTCTTAAGAAACACTGATGATTTTGGAATCCAAAAGAGTGTAAACATTCTCATTGCCAAGTCTCACCCTGTCCACAGGTCATCCTGTTTCACAAATTGCACAAACACGCACACACACGCAAGCCCACACTACCAGATTTGTAGGGAGGCGCATCAAATATTACAAAACATCACATGCCTTGTGAAACAGTCCATGCGCTGCAGCGTGCACTTTGTCAAGCGTTGACCTTGAATATTTAAGAGGCCCCTTGGTGGGTGCTCTTCACACATCAGTGCCGTAGGAATGAGTGATACGATGGCAGGAGAGGAGGAGATGAGACAGACCCACTGAGTGACAGAGAGAGGAAGGTTGAACAGAAAAAGGAGGTATAGAGAGGTGGGGGTAGAGAGGTACCATCTGACTCTCTCCAGGGAAATCTTATCACTGGGTAGCGGTGGGGGGGGTGGCTTTCCACTGGAGCGAAATATTGGTATGGACACATCGGAGGTAGGGGGGCTTTAGGGGATTAGCAAATGAACAAACCTGTTGTCCTCTTCCACTCTTACTCATTCTTTCTCTTCTCTTTCCCATCATCCTCTTCTGCCAACCGGACATGCTCTATATGTCTAAGTCCCCACATAACCTCTCTGGAGTTTTTTATGGTCAACGTTATCGGATTATGGCTCGCCATGAATATTCTTCCTTCTTTCACATTCTGGCCTTTCTCTCCATTATCGATTGTGCCACTCACTTCATTTCGCCTCTTCCACACTTCCTGTCTCGCCTTTTTGTTTTGAGCGTCTCTGTGTTTGTTCAAGTCCTGCGGGGATGAGGTATGGATGGACAGAGAAGCAAGAAAGAGAGAGATGCTGATGCAGTTGTTTGATTTGTTCTGGTTGTTCAGGCAGTCCGGTCGGCAAACCGTGCGTCATTCCACTGGTCCAATGCCGGCCATAATATCAAGCGACAGGCTGGCTTTCCACTTCAACAAGCCAGGGGACAAAAAAGGAAGCGAGAGGTTCACAGAAAGGGACAGATATAGAGGGATGAGACAAGAGGGGCTATCAAAAAATAATGAGATATGTAGGTGGAAGGGTGGTAGGACAGGGGGTGAGAGAAGAATGGAAAAAAATATCACAAAAAGTAATGACATTAAGCCTCTAAAGCGGTGGGTTCATCGGATTACCTCCCCTCAGCACGGAGGTCAGCTGTTCTATGAGAGATCCTGTGACCTTTGAGAGCGAAACCTTCACGTTAACTCTGCATGATTTGTTTGGCTGCTCCGCTGTGGTGCTGAAGAAAGAGGTAGAACATAGAGAGAGAGAGAGCATGGATTGTATTCTTGAAACTAGGCCAGTCACTGTCTAGAAATGTGGACTTGTATATATTCCAATTTTCAATCATTCCACAGAGGAGCTAGCCTACCTGCCTGGCTAGTTAGCTGTCTGCATCTGTTATCTCTTTCCTGCTCTTCTGCTGTGTGATATGATGCAGCGGTGAAAGATTATTACCTCCAGCGCTGATGAAAAGTTGTCAACGGATTTTGATGATCTTTTGTGTCGGGGTGGATCTTGGGCCGCATAAAGGTTGCAGATTCTGGATGACGTTTTAATTTTATTCGACCTTGCAAGACAGGGCCTCGTCTTAACATTGTGCCAGTCTCTTGAAAAACAGTTTTCATGGAATTAGATGACAATAAGAGAGATATACACAATATCTGCCTCATCCTTTGAGTCATTTATCTGACAAAGATAACTCAAATTTGTTTTTCTTACTCTTTATATCACTGTAAACTTAACATTGTTTTTTGTTTTTTTGTACTGTCAGTCAAACAATTTGAAGAAGTCACGTTGGAATGTGGGAACTTGTGATGGACACATAATATTTTCAGACATTAAGTGATAAGGTTGTAACAGAGGGTTGCACTGTTTCATTGGATACATGATATGGACAAATATCGCACAATAGGTATGGTCCTGGTAAACAACAACAGGGAAAGCACTGCGTTGCATCACAGGAACCAATTGCATTGTATTATGTAGAGTAGCATATTTCACTGTGATGCATCCTGGTCTGTTTGTTCTGTTCTGTTTCTTCTGATGCTCTTCATCTGTTTTTTTCCCTCCTGGTCTGGGGTCAGATACAACAACATATTTATAGAGTGCTCAACTTGAGTGCCTTTACCTACATACCTGTAGACGGTGCAGACATAAAAACATGTAACATATGTAAAGTATATATAAATGTAATCTAATACATCAACATAATGAACTATCTAACAAAATGAGTAAATATCTCTCCGATTCATTGGATTGGGTTGGATTGCACTAGAATGTGACGGGACATGAACACCTTTTATACAACCCAGTGGCACAAACATAAAAAGTCTCATGTCAACATCTGCTAGTCTACCTATGCATGTTTTCTGGCTGGCACTGTCATCCATTAGCGTCATGTAGCAAATGGCGCTACTCCAACTGGGACAGTGTGACCTTAATCCCTGTTCCTGTCACTGAGCTCCGAACACATCTGGCCATACCAACAATCTGACTTTCTCCTTTCGTCCATGACTCCTGGTTGTAAAAAAAAAAAGTGGGACTTTGCAGAGACAACGGTGCTACAGATTGAAGTTTGAAAGAGAACCTGTGTACAAGACTCCAAAGGCAGATGTAGGTCTGTCTACAGAAAGTCAGGATGAATTCATGGTGAAACGGCGCCAAACACTTCTATACCATGCAAAATATTTGTTTTTCTCAACTGAAAGGGCACCAGACAGCATTTCGTCACGTTTTCTTGCCAGTTTTCAAACAGTAACCTCACTGGGTAGACCAAGTACTGCTATCGTAACAATCAAACTATTAGAAATTCACTGTTTGCTGGGGGAGGTTTTCATTTAGAAGCCGAAGTATATTACTTTACAGCCACAGCCACATGTCTTTATGAGAAGTGCTTCTGCAAAAGGAAAAATCATGACCAGAACCAACTTTATATATTTATTAGTTTACTGTATGTGTGATGATTTTCATCTAAGACAGTCGTTTTAAAAACGTCTTTTAAAGATTGAATGCATCTGAATTACAAAAAAGCAAGTTACTATAGAGGAGAAGCTACACTCACTCACTCTTACCCTATCTCCACACAGTCTTGCAGACAAACCTCACTGTCAGCGACAGAGACAACAGAAAATGTTGCTGTCTTTGTGAATTAACTAAGGGCATTAGTGGTTGCAATTCCCTTGAGTGTGATGTTACAAAGACATTAACACACTGAATAAATAAACATGTTTTATATTTTTTGTTATATTAATCTGAAAGCACGGAATGTCTAGTAGTTGTAGTTTATTTGCCCAAGTCTACCAAGATTCCCCATTTTAGTACACAAGATTAAAACCATACTGGCGTCAAGTTATTAATCCTCGTATGACTTCACATCCGTGCTGGCATTCATCCCTATTTGGTTAAAAACTCTTGCGAACAGATGAAGCGAAGGAGTTTTCTTTCTCCACCTCATTTGGATCCGATCAGCAGCACGTTCCTTGCGGATCACAGGGAGACGTGAGGATTAGGGTCACTCCTTGCTGCCTGTTTCTTTCTGCTTCTCCCCACCTTATAACCATGGAGAGAAGCAGCAGAAGTCGCATATGAACAACCTCTCATCCTGACTGATCTTTGCATGTGGGTATCGTTTCCCATTTGCGTGCCTGCATGCAATGAGTCACGGTGGCAGTGAGTCTGTTAATATAGAGACTGAAACTAGTGGCTGTCTACACTTATATATTAATATAATTGCCTACATATGTAGGAGCCCCTCTGTAACTTCAGCTCTATAACTTCATTATTAATGATCAGTAATATAGCATCGTGAAAGTGAGTACTGTTTTTCATTTAGAAGAAGCAATTTTGTGCTTGAGGGGGTCTAAAGTATATGATCTGATAAAATCTCCTCCAAAGCTCAGTTGATCTTAAAAAACTCTTATCTTCTCATAAGAGTTTTCAAAGAGATGAACAAAACTCATAAGAGTTTTTCTTCTCATAAGATGTTCAGAAAAAAGACGTCACAGAAACAGAAACAATGTCTCAGAGTACTTGTTTACTTGCTCTTAAAGTAATCTGAATCTGTGTTTTATTTAAACTGTATGTCACTGCTCATACAGAGAGTCATCAAGGGCACATTCATGTAATGGTGACTTCCACAGGAAACCCAAAAAGAGATAGGAAGGAGGATTTGGGTGGTGATAAAAGCCTAAACCACAAATTTCCGTCGTTGAGCTCATGCTGTTATTCTCTTTCACAAAGAAAGAAATTGCTTGATGCCCATATTGGCAGCTGAGGACAACTATACCTATGACTGTGGCACTTTTCTTTTTCTTTATTACAGATTTTGCAATAAAGTCTATAATAAGCAAAAAAGAAAAAAAGAAAAGGTGGTTCATGCTTTTAAAACTGGACATCCTTCTGTGAGCCAATGCGGAGCGTGTCTTTAAGAATCCCCTTTATCTCCTCTCCAGCAGAGTTAACTTTATGCTCACCCCCTTCAGCCAAGCATTAAACCCCTCACTTCTTATCACTTCTGGGTTTTCCTCTATTGTTTCCCCTGTTTTTGTCACAGCATGACATAGCAATCAATAAGCAATTAAAAAAGACAACATACAGGGCATTGCTTTCTTAGTTCCAGTGTAGGCTTAGCCTTTGCAGGGATGTGGCACAGGGATGACACTGCTAGTGTGTCTACGAGGTGTTTGACACACAGCAACCATGGGAAATAAAAGTAGAGCTTAAAGATTTCATTCAAATAAGTATTTGACATTTACAAAAGCTCACTGCACTTCATTCAGTTTGTGTACCTGCGCGTACAGGTGTGATTTACTTTATTTCGTCATCATTACCTTGACTTTGCCCCATTTATTGGTTTTTGTCACCCTCTGTGTATTTTGGATTTTCGTCTTTTATTTGAACTTTTTCAGCTGTGACTCAAATCTCGTCTGACCTTATGGTTTTGCACTAACATTCGTCATGTTACCCTGAGTTTCCTGTCGTTGCTCGGTTTGTCAAAGAACTTTGTAAACAGTCGTTTTTAAAGGTGCTGTATAAATAAAGATTGTTATTATTGCATATTTGCATTTTCATTTGAAGATGTTAAATATGCAGGTACAATCGATCCCATTTAAAGCTGCAGCTTATGATTAGTCTTAGCGGAGGTGAAGACAAGCCAGCTCAAGGTCATATAATAAACAGTACCCATTACCAGGAAAAGGTGTTGAAACCACCCATCCTGTGCAAAGAAATAGCTGCTGTTGGTTTACAGGGAGTTCACATGTGGCGGCTGCGCAAGACACACCGTTTTCCAGCATCAGGTTTTCTACCATCACTCTGCACCCTGTCGAAAAAGCATCAGCATTATCCAACAGTGTTGCACTTGGTTGCATGACATGAACACTCATCCTCAATTACAGTCATGCCTGCTGTAATGTGGGCTGCACACAGACCTGATGAGCATATCAAGCCGTTTGTGTTGGGTGGTAGGAGTATGATGTGTTTATGGGGCGGGTTCTTTCTCTCTCTGCGCCTTCTTATGTTTTTGTGTGCTTATACAGTATGTGTGTTGGGGCGTTTCACAAAGCTGACACCTCATTTTATAATCTTTGAAAGGTAAGCCAGGACAGATGTCTCCAATCAGCCATATCCAGTCCACCGCTGCACCACTGATGTGACACCTCTGCCTGGCTGACATCCTGGATGGCTGCTGGGAGAGGTTTCAGCAGGTGGAGGTGTGTGTGACGTGAATGCGTGTGCGTTTGTGAGTTTTCCTGGTGATGTTTGATGTCGTTTTTTTAAAGTTACTTTACATAAATGTCTCTTCATTTGTGCGTCACTGTGTCTGTGTTTTTGCATGTGTGTGGTACAAGCCAGGAAAAAGTATAAGTATGGTATGTTTTGAATTAATCCAAGGGCTGAAAAACAATCTGCTGAAGTCCACAAACTTCCTTTTCTCCCTCTCTTCCTCGTCTCCTCCTTTCTCTAACACGCTTTACTTTTTACAGGCTGCCATTTCCACTAAATTAGTGCCCAGGGTTTTAATTGCAGTTTATGAAGCTCATTTATTGGCTCGAGAGTCTGTGTTTGTGTGATCTGGCATCCAGCGAGGCACACCAGTCCTCTCTAAGCCTCCCTGCGGTTTTGCATTTCTTTTTTTCCCCTCTCTGTTGTTTTTTTTTTTCTCCCATTCCTTTCTTTTTAACACCAGAATGTTGCTGGGCCTAACCGTACATGCTGCTGTTTTTATAGAGAATTAGCACTTCTCTACCCAGCACTGGCTGTGTGGCTCCACACTGGAAGTGTTGCCTTTAAATCAGCCCTCCCCTTTAAACCGCCGAGGCACGTGCCAAGAGCCACACATTTAGCATACAGATGCAAGAATTTCTTATGACTCTAATCAAAGCATGGAGACCATTAAATGATGTTATGATATCCAAGCATGATACACAATCACAATAAACTGTAGACTGTAGTTAATGATTGTTTTACATGAGGTAGGTTAAAGGACGGACATGTTACCATGATCCATGACGATCTTATTTTCTCCAAATTTCTTTTTCACTTCCCCTCTCTCTTTCTCTCTTCCTCCACATCATCCCCTCAGTGGCATTCTAGTGACACCCTGGAGGCTAATTAAGCCTTAATTACATTTGTTGGAATTGATTTGTGATTTAGTCTTCCCTCTGTTGTTCCAGCTCATTGGCCCCCATAGAAATGTCATTAATGCACCATTATTTTCACGGGCGGTCTAATTAAAGGGACATACTCTCTGGGTTTTCTCTGATGAGATGCTGGGAAGGGGAACATGTTGGCAACTGGCACCCCAATGATCCAATATGGAAGACACAGTGGGAGGGAGGGGTTGTAACATAACTTTAAGAGTGGGTATGCAGGCGCTGTGCAGATGGAGGCTGCAAAGAGGCTAGTTTGGAAAGGATGTTTCATTCAAGTTGTATGAGATGACATCATCACAAGACATGATTGTTAGCTTAGACATGATGTTGGAAGATGTCATTTTTAGTACAATGTGACTCTGTTCTAAACTTCAGAATTCTCTTTGCCCTCACCTCTAAAGCTCAGTGTTTAGCATGCTGTATCTCTTAAACCCACACACAAACAGACGTGCAAAAACTACATTTGTTTTTTATGTGGGGAAATGCTGAAACTAGTTCCTGGCGATCAGCAGATGAGCAGTAACCTCCTGGGTTCACTAGGCCCTTTATTGCACCTGGCTGTTCTGTATAAATGCTACAAAGGTGGAATGCCGGGGTCAATGTTGTTCTGTCTCTGAGCTGACAGTGGAGGTACTGACAGCACCAAATCAACATCTGTGTTAAAAGTATGAGCTGGCGAGGTGGCATGACAAAACAGGGTTGTGACATTTTGACAACGAGTGCTGTGTGTGACCCCCGACAAGGAGATATAAACTTCCAGCTTCTCTCTGTACCCTTCTCTGTGTTAGCTCTTCTAACTGGCTGCTTTTCAATGTACCCTCGGTTTCGACAAATCTGGGAAAAATTGCATTCTCCCACTATGCACCATGGGCATTGAACAATTTACAAAAGGATCTAAAATTAGATTAGATTAGATTCGCTTGTATCAATTGACAAGTTTAAAGGCATTATGAAGAATGTGGTGATGGAGACGTGTGCATGTTTTTCTTGAGAGGCCACTACATGAATAGTCTATGTTGTTTTATTGTGGATTTTTGTGTTGCGTGTTGTATTTGTTGCTCTTTCATATGTGTGATTGGCTGCTACCTTGGCCAGGTCTCTCTTGTAAAAGAGATTTTTAATCTCAACGAGACGTCCTGGTTAAATAAAGGTTAAAATAAATAAATAAAGTAAAAATAAAAAGCAGCAACAGTGGTTGGCAGCTAACTCAGAGAAGCAGATCAGCACTTGAAAATATCTGCAAATTGTGACTTCCAGGAGCTCCTTACCCTCCAAGACAAGAAACAAAGACGCCATAGAGAAAGGTTTTTGTGGCGGTGCCATTGCACGATCTCCGTGTACAAAGGGCTACTGCTGCTTCCAGGTAACCTAATAGCTGATGTCACCTGACCTTAAAGTCAAATTTGTTTGTCTTAGTTGTTGATATCCAGCACTTGCTTCTTCGTGCATATTCCATTTCCACTGCTGCACATGATAAGAAGAAAAGCAGATATTCAAAGGCAATAGGGGGGAAATGAAAGATACACAAATATAACCCTACAGCACATTTGGCCTAATCCCTTCTGGATATGATCCCAGGCCTAAAAACTTGTTCTGTCTTAATGGCTGACCCGAGCAACAGAACGTCAGGCTGCTTGCAACGCAGCACGGCTAAGGACGCAAAAGTGTGCTCGATTCCCCTCTAGAAATAAAAAGCAGAATTTGGAATTAGCAGTTGTTTTTGCTTCTTTTAAAACACTGGCCTTTCCTTAGGGAGGCTTGTGGGAGGGAGGCAAAAGGAAGAGGGGGTTTTGCGGTGCATTCACATGTGGAAGCTCAAAGCAGTAACAATGTTTCCCAGCCCTCTCTGGCCTCATACGGCCTATGGTATCCTGCTAAGGGCCTCATAGAACAAGACTATTCCCGCTATCTTTCTTCTTCTCTGACTGCTCCTCTATTTGTTTTGCTTGTGCACAAACTTGCTGCCAGAGTGACTGCTTGCCACTCTGCCCTCAATCTTCGGGCAATTCTATCGGTTGTCTGCACGTACCCTTTCTGTCTGTTATGATTGTGTACATTGGGACTCAGTCCAACATGCTGGCTGGCAGTCTGATGGGCGTGTTGGACAACTGCTTCACAGTTGGCTTGGCTGGTGAGAGAAGTATAGAGGGAAGGAGAAAGAAAGAAAGAGAGAAAGGCAGAGGGGAGGGATCGGCAGAGCTGAAGATAGAGCGAGAACAGGGAATGGGGTTATTTGAGTTTGTTGCTCATAGGATATCAAACAACTTACTCTCTCCACCCTGTTTAGTAGTTTGGCTCCTCTGTTACCTCCCTTCCTATCTCATCAAAACTGCCATCTTTGGGAGTGTTGCTACAACAGCACTGTCCTTCACGAAAGAATCCAGCAACTCTGTTTTAAGCCTTGGGTTAATCACACCATGTAAACATTGATGAAGTTCAAGTGAAGCATTAAGTAAGCTTTGGTCTTCCTTTTCTTTTATTTGGCATTGGCAAAGCTCAGCAGACTATTAAATGCCCTGAGAGACAATGTTTTAGAGCTGATACACAAGAAATGTTCCTCTTTGATTGCTCTGCAGCGGGAGAGGAGCCAAGAAAATAGTCTGTTGAGCAACGCAAAGAGAAGTTAATCATGTCGGGCGTATGAACTGTTCTTAAAGGTGTTTTCCTTAACTTTGCCAGGTCCCTGCGATTGCTGAGTCATCTGGAAAAAGCAGCGTTCTCGCATTCTTTATTCTTGGGTAATGCAGCATAAGGGGACTTAGATTTTTAGCTTTACGGCAAATTACATTAAGCCATAGTTCAGTGAGCCCTAATGCTTTGAAAGTAACAAAAATCGACAGAGAGGGATCAACGTTTTTTGATATTGCACAGACTTTCTCCCGGCAAGGCCTCCTATATACCTCCTCCCTGCCACTGAGCGGGAAAAGAATGGGTTAAACCTGTCTGCGGCCCACATCTGGGAATCATTTGAAACATTCCACAAGGCTTACCACATGTTTTCAGATGGACTAAATCCTGCGAAAGGCTCGGCTGTCAGAGGTTTGAAAAATCATCTTTTTTTGCCAGAAGGGGAAAAAATGAGAAAGAGAAAATTAAACTGTATAATGGCTTTTCTCTCTTGCAGGTGAGATTAGGTAGGGATGTGGGTGTGTAGGCAGGGCTGTTCCTGTTTTTTAGCAGCAGTGGTGCTGGTAGTG
Organism: Chaunax sp. Z400; assembly: GCA_037577475.1. Classification (NCBI taxonomy): domain Eukaryota; kingdom Metazoa; phylum Chordata; class Actinopteri; order Lophiiformes; family Chaunacidae; genus Chaunax; species Chaunax sp. Z400. The sequence continues at coordinate 12,457,898 of CM075203.1, forward strand.
CGTGTGGAAATGTGTGTTTTTCTTGCATATTGGTGGCATGCTTTTCGAATGTGTTGTGAGTGAAAGCTGCTTCTTAACAGCTAGTCTCAGTTCAAAGGAGACTTTGGGGCTTGACTAACTGTTTCCATGCGGCTGATACAATCTCATCTGTGCCCTCTTTTTCCCCCCCTCCCAACTCATTTCTTTTTTATACTTCACAACCTAGCGCCATAAAGTGAACCAATATGAGCGCTATGAAGTTTTTCAGCACTCCTGTTCAGACATACTTACAGACACAGGGGCACATTCAGCTACTGCCAGAGTAGCTACCTACGAGCAATCATATCTTCATCGCCATTTATGAAACAAAAACAGCCGTGCAGCCTTCATTCTCACCATTAGTACTTATAAAGTACTTATAAGTACTTTCTATGGCGGCTGCACGACTGTCTCTCCGTTGCATTCTGCTATGGGTGACAAGCTAATAAAGGGGAGTCGCATGAGTGATGAATGGATGGCTGCTGAGAGTTCCAAATAAATATATGGTTTTAAGAAGGCAGCTGCAGGCTGGATAAAAATCAAGGCACTTGTATAGAAGGCGATTGACCACCAAGTCTTGACACCTTCACAGTTCTTACACCACATCTCAAATCCTCTCCATATCTATACCTAAGAGCGGCTGGTAGACTTCTGGCCTTTCTGACTTCAGGCTCCCGGGCTCTGCATGTTGCTCCGCTGTGTTAAACACTGCTCTGTAATTGTCCACTGACATTTGGGGAACTGGAAATGTTTCTCCTGGTATGGGTGACACCGCAGGCAGAGCAGGGGCCTCTCTGGCACCCTCTCTTTTTTTTCTATGAACCAGACCGTGACATGTGGTATGTGGCCCCATACTAGGGGTGAAAGCCTTGATCAGGCTGGCTAACGTTACCATGCTTTGGAAGTAGCACTGGACTTTCACGCTGGATAATAAGGCACCCAGCATTTAGAGGCGGATATTGAGCACCTGTTATGGGGTTCACCAGGTGCCTAGTAAAAAATGAAACATGAGAGTGACGCTCTACTACAGCTCTGTAACAATGACCATCTACTGGGACATTTTTATTATGTTATTTTTTTCATCACATGGGATCACATGATTAAGGCAGCTGAGGACTTTGGATCTTGTCCCTATCAAATCTCTTGAATATATTAAGTAATGCTAAAAAATTGTTCTTGGGACAAACAGGTTATAAAATGCTGATGAGATAATCAATTAATTAGCTTAATTGGTGCTGGCAGGTGGATTTTGTTAGCATACCATGGAACAAACTAGTTTTTTTCCACCCGTTTCTAATCTTTATGTTCAGCTAATCAACTCCCAGCCTACCTTCATACTTAATACACAGATATGAGTTAGTATCAATCTTTTCATCTAACTCTCAGTAAGAAAGTGAATAAGCTCATTCCCCAAAATCTCAAACTATTTCCATGAAACAAAGCAATCCCCACCTGTGACCCATTATCACAGGTTGTATGTGGTTACAGGTTAGCCAAAGAGTGTGTTTTCAAAAAAATCTCACTCTATTAAATGAGGTTTTAGAGCGGTAAACTGGCAAATGATCCAACTACCCATAACAAAAGAGCAAACATAAAATGGAAATGGAAAAATAAACAGAATGTCATGTAGTCTGTATAGTTTAGATTGTTTTATTAGCCTGTGTATCACCTCAGGTCTGACTCATACAACCCATCGGAGGATTCTTATCCTCAGCTTAGGAACCACAGAAGAAATCGATACAGACATCGCCCATTTGAAGAGAAATATCACTAGTCTGTGGTAAATGTGACACTAACATAAAGCAGAGACAGACATTCTGTAAGCATACTGTACTTAATGTCAGGTTTATCTGTCAAATGAAGTCTTTTAAAAAGATGCACAAGCATTCAAAATCTTAAGTCTTCATGTCCATGCTCTGATTTGATGATTCTCTTTCTTTGCTCAGTATCCAGACACCAAGTTAATATAAATTAAATGCTGAAATACACTTTATATCTGCATCTCAGAGTAGAGGGGAGCTATACTAGACTGGAAACCCATTAAGATTCAACTCCAGTAACGTCCAGTGTAAACCTGGCCTCAAGTGGAGGATGCAGCTGGGCTGAGGAGACCCCAGAGGCCTTGCTATCCAAACTAAAGATGTGTAGAGGAAACACAATGCACCACAATACAAATCCCCACACTGTATTTGAGGGAACGAGGGAGAGACCTTCCAGTTTACATGAACACATGCTGTACAAACACACACATACTGGGCACCAGTTCCACCTGTCAGAGGACTGTGAAATAAGACAGTTTCATCTCTTCAACCATTCTGCTATGACGGCAGCTACTTCCACCAGTACATATTTTTAGCATTTCATGGTTCTCTCAGTCCACGATTGCCTTCATGTCTGTGTGTCCTGTGACACAACCAGCCCTCAAGGACTGCACTCCTCACTGCTGTTGTGATGTGTGACAACTGACACGGCCTAGTGTCACTCACAGCTTTTGTAGAAAGCCTTAAAAGCAGCAGGGAGAACAAGGAGGATCCTGCTGCTGGCACTATGCATTGTGCAAAGGAAAAACAAAAAGGAAAAGCAACTGAGCAGGTGACATGGGGATAAAGTCTGTCACTATCTGTCTGTGGCCTTTTGTCCAATCATATGGGACAAGGGGTTTCACATATTCTACCTGTCATAAAACTTTGCTTTCTGGGGTGGAAAGCTATTGAGTGCAGCAGTGAGAGACAGAAGAGAAGCTGTGCTTTCCCATGGCGCACAAGTCCTTCACACGCAAACATGCACACAGATGGTCTCACCTCTGACTACTGCATGCACATACATGACTATTCAAGATTATAGATAAATAACAGGTTGCAGTAATTGCTGCACAGCTTCAGTTGGTATCTTAAAAAGAAATGAACTATCTAAGGATTTGTTATCCCTTTGCATGTAATGCAGCGAGGGATGTAGCCATTGCTCTACGTCAATTCATTTTTTGTCCAAGGCATAAACTTCATGAAACTTGGCATCACATCAAACATATGCAAGAGTGCTGTCTTTTGGGATTTTTGAGCATTTTTATTTTTCTCGTGGGGGAAAAATATTCAACTTGGTCTATTTTGAGTGTGGAATGTTTTTCCACAGCATAACTTTAAAACTATTTCATATATCCTCAACAAAGTGTGAATTCACGTCAACAATATGCTGGAGTTTGTGCCTGCTGCTATTTATACATTTTTACAATGTCCATCTTTTGTGTTTCCATGGTAACAGCTCATACCTATTCTTAAGAAAAGACCGTTAGTTTTTTTAAGCACATATTGTAAACTTTATATAATTCATTTGACGAAGATGCAAAATTAAACTTTTTAGTTTGTATTAGTACAATTTTGATATTTATTTCTAACTGACTGCTAAACTGAAAGAGCTTGTATTCATGCATATAGACTCAGGTCAATTTCCTTCAATGATTAACATTTACAATATAAATATAAGTGAGAATTATATATATGTATATTTTTTAATTTATTAATTATCAAAGTAGTCACCAATTAATTTACGTTGATCGGCAAGTAAATATACAAGAGGTTCATGTGGCTTCATGGGGGGGCGGCCATTACAGCCTGCAGAACCGGATAAGAGGGGCAGTGACCTGGCCACCGCTGCCGGCCTGCCAACCAGACAGCGTTGAGGATAAAGGCCAAAATACTCCGTGAAGGTTGGGCACCTCCTGAAGACCTCAATGCATCCAGAGGAAGTAACCAACTACAACCAGGCCCTCATCCATCGGCCGCCCCCCCTACACAACTGGCTCCACCATCACCCACAAGTCTCCAACAAAGTCTCCCACAAGCCAAGATGCCATCAGGATAGTGTAACTACCAAGGGATTGAATCATCTAGTCCTAGGAATAACTAACTAACATGCGTGCATACACAAAACTGACGCCATTATTGTTACTTTGTTTTGAATATTTGCTAACATACTGCATAAACAGTTTTGGTTAAGAGTTTTCTTGTCTACTTCTGTACCAAGTCATAGGCAAAATGTATAATTTGACTTTACATACAAAATGAGCTGCAGCTCTTTATCTGATCTGGTTTGGGATTTGTCAGAGTGGTGGATTCAACAGAAGAAGCTGGCCTCCCAAATGTAGTGTGACAAAAGGGTACAGTAATCTGTGATGGAAGATATTTTAAAGCCTTTAATGGAGGTCTCAGCAGCACAGGGAGACAAAGTCACGCAATGGAGGATGGGGCAGATTGTTTAAAATTTTATACAAATGATACATATTTGAATAAAATCAGACCATCCTCCAGTTCTCTAATGTCTCATAGTGATATGGAGTTGACTATTTATGAAAGGCTCTACAAAGAAGGGAAAAGGGATGTGATCCTGTGGGATGTTCTTGCAAAGCCTCTAACGGAGGTGATTAATTTAAGATTTCATTTAACAACAGTCTGAAATATGCAGATTATTCGTCCTTGCATGATTGTTGTGTTGGTATTCTTATGTTCACAATGTAATATTCTTTATTTTCCTTGCAAAAGCAAAAAATCTTCAGTTATAAATAAAATCTATGAGGCCTGTGTAAAATAAGTAGTACATTTTGTTTTCTGTAGGCTTGCCACACTCTCTGCTATGTTTGGTCACATTAATTTTTAAAATATTTCAGGTTACGTAATCACACAGTTGATGCCCTTCATTCACATTGCAGGTTAAGTAAAAAGGTATTTCTTTTGCATCTCAATAAACTGTGTCTTTGGCTGTCGGACTGAAAATAGAAAAGGGAGTTTTGTGCCTAATGATGTAGTTTTTATTAACATTTTATGCTGCTTTAAAGTTCCAGGAAGATAAGGAAATATTTACCTTTACTCTCCTACGTGTATCTGACAGCTGGAGTGACTTTTTACATCAAGATTTTACATGATATTCAGGGGTGGCAATGTGTGTGGTTGGTTAGAGCTGCAGCCTCACAACAAGAAGGTTCTGTGTGGAGTTTGAATGTTCTCCCCTCCCCATGTCTGCGTGGGTTCCCTCATGGCGCTCTGGCCTCCTCTGACAGCCCCAAAACATGTAATATAGGTGAACTGGTGACTATAGGTGTGAATGTGAGTATGAATGGTTGTTTGTCTCTACATGGCTGCAGGCAAAAGTGGCCCAAATTAGATTTTTTGCTCATATGTGACTCAGATGTGGGCTTTTTCCAGAACAGTGTGAACAGTACAAATCATAAGGAATCTAATCTTTTCAATTCTGGTTTGGGCCTCTTTCATATGTCCTAAATCTGATACGTATCTGAATCCTTCTGATGTGACAGCAGTGTGAACAATGTGGCTTTACTCCCACTGAGCACGCTCACATCAGTGTTTAGTTATCAATGATGGACGAGGACAAATACGGAGGACCACAGCAACGACAACTGGGAGACATAAGGCTGCAAATTGAATAGATAAATGGGGAAATGCTTCAATCAAATCCTGTATTTGTCCTAAGCTTAAAAAGCTGACAGACTGTCACAACACTACTGTTAACCACAGCAAACAATACAAGAAATGAATGCATGCATAGCTATTTTATTAACTTTGATAATGAACAGTTATACCAATTACATTTACTGTTGTTCATCAGCACGCCTGTTGTAAATGTGCGGCCGTGGTATAGATCTGTTCACATGGATGTCAGCCGTGGGTTACAAAGATGAAAGTGAACAGTCAAGGCAAAAACACCAGATTTGAGGGAAAAAAAAAACATCTGAATTGTGTCACTTTCATCTGCATTGAACGTAAGCTATGTGTCAACACTGTGATGAACCTGTTCAGGGTGTATCCCATCTCTCAACCAATGTGTCAGCTGGGATAGACTCCAACCATTGAGACCATGCAAAGGATAAGTGATCATGGAAGATGGATGGATGGATGGATGGATGGACTTTATAACACTCTGAAAGAGTCCACTATGCCCAATGAGTACTTTACCTTTTTGCTAATAATACTTTTGTTCTTCTACTTAAGTCAAATCTTGAAGGTAAGACTATTACTTGTAATAGGTTCTTTATATTGTGGTATTACTACTTTTACTCAAGTATATGAGTACTTCTTCCACCCCTTTGACTTTAGTCCTGAGAACTATATACATGCGAAACTAATCCAGAAGTTCTCCTGATGCCTTCTCATCATGTCAGCATAGCAGTGGGGTTAGGGGGAGAGCAGGACATTCATATTTGAGGGCTGGCCCTCGGTAGAGGAAAGGGGCGGGGTCAGAGCCCGTGTCGGATTCCACAGCCTGAGAGCGTGACTGCAATGGTTGCCTCCGCGAGAACTGTGCCAATCTTGCCTGCTTTCTGAGAAACGAATTGCCGTCTCTTAACCTTCGTTTTGCCGAGGGCAGGGGAGGGAAGGGGGTAATGCCACTCGGCACTCGTGAGAGCCACCGTTTGCAGATTTGAGAGTCGGCTGAAAACTTAAAGAAAAGTGACGTTTACCACAGCGGAGAGATACAGTTGTGCTGCCGAACTTCGACCAGCAGCATAAGGGGACCGGGAGGAGGAGTCAACAGGTCCCAGGTATTACCATCCACTTGTCATTGACAGCTTGTCAACATTTGACGGCATGGGTCCAGGTTTTATTCTCTGTAGGGGGTTAATCGGGTATCGTATTAAACAGTTTAATCTGGAGGATTTGAACGCGTCGTGTATATGGCTGCGTTTGTTGCACGAGTCTGAATGTGTTTTTAAACGCCATTCTTGGTCAAATATAACTGGACTGAATAACTTGCGTCCGAAACTCCTCTCAAGTTGCTAATTGTTGAACGTAAACTTTTCTCGTTTTGTCCCGAGTATTCAAAGGAGACGGCGTCTATTTGGGGGGCTAGCATGCAAAGCTAACGCTGCTCTGCCCCTCAGTGTCGCTTACAAATAACAGTAGGGAGATAATTCAGCGCTGTTAGTGTTCTGCAGTCAATAAACAGAGCCAACCAGCTCTAGCGTGACAACCATGCAACAGTGTGTGTGTGAGAGAGCGTCTGTACCCTGTCTGATGTCTGTCTGCAACGTCAGGGCAGCGGAATGTGGAGAAATCTGTTTTTTTGACATCGTGCATTTGCATTTTTTTTGGTCAATATTTCTTTGTGTGAGCTTCTATAGGCAGGAGATGAACTTTGCTCGAGTGCATAGTATACTTCGCAGCTGTATCAGGAGCCCACATTTCTCTCAGTGTGCTGTAAATGGATGAGCAGGCATACCTCACATAGGGGCAACCACAACCTGCATTCTTCTGATGTGCTCTAATACTGAGCTGGAAACTTGATGACCCTAATGCATTCCTCTGTAGTAAAAAAAAAAGAAAAGAAGAAGCTTCAAAGTACCACTGTAAACTGACTAGACATCTCCCCTAATTTGTTAACACCCCTGATTATCCCCCTGTCAAGATAATGTGGTAATTCTAGGTGTCTGGATCCCTGCTAATTAAATGTCAGGACTGTGGTATAACATTTGAATTACATACCCAGCTGTATCAGAAACCTGCAGTGATATCTTGTGAAATGTTGTCATTGTAAAACCACAGATTACAGTGCTTATTACCCTCTATTTAAGGCTGTAACAAGTACTCTCTAGTTGCTTCCTTTTAATTTGGGTATTATGTGAGCTTTATGCATTTGGCACGGTGTGATTTATTGAATATTTTATGATACTGCAGATTTATGAGGCCTCACTCAACTTCTCTGACATGCATGCATGGCAGCGCAGACTGACTTTTCTGCGGGGCGGGGCTGGGAGAATGGGAGAAGAAGATGCCCTTTGCTCTGTCAACCTGTGACATTTATGGCAGGATGCATTAGAGGCTGAGCCCCTCAGTGGGAAATTTGGAGTGTCTGAGGGTTTCCCCACCCTGTCACCATCTCTCTTTGTGTGATTCACAGTTAAATGTTGTTAGTTGGGAAAGCTTGTGCCAAGGCGGCTTACCCGTCCACTAAACTGTCATATGTGACAATAAGTTTGATAATAACCATTAAATGTTTGTTGCAATTGTTTCAATCTGCTGTCTACCCAGCCACCTTTTGAAACCTGATCCCATGTCATGCCCATCTGTAAATTCTAAAAAATAGAGTCCCTGCCTTACTGGTAAGGACGAGGTTATCTAAAAGGTATGATGTTGGAATTAATATATATATATATATATATATATATATATATATATATATATATATATATATATATATCTATTAAATCAAAAGATATAATGAGAAAGGTTCAGAGAAATTATGCCTCCAAATCCTTGGTTTTTGTAACATGTTTTTTTCCCCCCTCACACTGTTAAACTGCCCAGTGTTGTACTGTAAAAAAAATAAACCGGTCAAAGTTTAAGGCCGTTCATGCTTTGGTTTCACATGGCACCAACTATGTCATCATTGTTTAGACAGTGGCTCATCTCATTTTGTCCTTTTCCCCCCTCCACCCTTCAGCATGTCCCTCTCCTGCCTATGCAGATTGTAAAGTCAAGTGTGAATGACACTGGGCAGGAAAATTTGATGTTTCAAAACACATTAGTAATGAGGCAGGAGCTCTGTGCTCTGAGCGTTTCATTTGTCACATGTACATTTGATAAGATTGTCTTTTTTCTCATGATCTGTGGAACAAATTACCAAACCAGATGAAAGATGAAGCTTTTGCACATTGGTTGGATTGAGACAATTTTGTGCAGATCCTTTGGCATTAGACAAATGATATTTTCTCTATCTTGTCTTTGGAGTCGATTGTTGAATTTAGACATTTTGAGTGACCTGTTTTTACATTCCATGGCAAGTTCTAGTTGGTGGAGTGTGTCTTTAAGCTTCCCATCTCGTTGAATGAGGCAAATCAGTTTGATCTCAGTCACAAGATAGTATCCTCCACAAACAACGTAAACCAGCCTTAGAAGGGGGTGAAAACGCAGATAAAAAAAAAGCAAAACGAAGAGGAGACAAAGTTTTTAGAGATATGCTCTTGGCTGAGTTTTTCAGTGAACCTATAGCTTTGTCTGAAAAAGTCATCAGTGTGTCTGGTGGTTTCGTTTGGCTCGGTCTGTAGTCGTCTCCTCCCCTGTTGTTAACAAGCCAGGCTGACTCAGGAGACGGTGGCTGTGCAGCACAAACTCATCAGACATTGACAGATGATGGGCACCCTGGAGATGTCACCCAACGGTTGCCTAATGGTAAACACCTCTACCCAGTGTCACTCGTACACTGTCAGATCTTGACTGCTAGTAGCTCTGCCTCTGATGGAGGAGGTATTTAAAGTGAAAACCCTCACTGCAGAATCAGAATTTCACTCACTGTTTATAGTGAAAACCAACGTAGCGTTATTAGAATTTATTTGGATGTGCGTGTGTGTGCTTGCTTGCGATTGACTAATTTTGTCATTGAAAATAATTCAGTTCGGGTTATTACAGAAATGGTTACGAAAGTCCAGTGGAACAAAGCAGCTTTACACAAATAAAAATCAGCCTTGAACAAAATGGAACAGGCTCCAACTCTTGTCAGAAGTCAGAATAAGTAGAAATAAATTGGAATATTACAGTGGTTTGGCTGTGGTGCCCTATGACGTAGTCATTGCCTTCGGGACTGGGGCGAGTGTGGGAAAAGCAGGAGAGAAGAAGGGTGGGAGCCGATACCAGGCGTGTGTAGCCAAAGCCAAGTGGGATTTATTTATTTATTTATTTATTTTTTTTGTGGGGTGGGGGGGTGATTTCTGGAGCCGCTGGGATGTGGGAGCTCCACTCACCTCGGCCGGCCTTTGCATACTGATTGTCTTTATACTGATTTCCACACAGCTCACTGGACTGCCCGACTCTGCCATCCTTGAAACGGTTAACTACCCCCCCTCCTTTTAGTCCTCTTTTTTTTATGGCTTTGATGGTATTAAATAATCTTTACGTGTCAGAGTGCACAGCTCCCAGTGTTCATGTTGGGAGAGCGAGAGAGCAATTAGGTCAGAGTGGTAGAATAAGTTGGTTTCATCCCAGCCTTAAAGAGGCAGGGTACCTTCAGCTTGCCCTTTATATTCACCTCAAACCTTCAGAGGGGGATTTTTAAAGAGGTCCAAGGCCAGTGGGTTTATCAAAGCCCTCAGAGAGAGGACTGTGTATCTCTCTGCTGTATTGTCTGGTGATAAAATGTCCCAGAATGCATCACCGGTTGTGTTATTTTAGGTTCCTCACTGTGTTAATATGCCTGGAGAATCAGGCCACGTTTGTCTCCTCTTTTCCTAATGAGGCTGAGCTAAAGACTCAAACAACCTCTTATCCCGGGTTATTGATTTGGAATGTGTTTCAAGCTGCAGTTTGTTTTGGTAGACCTTGAAACCACTGACGTTTTATTTATCTACACAGTTGTTTTGTTGCCTCTTAAGACAAACAGATCCTCAAGACACATAAATAAATTGAAAGCCGTGCGTTTCTGTTTGACTAGCTCTCTCACATGATCTGCGTTGTAAAGCTTCCAACAGCCTTTTGTATCATGTTTGAGATTGCATTTCTACCATTTGGCATGGGAATGTTCTGGCCCCTGTCACACTGTCTCACTGCGCTCGTCACAGAGTTTCATACTATTTTCCACACTCATTTTTGTACCTTGGCTTTTTACAAAAGTGTCTCTGCCCAGTCGGACAGTCTCCCGGCATGACGGCTGACATTTTCAGTGAAAGAGCCCTATTGTTGGTTTTCTAATCCCCCCACCCCCACCCCTCCACCCTCCTCTCCATAAAACAATGGTATCAATTGCTTCCACTGAGTACATCCACAGCTCTGAGTGAGAGGCAGACTGGCCAGGCCTCTTCACTATAGCAGCCATCCTACCAGGCAGCCCGGCTGACCTCGTTGTTCCCAGTGATAGCTCTTTGCTGCCCACCGATTCCTCTTCAGCCATCTACGTTCATATTATCTGGGCAGCATGAGCACTTTGTTCATGGGTGCACTGCTGCCTCATAAACGCACAAAATAATGGCTTGTGTATATTTATTTTCCCAGGGAGACAGTGGCGCAGACCGGTGGCTTTGACATATCCCCACCCCTCTCCTTCTTAATGAATGGTCTCTATTCTATTTTCCTTCATTTTCCCCGGGACACTGCCATTAACTTTGACAGATGATATGTTCTTTCACTGAAACAGTGATTCTGAGCACACTGTCACTGGCAATTGGATTTGCACACCACCCCTTTGCTGCTTGTTTTTTCCCCACCTCTCCTTTTCTCTCCGTCCTCCTCTTTTATGCCCCCCCCCCCGTCAAAGGGTTACTCCTATACTCTTGTCCGTCTGTAACAGGAAATAGTCTGTCCACATCTCCTCAAAAAAAAACACTGGACAGAATTCAAGAAATTTCACACATGCTCTGTCGGGGCCTTAAACATGTGCATCTTATAACTGGTTTCTCTAATTTACTTCTTTTTAAAAAAAACATTTTTAGCCACATGTGAACTTGTCATTTTGCTCACATTCAGAGGGTGTGGTATATCCCAGCATTCAGGGCACCCTTTAAAAGCATGCAAAACCTTTAAACATTACATTCTTGAAAAAAAAAAAGAAGAAAAAAGAAACACAGCTGCGAGTTTTGATCCTGGGTCACCTGCATCGGAGTTGACCACTAGACCAGCTTGTACGATATAGTTACTGTACGAAAATAAGCCTTTCCATTCTTTCGACAAAGCGCGCTGCCTCTGTATTTTCTCATAAGAAGTGTATTGGGTTTCTGTAGGGACTTTGGAAAGCAGAAAATCCGTAAGTCTTAGGGGCGGTCCTTGAGAGTTGACTGGTATGGAATATGTTTTGACGGCACAGACGAAGCCATATGGCACCCCGGTTGAGAAAGGCTGCTCTATCCTCATGTCTTCAAAAACCGCTGGACAGGATTCAGTGAAATTTCACACATGCTTTGTAGGGGCCCTAAAGGTGTGCATTTCATAAGTGGTTTCTTCAATTTGATTATTTTGACATTTTTAGGCACATTTGAACTGAGGCGATTTTCATGTTAATTCGCTCACATTCGCCCATGATAGCGGCTACGGTCTATCCGTGTCAGCACAAATTTAGCGGGGGGCATCTGTGTCCTTGGACAAGAATTTTCTCCTTTCCTGTTGCTCTTTCGCAGTCTGCGCTGAGTGACATGCTGTTAATATTCCTTTTAGACCTGCGCTGTACAGCCAAGCTGCCATGAGTCCGACAGCTAGCCACATAGCTGGTGTCACTTGCACAGATGTCTGAGCAGCCAGTCAGTCCTTAAACGCTCCTTCATAGTACTAGTACTGCTTTGTTCCCAGTGTGCGTCTGCAGTGAATTATGGCATTGCACTGATTTGTGTTTGATTGTCCACAAGAACAAAGCATTCTACTTTCATATTTACTTTGTTGACATTATGTGATTTTAGCCTTAATCTTTTTTTGGCATGTTGAAAATTGGACAATGGAATATTCCTAATTCCTAATTTAGACACTTGGATGGGAATGTCCTGTGAGGCCAGATGTGGCATCACTACACAAAGCATCTTAACGCACATTTCAGTGGAATAAATCCTCTCTCTTGTGCCTCTTTTGTGTGCGTGTGTGCTAGCCGACAGCATATTGCAGCTCCTTGCACATTAGCTGGAGTTCTCAGACCACATTTATCAGTGTGAAGTGACCACAGTAGAGAGATAATGGTCCTAAGCAGAGATGATACCACTCTTGCTGCTTCTATCTCAAACTGCTAGCTGGTCACATTTGACTCAGCTCATAGCATCATGATCATACTGCTGGGGCTGCCTTGGCTTCTTGTGCCCCACACATCCATGTAGTTAGTGAGCTGCTGCTACTTACTCTGTTTCCATGAGCTGTCATCACAGTGCAGAAGGCCCGTCGCACCAAATCACTGTCATGCTGAAATGTTGCAATGCAGAATCTGTTAGATGACAGGATCTCTCTTTGTGCAGCTGCAGGAATTGGCATCAAGTCCCCCAAAAACAATGCAGCAATTATCATTGATTATGGACTCATTGGACTTTCTTTTTTGTGCAGGTTTTTTTTGTTTTTTTGTTTTAAACTAAGTCATCTTCCGTATCTTCAACGAAATAAATGTTTGTTGTGTTGATAGTTTACCCATAAATAAATTGCATGTACAGTACATGTAGAAGTATTTGTGAAAAGTATCTCCTCCTGCAGCTGTTTGTCAGTGAGAAACCACAACTGGTGGATGTAAATGATACTCGTTCAGTCAGTGAGGCTGTGAGACACTATCAATAAAGGCGGCTCCTCTGATTGGTTTTGTACTTCATTTCATGTCAACATAATTTCCATTTTTCTTGGCCTTTTGTGTCGCAGTAATAATTCTGTAATATGGCGCACCAGGCAGCATATGGCTGCCATTTATGATCAACAGCCTCCGTAAAAAGGTGACTGGAATATGCAAATGTATGCATGCTAATGGAATTGTAATGTAATGAAGTATGTTGTAGATGGCCAATAATGAGCTCTGGTTATTGAGTGTTGATGGCTTCTTCTCTGCCAGCCTTTGTTGTTTAGTTGTACATGGCACAGATACACACCATCACCCAGAACACGTGCACACACTCACACTTACGCAGACTTAGATGCATGAACATTGCATTCTTATTGATTCATGGCATTGGGTGAAAAGCATATTGATAAATACCTGGAGTACGTGCCCAGAAATTGTGGCGCTAAATTGTGCAGAACTGAGACAGATGTGACGCAGTAAATTAAACAAGCAATCTTCTCCGTTGGGTGACAGCACAATGGTGATTAGGGTTTCATGTGAGCTGCCCTTCATTACTTATGGCAGTGCTGTGGGCTGCCTGCAGTTGAATAAACTCTCAGTCCATTGACTGGGCACATTACGGGAGGCCGTGTCGTAGCGAGAGGGGGAGTTAAAAATGGCTTTATTTCCTCTTGAGGAGGTCCATTTTCATCTAAATGAAGGTGGAAGCCCCAAGCGTGTTGTTTCCAGGCCCGGTGTGTGTGAAATGTGTTGACTGTGTTCCAGGAGGCTTCTCGGCAGCGCTCTGCTCCGTGTTCCAGGGTAATTTGTGCCGAAGCTCTCATTCATACACATCAGCCATTCCTGGTTTTCTTAGTCACTGCCTAATAAACTTGGTGCACATTGGCAGTTCACAATTTTTGTTTTTTTTGTTTTTTGTCCACAGTTGTGCTTAGGGATGTATGTTTGGCCCCAGGTGTCATTTAATACTTATTCTATATTTCTTTTCTCCAACAAAATAAAATACACTGTCATGTATGGATTTTGATAGTATCTTATGTGGCCGTAGGTACTGACAGCATGCAAACGTTCTATTCCCATCCACAGCATCGGATGTAGCCCTGTGCAAGCTGGCATTGTACTATAGGCAAACAACCTCACTCTTTAAACCCAAACTGGCTTTGCCTGCTGACGCTGGCTGTCTGTTTGGAAAATATTAGTTGGAACGCCAGCTACTGTTTACTTGTTCAGTTCACTCACTTGCAATGCAGTGCCACTGGAACAGGTTCAAGTGTATATAGGAGTGCAATATATAATGATAAAGGATTGGAAGGAGATTGGACTTTATACGACCCATTAAAAACGCCTTAACGGCCTCAGTCCACATCCGCCAGATCAGCCCGGGACACACCTGTTTTAAAATACAACCAAGAACAACAAGATTTGGTCGTTAGCTTACTTACTAAGCCACTGCAGCAAATAACAGCTTCCTCCGTCAACATAAACACTAACTTTCAGCCACAGTGAAGGACCTGGACTTGACTCAAATATTTAATTGTTAGACCTCATAAAGAGAGATATAGAGGAGAGTCTTCTTTATGGTTGGCATATTTATAAAGTGGACTTTATCACTTGTAAGGAAAAGCACAGGTGACCCTGACATTGTGCGTGATGACTTCTTGGGACACTTGGATTGACCTGAGCTGCCGTTAATGTCCTTAATGACACCTGAGCATTTTCCGCCACATGACAAATTAAAATGCCGGCTGTCAAAAAATTGTGTTCACGCATTCATGCTGATTTCTATTGCGCCCCATCTGTCTCCTCTCTGAAACCACACAGTCCCTCCCAATACAGAGAGATGACTGGGGTTGTTTAGCAGTGGAAACAGACAGTAGTAGAGGTAGTCATGTAAAAAAAAGAAAAGAAAAAAGAGGTGAAAATAGTTTCCACAGCATCTGGAGCTCTGCCCATCGTTACACATACGCACATGTGAAAAGGCTGCTTTCTTGCCTCTCGGCTTTTAGTTCGGTGTTAATAACTTCAATTTCACTGAACTGTTAACAAACAGCAGAATGACAGTGGTGATGATAGAATGTCTGTGTAATGTTTTCGCTGTATGCTGTGTGGTGTTGTTGCAGGTCGTCTGGCTCGTTAAATGGTAAATTGAAAACAGGTGTACATTGCTTCATCATCTGAGCGCCGAATGAGCACAACTAAGTAGTTAAAGGGAGGGTGAGATGATTTTATCAGTGATTTGTGAAAGTGTGCACGTTCATGTGAGCTCATGCAGGAATTCAAATGTCAGATAATAATAAATGTCCTTTTTTAAAAACAAATTGTCTAGTCTTTGTATGCGTTTCTGTTTTTACCTACCCATGTTCTGTAGCGGGGCTGTTTTAGCTTTAGTTATTTATTTCAGGTCAGCTTTAACTTGTCTTTCCCTGCAACAGCACCTCTTAAACTGCGGATGAAGTAGCACCGATTGTCAGATTATGCATTTCGGAAAAAAATAACTTTGCATCGTTCAAATCAATGCCTGAATGCTTTTGATGATTTCAAAAAAGAGCTCAAGAATCTTTGCATTTGGAGCTGAAAGCTGTCCCGGGATGCCATCTCTACTTTGTGTGGGTTTTTTATTTTTATTTTGTGCCTTTCACTTGTAGTAGAATCATTGTGGGTTTTCTGCCCATGCACCAGTTATGAAATGACAAACAAGAAGCCCCTGTTTGTTTTATTTGTGAAATCAAGTGTCATCTCTGCTTGATTGATGTCTTTTGCTTGACTGTTTCCTAATTGTCCTCCTGCACAACAGCCTGTTTTCATTGTCAGTTGGCCTCTGGCCCAGGATGCCCACTCAAACTCTGGTCCACTTGTCCACAGCACCAAAACATTGCAGAACTGCCTCACTCCTCCACAGAGCCACTGTCGGGCAGTTGCCTGGAGGTGGAATGTTTTCTGATAAGTCTATGCCAAATTTGGTCCCTGCACTCAATTGCTTCTATGTAATTTTGTCCATGTGAATGTCAATGTGGCTGAGCTGCGGCTCCATGGATTCCCCACATTGCATGGCTTTCATCAGGATATACACAGCTCTGCTTACCTCCCGCTCGACCACAACCACAGCCCCCTCATCCTCCAACAATTGTTTTCCTATCGAATGAAACCTGTTTTTTAGCCTCTCTTATGAAGCATGAAATACATGCTTTTATATTGGCATTGGCAGGTATTAAAACTTCTGATGTGATCCAGGCTGTGCTCATTAAATCGTCAAAATAATGTAATGGTTCACTGCTGCTATGTGCCAGCATGCCATGTTTTTCCATTTAGGGATTCCAACATTTGTCTCTGTCATAAACACAGGGCATCTGGTTGCCAGTAGTGGACCCAGCCTTCATTTAGTCTTTGACATCGAAATGTCTGAATTCTTCAGAGAGAAGCTGCCTGGCTTCTCATTTAGCAGCTTGCATAGGTATGATAAATGTTAGTAATCACCTATTGACCCTAAGAGGTCAAGCCTTTGGCCTGTCGCCCATCACCCTACTCCTTCCTCCTGTCTTCAGTGTGCAATAGTTTTTCTCTTCAACACTGCTTGTCCACCAGCAGATACCAGGCAAAAAATAACTATGCACTTTCCATGTTTGCAGTGTGAGATTTTTTTTTCCCCCTCCAGATTTATCTTTTCAAAAATATCTGTTATTTGGCCCCAGGAATACATTTGCTGTATGTTGTGAATGTGATTAGATACAATATGCCGGAACAGATATGCTTTCCTCACCATGTCCCCGCGTTTTGTTTTTGACCTTTGCACTTCTAATATTGCAGCAGATTTTAGGACCTTACTCAAGAGATAAGTAAATAGAAGAAAGTGTGAGATTATCAGAGAAATAATCTTCTGGAAAAATGAATTGGGTTGAAACACCAAGGACAGGGGACTGTAAATTTGTATGCACACACACACACACACACTAGTCTGTTCGGCTTTTTTCTGCCGGCAGTGTAAAGAATAGCAGAGGAGCTTTTGTTCTTTTGGAAATCCACCTGATAATGTCCGTATCTGGCTCCTTGCCTGAGCTGGCTGGATTTAAAAGAGGAAAAAGAAGAAGAAAAAAAACCTCCCCATCTCCAGTGCCCAGCCTAGTGTTAACACACTTAACACACCCTACACAGTGGCCCAGATTCTCTCCAATCCCCCAGTGAAACAGCTCTTCTGTTTGGCGCCTTTAGACGTGGATGGCAAATGTCATTTTCAAAGGGGAACCCTGAGAGTTGAAGAGTGCAGCACAGGTTTGAAAACAATGCAGACGAAGTAATAATGGTACCAGCATGATGCCAAGTTGTCTTGGTTCACCGTTAGGCCCTTTAGTCGGCGCTCTTCCCCTTTTCCACATGAAACTGATTGAGCCGTTTCGCATTGCTAAGCTGCGTGAAGAGTGGTACTTTTATAATGGAAGAATACTGCTAAATCAAAGCTTGACAAATCTGCTTTCTCCATGTCTGCATATTGAGGGTTGGTGGATTAAACTCTAATTTTAGTGCCACTTATCTCTTCAGCTGCTTTTAAGAATTAGTTCCAAATAACAAAAAAAAAAAAAGTGTGAAAATGTGAAGGGTCTTTGGGGATTGGATGGGAGGGTAGTGGGAGTTGGGTATTGTCAGGGAAGCAAGGCTGTGAAAAAGAGATTTTTTCTAGCTGCATTGAGGGCCTTTGCGTGAGAGTTTGGATTTACATACAAATCAGCAGGAAAAAAAATGGTATTTGTCGCAGTTTAGATGAGGGCATTTGTTAAACGGAAATCATTGAGGAGTTTTTAAAAAATGTTTTTATCTATCACCATCAGTCCAAACGCACAGCTTCTCTCGTGGCTTCATGGGATCAAAAAACTTGTCTTGAAACAACCCAGACCATGAAAAATCTAACAGCATATTTTAGTGTCTTCCAAAAACTGGAAGTCTACAGAAACGTTTGTGATTGCAGATAAAAACGTGTCGTGAATGAACAGCTATAGTCAGGAAGCCACTGCATGCTCTCGTTTGTCGCTGACTTACTGCAAGTCAGCAGTATGCTCATCTGGTCTAAACACAATCATTTTCTGGACCTGCTCTAATGTCACTTAGACCCTCAGAGTTTAAACTTTTCCAATCTCGCATGTATTTGGCTACTGTGACATGTCATCAATATCTAACAACCATCAATACCCAACTGGAGGCAGTCGCTCTGAAAACAATGGAGGGCACAGCGTTGGTGTGCATTCAGCACTTTTGTCAGCTTATTGATTCTCTTTCAAGGTTGACATCAATTCCTCTTTGCCTTGTCTTTTCTGTTAGTGACAGCGGAGGGCATGTTTCAAAAAGTTGCTGCTCAATTGAGTTGGGAGGAGGAGACACATTAAAAAAAATTTTTTTAAAAACCGAGTGGCGGTTTCCACTCAGATTTGCTTCTCTAGGAGCCTTTTTGGTCGTAGTGTTTGGGTGTGATTATGTAATCCATCAGGGTATTAACATAAAGGGGAGGGGGGGGCACGGTGTCGAGGGGTTGGAAGGTAATAGCGGTGCTACTGATGATCATCGTCTAGCAACTGCCCAAGGGCAGGAATGTTTTGTGCGCCGAAGTGTCCGACAGGTGGCTAGGAGACGCTAATTGATTAATGATCAGGGTGATATATGAGCCCCCGCGGCCAGCCTAAACATAAAGGCTCAGAGCACCGGTGTCGCCCTAAATCATTTCCAACCAGGCCAGTAAACCCAAAACAGTTCCCTCATTAGCATCTGAAAGACCAATTGGGAGGGAGACGGTGCCTTCCAAGCCCTTTGTAGACCGCCTATTGTCAACGTCCTGAGTCTGAATTAACAGTCCAGCATTTTATGCCAGATGAATAATGACAACAGAGATGGTTTTATGATGAGGAACACCCAACACTACTGAATGATTAACGTTGTCATAATCTAGGCCTTTGATGGCATTTGGATTATTCCTTCTCTATTTTTTCCCCCAGCATTGCTTCTCACCTACATTTTGTTTTTTTTCTCATAAAATATTGTTAGAAAACTCAAATTTGAATGCATATGTGATCACCATGAGTTATAGTGCCTAATTCCTAATCCCTAGACGTGAGGTAATTTACATCCTTTCTTTATATCCGGGTTTTGTCTCTCTATATCATGGAGCTGACGAATATTCCATTAAAGCAGTGTCGGATTCGTCTTAAAAGATTGAACATTAGTGGAATTCACCTGCCCCTAGATGATCGTATTTTGCACTTGGTGTCCCATATAACACAGACATTGTCAGTGTATTAGTCTCTGGTTCTCTCTCTCTTCTCTCTTTGTGTTTTTTGCAGCTCTGAATCTCTCTCTCGCCTGTTTGAAGACAGAGATCTTGCAACACCATGAAGAAGACATGTCATTTACGCCGGCTTTGCTTTTTTAAAACTGCCTCAAACAACACCAAGAGACATAATGCTGCAGTTTCTGTCATTTTAAATAACCCGTTGATGTTCGGAAAGACGTGTAACACCAGGGTAAATCCGGATTTAGCCCTTGATGCCATACATTATGCTATTACACAACATGTTGTCTTCCTGAAAGCATTCAACAATATGTCTATCAAGTAAAAACAGTATAATTACTCCAATGATATCAAAATCACGCCAAATAGACTGTTGGACGACCTTGAACAACTTTGACTTCACATACTTCTGAAGTCCAGCTGTTGTTTATCAGTCTGCAGTTCCAGAGATTTCATAAAGTCTAAAAACAGCATTAGCTGACTTAGAGCAAGATTCTCACATTCTTGTTAGCTTTCAACTGTGGCACAAAGTGGAAGGATGCCAAGGACTGTTCGGAGTTGATAAAAGATGATACTGAAAGCAAGATCAGGACCACTGAATGTTTGATCAGGCAGGAATAGAACAAGAAACAATACTTTCCCCTGCCATGTAGCCTCAGAATGCTTTGAATTCTTTTTCACCTCAGATTTTCAAAAGCTCCACACCGCACCCTCGGAGTCCATTTTTTAAAGAACAACCCCTGAACGCGCAAATTTAACAGTGTGTCTCCCGTTCTGCTGTCCAACAGTTTTTAAATAGATGGTAATTTGGCTTTATTATTACCTCCACTGCCTGCTTAAAGGTGGAGCAACGTTGCTCCACCTTTACCTTTTATATTGAACAGCAAGGCAGAATAACGCTCTGTGTAAAAGGGGGCTCCTGTCTCTTCTTCTCACTCTCTCCAGTTATTTACCATTCCACGGGGGGGGGGGGGGCTTTGCGTGACCCTCTTCATTGTCTTGTTTGGATGACTCCAAAAGGACAATGGCAGTCTGGAGCCTTGGTCGGCTCTCAGCGTGTGTGAATCTGCATCTTTCCATTGGGAGTGCTGTCCTCCGATGTCAAGAGAGGTTATGTGATCTATGTGTGACTGAAGGGGGTTTCCACCGCTGATTGTCAGCGCCTCATGGAAAGGGGTTTACATTGTGTGAATCCGTGTGTGTGTGTGTATGGGGATGTGGTCAGTGGAATTTTTTGTCGAAGCAAGAGAGTTTAAATAACACATTGTGTCTGTTGTAATGTGACCTTACGATTCTCGCCATAGGGCTGATATTCCCTTGTAGCTTCGCACTTGGAGACAGCTTGTCGTACCCACAATCTTGTTCTTTTTTCTTTCTTTTTTTTTACACATTTGTACTGAGCTGCAGTAGAATTGGTGCTGCTGTGACAATGAACAAGTCAGTCTCCCAGGGCTGAGGAATGATTTCACTTGAGAGTTGGGCCGCCTCCCACCAAACCGTTTTAAGTATCAGCACTTGAGCAGCACCAAATTCCTGCTCCAGGTGCCAATGCTAGGCTTTACATTGAGGATTGTGTGAACCTGCCATATTATCGTCTCAGGCTGTCTGCTTGCTGGGACCTTGGGTCCCTGAGCAATCGAGGCCTTCTAGCTGTGCTAAATTGGGTTCCGTTTTAAAGCAGATGGACTTGTCTGGCAGGGCTGCAGCAGTGAGGACACCTTACCTCTGTGTGTGTGTCTGTGTGAAAGGTGAGTGTCTGCAGTTAGTTGCTTTCGCCCATCAGCCGGGATAATGCTATTATTACCCGGGGTTTTCTCCTCTCATCAGTCTATAGGCCTCAGGCTCACACATGCATGGCTGCACACACTCCAACGACCGTGTCCTCATTTCATTCTACCAGCGCCTTTGTTTAAATTACACATTACACGTAATTCAGACACCGTTCGGATCCAGAAACAGGGTTTAGGAAATGAAATGAAATTGGACAGGAAGTAAAATGAGGAGTCATTCATGGTCTGGGCACAGCTGATTGGTCGATTCTTCTATTTATTATTTACCATAGGTTGCGACACAAAGAAAAAGTTAGTTTTACAGTTTGTTGTCAACTGGAGCAACAAGCAGCTAAACGCTACACGTAGTATTAGCAGGGAGACATGCTTCATCTGATAGAAAGGTTAGTAAGATTATATATATATATATATATATATATATATATATATATATATATATATATATATATATATATATATATATATATATATATATACATGTATATATATATTTTGAGTCCTACTTAATGGCATAGCAATTGTAAACCATTGTAGATGCATCACCAAATTAGCTTTCTTTACAACTAGAGGTCCATTGATAGTAGTTTTTTTTTTGGTGAATAAATCTTTTTTTGCAAACGGCCCAACAGTGGCAGACACAAATAATTCAAGTATTCTTTTGCAGCATCCCTATTAATAGGCCCCCTTAACAGCCCACCCCAGGGATGGACTGCTCAAGCATGGTTAATCAAGAAAGTTGGGACATAGTGGTCCTCTGTTCATGACACAAGAGCTTGCTCTTTATTTGTGTTGCTGCATGCATATCCAGCGTGGAGGAATTTCCTCGGTTAATCCCAGCAGCAGATAGCTCAAGTAATACAATGTCTTGAAAATACGTCAAACATGGGCGGCAGCCACCTTCAGACTCAAAGTTTTTTTTGGCTGCTGCAAGACCTCTGTTGTCTTTCACTTAGTCCAAACTGTGAATCATCACTTACGAGCAGTGAAGAAGGATGGCGTGTAATGGTCTTACCTTATTAATTCAGACCATATTTTGAGTTCAGGTGCATTATTGAGTTAAGGTTTGGGCTCTGTACTAGTTTCATTCGAAACCTGGTGACAGGTGTATAGTAATATATATATATATATATATATATATATATATATATATATATATATATATATATATTATTATCTATTATAGATATTATAGATATTATATCTATTAGTGGGCGGATGAAAAGTTCAGCCCTTAGTGGCACATTGCACGATTTGAACGCTGATGCTACTTGTAAATAGAAGAAAAAAGAAGAACCAGGCAGGCCAAAGAGGTGGCATAAGACAGGATGTAGCTGAAAGGACTGATGGTAAGATAGATCTTTAAAGGTTGATATAATAGCAATAGTTATTATACATTATTTAGCAGAAAACAAATGAAGGCCGCTACAAACCAGGCAAGCTGATTAAGTCAGTTGAACTCTAGTTGTAACTACAACTAAATGGATCAGAGAGTTTAGAGCTTAATAACTACATATTTAGTCACTGTGTACTTTTCTAACCTTGGCAAACCCACACTTATACATTTGCATAGGAGCCACGTTTGCTTGCACAGACACTATAATTAACAGCCTGTCATGCCAGAGTCAACAGGAGCTCGGCAGTCTTAAAACCTTCCATGTATACTCACTTTTTTTTCCTATTAACCATGACATAATTTAACATGATAGTGCTTTGTAGGCAGCAGGATGTGATGCTGTATTGGATAAGGGAGTATATTAAGTTTATGTATGTTTTGTCCTCTAACCTGTTTGAAAACCTACCTCACAATATGAGGTGTTTCTGATTCAGGGCTGAAAATGTGGTTTTGTATTTTAAGTGTTCATAATGAATCGATCCACACCCTTTTGTTAATGGGTTTTGTGGTATTAGACAGTGCAAATATTGCGTGCTCTGTTTGTAATGTCTGTGTAGATTCTCAGTCATCCAGGTCATGGTAATCCTTGAAGGTTGATTCAGTAGCGAACTTGACTTCTTTTCTCAGCTTTGAGACGTTTCACCTCTCATCCGAGAGGCTTCATCAGCTCTAAACTGTTGGTACGGCGTCAGGATATTTATGCTCTGAACAAGCACATGTAGCAGGAAGGCTAGCACATTGAAGATGCAGCACAACATTTTGCTTGCAGAGGAATTGTACCAAAGCTTGTTACATCCATCTGGCAATCATCTGGTGTGGATTTGGAAATGGGAGTCCTCACTGAATTGAGGTTTGGAATTGTGTTGTAAGCATTATTTTTGTCTTCTGTTTGACTGTAATCCGGAGCCTGTGTCACAAATTAGTGTGAAATTCATTTGCTGCTTGTAAAATGGCACCAAGGCCACTTTAGCCTGGAGGGATTTCTTTTTCTTTTTCTTTTTTTTGTAGTGTTATTATGACCCTTCTTAAGAGCAGCCATAACCATGACTGTAAGGACAGCTCTGTTCTGGGTGTCTCTTGCTCACAAGTGAAATACAACCAAACAGACCACAGGTTTAAATTACACTGGTTTCTCTCGAACATGCGTTTGGAAAACCCTGGTTCACAGCTCCATATTTTATGGGAGCTGGAGGTATGAGACGGTTTCTGCTCTCTCCTCAAAGAGAAAGACAGGGATAATCTCAGCGCCTCAGAGTGCTTTTTGAACACAAACCGATTTTCTAGTCGGATAGTCTTGATCATAAATATGCAGTTTGGTCTGTTAATTCAATGAAATCTATATAAAAAAAAAAGAAAGAAGTGCCTTCTAATATTTGCAAGTCAAATTGTAATTTTCATTCAGTTATTTTTGGTTGTGACTCGCTCAACATTTTCTGTTCTTCCGTGGCGTCAGAGCTTGCAAGTGCAGTGTCACTCTTTTGATTTAGATCTGCAGCTAGATATATTGGTAAACACTTCTGGTATTGTAGCAACATGAATAAACAAAATGACATTGATCTGCGGCAGCCATTCATCTGTGCAGCAGAGGTTTTGCCTTTTTCTAAGAAGTGACACGCCACTTTATATTTGTCTCCCTCTTGCCAATGAAGGCGCCTCTATGCTCCTATTAGTGTATCAGACTGAGGGGATTTCTGGGCCACCACCTGATTCACATTGCTATAATTGAGTTGTAGCCATAAGCGCTACTGTGCCTTTCAAGGCCCCAGGTAATTCACGCACCACAAAAGCACTGCTTTACTCCATTTTTCACATGATGTCTGGGGCACGAATGCAGCAAGCGAGAGAGTCGAATCTATTGGAAAAAGGAGGGAGATTACAGAGAGAGCATGGGAGTGAAGGAAGGAAAAGGAGTGTAAGAGTTTTCATGTAGTGAAGCGGTTCTGTGCCAGAAAGGCTAGGGAGTCACTGAGTCTGCAGCACGTGGATAAGGTCCACAAAGCTGTTGGTTTCAAATATCTTTCTTTCTCATTCTTCCTCTCTCCTCAGAGCTTAGGAGCTGCAATCGATTCAAGAGGAGATTTCCTTCACCGAGAAAAGGGAGATTGACGTTTTTGGGGTAAGACCGAATTTGTCGCACATGTCAAATCTTGAGTAATTGGACTTCTCAACGGCTTAGAGCTGGGGGTACCAAACATCATCTTGCTCTCAGTACAATGGAATTTTTGTATTTGTCATGTGACTCTCATATTGGCTTTGTGGTCATATGAAATGTACAGCTCATGATTCTTTTGTCTCTCTGTGCTTTTCGTTGCTATTGTAAAAGGTCACTTTTCGACAGCTGAGATATTCGAACGTGTCGAGTCATTTTCTGTGCACGCATTCACAGACGCACACTATGCACTGTTCAGAGGAGGCGCAGTGTCTCGGGGCCTGCATGCCGCCAGTGGTAGGATCAGCTCTAATCCGTGGTTTGTTACATCAGAGTTGGTGCTGGTAGGAAGGAGATTTGCTCTGTCATGTTCAAACGACAAAAATCTAGCAAAAACAGCCAGCCATTCATTATTAGGAATTAGGCTGAAGAGCTCGGCTCCCTCTGTGAATAAAGGCTGATTTATTGAGTCTGATTCATCATCCTTGTGTCAGCTGCAAAGAATTGTGGGAGCAGAAAGAATAGCAGCATACTACTGATTTTTTCTCTCTTTCTTTTTAAATTTTTATTTCATGTTATTTCAATTCTACACAACTAATCACATTAACTGGCTAACCTTGTCCTGTCCCGTCCTATTTGGTCTTCTCCTGCCTGCATAAACTTGTATTTTCCTGTCCCGTCATCTCATATCCTGTGTGTCCTGTCCCGTCCCGTCCATTCCTGCCCCTTTCTTTCCTCCAGACGAACACCTTCCTTCATATTAGCCTCCAAGAATAAAAAAAGAAAAGAAAGAATGGTATGTGTACCAAGATGCCAGCCAAATACCCAGAAGAATACAGACTCCCTCTTCAAGTCAGTTATTTCATTGGATGCCCACACCAGAGGGGTGTGCGTCGCTTGTACACAAACACGCCCACAGCGGATGTCCATGTGCCGTAACTGAAGCTGACAAGTGGTTTGGCAGACACTTTGCTGTTAGCTACAGGTCTGGCATATGGTTGGTCTGATGTACAAGACTAAGGCTGGCACTTTTGTCATATATGCATAAAACTCTCCTCTCTCTCCTCTCGTCATTTGTCACTTTTTATTTTCTTTTTTCAGGGGAACATGTTCCCACCTCAGGAATTAAAGCGGCTCAGTTGTTTCGATTCTGCTGAGCTCCTCTTTCAGTTACTTGGAGAATAAAACTCCAAACACGAAACATAAAACCTTGTTCACTTCGTCTGTTAATGATGGAATGTCAGACTTTTTGGAAGACGTGTAATTATTCCATTAGCAGCTCCGTTCGAGTGTTTCTGTTTTATTTTGCATAGTTGGTGTGCATGGAGTACTTGTATGCAGTCATTTTCTCCCCCCCCCCCTTTCTTTCTCACTCTGCCTCTGAGCTTGCAGGTTTGGGGTTTTCATCTCCACATAAAATGGTTTTTAACCCTCCCTTTCCCGTCATAATTTAGACCTAGTCTCATACATGGGCTGGAAACTGGCCCCGGCAGTTGATGTGGAACACATGCCTTTAATGATTCACACTGTGTGCGGTAGGTCGATGGTGGCTGCCCAGCTCGCTGCCTCTCCCTCTGTCTAGAATTGGACTCCTGTGAGTTTTTCTTTGGTAGGTTCTTTCTCCACTCCACACATGGAAACTTCAGGGAAGTTGAGATGTGTTGTTTATGGACAGTTGTTCCTTTGCTGTTCAGTCAGACTTTTTTGTCTCGTTGCCATGCTACAGCAGGTTTTTTTTTGTCTAGATTTATCCATTTGACTTCCTTTTTTTTTGCCATTTGTTGTTCTTTCATTGGGGTGAATTGGAGTGTAATGATGGCTGCGATTGTGCTGAGCTTTCCAGCGCTTCCACCTTCTGATGAAACTATCAAGATTTTGAGTTGCATCTTATCATCTTATCTCCTCATCATTAGCAGAACAGCAGGAGCGCGCTACAAGTCCTGATGCACCAGTTGATTTGAGTCTTTCGTTGTGGGTGTGCACTCCACCCACAGAGACAAAATACAGAATTTCGACATGACATCATGAATCTCCTTTTTAAAAAAATGCAGCCACTATCTTTCCCTTGTGCATCCATCCACTCCGGCTTTGGTTTACGTCTCTGTGTGCGCGTAAATTGGGAGTTTCAGGCTGTACAGTCGAAGAGCAGTGAAATATGCCAGCACGTGACAGGGAGTGGGTGCTGTCCCGCCGTCCAAGCTGACATAAATGGTTTCCTGTTTTTGCTTTCACCCAGGCCCCCCCAACCCCAGCCCTACATCTTTCCATCCACGCTTCCATCTTTTGTTCTTCCCCTTTTTTCTTACTATCTCTTCCCTTGTCTCGCCATCCTGGGTCCCACGCCCCTTTTTTTGGCCTTGTCTGACCTTTCCTTCCTCTCCACTCACTCGCACATATACACACACACACACACACACACACACACACACACACACACACACACACACACACACACACACACACACACGTCTTTTTTTATCACCTCCCACACACACTGACTGGACTTCACACGTGCATGGTATGAAGACAAACAGCCCATGTCCTTGACATAACTGAAAGTGAGCGGCTCTTTCCTTTTTGCACAGGCAAACTCGCGGGTGGCCGCAGCACTCAAGATAGAGACGAACGCACTTGCTGACCTTGCTTGACAGAAGGGCTCATATGGAGTGAATGAGTCAAGCGATAGCATGCATATGCCAAGCTGTGGCATTGTATTAATGTGCAAAAGTGATGGCGTCACATTTTCATTGGCAGTAATGGATGATACTCTTGTTATGATTGAGGAAATGTTTGTGTGTGTTGTTGGAAGAGAGAATGCTTTCCTTTTTTCTGCATTAGTGGGAGAGTCATTTAGCTTCAGCTCCTTTTTCCACAAGTGTTTGACTTAATGCCCACAGGTTTACCAATCCAGTTTATTGTGTTTTTATGTGGTGGTGCTCAGATTTTATAATACCCATAATCCACATGCATAACAAAGTGCCACTTATAAAGCACTGCTTTATAGTAACTATTTTTTTTTGCTGTTTTATGTACTGTGTTTTGAGTAATTTGGTGTTAATCTGTTAGGGGTCATAAATTAAGCTTCTATTAGAACTTGTTTTACAAAGTTCTGTGCTCTCAAAGCTGGTTTTGCAACAATAGTGTGAGTGCTGGAAATGTGCATGTGTGAGCTGCAATTGATGAAGAGACCTCCCTGGATTTTAAGTGTTGCTGCCTCCCGATTCTGAATGTAGAAAACCCCAGCCACTCTAGGCGAGAGGGTGTAGCTAGCAGTACTGAGTAGTCTGCAGTTCCTCTTTTGGGCGCCTCCTGACAGGAACTTGGCAGTAAGGAAACATAAACAAATTCCCTGTGGTGGGCTGGCAGGCTGGGCGGCGCAGTTCCATGTTACCATACATGCACAGCAAAGCTCGGCTCGGGCTAGCATGCTCAGCTCAGCACCCACAAGCTGTGAGAAATAGATCTTAAAGGGATAAGTGCCGCCTGCAGTCCTTAAAGGGGCACGGGCCCACTCTGTATCTGCATTTTGTTTTCCTTGTAGTGGTCACAGTTGCATGCGCTGACATGTTTCCTTTCCACTGTATTGTTTTAGACTGACACCGTGTTACTTCTGGTGCACTGACCTCTTTGAGCTTTCCAGCAACACCATGTAAACGTTGCCTATAGGGGAGAGAAGCTGCTACAAGGGTCCTCAAAGGGTTTGTTTGTGCCGAGGTAGCGAAAATCTGAAGTGATGATGATGCAGTGATTGAGGTGGGGGAGATAGGAGGGAGGCCTTGCAAGCCTAGTATGACAGTCAGAAGAGGTGTGATGAGGCCAGCGGTCGTCAAACACACACATACACATGCTCACATACTGCACTATGCAATATTCTCACAACCAAAACATACTCAAACATACACGCTTGCGCACACATGCTTATTTATATATGTGGGCATGTAGAGACTCATGCCCGCAGTTTTGTTTTTGTCTCTCGCTCTTTCTCTCTCGCTCTGCAAACACAGTGCTGTATTGTGCAGCCTGACCTGGTCCCTGTCCAAAGGCAAAGAGAACCCAGATTGCTGAAACAGAGGGCCCACTACTAACAGGCCGGCCAGGCTGTAGTAGTTATAGCCTGCTATAGCCTTCCAAACCAATGGGGACTGCTAGCTGAGCCAAGAGTGTGTGCGTTGGTGTGTGTGCTCGCGGACAAGTTCTTTTTGATCGGTCACAGAAGGGCTTTTTTGGACAGTGCTTGCAGGAGCCGACATGGCACCTCAGTGTAATTTCATAAGCACTGGTAAAGGCATTTGCCTGACTTTTAATAGTTGTTCGTCTCCACGACATCATTCAAAGGCACTGTTTTCGACCATCCTCTAATGGCGGTGCTGGTGGAGGTGGGCCGCTGGAAAGAGGGTGAGGGCTAGTAGGAGTTGGAGAACCTTCATCCAAATAGGAAGGATTAAATGTGAATGTCTTTTTCACTCGTTTTCCGAGCTCATTGTATGCCTCACTGGTTTCAGTAGCCTGTCTTACTGGCTCATTTGTGCGTAGTGATTATCACCTGTATGAGTGTGGTGTAGTTATTAAATTATTATTATTATTATTCACTTTAGATATGATAGATGTGGCATGTGGGAGTAAGGAGAATCCTTCAGTGTTTTTTTTAATGTTTTTTTTTAGTTTAAAAAAAAATGTAAAATCATCGCAGATGCCTCAAGAACATGTAAAAGAGCCAGGCATTTTGTGGAAGTAACAATGTTGTTTTCCCAACTCGGTGTGAGTGTGTGTGAGTAATCCGTGTGATGATATAACAGCCAGTGCTCGCCCTGTGACCAGCACAGAAGTTGGGGATGAGAAGAGTGTGACAGAAAGTGTTGGGATCCGCTGACATAGCGCAGCACATGCAGCTCCGGTTACCCAGCAATGCACGGGAGCAAAGCAAGGAGAGAGGAGGACTTTTGAAAGAAGGGGAGAAGAAGAGTTAGAAAAACAGAGAGGATCTTCCCCACAGGATGATTGTAGTGGACAACACTGAAAATGGGAGCTTAAGAGAAGGAGAAGGAGGAGCACTCCTGGCGTGGCAGCAGGTCTCCAGGGATGCCATTAGGTGATGTGTGTGTGTGTGTGTGTGTGTGTGTGTGTGTGTGTGTGTGTGTGTGTGTGTGTGTGTGTGTGTGTGTGTGTGTGTGTACATGTGAGGGAGCAAGTGCATGTACAGCATGTGATGTTGTTCTCCATTTAGCTCAATATTTAAGACTTACTGAGGCTTAATGCACATATATGCTCACATTCCTGTTGTGTGTATGTGGGTCCCAGCACTCACATGGAGTAAAACCTCCCACCAATGAGGTAAAGAAGACAGCGTCAAGGGCCCAGATGTATCCGCCCCCCACACCTCCTCTTCCAGGTCCCAGTAGGCATATCTCTGTAATGGCCCCCTATCGATCCTGGGGCCTCCTTGTCCACACTCAATGCCCATCGATCGGCAACGCGCAAAGAGTCTCAGAGGGCTGCTTCGCATCCTGTAGCTCACTGTGCAGGTAGTGTGTGCGCGTGTGATATGCACATTTGTGTTGGATAGCACTTTTATTTTAGAAAAGAACCATGAGTCTGGATGCCTCTGCCTTCATACATCTGCATACCTGTGCAGGAATGTTACTGTCCATACCTTCCTGATTCTCATTAATGTGCCTGCAAACTTTCACGGAAATCATCCTGATGCACCGTGAAGTTAATGCCTTTCTGAGCCACGAACAATGCTGGTCTTCGCATCCAAAACCTTGCAGCACGAAGACATGAACACCCAACATAAAAAAAAAGTCTCCCTCAGCCACTCTGTCATCTCCCACAAGAGAGACAAGACCGAAAAAGAAGAAAAGACTCCCTCACCTCCCATGAAAAATAAAGCCTGATTAATCAGTCAAGCCACATGAAAACTTTGCTTGTTATTGTTGCTGCCTGATTTATTGAAGGCCTGGATCTGGGTCAAGCAACCCCCTCCTCCCTCTCTTCTCTCTTACTTCTTTCTTACCCTCTCTGCCTTTTTTTTTCTACCTAAATAAGGGCCCACCCCCCACGTCTCTTCCCTTTGTCTCTCATCTGGTTTTCTGTTTTTGTTAAAGGACAGTTGATTAATGGTGCCACAAACAAAGACCACAGTCTGCTGTCAGCCCTGACTCAGATAGGGCTCCATTCTAGGTAAACCAAAACACATGTTCTCTGGACATCCACTGGGAACCCCTGAGGAGAGAGAGAGATTGAGAAAGAGTGAAGAAATTAATGACAGTAGTCGCTGATGTATTAGATACAGTGATGTAGGGCCCTGCCTGCTCTAGAAAATGTGCAACAGGAAAAGGAATAAGGACGAAGCAGTATACAGTAGAGAATAATATGTAGACCACATGATCAAATGTTAGGTTGACTATGAATAGTTTCATTGTGCTGAGAATATTTTGCAGTGCATCCAAATGTCTATTAATTAGTAAACCCTGCACACAGCAGGTTGTAATTAGCATGGCATTAAGCAATAATGTAATGTTTTGAAGGTACGGCTGCATTCGAAAGATCCATTGTGAGAAAAAGTTGCAGTGCAGGCAAAGATCAAGCTCATGTAATAAGCTACGCTATGAAAATGCAGCGAAGAACGCCTTCATATGTTCCCCAGGCTTTGCGGATGCAGCACATGCTTCTTTAACAGGCTTGATTTGTAAGGTTTCTTTGCAAATGTATCATAAATAAAAGAAGCCGGAAGGAAGTAAATTATGAATGAAAGGATGTTTTGATGCCTTTTCATCTTTGCCATAACGTTTGCTGGCGGTAGAATGGGAAATAATTGGATTCACAGTGCTGCTCCCAGGCTACCGGCACCTATCGGCAGCTTTCTAGGTGGAATGTTGTCTCACAGGTTGACATCACGAATCAGCCAACACACCTTAAATGTCAATATTGACAATTATTATGGATAATTTTGACAAATTGTTTTCATTTGCTCTCTTACATAACACACACCTTAGTGATAATTGGATCTTAAAGCGCTTAAACAAATGACATATTTCAACCGGATCATGCAAAATGCACATGTTGTATTTCCTCACGTGGAGAAAGAAACTGGCAGAGCGTTTTTTTCCGGTGCACTCCAGCATCACTACACCTAAAAAGTTATCCTTCTGCTCAGACTCTGCCTCACCTTACAGTGCGAAATTGCACATATTTACTGCTTTTAATGTAGCAAGCAAAGAGACACTCTCAACGCTTGAGTATTTTTTCTTGCCCGCAGGCTCCTCAGGAAAGGAGTCGAGTGCCATTCAGGGTCTTGTAGAGGAGAATTGCTTTATTGAATGTTAAAGGAACAGATTACCGTGATTGCATTGAGAGGTTGTCAATTGTCTTCCTAATGGCAGGCCGTGACACTCCTGTCATACTTTATTGCTACACTTCTGTGTTTGTGTAAGTTTGTGTATTTATGTTAGTGTGCATTGACATTATGTAATTGGTTGTGCTGGGTGCCTAAGGTCAGCATGTCTTCTTAGGAATTATTAACCAGAAATGATATTGGTAAATAACAATTATGTGTACATGATATGCTATAAAATACCAACCTCTTAAATCAATTTATGGCTCCGCCCTTATATCCAGAATATAATGATGATTGCATTTTAATGAGCAGAGATTATCAATGCTGTATTGTCCACGGTGGTGTCCCTCTGCTATTAACTGGAGGGGTCCTGCTAACCCTGTATCTTGACAAGTTGTGCGCGCACCACCCGGGATGTTGGCACACTGTTGATTAGCTTTGTGTTCATGCTGCATTCATGCAGTGTCAGTAAAATTGGAAGAAGAACAGCAGAGCCTTTTGTTATTTGGCATTAAAAGTGTTCGTGCATGCTCCTTTTGTGATGGGATGTATTTAAAGCAATTTGTTAACAAGTGAAACCAGATGCAAACAAACTTTTAAACTGGTCCTTTTGTTTGAACTTGCTAGCTGGTGGCATTGGCGGCTTCTAAGGCATTTTGCCCCAGTTGTGTTGACTGTTCTGCAGTTGCTTTCACCAAGTGGGAGAAATCATCACTGTTAGAAGCCTTTTCCCTGCCAACTTGCTGTTTGTTACGTGATAAGTGCTACCACCCAACCTGCTGTATGTCGGCCAAAGCAAGGAGGGATTGAGAGAAAATCCAGGAAGAGACGAGCTGGTCAGCAAGGTCACCGTCCAACAGCAACACCACCAGCACTTTGCAAAATTGCGCACACCCAGAGGGAGGATGGAGCTCTCCTGAAGAGTGTGTTGTAGTGCCCACTGCATCTCACCCAGACAATATATGCCTGCCAGCTTCCTCTCATTGCATCTCACACACAGGGATAATATGGAAGCCTTCGTCTGGATCTATGAAAGACTAGCAGGGGATGTGGATTGCTGGAACAGGAGGCTACTTACTTAAAAATAGTAATTAGTTGAAGAAGAGATCAATCAATTTACTGATTACTTTCACCAGAAGTAATACTGAACCGTGCTGTACTTAGACACCATGTTTTTTTCATCTAATCTTCCATTTCTGCATATACAGTATATTGTCCAGGTAGTTCTGGTAGGTTCTGGATCTGGCCATTTGCAGGCCATCTGGACAAAGTATCTCACTAACCAGCTGCCTGAAATTGGGTAATTTAACAATAGAGAGAGGCTCCTTATTGTCTACTACATTCCGTGCTATTTGTTTATTAAGTTGTCCATGGATCACAAAAGTTGGCTTGAATGATTAAAATCCAGCCTTAGTTCCTTGGGTGAAGTGGCTTGAATGACTTCAGATGTGCCTGGGTCTTGAGCAACTAGCTTTTTGCAGGCATGCTGATTGCCCAGGTGCTTTAAAATGTTAGAATTACTGTTTTTAGCAGAGGAGATGTAGTAAAAAAAATCTCCAACCTGATTACCATCATCCTGCATTTCTAAACATAACACAAATGCGACTGGTGGGGGTCATTGTTGTTGTGCCTCTGAGCCAGCAGTGTGGAATTATATAACCGGAGCGAGCTAAGGTAGCGGCAGGACAGGACAGGACAGCACCGGGGGGTTGGGGTGGGGTGGGGTGGGGGTGTAGCTTGTAGCAGTAGCAGGCTTAGTGGATGTCAAAAAGAGATCTCGGACCAACCTGGAGCGTTGATGAATATGTTTTGCATGTCAGCACACTTCATAAGTGGCTATATTCAGTTAATACAAATGAGTTAAACTAGAGGGAAGGAGAAAACTACACAGGGAAAAAAAAAATGTCTCCTGTCGTTCAAATCCCCAAATGTTTGACACAGATTAGCGTGATTTCAGAGGGCTGATGAGAAAATGCACTGGGGACTGTTCACAATATAGGCAGAGTGGCTGGGTCTCTCCGTGAACTGAGACTGTGGTGAGTGTGCTCCTTTTCCAGAAGACAAGGCAGGCCTCTAGTAGTTAAGAAGTGGATGTGCATTTTTTAAAAACTTTCCAGCTCTGCCCGTGGAGTATGGACATGACATTAGCAAAAAGAAGAAGTGCCCCATGCTCCAGCGACATGTGCAATAAACTTTTGGTCAAAAAGTCAGCTGAGGCTCCGCTGATGGATGGAAACCAGCTGCGGCGAGATGCGATAGTTCTCCTTTATGTAACGATGGACTATGCTTAAAATCCATTAAATTGCGTCCCGTTCTTCACTGGAGAGTCAAGAGGTATGCAGTGAATCCAAAAATCAACATGATGACCAGACTGACGTTCACGGCAGCGGTATGGGTGACATGCCACTTGACACTGTAACTACCGTGGAGCCTGAGCACTGTGGTCCAGATAAGCACGGTTGTCTGCTCTGATGAGCATGGAGCTCATCAGTGGCTCGTATTCACTTCATTAGACGGAGCACCTGTTTGTAATTCATGCCCAGCTTTCCCCGGCAGCAAAAGGCAAGGCCTCAGCTGTGCCTGTCTGTTCGTATTCTTTGTTGCCGGACATTTAAGCTATTTCCCATTTCGAACGACAAATTATTTACTCACTTACCCCACAACTCTCCAGTCTGCTAAGCACACGTTGTGATGCCAGGGGCCAGAGCAGATGATGCCAGAGGCAGTTGGTAGAATAGTTTTGTCTCCTATATAGTTTTATTTATAGTTTTACTTTATTTTTTGCTAGCTTGTTATTCTCTTTTATTGCATCATTGTTACTCAAAGATGATGCGTACTCAGTACCCAATACATTCGTTCTCCCTCCATCCCCAGGGAGAGTCTGCTCTCTTTACATTTTAGTGTGATTTTGCCTGTTTCTTCTCTCTCCTCATCGTCTCTTGTTGCACTGCGGTGTCAGGTTTACTTATGTATGCGCAGCATGTGTGTGATCCCTCTACTGTGTTGTGTACATTGCGTAACCACCCGCTGCTAACCCTAGAAGTGTACCTCTCTTTCTTTCTCTCTCTCTCTCACGCGCTCCCATTCCTCTTTTTCTGACACTCCATCTTCTTCCTTCTTTGGCGACAATCCAGGTCATCACTCCCTCTCTACTACCTCCGCCCTCTCCCCTTCCTCCAATCACTAACCTTGAAAGTTGGAGCAGTCGGTCTCCTTGCCTCCTTTACTCTCTCGGTGTATGTTCCCTTCTTGCTATCATTGCACTCCTTTTACCTTGCTCTTCTCTTTCTTCCCATCCCCTCTCTCCTCGCTACTCATCTCCCTCTCCTTGCCTCCTGCTCTCTACTTTCCCAGTGGTCTCATTAGGCATGAAGAGGCTGCCTGGTGTATGTCTATGTGTGTGTGTGTGTGTGTGTGTTTTGCCAAGTCTCACTTGACTGAGCAGGCCACTTGCACTAGCAGGGGCCTGGGCTCCATTGCTACCACAAAGCTGTCACAAACGGTATATAATGCGGCCTCCTGTTGCCGAGTTGTTGGTGAACATTGGGCACTCTCTAAACACAGCAGCCACCACTGCCCTCCCCTATCTGCACTATGGGCAAGCTGCTGTTGCAAAGCTGGTAG
Source organism: Chaunax sp. Z400 (assembly GCA_037577475.1). Classification (NCBI taxonomy): domain Eukaryota; kingdom Metazoa; phylum Chordata; class Actinopteri; order Lophiiformes; family Chaunacidae; genus Chaunax; species Chaunax sp. Z400. The sequence continues at coordinate 12,493,703 of CM075203.1, forward strand.
GAATCAGTGTGCACCTACACAGATACACGCATGCAACCTGGTTCTAATTTTGCCAGCTCATGCTGCTCTTGACACTCAAAACCACATAACAAACATCTGTCTCCTCTCTAGAATGATATGCCACCTATGTGGTCCAACCTGTGGGATGCCCCTCTGTCTTCTTTTCTGTTGGGTGAGTGAGTGTGTGTGTGTGTGTGTGTGTGTGTGTGTGTGTAGCCACCACTGTTTTGCTAGTATCTAGTTACAGGGATGGGGCTGTGTGCAGGAATTGGCCCCTCTGCTGCCTAGTTGGCAGGCCTGACCCCGGCAGGTCAACGTCCATTACCACATGAAACCTAAATGTCAAGCACGGCCCCCTGCTATAGCCATTTGTCTTTCTCTGTGCGTCAGTCAGCCTGGACACTCGCATTCAAACGCAAACACACTCACCTGCTCTGACTTGACCAGTCTGACATGCTCAAACATCTGCCACAACAAGGAAGCGCTTCAGTTTCCTGGTTCATGTGTCTCTGCACCAAAGGATGCATAAATAGTCGTAATGCTCGTTATAAATACCAGTAATTAGTTTGAAGTTATCAGCGCTATTGACGGACTGACAGCTTGACTGGACCCAGCTGTTGGTCAACAGTTGATTGGCTTTAGCTTATCTGTGGACTGACTAACCTTTGGAGGCCACAAAGTCAGTAGATGACCTCAGAAGGCAGCACACTGTAGATGCAGTGCTCTTTTTCACTTTGAAAAATGCAGCTGGCAACTTCCTTTGGAGTTATTTTTCAGCTTTTGACAGTAAAATGAGTTTTGTCATTGTGCACAGTGAAGCGTCAAGGACAAAAAAAGACATTCTTTCATCACAAGCTCTTAGCGGTCTTTATCTTTGATGTAACCCTTATGGAACTGGGTCACATCGTGACAATGATCCATTCGCTATTCAAACATTTGTTGTCTTGCAGGTGATTAAGCATGGAAAACATATTGAAAGCCTGAATGCCACATCATTTTTCCACCCTCACCTCATGCATCAAGTCAGTTTTGTCTCCAGCAGCTAACATGGAAGAAGTGTTTTTTTTCCTCATTCGTTAAACAACCTCAATCCCTGTATAAAGTGACGGGCCCTTACGGCCGTTATCAGGAAGCACACTGACCAACTTCACAGTGCGGAGCAACAGCCATCCATTTGAATAGATAACGGTCATGAAAGCTTGTTGAAGCTACAGTAACCGTATGTCATATGCACATATATAAACACACGACTTGTTTACAGGAAGCTGTCAGCCATGTGTCCTTATGATAAATAAACAGGGAAGCATCCCCTTTTTAATGATGGCGTACACAGGCCTGCGCGCCGAATATTGACGGAAAGATTGAAAGCGTTCTCAAGGGCCTATCCAACATGACGTATGGCTCTCGCTCTGTATTTCTTCTCTCCTGCCCTTCATTTTCACTCCACCCCCACCGCCCCTACTCCCACCCCTCTCAGCTTTCGTTTTATTTATCTTAGACTGTGACTTGTGCAGGGGGGGTTTCGCAGACGCGAGAGACGCCATAAACACATTTATCAAGCCGGGTTGCCAATAGGGAAAACATCGGGAGAATGAATAAAAAGAATGCGATAATAAATGCAGAGAGAAAAGCAAAACAATGCAAACCGAGTTCCGCAAAGTATAGTGCCAGTAGGGAACAGGTTGCCACAACAACAATGCCACCTGTATTAGCAGTCGGCGCAGCACAGACGATGCTGTGTTCCTCGCTTTGATGAATGTTTCATTGTTTATGCTGTCTCTGTCTCGTTTTCTTTTCTGTCTCTCCCTCTCTCTCTCTCTCTCTCTCTCTCTCTCTCCCCCTCTCCATCCTACACATACAGTGGTTAGTGTGTTCAGAGGCTGGCAAGCTTTTCACCAAGTGTTGTTTCAGTGTTAGTCAAGCGTTTGATGTCTGTCTCAATTGTTGTTGATGGGCCTCCCTGGGCTGAGATCACAGGCAACATTTATTCATCTGCAGGTTCAGACTCTCAGCTGAGGGGCCTCCACCAGCAAGTCCTACACATGCCTTTCTTTTTTCATGGTTTCTAAACACTATATGCTGCCCCCTTTTTTTTTTTTTTGGGGGCTATTAGCGGTTGACCTATTTTCTGAATCTAAAGTTAGCTGCACTCAAGGCAGAGGAGTGAGTTGATCGTTTGGCTTGTGAAGGGGGGGGGTCAGACTGCTATCTGCGCTCCACAAAGGCACGGGGTTAATTGATGCATGCTGGTGTCACTGTCCTGATTGCTGGCTTTTTTTGCCTCGTTGGCTTTTTTTAAGCTGCTGTTTAACCCCATTATCTGATTAGTTGTATGAGTGGATGGTTACAGAGTATTTTGTGAGTGTGTGACTCACACAGAGAGAGAGAGTGAGAGAGTCCTATTTCCCTCACAAAAATGAAGAGCTCTCTCTTTACCTAAGGGGGATGGGGTTTGACAGTACTGTAGCACCCCCACCCACCCTCCATCCTTCTACCGAAGCCCCCCTCCACCTCACCCCGCTGCTGATAAATGTGTTTTTCTTTAAGGAAGGAGTTGGTTGGTTGAGAGGAGTCTCTTTTAATGTAGCTTTTGTGTGTGTGTGTGTGTGCGTGGCTTCCTAATGCAGTGCAGGGCAATGCTGCAGGGCTACAGGCAGGCAGACTCGGAGGCAGGCCCGCAACCTCGACCCCAGCATCATTTGTTTGGACGAGGGCCGTCAGCGCCTGTCGTGCGGCCCATGATGAAGTGTCAGTCGGTAATTGTCCCCGCGAAGCATCCACATCTCAAGGGGTGATGGGGGAGCGAGGATGGGGGAGGCAGGGAGCTGACAGAGAGAGAAATGACACCCTTGGCTCCTCCTATTCTCTCTCTCTCTCCTTCTTACTCCCTCTTTCTCTCCAGTTTTTCTCCTCTGTCTTCCTACAGCTGCATCTCATATGAGGGTCTGCTGTGTGCCTAGCTCAGAGCAGTGGCTCCCATGGAGCTTCAGCTGGGGCCCAGTGGTAACATATTGTCAGTTTGTACGTCTACTGTACATTTGTGTGTATATAAAGCTGCACAGAGCAGGACAATATACCTTTGTTTATGCACAAGAGAGTTTTTAAACCTTGTATTGTCCCTCCTCCATTATCCATCATCCACTTCTCCTCCTCATTCAGTTCCTCATTCAGTTATCCGCTTTGATTTGCACACACAATGGGCTATATATTTTGTTAAAGAGTCCTCTTGAAACCGCTTTGGTTAAAACAATGGCTGCCTCTGCCTGCCTGATCGTCTTGAAATACATGTATTTTCCAGCCCTGTTCGTTTTGGTAATTAGATTTAGCGCAGGGCTTATATTGATTGAAGGATATCTCTATGTAATGAAATGCTTTTACAGGACACACGGAAGCTATTTATAGTCCGATCCATAATGCGTATGGCAAGGGGCCCTAATGCACATTGCCCAGACTCCTGTGCATAAATGGCCGGCGGAGGTATAAAGTCAGAGCCCAATAGAAGTAGCTCCATGATGTACGATAAACGGGAGGTTCAAAGAGACAGATAAGAGGGGAGAAAAGAGATACGAGGTAGAGAGATTAAAGAACAGACAAAGGATCAGGTGAGAGGGAAGAAGAGGGGGGAACATGAAAGACATGGGGCAGAGAGGATCCAACATGGAAAAGATGGATATTGAAAGGTGGGAAGGGCAGGAAATGGAGGCGCAGAAAGAGGCGAAGCAGCCAAGAGACACGAGGATATGAAGGAAACAACCTTGAGATATGAATCTTATTTTTCAGGTTTCCTCATTCCTCCATAAGACACCGCTCCCTCATGATGATGGAATGAAAATGCATGCTAGTTTAGCGACAAGGCTCCTTGCAGAGGAACGATGGGAGAATGAATGAAAGAACAAAGACAGGGAAGCACGTGTCTGCAGAATGAAGGGAGGACACAGGAAAGGAAGAATGAAAGATGGGGGGGGGGAAATAAGGATTCAAAAATATAAGCAGTAGAGCAGAGCAGAGGACGGAGACTTCATTTTTTTGTTTTGTTTTGGCGTGTGGCTCCCTATGACACCCTGAGGACAGCAGGTGAATTGGAAGGGGGCAGATGGGAGTCCTCCAAGTCCTTGTCCCGCTGCATGTCAGTAGGTTGGCTGCAGGTGGAACACAGCCACTGCTGTCTAAATGAGAGGGCCCCCTCTTCTCTCTCTTCTCTCTCTCTCTCGTACACACTCACTATCTCTTTCTCTCTAATGGGGCACTGGCCTGGAGTGCTAAACCAACTCCCTCTGGAGTAACACACACAGAGCGAGCACACACTGATCACACATTACAGACACTTCTGGATGCTCTCGCACATGGTGTGATGCACACTCAAAGAAAGGGAGAGGCACCCCCCCAAAAAAAAATTATGCCCCAGTCTGAGAGATGATGAATCTGGTTGGTGATTAGTTAGTTGAGGAAGGAGGCGCACTGCTTAGGTCCTTTAATGGGCTATAATTTGGAAGATAACTGTATTGTCCTATCTCTCTTGACATTTAAATCTAATCAGACCCTGCTGGTTAGCACTGCGGTCCAAGATGAGGGAGCCTGGGGGGGATGAAAGGCTGCTAGTGGAGAGGGATTGGCTCATAGTGGGCCAGTCATCCCTCTCAGCTGAGGCTACGAAATGAGAAAACAAGGCCCAGGCACACACATTATAACCTGCATTCCTTTATTATTCATTTATGTTTAAATGGCAGTCAGTTTACAGAGAATTCAACTACGCGACAGAATAGCATAGCAATAGCTGTATACAAAGTCACTTCGCCTTCCACACACACACACACACACACACACTCATGTATGCCCAAATACACACACAAACATCACTTGGGAGACATTTCAAGGCCTCTCCTCTGCTCCTTATTACCACAGATGAGACGCTCAGTTTGATTAACACTTCCCTTTCATCCTCTTCATTAGCAGAGGAAAGCCACTGCAGCAGCCGCGGCCCATGAAAAGAGGGCATGAATTAGAATCCACTTATTCCATAGCCTGCCACTAATTCCACACAATGGTGGTTAATGGTGGGAAGTAATAGGAAAAGGGTGTTTCTAATTGTTTCTTTGGGTGATGCGGTGCGCGCCGCAGCAGCTGTTCCTGCACAGCAAACCAGGCCGTTCAAAGAGCCCGAACAAAGGTGTTGGAGTTGTCGGAGGGCCCGCAATACTCCGTTCGATAAAGCTCGCGAGCAATAAATGCGTGTAGACGAGCCAATTTCCGAGTGGAGGAGCTGGGCCCCAGTCAATGAGAACCACCTGGCGCTGAGGGAAGTGATTAGGGTTGGCACCACGGTGAATGAAGAGTTGTTTTGTTAAGGGGGATTGAGATGTGGAGGGTGGGGGGGGGGAGAGGTCGGGGGTGGCTCACCGGCGTTTGGTTTATTGGAAAAATATTGACATTAGGTTTTTGACAGAGCGAGATCTGATGCAAAGTGTTGTTTTGTTGGTGCTCAATTAGGGGGGATTATTTTGCTTACAGCATGTGTTTTGACACCGGGGCGGATTGCTGGGTGGGTTGGAACGTTGGACAGGCCACAGCAGTGGGGTTCAGCTCCCACACAGACTACACACACACACACACACACACACACACACACACACACACACACACACACACACACACACACACACACACCAGTTTAGAAGTCAAATTAGGCCAAAGTGGCTAACCGTGGAGAAGGCGGACACTTTGGCTGCACTGATGGGACCACAAAGTGTGTCTGATAATGTACACACAATGGTGATAGAATCTGCATGTTGAGAGATAAAGCTACAGCTGGGCTCACCCATTCTACGGATTGTAGTGACAAGTTGTCAGTGTGTGGGGTTTTTTCTTACAGTATGCTGCCTTGCCATTAAATTGCAATAGTCATTCTGAATGTTTTAGAAAGCGCTCTACCAAAGGACTTTAAGGCGGACACATTAAGGGCAAAATCCCCATTGGTTAATATTCGAGTGATCTCAGGGCTGATCGAAAATGTCTTGTTTGTGCCAACTATCTCTGCCATCTCAAAACGATCAAAAACGTTCATTATTATTATTTAAATGCTTACCTAACATGTAAACGGTAATTTCCGCTGGGGTCTGAGAGTCTGAATTTCATTATTTAATGCTGCATTCACCAGATTAGTTGCAGAGGTGTACAGATGGAACACGATTACATATAGTTGGAACAAAGTCAGATTTGTGTTAAGAACATTACAATTTGCGTCTTTTTTTTTTTTTAACCTGCAGGTTTGTTTCAAAGCTTTATAACAGTTTATTCACTTTCTTTTTATAATAACAATGTGGTGCAGCATTTCCTGATCTCTGCAATCAATTAAATGTGTTATTTTTATGAGTTATTATTACCCATGGAGATAGCAGACAAAACTGGGGGGGGGGAAGAGACCCTAGTTGTAATAAACTGGAATTATCCTTTAAATTTAATAATACATTATCAGAGCTTCCCTCATTTTCCCAGAGACAACCCCCTAGAGCTCAACCTCTGAGCCGAGCTACCGCTCCATTCATCTGAAGGCTAGTTCACTTTGATGTTTATTTAATTTATTTGACCTTTTAATTTAAGCAGGCATGTCAGCTCCTTCTCAGCTACCTCGGGTGGTCACAGCGGACTCACACTACACTTATGAATATGTGCGTGCGTGTGTGTGTGTGTGTGTGTGTGTGTGTGTGTGTGTGTGTGTGTGTGTGTGTGTGTGTGTGTGTGTGTGTGTGTGTGTGCACGCGCGCTCGCCTTCCCACAAGGGTTATTTTGCTTGAGTGAATGTTGGCTCACAGACGCTGATCACATATGATGATGGAAATGCATACCACAGAGGATTGTGTGTGTTTGTGTGTGTGTGTGTGTGTGTGTGTGTGTGTGTGTGTGTGTGTGTGTGTGTGTGTGTGTGTATTCAGTGGCAGATGAAGGAGGTCATGACAGTCCCGGCTGTGTCTCTTGCGGGCACTAGTCTCTCTGTCTCTGCTTGTTTGTCTCTCTATTACTGCTGAATCGACCGTTCTTGTACCTCGGTGCTCACATCCTTTCTCTTTCTGCCTCCGTGTTTTTTTCATTTCATCACTCATTTTTGCCCATTCACCTGTTCTTCCTTGTCATTGTCACATGGCCTTCAAGGAGATGTTTGCACAGTCATGATTCCCCGTCTCTTCATCATGGCCTTCTTGTCTTCTGTTGTTCTCTCTCGTCCCCCAGTCTTCTACTGAATGTCCACTCTCTCTCTCTCTCTCTCTCTCCCTGTTCATCTCTTTACTCCACCCCAGTCTGGATCTTGGTATTTAGGCCTCTAATTTAGCTGGTGTCACTTGAATACCTCATAAAGCGGGAACAGCAGAGAATCCTGCCTTTGTTTTCTGTGTCCTACACTCAGATCGAGTGGGCAGGGCTGCTGCTGCTGCTGCTGTGTGTGTGTGTGTGTGTGTGTGTGTGTGTGTGTGTGTGTGTGTGTGTGTGTGTGTGTGTGTGTGTGTGTGTGTGTGTGTGTGAGAGTGTGAGAGAGTTTTAAAGAGATGAATCAATATAGGGATTTGTAGAATAAGTAAGATTGATCATTGTGATTATCATTGTTATTGTGTTCATGTGTATTTCATGTGTATTTGTGTCTTTTCACAGTAACATCTTTGTTATTTGATTTTGCAGGTTTGTGTGCTGGACGCATTGTTGCAACGGTCATAAATACATTAGTAAAACATTTAAAAACTTCAAATGTTTTGTTCCAAACATGTCTGTTTTGCATAAACATTGATTAGATTAATTGATGAGTCGGTCAAGGGAGAAGTAACCTAATAATTGATTAATCTTTTGGGTCATTTATCAAACATTCTTTGCTGTCAGGCTCCCCATTGTGAGAGTTTGCTGTTCTGTGAATGAAGGTTTTTAGACTGTTGTATAGACAAAAACTGCTATATGCAGCCCGACATATCTGTTATCTGACCTGCTGTAATAAAGTGTTTCACATTTTCACCCGCTGAAGCAGATAAGTTTTTATTTTATTTTATTTTTTACTCAGCCGACACACCATCCGAACCCCCATTCCCAAAAAGTTGCATGAAGCTACAGCCCATTCCTACTCTGAAATGTATTTGACAGCTACTTTGGCTCTCCACTAACAAATCCCAGGACAGGCTCATGTTCACGCTCACACACAAACACACACACACACACACACACATACAAATACCTTAGAGCAAATCCTGGGCTAGCTGCAGTGAGCTGCAGAGGTACTGATCAATCAGGATGAAGTTGTGTGGTCTCCTTTTTTTTTTGATGCAGCACGTACCTCACCTTCCACTTTCTGCCTGCAAGGCCCTGGGGCAGCCAAGGGTGTGTGTATAGGTGTGTGTGTGTGTGTGTTTGTATGAGAGGGTGAGTGAGATGGGTAGTGTGTGGTAGCTGTATTTGGGACTCTCAGTCTTTCAGTGAGTTTGCTTATTCAGGTGAGAGGTGGAAAGAAAGTGTGTGTTGGTAGGAGAGGTAGATGGAGAGAGAGAGAAATGGTTTGAGTTCTCAAGTTCCACTCAGAAAGAGGACCCGCTGCAGGATTCCCTCCAGGCAACTAATGTAGTTAACACACATTCGCATAGACACAAACACACGCACAAATACACAGTAAAAATGGTGGAAAAACTGAAATATGAAACAATGGCTGCACAGTAAGAGACAGAGGGTCTGTGCACATAGACACACTGACGTGCACACCAAACTCTGTGTGTGTGTGTGTGTGTGTGTGTGTGTGTGTGTGTGTGTGTGTGTGTGTGTGTGTGTGTGCGCGTGTCTTTGTTCTGTCTGGCTGTCCTCTTGGCACGTAAATCATAATGGATCTCATTATCCAGCTGGGCTGCTTTGGTGGGGCCTGTCTGGTGGGAGATGATAGCTGGATGGCTGAGGGGTTGCCACCACGCACACGCACACACACACCTACACACACACACACACACACACACACACACACACACACACACACACACACACACACACACACACACACACACACACGCACACTCAGCTTTATCCACTTATGTTATTTAGCTGCTGCAGCTACTATAGAAACATGTTGGTTTCATAGTTTCTCATATAGCACCAACAGCAGGACAGACAACTACACACATGTACACAAAAGTGTGTGCTTGCAGCCCATCCAGACACAATGGACATTAGTGGCTCAGCTTGCCATCAGACAGAGGGGGAAGTGATGCAGAGCAGAGGGAGGGACAAAATGAAAAATGGAACTTATCCTCTTACTCCCTCTTTCATGTCATCTTTTTTTTCTCTTCTCTTCTCTCTTTCTTTCTTTCTTTCTTTCCTTCCTTCTTTCTTTCAGTTGTGCCACATTATTTCCTCCTTATCACAACACAGTGTCGCACGTTTGACGTAAGCATATCATGACTCACGCCTACAGGCCATGCAGAACTCATCAGTTGTGAGGTGGGAAAGAAAGTTGTGTTTATAGTCAATCCGGTGTTCTGTGAGTCTTGCACACAATCACACTGCAGCCATCCGGTATCCGAGCAGTGCTGGCCTTTATTTTGTGAATACAGGCGATGCAGTTGGTTGCTCATAACATGGTTAGGGCCTGCACCATTTGTCTGGACATGACCATTACCCAAGCCAATTACTGGCTGGTGTACAGGCAACTCGCCAACAACGTAATGTTTTCCCGTCATGGCTGCCCCCACTCAAACCCCTCCCCTTACAAACACACACACACACACACACACACACACACACACACACACACACACACACACACACACACACACACACACACACACACACAAGCAAAAAGTGTGTGTGGATGGGGGGGGGGGATAGAAAGGAAGGATGGAGAGCCTGAGGCAAAACACCCACCACACCCGACTGACTGACTGATACAGCTAATAAACTTTCATTTAAGCTAATGTTCCCTTTTTTCCCCTGTTTTCTCTGCCCATCCATCCCTCTCCCCCTCTCCCCCTCTCTCTCTCTCTCTCTCTCTCTCTCTCTCCTTCATTATCTCTCCTTCCTTGGACTCTGTTTTTACACTGTTCCCTTTCACTCCCCTCCTCTCGCTATTTTCCTGTTCACGCGCCAGAAGAAGTGCTGGTCCGAGCAATCGATGCAGGCAGTCCTCCAGCCAGAAGCCCAGTTGGCCGGACAGCACACCACTCAATCAGTCTGAACAGCAACACAAAGGGCTGCCGGCGACCAAAAGAGGTAGACACTATATACTATACACTATATACAGCAGTAGATCCTGAACTAAACTCTTTTTTATCAATCATATGCACACCCTGCAACAGCAGTCAGTGCGATACCCCGAGTTTTATATATCAAAACAAAGCCGACTGAGTTAACGGCAACACATGAAGGCTTAAAACTCATCTGTAAAATCGCACAAACCGGCTGAAGCATTTTGGCTCAGGTCTCCTTGCCAACGCTAACCCTTCTATCTTTGAATACTGTAGGTGCCGTGCTAATTACACTAAGAAAAAAATCTATTTATAGCCGATGAATGGGCTTCGTCTGAGAGCACACTTGGCTCAATGGGAACATGTGTGGCTTCTTGTGTGTTGACAGTGGACATGCTCTGTATAACCACACAGCTCCCAGTGGCTGCACTTGTACCGGTGATGGGTGTGTGCCGCAGATGCAGTGTTTGTGCGGGTCTGCACGGACTGGATTGCAGGATTTGTGTGAGGTTTGTTTGCATTTTGTGTCTTCGCTCGTCTTGATGTGCGTGACGTTTTTATGCGTTCTCACATGTGGCTGTATGTGTTTCCAGTTCATCTGTTTGTTTTGTTTTTTTGTTGTGGTGGAAATGGATTTCAGCTACTTGCCTCAGTATCTGTTTAGGAGGGTTGACTTCCCCCCCCATTTCGTCTTTTGAAAAGATCAGTCCCATGATTTTCTCTCCCATGACCACAAGTTCGACGGAACCGGATTTTAAGGTCATCTTCATCATCTTCACAAGATGCGTTTTTGTCCAGAGCTTTAACCTTACTTCTCATAAAAGTGAACAGCTGTTTTTAGGCCTGTAATTGACAATTTCACGGTTGATGTCAGAAATTAGTGAAGGGATTTATGTCTTCAATTAAGTTTTTTTTTTTTTTTTGTGCAACCGCCAGTCCAAAGTCCGCAGAAGACCTTCAGTTTCCTAAATTGATAACATAGAAAAGCGCATGTGATCATTTAAACGGAATAATCGTTTATCAAAGACTATTTCGAGGAATTCATTCAGTCAATCTGGCAATAGCTTCAGCACTATTGCTGCACTTTTTCTTTTTTTTTCCCCAACCTGCTACATGTGAGACACTAACATTAAAGAAAATGTGCAGCAGCCTGGCTACACAGTGTGCTCAATTACACACATCTTCCTTTAATATACTTAAGCATTTACAAACACTGAACAGCGATTTTAACCGATGGAACACATTAAAGGCTAATCTTGAAGTTCAATATTTTTGACAAAAGGGAGGCTTGAACAAAATCAGCAACGATTGCTTCCTCGAGGCCTGCATATGTACACAATGTATAGGGTGTGTTAACGCACACATCCTGAGCCTCACTCATTGAAATCATCTCTTCATGTGCTACAAGTCAGGATCCATGAAGACGGACTAACAGGCCCTAATGAACAGTAGTACGCAGCAAATCAGGGTCATCAGGTGGTGTGGAGAGTCGGAGGAGAAATCCCTCTGCACATGATCTCCCAGCAGGACAGTAGAGACATGCTGTCAGGGAGCTAGTGGCCTCAGTTAGGAACCCCATATCTGGCCCACTCCTGTCAAGGGCCTTTGTTAGCTTTTGATATGTAAAAGGAAAAAGTGTTTGATCTGTTGAGTGCACAGCAGCCTGGCGTAGAATCGCCGGGTTTTCCTCCTTCACCCACTGACCTACAGACGAACACACATCCCCGCCGCTCCTCTTCCTGTTCTTTCTATTGCTTTTAATGCTTCAAGTGAGCAAAGAGAAGTGTCTCCTCTTGTTCCAGAGAGGAGAGCAATCTCCTGGCAGTGAATCAATCTGTGGGTTTTTCTTTCATGAGTATGTACAGTGTTACTGCATCTCTGCAACCTACGCATGTGGCTGGGCCTGATTTCTGTGATATGAGGTGGAGCCTCGCTGCTTGCTCATACCTCAGGGGGGTGTAGGGTCCCTCCATGCTCCGTCACTGGAGGTGAGCTGCAGTAGGCGAGGTTGTATTTTTTTGATAAGACAGCAATAACAATAAATCCTATAGGCTAATCAACAACGAACCACTACCCGTCTCTCCAAAAAAAAAAAAAAAAAAAAAACCCTCACAAAAAACAAACAAACACCCGGAGCGATGCAGCATTACCCTGCTCCCGCCTTCAATTACACCATTCATCATGCGTTTTATCTATCCGCTGGTTTGATTGAGTGTGCAACGGGAGGCATCCCAAACCTTGCATTCTCTACACAAGAGTGTGTGTGTGTGTGCGTGTGTGTGTGTGTGTGTGTGTGTGTCTGTGTGTGTCTGTGTGTTGACAGGAATGGAAAACTGCATCTGGGGGGATGTGGGCATATGGCAGCGGGTGTATGAATGTGTGTCGAACTGCTGAAAGTCAGAGAGGCTTAGTGTGTGTAGGTGTGTGTGTCTGTCTGTGTGTGTGTGTGTGTGTGTGTGTGTGTGTGTGTGTGTGTGTGTGTGTGCGTGTGTGTGTGTGTGCGTGTGCGTGTGTGTGTGTGTGTGTGAGCTCGCCAGATTTACGGGAGTGTATAAATCAAGCCAGATGATCGTCCCCCCACTCTGATCCGCTCTGTCTCAGCAAGCACATTTCTCTTTTTTACCCTCCTACTGTCCCTATACTTCCTTTCTCCCCTCTCTCTTCCCCCATCCTGCTCCTCCTCTTCGTCGTCTTCGGTTCTGGAACTTATTTGTCTGGGGGCCCCTGTCTAATCTCCAGCAGGGCCGGGTGTTGGGAGACGGGCGACAAATTTTAATAAGCAACTGGGCGCTGTAATTTCACAGCCTAGGAGGAAGATTAGGCTGATTGATGTTTGGCTCGCCTAATGGTCCAGCCTACGGCTCCCGGACCAAATTGGTGGTGATGAAAGTTTTGTGCAAATTGAGACGGAGGAAAATAATTCTCCCGTCTTCCCTCAGTCTCTCTATCTTCATTCGTTCTTTGTATTTCTCTCTCTGTTTCTGACTTCCTGTTCATTCTGTCTTCTGTTTGACAAGGTGTTTCTTTTTCTTTGTCTCTCTGCATCACATCCTCTCTTCTTTATCTGGTTAACCCTGTCTTCTCAGGCTGTCCCTCTTTTTCTCATCATCGTTCATGCTATCTTGCCACTCCATCTCTCTCTTCCTTTTTTTCATGGCCACCGCCTGTTTAGTTTACCATAATCGATTTGTCCCTCATCTCCTGTCTCTCCCTTTTTTTTCTCTCTTTCATTGTTTCACTTTTTTTTCTCTCAGGCATTCATACATCAGTTTCTATCCGTACTTAATTCCATCTGGTAGGTTATTTACTTTTTCTCACACCCTCATTTGCTCCCTCGCTCCTCTTCCTTGGCTTTTCCTCTAAGTAGACGCATGTGTGTGCGTGTTTGTGTGCAGATGGATCTGAAGGTGTCGTCTGAGTCGCTCCAGTGCTGTCGGGACAAATTCGTCCAAACCTATAGAGAAATCGGACAACAAGGCTGATGACTGTCTCCCTGCACCTCGTTGTATTCCTCTGACTGTTTTTTCTCTCTCTGTGCATCCGCTGCCTTTTCCCTTCAGTCCACCAAATCACTCTTAGCTGGCCCGAAACTCTGACAGACTCTGTCTGCCATGCGTTGTTAGGCCGCAGAGATTTCCTGGCCACTTTTCAGGATATGGCAAATTCTTGTCAATGTCCAGCACCTTGTCCCACTGGCAATCCATGTATTTGTCAGACTGTTTTACAATATTAAAAATTCCAGTAACTCATTCCAAGCAAATCCCAATTTAGTTCCAGTTATCATGGCTGCCTGGGGTTTGAATTTAAGTGTGTTATGTATAAATGCATTGCTGCTCTCTGTTCCTGTAACACCAGTTTGGTTTGAAGGGATATTAGGTGTGAGAGACATTCACTTAATAAACATCAAACCGAAGTAAGAACACATTTTATCCAAGATACTCTGTTATTGAAGGACTGCAGCAATGAGTGGTCCGCAGTAAATATGTCAAAATAAAGTCAAAGCGGATTTTCTGCCTGTCTCGGTGTGTGTGAATTTGTGTGAGGCACAGGATATTGTGGGTTCTCAGTTCATACATGAGCAAAAAAAAAAAAAGTGGGCTTGCCAAATCTCCAGCTCCCTTTGCACTCCCTTTACAGAGAGGGATAAAAACAGAGAAAACATAACGCACCAAAAGCAGGCCAGTGAGGAGTGGCCTCGGGGAAAACACGAGAGGCAGCAAGTGGTGCAGGGGGTGGGCAGCACTAATCCTGTGGTAATAGAAGACCACAGTACTGTATATTACATTTGATATTCCAACTGTTATAAAAATCCCCTGAGAATGCATGAATGGCACACACACTCGCATAGGATTCCTACCCCTCTAGGAGTTCAAGCTTATGTGTGTGCATTTACTGTATAGGGGTGTGCATGTGGATGTGTGCGCATCCACATGCCCTCGTTTGCATGCATGTGAACGAGTGCGTGTGCGCCAGTCGGCTATGCAGCTCGCATTCTCCCAAAAGAGAGAGCGACTGTCCTCCTCCTTTCTCTCTCAACTCCCACGCAGATCTCCTCTTTTTTTTCCCTTCTTTTTTTTCTCTCCAAGAAGATGCTGCTGAACTTGTCCTCCTCCCTCGCTGACACGTTGAGTTATGCACTGATCTATCATTAATAGCTTCATTAGCATTTTATTCCCTTTGAGGTGCTTGTGTATGTAGTTCTAATTACTGCACGGATACTCACATCATTAAACAAGGGGATGCCTTGAATTCTGTCTACGACTAAAGCTGAGGTGGGTTGGAGGGAGGGAGCAATAACTCCACATCCCAACATAAAGTGTGCAGGCAGTCCCCAAATAAGCGTTCCCTCCTCTGTTCCCCTTTAAGGCCTCCTGTAAAGTGGGTTTCCTAACTCATATTACCCAACCAGTGGCATTTTGCAATATCCTGGACAAATGTGAATAAGAGGAACATTTATTTCAAAGCCAACTCCAACCAAGGCTGCAGAGAAAACCAGTGAGCAGATCAGTTTGATGCACAACAGTAAAGATGCAGCATGGTTGTGTAGCTCAGGCTGTAAATGAGAGGTAACCGCCAGCAAAAGTTTATCCTGGCGCGAGGTGGCCCTTGTTGATTGCTCACAGAGTCTGTGGTGGGATCCACAACACAACATCATCTTGCTACCCTGAGTCCCGACATCTGCCCTAAAGCAGTGTGGTTGAAGAGCTGGTGCATGTGTGCCATTTCTGTGCCCTCTCGCCACAGGAGCTGTTACGACTTGCATGGTTCACACCCGGCTGGCCAGAGTGGTTTGTTATGGTTGTTTGTTTTTCTCGGGGAGGAGAGAGAGAGAGAGAGTGAGGTTTGCGTGTCGGAGATGGATGACGGAAACGTGGAATGCGGCTTGGACCATAAACTCGTGGGAACTCTTAGATCCTGGTTTCCTTTTTACAGTTGTAACTTGTTTAAAATGTCTGGTGGTCATGCGTGCAGTAATTTGGCACCGTTCAGCATGTTGCACAAGCATTTTTGCAGGCCAGTGTGCCTTGCAGTTTCTTTGAGAGGCAGTGAGACAGGGCCATTTTAATAAATAAGTCCTTTGGACACCATGAACAATGGATATTGCTTGGCTGCTCCCTGTGCTATTTCCTCTCCCGCCTTTGCCTCGCTGGATTTGATTTCAGCATGTTTTTTTTTTGTTTTGTTTTTTCTAAGATATGGTGTGATCACTTTGATTATCCTCCTTTTGATTATCTACTTCCCATGATACAGGGTAGGGCAGGGGCAATAATGCAAGAAACCAAGAGCATATAAATAGCCTGTGTTTGCTGAACGCTCTCCTCCCATCTCATAGTTTTATGATGGCTGATACTGCGAGATATTAAATGGGCTGAGGGAGCACTTTGATGTTCCCCCTCATGTGATCGTGGGATATGGCTGATATTATGCACCGCAGGGGAGGTGGGGTTCGTCTGTTCCTGTGGCTGGGTTGCGGATGGCGGTGGAGGAGGGAAGGAGCGTGGCAAGTTGCTGATGGGAAAGAGACGAATGGCGTGCCATTGTCAGAAGTGGTCATGTGCTGAGGAAAGAGTAGGGGAGAATGAGAGGGAGGATGGAAGGAGGGCTTGACTGATTAACCTGTTTACCTCCCTGAAAACGCTCCGGGCGCCATTCTGATTAAGGTTCAGTATTTCATCTATCATCGCCGTGGCCAGTTTGAACCTTCAGAGCTGCTGATACTGAACACTGTCAAAACAATAGAGCCTCCGCCACGCCCTCCAAGTGTGCAAGCAGCTTCTGTTGCATCGTGTCAACTCTTGTGGGGGAACGTACCGCCTTATGATTCCGTTCTCCCTCTTATGTTGAGTTTGCATATCTCTCTTGATCTACTCCTCCCACTCTGCCTCTAAGCTTTATGCCCTCAAGACTCACTTGTGTGTCTAAGCCCGCTTCTTCCAGTGATGCATTTTCCGAACTCTAGGCTTTTAGCACCTCCAGCATAATGCGATTACACCCGTTTGGGGAGGTGATATTGTCAAAGGCTTTCTAAAAATATTCCTTCAGTCGAGTCACAGTAGCTTTATGAAGTGGACCCAATGCAGCGGTGGGCAGAAGCAGCGCTGCACACGATGTCCCGGCAACTCAAGCACAAATGACAACCCTTTAAAAGCTTTTTGCACCGTCTTGGACCCGGTGTGTGTGGGGACAGCCGGATGGTGAAGACGACGACACAGGTTGGGAGTTAGATCAGGCCATGGAACCATAGAGGTTAGCAAAGGCGACAGTGAAGCTGCAAGTCTGACTGTTTGAAAGAGGCTGAATCACTTGTTGCAGCAAACGTTGGCGCCCTTGATTTAAGTCTGTTTTCTTTCATGTCTTTCATTAGATCTCCCTTCTCCCCGCTTCTTTGCAATGGGTGGCAGACAATTCGGTTAGTGCTGTGTTTGATTTCACTCATTCCATTCCAGGCATTTTATTATAAAAATGCTTCTTTGTTGTTTTTTTTTTCCTGCTCATTTTCTGTGTCTTTCTCTAACCCTCTCTCGCTTTATCATCCACATTCTTTCTCTCCTCCTGCCAATGAAAGTTGACTGGAAACACATGGACATCGGCCTGCCTAGTCATGCCTCAACATACAGTCACAGTTGTCAAGCCAAAAAGCAGAACGCAACCAGCTTTCACTGAAGTTATGCTGCTTACTTTGCATGTCCGAGGTTGACATGCGTTCCATTTGTTTGGCATTTTGGTCGTTTGTTCGACAAGGAATGAATTTGTTATACAGCTTATTGTGTTAATATGACTTGCAGGGTGCTATTTCAGGTTGCGCGATACATAGTATATCTTTAGAGAATTTAATAGATAAGTAGGAAATGCATATGCTATTGTTTTCAATGAATATGATAGTGGAAATTGTGCAATTCACATTTGGTTTAGGATTGGATGGGAAAAATGTGGATTTTAAATTTTGCTGTATCTGTTTCGTCCCAACTTGTCCGCAGACACGAGCTTGCTGTCATTTCCGTTTTGAGCTGATGACGGCTAGTGTGCACATTCGTGTGCACATCTGTGTACATAAAATTGGCGTAGGCCGTGCCATTATTGGCCCACATGGACCCTAACCCCTGGGGGCGGCAGGAAAGGTTTAGGTGATTTCACTTCAGCTCAGACAGCAGCCTGTGTGATGTTAGAGCAGCCTGTGATGGACTGATTTAATCCCACTGATGGTGCTCGTAAGACACAGGAAGAGGGTTAGACGTGTGCGTGTGCACACGCGTGGAGACACTCTTAAGTTATACATGCGTACATAATGGTGTGTGTGTGTGTGTGTGTGTGTGTGTGAAAAAGAGAGGTCAGCAGAGCTAACACAGTCCCCTGGCTGTTCTCAAGGTTAATGTGGGACTGACAGTGGCTGTTATTAGCGGCCTTCAGATACTCCCCCCAACCCCCCACCCCCACCCCACCCCACCCCATATGCGGGGCTGATTCATCCTGGTGGCAGCAGTGCATTAAGATGTAACAGCTTCACTCCCAGGTGTTACTCACCCCTTTGGACAGGGCTTACATCATAATTTTACATTCCCTATTAACTCCTATTCTCTACGCTCAAACACAATGGTCCATTAAAGGGAAAGGTGCTGCCGTTGCCCCCTTCTTCTTTCATGTCATTCAATTCTTCCTATATGTCATTATTTCATGCCGTCCCATTGTCTGTTAATTGAAATACCTCAGACATTGTCTATATGGTCCATTAAAGGGACGGGAGCCTTGTTCCTAAGTGTCACCGACGCTTTAGGTGCTATCTCATTAATTTTCATAGTCTGTGTTTGACTTGTGCACAGAGAGGTGGAGCTGAGGGGAGAGAAAAAAAATATCATCTAGACAAAATGCACAGTGGCATGCTGAAGATCACTCAAACCATTCAGAAGCTCATTTACATTTTAATTCAAAGACATTAAGCAGATGCTCGTATCATGTGCAGGTTGATGTTTAGTGTCTTGCTCAAGGACACTTTGGTGAGGAGAGTTTCACAGTCAAATAGAAAGAGTCACAGAAAGCCATTTACTGTTTGCATGGTTGATAGTCACATTTTATTTTTAGTTGCCATGACAGCCCCTGTGTAGTGGTTTTTGTGGGTCCATTATATATATAATGGTGGAAGCTAGCAGAGTGGCAGGCGGCATCGTTGCAAAGGACTGGGAAAACTACATTGGAATTAGGAAAACGGCAGCAGAGACTGAAGTTGTAAGAGTTGATACACCCACCCTGTGCTGAACAGTAGATTATCGTTTGATTTATCATTATCATTTAGAGATACTGAGGATCACAAATTATGTGCAAATGATTGTGTTGCAAAGGAAGCTCCGATTACCTACATGAAGTATTTAAATGCTGTAGAGCATCAAAATAAGAAAGACTGGCTTAGTCAGGGTGGTGGTGGTAGTTGTGTGTGTGTGTGTGTGTGTGTCGGGGGGGGGGATACGCCTGGGTCCATATGAAGAGTGATGATGTTGTTGACTCACTGTCGGCCAGATGCCAATCAATCAATTAACCAATCAATAGTCATCTGGTGAGCGCCTAAGGACACCGGAGAAAATCTCCCAGAAACACTCGAATCAATTACTTTTCGCCTCAGTTGCAGACTCACACACAGGTGTGCAACACACATACACACACACACACACACACACACACACACACACACACACACACACACACACACACACACACACACACACACACACACACACACACACACACACAATCATTGATGCAGTTTTATATTATATTTATTCTTATGAAGGCTTACTTGTTGAAGCCTCCCCCTCTTCCACATGCCCAAACGCACAGGAATCAGATTGCAGTGGCATGGGAAAAGAAAAATGAGTAAATTCTGTCTATCTCCTCATTCCTCATTCCCTTTCCTCCTCCTCCTCCACCTCCTCCTCCTCCTCCCTCTCCTCCCCTAATGGAAAGCAGCATTCCCTGGCTGCCATCAGCAGCTATAGTCAGCTACACTTTAACAGAGTTAATAGATAGGCCTGGCAGCTTATGGTGCCCATGCATTTTTAAATGTGAGTTTGATGACTCCTGGAGAGCAGGCAAGAGAAGAGAGGCAGGAATATTCTTGATATTTCTTCCCTGAGTGTGTGTGTGTGTGTGTGTGTGTGTGTTTGTTCAAGAAAGAGAGAGACAGGACAGAAGCAGTGGAAAGGATGTGAGTCACAATCTGGTGTGCTTTCTCTGTTTCATTCTCAGCTCATCACTCTCCCTTTTTTCTTTCTTTCACCATCCTTCACTTTATTTCTTTCAGTGTCTCTGTTGCTTTCTTCATTAAAGACGGAGGACGCATTCATGGACCCATCTCTAAAGTCATCATTAACCCTGTTACTTAGCAGGATGACAATATTTATAAGTTGAATCCAGCTCTTGTTTTTACATCAATGCTTTATTTCACATGCTTCCATATGTCTGATGGATTTGTGTGTTTATATACTGTATTTTTTGGTTTAATTGATAGGACAGCCTGAAGAGGTGATAGGAAATGTGGGAGAGAGAGTGGGGGGAAGACATGCGGCAAATGGCCACGGGCCGGAATCAAACCCGCCTCAACCGCTAGAGGACTACAGCCTCGGTACATGGGGCACACACTCTAACCACTGCGCTACCTTTGGTCACTGTCAGGCAGCCCAATCTAATACACACATGATGTGTTAGCCTGTGCATGTTTGTTGTAGAGCAGAGGTCATAGCATGCTGACCACCACTCTGTGGAGTCTGCCCTGACCCACAAACCCCTACCTCCTCTCCACGGTTTCATATAAACAGAAGCACACACACACACACACAGCTGGCAGGCGGCGCCCTAAGTGAAGTCACTGTGCCCCAAATACTGTTCCTGTCGGCCTGCTTGTCTTGCAGATGGCACCAGTCGGGAGCAAAGGAAATATGCACATCCGTTCCAGGGAGAACAATCATATGCACCACGAGGCATAGTTTGCTCATAGCTATTAAGTGCAAATGGTGCCACAACATGCAACAGCGCTGGATGATGCTGTCATCTGACATGTGTCCACACTGGTGCATAGCTGATTCCTCACAAACTAGCAGCACCCAGCTGACATGGAAATTTCATCCCGTATCGATTTGTGGAGAGAGTCATTACTGACTGCAGAATCACTGTAGTGAACAATGTGCTCATACTCGTCTGTTTTATACTTGGAATATTGTTCTTCACATTCCTACACATTTGCAAATACCACTGAGCCATAGTCTCTGGCCACTAAAGCTTTAACCCTTATAATTTACAACGATGACGTTAATTGAAAATGACTTGAGTCTATTGGCAAGAGGGTTTCTATCCAGAGAGAACCCCGCAGTGATATTATATAGGAGACAGCAAACCTGCTATGTTACTTTGCCAGAGAGACTGGTACAACATCTGTTTTTCTATAATACAAAAATGTTACTATATTCTCATTTACAATACAGTATTAGATAATGAAATACAGTTTAACAAGCTGGAGCCAGCTGGTGATGTTTCCAGTTCACCAGTTCATTGTAAACATAATTTGTCAGGTCATGATGCTTTGTATTTATTCCATTATATAGTGCAGGGATGATTATAAAGTTATTGTTGATATTTTTGTGTATGTTGTCAACAAATGGAAGTTAAAGCACGGCATCCAGGTGTAACGGCGATTTCAACTGGCAGCAAACTAAAAGCTTTGTCGTTTTTGTGATTTTTGTCAAAGGATATTGTGAGGACACATTCATGCAAACTCAATGCCTGCAGAAAAAAAGGGGCAACAGTCGGCTTTGGCAAAACAAAACAAAAATTCCAGTCATCAGACTTTGCACCACACAACATGATGTCACCCAGCAAAGTGCTAATCAGGCAAGTGGTAAGTTGCTTTGAAATGTGAAGCTGCATTCAACTGTTTACCTGCGTCATAACTAAGAAATATGAAACGATTGTCACCAAACGCTCAGCGCCTTGTATTGTTTTTACAGAGTTCTTTGTTTGAACGAAAGGCAACAGCGGCAAAAGCTTTACCTCAACATTTCATTGCCGTTCCTAACTGTATTTATTTACATAGTATATTTTGAGCATTTTAATACTACAGCTCCACAACAGCAGAACTGTGAACACCATGCTCAAACAATGTGATCACATTGTATCTGTCCTTGGCCTGTTTTAAAGCCATTAGTTGAGTAGTGTGGTATGAAGTGGGTTATCTCTGGTCTAGCTTCATGCACAAGACCAACTCCCTACTTTGTCACTCTCTGTGTGAAAACAGATGAAGCCCCATTATTACACTGATATACAGACTTCTACAATACACTGCGGTTGATCGTTCGTGTTATTGAATTTAGCCCTCTGTAAACAAGATGCTTATAAGCCCTCTGGAAATGACAGTGACATTTTAAGCTGGTGAGTGAAACTGGCTTTTTGTGTCACACAATGAACAACATATTCATAGTTCCACTGTTGTGGCTGCAGAACTCACAGATTCATGAACACACACACACACTGCTGATGAGAATAGTCGTGAAACACACGTGCATTTACAATCGCATGCATACACAGAAAATGTGTATATAGACATTAATGCAATCCATTTTAAGATGATGCCCCTGGGTGGACTCCATCCATCCATCCATCCATCCATCCATCCCGTTCTTGTGATCCCAGGAGCAAATATATTTTCAACCAATAAGTACACACTATCCTTTATCCATGTCTTTACTACATACATCATGAGTCTGACACACCTGCACATAAACTCAACTGGTGCATGGAGGCATACAAGCGCAAGGCAGTAAATGTTGTTGTGTATACTGTGCAGTGTTGAGTTGCCTGGAGGAACCGCAGACTGTCCCGTTTAAGAGGGCACGCTCGCTCCGAGGCGCAGGTCTTGTTTGATCCTCCAGTGTGCGAGTGGCGGCATAAACAGGAAGAGGCCCTGTGCTTTAGTGCGTCATTAGCTCTCGCGTCATTGGATCTTATGTGTTGAAATGTGCCAAAGTGTTTTGCATAACATTGTTAGCCTGATATCCTGGATAGGTAAACGAAGGTGACACAGCCTTGTGTGCAGCCACACACACACACACACACACACACACACACACACACACATACAAAAACACACGCAGAAGCGGCGATTACACACACACACACAGACACACACACACACACACACACACACACACACACACACACACACACACACACACACACACACACACACACATACAAAAACACACACAGAAGCGGCGATTACACACACACAGACACACACACACACACACACACACACACACACACACACACACACACACACACACACACACACACACACACACACACACAGTTGATTAGGTGTGTGTGCTGGAGATAAAATGCAACGTCCTGAGCCAGCTGGGTTCTGTTCCCTTATGAGAACATAATGATGTAAATGCCTTTCTAAAGGTGCATGCACCCATCTATGTTCATGCATATGGAATATGACAGGTGAAGTGTTTTGACTGTATACGTTCATTGTGTGTGTGCGTGCGTGCGTGCGTGTGTGTGTGTGTGTGTGTCAGCGGGAGGGGTGTGTTGAGTCTGTTGGAGTCCTGCTCAGAAATATGGACTTCATTTGTGCTGGGCCTCTCGCTAACTTGAACAGGGTTGGAGGTGTACTGAGGGAGCCACCCCACTCCTACACACACACACACACACACACACACACACACACACACACACACACACACACACAAGCACACAAAGCTAATGCATGTGCTTATGCATGGGTTTGGAAACACTCAGCTCCCTTCTCTGGTGCATAGGAGTGTATTGTATTGTTACTAGCCAGCAGACAAGTGGACTTTCTACCTTTACAATGACACCTAACTCAATCTCCCGTTTACAAATGGCCTCCACTGTTTTTTAGGCTGAATGGGATTGAGCACATTGTTATTATTCACAGTGGAGAAATTTTCCTTCAGCTATGTAAGGGAGTGCTGATAGCTGTCATATGCTTAAGCTCTCCTCTAACTTATTAGTTATTGGTATGGTGTTTCAGGACTGCCGCAGTGCACACTGACCTCCCTTGCCTGCTGTTCCTGAGTGCGTCTGTGTGTGTGCACGCATACACCTCGTGTGACATCTACCTGTTTGAAAGCTATATTTTGTTTCATCTGTCTTGTAGGCCAGAGATTCTCTTTACCTCCTCTTGGCCCCCACCAGAACTAAAGAAGCCACAGTCGAGGCCGACAAGTTTGGTTAAGGGAGTGACGAAAGCGGACCGTTGTAAGGAAAGGTGTGCGCTGGATTTATTACTCGAGACAAAATGAGAACATCATCGCAAAATGGTGTGGCTTTCGTAATTGCTGGAACCCGAAATCGTAATTAAAAATAAAATGTGATTAATCGCCCAGCACTACAAACAAGCAATTTCAATGAGTGACTTCAGGCTTCATTTATTTTCAAAACCAAATGATTAATCAAGAGGTGAATCTGCATTTTAACCAGTAATGGAAAACCCCCAAAAAAACCCACAAATGATGCTGATTTTGGAACAAATTTAACATTTCAAAGAGACTTCATAGCCTCTGGTTTTAAGGTAAGGTGTGGAGGGAGGTAGATGAGACAGCTGAGGAAACAAGGGATTGGCAGGACAGTACCAAAAAGTTGATGAGGCAAGACTGAAGCAGTGTGTAATGCTGGGAAAGAATAACATGCATTGCAGACCCCAGACCACAGCAGGAGGCATGACTTTCTCAACCACTAGAAAACCTCAGGGCTCTCTGCTCCATGTTCTGTTCGCTCTCACTTAGCTTTTCGTCTCCCTGGACGTCGCTGTCTTTTTCTTTTTTCTTCTTCTTCTTCCTCTTCTTCATCTCCTTTTTCTAGCTAGTTTCCTACTCCTTCACCCTCCCTCGTTCTTCTTCGTTTTTGCCGGCTCTTCTCGCAACACATTTTTCTCCCCGGTATCTGTATTTCTCACTTCCTGTGTCGCCCAATCCAGAACACATTTAGCCTTTAACTCCCTCTCTGCGATGGCCTGTTATCCCAACCCCCCCGCCCCGCACCTCCCATCCCTCTCACTTGGCTCCCTTCCCTCTTTTCTTCCAAGCTCCCCCCCCCCGCTCTCTTCATATTTCATATTAAGCAATACTTTCCATGGAGCCAGCTGTGTAAACAATAGGGATCGGCCCTCCATGTTTTCTCAGAGTAAGAGAAAATTCCATAAAAACCTGGACACAAGGAGCTCGCTGCACGCCGTCCGCACCAATGATCTATGGCCCTTTGCCTCTCCGACATCCTTTGAGCGAGGGTGGGTCTTTCTGGGCAGAGTGTTGGTGTGCATGTGTGAGACGGAGTGTTAAGTGTACACGGCAGTGTGTTTATGCGGGTGTGGGAGCTTTCTGTTACCATAGCCCCCTGCAAATATTGACCGAGCTGGATAGCTACAGTGAGTAGCTCAAAAGCAAACAGAGCATGTCACGCTCTGCCAGATATGCCCGGAATTTGTCACCAAGTGCACTCTCACCGGAAATAAATCGGCTTCCTTAATGTATAGTCTTCACAAGAAGAGTCCTCTACTCCTAATCTGTCTATCTATACTGCCAGCAGCCTATTTTTTTTACACTGACATCCAAAGATGCTGCTGATGCTCCTGGCATTTAATAGTCTTTTTTAAATTTCTTTTATTATTATTCTTTATTTGAAGGCGGGTTTACGTGCAACTTTAGTTGTAAGTTTTATTGAGTCTGGTTGGCACAGTTAGCATGTGGGTGTGCATCTGTCAGTGTTTGGCTTTGAATGTGTGCTTCAGGGTATATACATATGTATGCATGCATCCAGGTGAGCAGATGGTGCAGTTTTGCATGGACAGCCACAGCACTCATTATGTGTGAAGGAAGCAGGCTACCATCTCACTGAGACACACACACACACACACACACACACTCCACACGCTCTCTCTCTCACACACGGCTCATCCCTGGGTTTATTTTTTGCAGGTGCAGTACTTGCTGGCATTTGAGATAATTAAAGGCTGACCTTTCTGAGGTGAGACAGAAATGTCACCCCGCCTGCTTCACTGACAAGTGGATTCACCCCAGGGGGCCTTGGCAAAACGGCTGAGGATTCTCACAGCCCTGGATGTGCACTTAGCACCCTTTAGCCTTCTTGTGCCTTAGTTTCTGGCTGTCATTGCGAGGGAGCTCAAACCCCTGACTCTTAGACCCACAATGCCTTAGCTGACTATGATTGTAACCATCTGCAAAGCTCTTTTCACACAGAGATCGCGCAACAGTGCTGCAACGAAGACCCTTCTCTAAACGACACCTTTGTTTGTTTCCACGGAACAAAAAAACGGATATAACCCCACTCCGTTGTGTGATTTTAAATAGCACACCTGTGTTCTGCAAGAAAAAGTGGCAGCACAGGTGAAAGGAGCACGGAGGTGGAAGTATTGTTGAGTCAGCTTACTGGGAAGAGCTTTCATTGTTTTCTTATCAGTGAGGCATGAAGAAATAATCAAACATCCTGTGTAATCTTTCTTGCACAGCAATGCTGAGGGTGGCAGCTAGTTACTAGGTTTTCTTTAATAGATGTCTGGAAATAGTTGCTTTTAGCCCATTATATACTAAGACTAGAGTGGGTGCCTGTAAAGATGTACAAATCTAATTTTGTGCTTTGAGTAGAGCTGATTAAATTATTCACTCACCAAAGTCTAATGACTGTACTTCAGTTAATGCATCACAGTTTTTGCACGGGAAACCTGCTTGCTTTAACATCTCAGATTGTTGTCTCGTGGTAGATGCCAACAGACCATATATCACTACACCTTTATGGCATTTTACTGTTTTTATTAGTCATATTAAAATGCCATGGAATGAGAAGAAGAAGAAGAAAGAGTGTGATTATATGCAACGATTTTACTAGATCAGGTGTTTGCTTTAAACACACACACACAACACCCACACTCACAGATGTGGTCTACTCTTTATACTAAACCCACCCCATCTGAGCCAGTAATGTACAGTAAAATGTAGTCTACTGTAAGACACTCCCCCAGGGCAATAAGATGACATGCAAATGTGATTCAGGACATGACCTGACCACACATGAACAAGCATACATACACACATACAGTACAACCTGCCTGGACTGCTGCACACAACACCCAAAAGCTTTGACACTTGTTGATACACACACCCGTGCGTGCACATGGCCGCACATAGCGATACACGCACGTGTTCTAAAATGTGCTTTTCGTGCACACTCGTGTATGCACGAAAGCACATTCGCTCCCACAATGTCACATTTCACTTCTGACGTAAACATCCACCCACACTGCTGTCCTCATAAAAATTTCAGTGCATCGTGCTTGAGCGACTTCCATTATGTGCAACACTGCAAAGCCGTACAGACTGACAGAGCCCGCTCTGTGCCGTTAAAGACCGACACACACTCTGAGCTAGCAGCCTGTGGAGAGGTTTTTGTATAAATCCATGTGGTTTTTTTGTTGTTGTTTTTTTTGTTTAGCCCATTATTGAGAAATTCTCTAAAGTCTTCCTGTCTCTCAACCTTGAATGGTGAAATATGATGTCATCAACAATAGAGGCAAATACAAGACATAGTATATATGAAGCACCATTTGAAAGAGCAGGTCATAAAGTAGCAGGTGTCATATAACAAACGCAATAGCAACTGACTCGATAATGCGTTTATTGCACTTAAATATTTTGTTATGTTAGGCTGTTGCTAGCTCAACTGCATATCACTGAGCTATTCCATAATGATCAATTCACTGTAGATAGATTTACACTCAACATTTCATAGTGATGTTATAAAGCAAAAACTTTTCCTTGAGAATTAGTGTTGTCTGAGAAGGGCTGTCTTACCACTCTTATTGGCAGCTAATCAGCACATGCTAGATGGAGCCGTCCTCTGTGATCATGCTGTAGGATGTAGCATTGACGTTGCCAATTGGCCAACTCCACTAAACTTATTAGCATTAGCGACATATTAAAGCGTGTTGCTTCCCTCGTCACAGACATATGCGGCATAGCAGCTCCCATATAGATGTCGGTGTGTGTGCATCTATGTGTTAATGCCTCTGGGTGTGTGTCCTCATGTCAAGAATCACGCCGTGCTTCTTTTTTTTTTTCCTCCCCCAGACCTTAACAAGCAGTGTTTGTTTCATTTTCTGACCTTTGTATGCATCTGTGAACATGTGTGTTCAACTGTCTGTATGTTGAAATGTGCATCTCTTTCTATTTACTAACACACCAGAGTGTCTGTATGTCATGCGGTGCATTCGCCATCCCCCGTGGCTCTCTTTGCTGTGTTTTCAGCCTGTCCACCCTGACCTCACGCTGCCATTTGCTTTTTTCTGATTATTAATTCAATGTCTGCTGTCACAACCAATTAAAGTCTCTCATGCCTCTTGACCTCCGACCCTTCCATCTCTGCGCCTGTTACATGCCAAACACAGAGTTAAGACCAAGTGACCCAGATAGTTTGTTTATTTTCCCCTCGACTGTAAGTGATCACATGCTTTCTCTCAGTAGCTGTCCCCTATACAGCACCATGCCTGTGTGCGTATGAGTGAGTGTGTTGAAATGAATTTGGCAGATAAGGGCTATATATGAGCTATATAATGGTTAAAGAGAAAGATGTGGCTATAGAAATAGAGGCTGCGGAGGGATTGTTAGAAACTCTTCAAAAAGACATACATTAATGGCTCGATTCCAGGCCCCAGGGTCCCGATCCACTTCTAAAGGCTGCACTATTGCATCAGCCCCTTTTCTTGGACTACACAAGCTTCTCCTGGTTTCAAGCTACACTAGTCCATGTTTATGTTGCATAGGTATAAGTGCAGTGCTGAAGTGAGCAAGTTAATTTTTTATGTGTACATGTAACAGTGGAATACAGTTCACATTCCTGTTTGTTACGCTTGGTCTCCTCCTATGTCTTATCATCTTCGCCGTTGCTTATGCATGTTTATAACAGACGCGTCTTGTCGGCCTTGACAGTACGGGCGCACATCTATACTACAATGACGACCAGCAACCGTGCAGCATTATGCACATAAGTGTTCCCGCTTTCTCTTCTCAATATCAACGACCTTGTGTGCCAGCCGTATCATATAGAGCACATACATCATCCAACGGGAGGCATCTGCCGCCGAGATGTGAGAGCACCCTGAGAGAGAAATGGAGGGGAGATTAGTGTGTGTGCATGCATGGATTTTTTTTTTGTGTGTGTGAAGGAGAGTAAGAGAAAAGAGATGTTTGCTAGGAATAAAAGACAATAATGGATATCTTCTCTTGTGTACCTACTCAAGGATTCCCATCCAGTGCAGGATCAGAGAACACAGCTGACAATTGCGAAGTGGTGTTTCCATAGCAATTGAGCCTTGATTCCTCATTTTACAGTTGTGTATTTGGTTTCTTTTTTTTTTGCCACTGATAGTGTGTATGTGTTTTGTCCTTTTCGCTGGCAGAGAGATTATACAGGTGCTCACTTATATTCTGCTTCTGTCCAAACTCTCTTGCAACTTTTGAGGGCATGTTTGCACGCTCTCTGCTTCAAACACGTGAAAATTCATGTAATGCTTCTATGCAAAGATTAAATTTGACCATATTTACACCGTTGATGATTTTCGATTGTGATCTTGAAACCGTCCACATTCTACTTTTCAAAGATAATGACACACGTGATGTCGTCTTTCCTCTGTTTCAAAACTTTTGTGATGTAGCTCAGTGGATAAATGACTTCACATGGCTCTTCCCCTGAGTGACTTATTGTTAATAATGCAGCATCAGCTCTCGCCAACAGCATGTTCCAAAATAAGATTGCGATTTAAATTGTGGTATTTTTGGCCAGATCACCCAACTCATATTTCACGGGAAAAGAAAATAATTAATAGGAACACTTTTAAACTGATAAATAAATTCTTAGCAACATTTGTGATTAATAGGATCAATAAAACAAAATTTATCCACCAACATTTTTATGTTTTACAATGTTTGCCTTTGCATAATAGGATACAGTAGGTAATTGAGTTAGTTAATATTAGATAAATTGACAGTAACAATAAGCAGTTACAGTGAATAAATGAATGAATGAATAATATTAGATAGCACATATCATCCATTCTATCACACTTGAATGGGATGCTTTATAATTTGTTTGCCTTAACGTCATGCATAATTACCTCTGCCAATAAGAGTTGGAGGAGATTATGTGATTGGTGCTATATTTGTTTTGTTTTTGTAGTTAGGACAAAAAGTTTCGTTGAAATGTTTAAATAAAAAGTTATGTCTAAATAGAAACTTTGATTGTCTTCCTTTCCATCTCTTCCTCCATCTCCTCTTCCTTTGTAGTAAACAACATTATCGCTGTCTCTTTACTGTGACATCATTAAAAACAATTAGGAGTTGGTGCACAGCTTCTTATGATAGCAACACTCAGCGCTGGAATGATAATGGTGAAGGAAGTGGCCAATTTCCAGCCGGTGGGTTCCCTAGTGTCCCAGTGGGTTGTAGCTCTTCATTGAGAGAACCACTTGAGTGTTTGTGTGCCATTAAAATACATATGGCTTTACATCACTTAAGTGTGTATTTTGGACAATAATGATGCATCTTACATGGTCGCACCAATGTGCAGTGTAGAGTGTATCAAAGCAGCATTTCATAATGGCAATGGTTTTGTAGCACTCTGTATTATGAAAGCACAAATGATGTATTGCAGGCCATTGGCGTCTGTTTTGGTTTAATAGGTGGCTACTCAGTGCACAGAGGCACTTTAAAGGCAAATAAAACTATATTCAACTCCCCTGGGCTTTAAAAAATGCTGTTAAAGCTCTTCTGCCGAACGCAAGCTCACCCTCCAGCCCCACATTCCTTAACCACCGCACACCCCAGCTCATTGTGACAGGGTGGCTAGAGAGCACTTCAGCAACAATCAATAAAAACATGAGAGTGTAATAGAAGACCAACTCATAAAATCAACTCTCCTTCTGATTAAGAGTCATATCAAGGCTTCCCATGCACTACCTGCACTATCCACGCACACACCCATACAGACAAACATCCTCAGTGTAATTTGGTGTCTGAATAATTGCTAATGTCGGTATATACTCACTGGCACAGTCACAGGTCTAATACTGAGCCCCGATGGAGTCACTGAGAACAACTTTTTGACAATGACACCAAAGAACATGATATCAAAGATGGTTATGGTGGAGCAGTGCTGCTGCAGGTAGGTTGGTGGAGTCCCAACTCCAAGAGAAAAGATCCAACACCAGAGATAGTCTTTCAAGAGGATTCAAAGCACTGCACCACCATGAGTAGATGTACAGAAGGATGCACTTACTGGAATGTACAAACATAAGCAGTGGTTTATCTCATCAAAATTAGCTTTTTGGCGAAAATGAACCATGTGGAACTGAAAACTTTTACTATGGATCCGTCCCAACTGGCTGATACTTAATCCGTAAAATGGTCAATAGTCAGGGCATTGCTAGTTGTCACAGATGAGCTCCTACAGGAGATTTTGGACTGACGTGCAAAGCAGAGCTCTCGACGGAATGTTTAAAACAAGAAAATTGGAGAATATGTGTTATGGAAAATGTGCCTCCGTCCCTCCTGTAGTTCAGAGCCTGCACGTCACCTTTCATATCCAGATGCTTTATGTACATCATTCAAGTGGGAGCAGGTACACCAACATGTCTGACTTGACCCCTCTCTCTTTACCGGAGTTCGTCTGTGATGTCCTGGTGTGATTCATGCAATAGTGCCACATTCCTGAGCAACACTGTTCATGCAAAGACACATTCCTCCTTCTTTTTCAGTGCTGACTGAGAGTGTGTGTGTGTGTGTGTGTGTGTGTGTGTGTGTGTGTGTGTGTGTGTGTGTGTGTGTGTGTGTGTGTGTGTGTGTGTGTGTGGGGGTGGGTGTTGCAACTGTTTTACTTGGACTGCCACATGAAAGGTCATTACAACGAGAGAAGAAGTTATGCTCATGTTATGACAAGCTGTTTTGAACAAACAGCTTCTCTCTTACTCTTGTATATATTGTGGTGATGGTGAATCAGCACCACAAAGATAATTGTGTTCTGTGGGTGTATAGTTGTCTGCGTGTGTCACACTTTCTGCAGTGGCTAGAGGTCTGTTAGTACATGCCTTGCTCTTAATTTGAAAGTTAGCTAAGCAGAAATCTCCAGTGGTCTCCGACCTACGCCTTGGGTCTCACCTCTGGCTTCTGCAACTGGTGTAATTAGCAAAGTTTTCTTTTGTGTTTCTCCCTTCATTTAAGCTTTGGCTCGTCTTTCTCTGTGTTTCTAGTCTGTCACTGTTAATGAGCTTCCACATGACACACAAAGCTGCGAGGAGACATCACACATCCACTGCTCTCTTTGCAGTTTTAACACTCCATTAGATAATTAAGGCAGAGGGGGTGTTTTTGTAACATGAGACTCAGATGAGACATTACCTCTAATTAGTGTCAAAATAAAAGTGTTTTGCTTGAGCACTTAAGTATAAGGGGAAACGATCTCTTTCCCTTGTCATTGAAGCACTAAATGGATCTCTCTGTCTCTCTCTGTTTTTTTCGTAGGTAAAGGCTGTGCAAAGAGGAAGCCCATCCAAGGAGGAGAGCTCTGTCTGGCATCATGCGATCGGTGCATAGGAGTACTCTGCAGTGGAGGAGTGAATCTATGCTCTTGCAGAAGCATCACAACCACTAACACCCCTACCACCGCGATCACCACTCCTGACTGCCGTCATCGGAGTCACCTATTCTTGACTCGACTTGCCTTCTGTCTCTTTCTCCCCCTTCATCTCGAAGATAAGGAATGGCCATGCGAGTTTCCTGCCTCCTCAACGCCTCTCGCAAATAAGGCCTTTCAGCTTGTTTCACAATACCAGAGAAAGGAGGGATAAAACACTCCACGGCCGTCTTTTATACTTCCACCTGGTGTCTCTTTTTTAAAATCTTTGTTACCTCAGTAACTCAACCCGCAACACAATCGTTCACTTAACCAACAGGATTTACGTCTTGGCGACATCTACCACAGCCACTTTAAGGACACTGGCTATCGAGTTTCCAAATCATAAGGAGATTGTTTTTCTACTAACTACGCTTTTGGAGTCTTTTGGAATATCTACTCATGCAGTGACTCTATGGGGGATTAAATCAGTACAGGAATCCACACTAACTCCTTTTTTTTTTGTTAGATCTTGTTAAAGTGGTTTTTCAGTGAGTTCCTTTTGTGACTGGAGGTGGACTTGAGCCGTCATGGCTGGGAAGGGCAACCCAGTGCCGGGCCCCCACCTCAACGGCTTTCCCATGCCCACATACTCCTACTTTTTCCCGCACATGTTGGGGAGCCTGTCGCCTCCAGCCCTGCCAGGACTGCCCATCAGTGGGTACAGCACCCCCTCTCCAGCCAGTAAGTAGACTTAGACTTGTACCCTTCTTGCTCACTCTGTACTGGTTCACATTTCAGATGTGGAACCGTGCCATGCTCTGGGTATTAAGCAACTTAATTGACAGTTGGGGAGAAGAAGATTTGCTTTCTTTTGTGTGTGTCCTGGTTTACCTGTGCAGCTGTAGCACACTATTTCCTGTGTAGCTCCCCTGCTGCGTGTGTGTGGTTCTGTCTCCTGCCTGTGAGTCTGCCGGTAAAAAGGACTCTTTCATCTCGTCCTATTCAGATCACTCTTATATGAAAGACGTGTGTGTTTGTAAACAGAAAGCGGCAGCCGCAGTCACATACACACATGCCCACATACCCGTGTTGCCTCCAGTGCTGTCCTTAATTTACAAGCCCACACACATCAGCACTCACTCATGGAAATGTCATTGTAGATTTCAAGGAAATGAGGCAGGACAGCCAGAAATTAGCATTGTTTATATGAGGAGCACACATTTGGCAAGTGATCCTAAAATTGATCCCTCAAAAGCTCTCATCTGAGACAAACTCCATGCGACAACTGAGTAATTCAATCCATCAAAAGGTTTAGACATGACTTGCAAAGTTTCTTGTTTTTGTCAAACTGGGTAAAAAGTACTTTTTCATGAGGAAAGTTGTTCAACTATTGAAGTACATCTATTTAACAATGAACAGTGGTGGAAGATGTTTTCAGATCCTTTATTCAAAGGATTTCTTTACTTAAAAGTAATGGTTTAATCATAAAAATACTCCATTATGAATAAGTGAAAGTGATCATTTTGTACAGTGGGTGCTTTCAGAATATTAAATTACTGATGCATCCACATATAAGCATTGTCTTAATATTGTAGCAGTCAAGCTTATCTTTTAACATTTTGTTTCATATAGTATAGCCTCAGCAATAGTAATGCATCATTGTTTGCAAGTATGAATATACTGTATGTTTTGTATTATAAGAAATTCTCCACGTGAAGTAAAACTGCAAATGTCTGCCAGTGCGATCAGATCATTCAATACAAATCAAATGATTTCAAGAATTTTCTCGAAGTGAATTTTAGTGTACGGAAGCGTATTGCATTCACCAAATAAAACATTTTTTTTAGACAACTTGCCCGTAATTACAAAAAAATATCTCGTAATTATGAGATATTTTCTCATAATTACGAGATCCGGATCTTGTAATTATGAGATCCTGAACAGTCCTTTGTGCTATATTGCTGCTCAGTAGGTCCACTGCATGACCACGGAAAATAAATGTTCATCTTTGTTAGTTTGATATAATGTGGAGGCTAATGGTCTTTTCATTTCTAGTCGGCATAACATTGGTTGCTGTCTGTTCACGCTTGTGCTTTGTGTCATACTGTTCAACGGCAACGGAAATGCAGGAAAAGAGCGACTTCCAGCGCGTCACACTGGCTGATCCGCCTGGACAATCCAGCACTTTGAGACGCCCAGGCAGTGGTGACACACTCATAATTACGCCATTCTCATTTTTAAGTAACATTAATGAATCCCAGTGTCTCATACCGAGAAGGAAATAAAAGCAGATTACATTTGATAAGCGCCATCATTGCTGATTTTTCATACGGCCATGTCAGGGATGATTAAGAATTGTGTGATCCTGATCTCGTAATTATGAGAACCTAATTTGTCAATTTTTTTAATTACTGTCTTGAAAGACAGTAAAAAAAAAAGAAAAAAAGGCACCATATGCAGGCAGATTTTACCGAATCACACACTGATTCTGAAGTTTACGCAAAAATTCTGTGACATTTTAATTTGTTTTGGTAGCAGTTTAAATGATCTCACTACACAGGCAAATTCTTCATTAAGATTCATAGAAAAGAAAGACTTTATGCACGAAAAACAGATTTTTTTGAACTGTGTACTGTTTGTAAAATCAACTGCAGCTGACAATCTGAACGAAGCAGAGCATGAAGCAAAACGTGGTCCTCTCAAATGTAGTGGACTGGAATTATAAACTAGAATAAACCTAAGTAAAAGCACTGCTATTGTGAAGCAAAACCCCACAAGTATTTTGAAATGTACTCAACTGTAATATCTCACAGCAGACAGAGGAACAATGCCAAACATCCAGATAATCAAATCAGCAGCTGTGGCAGCAGCAGAAATATGAACTGAAGGAATACAGATTGTGGTGCAGACATATAGCAGGTTTGTGTGTATTGGTGTGGACAGGCCTGTCAGAGCGCGGGCCTCACTCTCACAGGTTCAGAGGAGGTCAGAGTGTTGACTTTCTATCTGCTGGAGTTTGAGTTGGCAGCCGGCGTGGAGGGAAGCGAAGAACATTTCGTGCCCAGCCCAGTCACACCCACTTCCCCAATACCAGATATACCCACCTCCCTCAGATTCCTCTTTGTATACTGTTGCAAGTGTGTGTGTGTGTGTGTGTTCTGAATATCTGCATATATATATATATATGTGTGTGTGTGCATTTGCCATGTGGGGTGACAAAGTTCCTTCCCTTTTGCCTTGGACAAACATTTCCTGTCTGGAAACACTGGAGAGCCAGAGACACCACAGCTTCCTGATGAACAACACACACTCTCTTGAAAATAAACACAATCCCAATCTTTGCCCCTCACAGGCTCGGCAACTGAAACACACACACGTCTCCTTCCATATGCTTTACCACAGCTATAACACACCCACCTTCAGCCCTTTTCTCTTCCTCCTCACATCCCCACCTCTGATAGATCGTTTCTCTATCTCTCTGCCTCTTGCTCAAACTCGTCTTTTAATCGTTTCTCTCACGTTGTCTCACACACACACACACACACACACACACACACACACACACACACACACACACACACACACACACACACACACACACACACACACACACACACACACACCAGCTAAGCCCTCATCAACCCCATTCAACGCTGAGGGATGATGAAAGTGAGAATGGAGAGAAAGAAAGAGAAAGAGAAAGTGAGTGCTGATGGAGGTGGAGAGAGCCAGTTTGTCTGGGACGTGAATGAGAGGGATTTATTGAACATCTGATTGGAGGCGAAAGAGTTTGACTTCAGTGGATTCATGAATTTCAATGTAGGTTAAATGCACATGACCGCGTGTGTGTGTGTGTGTGTGTGTGTGTGTGTGTGTGTGTGTGTGTGTGTGTGTGTGTGTGTGTGTGTGTGTGTGTGTGTGTGTGTGTGTGTGTGGACTGTTTTTATGTAGCGTGTTCTTTCCATACTATTGTCCTTTAGTCCTTGAAGTTTTAAAAGCCATGTTCTCACATGAAAAGAAGTTGTCAAAGTCTTTTCAACACATCGTGCAGCTCTGTTATGACTCAAATCTATGTGGCACTGAAGGACATTTGGCATCTTGATACACTAGGCCTCCTTTACACGAGCTGTTAACATACCTGTGCGCACATCGAGATTGTAGGCCTCATTTGGATGATGGTTTCCAGTATTATTTATAATGGAATGTCATTGTCTGTGCGAGATGCATCCCATGTTGTTATTTGCGGCGCACGAATGATTTCTGTTCAGTGTAATCACATGCGATGCAGGTCTAAAATGCAGATGTTAAAGGGTATGACTAGCAGTTACCACTGCGTCTCATGTTGAGTAAACAGTCCTTACGTCAGGCCTTGCCATTTAAAAAAAAAAAATCTTGAACTCATCGGCCATCAAAACCCTGCCCTGTCAACCATCCCTCTCTTTATGCCCTCTTTCCTCTCTGTCCACACTCATCCTCCTCTCCTCCATTCTCAGAGCTGTCCAGTACCGCTGCTGGGCCGCCTCTATAAAACTACAACAGACCAATTATTTGGACCAAGCAGAGCAGAAGGGTTTATCAAGACCCACAACGCTCTCCCCCTCTTTCTCTCTCTCTCTCTGTGTCTCTGCAGCTCCGGCCTCCTGGTTGATGTCTTCGCATCGCATTATCTGATAATCATCAGGTTAGGTTATGCACCGGAGCTGATCAGTTGCAGATATTGATATTGCAATTATTGCCTGCAGCTTTCACTGAATATCACCACCATTGATCTTTCACCCTCACGTATCCGCAAACCTGCACGCCACTGTATCCGATACAGCCAAATCTCCACATCCAATACAATGTGCTCATTTTGCACGCACACTCACACAAGCACGTGTGCAATTTTCATTAGTGTTTTTCGATGAAATCCTTTTTGCTACATGCCTGCATGAATATGGAAGTGTGTGGCAATAACACCCCAAGTATTGATCCTGTTATTATCATTAAAGCCTTCCGCTCTCTGTCACCACCTCTAACACTGTGTTATTACA
This sequence comes from Chaunax sp. Z400, assembly GCA_037577475.1. Classification (NCBI taxonomy): domain Eukaryota; kingdom Metazoa; phylum Chordata; class Actinopteri; order Lophiiformes; family Chaunacidae; genus Chaunax; species Chaunax sp. Z400. The sequence goes on from CM075203.1 coordinate 12,531,120, forward strand.
TTAACACAGTGTTATGAGTGATCATAATGAATGGAGCCAGCTTGCTACCTGCTGCCGTGGCGGACTAATTGGCTTTTCCCCACAGAGCGCTCTTGTTTCTGCAGCGGCGGTAATTGCTTGGTACAGGAGCGTTTCCTAGGACAGCTAACACACACGAGCACAATCTCCTCTGACTTATTAGGGGGCTTTTATGGCATTTATGAATGTGCTTTTGGTCCAGAAGGAGAAATATGAAAGGGTATTTTCAGGCCTCAAGAAAGCGAGTGTGTGTCACTTATCCCATTAAGCAGCCAGCGGTGGAACGCAGTGACACATAAGTAAATATGGATATGATAATGTTGGGCAAAGTGTGTGTTTGTATGTGTGTGTGTGCTGGTTCCTGGACAGACAGGTGATTCCTCTCTGCCCCGGTGGTCTGCAGGAATCAAGGGGGCATGTCAGTACACTCCATGGGTGGCAAGCACACACACACACACAGACACACACACACACACACACACACACACACACACACACATACACACACAGACTCAAGGTCAGACAGAAACAGTACCTCTGGGGAGCTGGTTGTCATTATTGGAAAGCCATTTGAGGGGTGCCGATACTCTGACGGCAAGGATGCATGGCGTGTAAAAGCCATCCAGCATGGCAGCCACAGCTCTCAATCACCCCCATCTTAACGACCTTTTTAATTAACTGCAGAACACTGGGAGCTTGAAAAATATGCACAAGCACCTATTCTTACATTTGCAATGAAGTAACCGATGCTACTTTGAGATCCGTGATACATTGCAGGTAGTTGAGGATTTGTATTCTTTGAATTTAATAAGATAAGGTTTGCTGCTGAGTATGAAGCGGCTGGGATGAGAAGCAGCACCTCCAAGTCTGAGGCCATGGTTGTCGGTCGGAAAAGGATGGATTGCTCCCTCCAGGTCAGGGACGAGTTTCATGCCCCAACTTGGAGGAGTTCTAGTATCTCGGGGTCTTGTTCACGAGTGAGGGAAAACTGGAGCGGGAGATTGATAGATGGATCGGGGCAGCGTCTGCGGTGATGCGGACTCTGTATCGGTCTGTTGTGGTGAAAAGGGAGCTAAGCTACAAGGCGAAGCTCTCACGTCTGGAGCTCCGGCTTATTACCGCAGGAACAAGATACAAGCTGCTGAAATTAGCTTCCTCCGTAGGGTGTCTGGGCTCACCCTTAGAGATAGGGTGAGCCCAGAGCACAGTCTGCTGCTCCTCCACATCGAGAGGAGTCAACTGAGGTGGTTCGGGCATTTGGTTATAGGATGCCCCCCGGACGCCTCCCTGGGGAGGTATTCCAGGCATGTCCCACTGGGAGGAGACCCCGGGGTAGACCCAGGACGCGCTGGAGGGATTATATCTCTCAGCTGGCTTGGGGAACGCCTTGGTGTACTTAGTGTGTTTTCTTTTTGCACATACTGTATATCCATTTTGCCAGCTTTTTTCTGACGTAAACCTTCTTGAAGTCTTTTGGTGCTTTCAGAGGATACTGATACACAGGAGCATTTTTAGAAATTGTTAACAACATGGGCAAACAATTTCAATTTGATTGCTGTCAAGCTGTCAAAGGATAGGAAGGCAACCATATCACTAGATATATATTTACAATATTGCAATATTTAATTTAAGGCAATTCTTAAAGTTCAGTGCTGCTTTGTGCAACTATGGTTTGGTTTATGGTAAAGATCATGGTTAGAGTCAATGTGAAGGTGAACCTTTCTTGAAGGTCTGTGCTCGGATGTAAACTCATGTCAGCAGCGTTAAAGGCTGATGAACCAAATTTAGTGTAAGTCCTAGGGGATACTGAGCAGAGGCAGGATTAGACATTCTCTCCAGAGGATATGGTAAGGAAAGGTGTCGGTAACACATGTTACCCAAGGAAATATTGGGTAAAATGTGCAGAAAGCAAAAATATGAGAGAGGCAGACAGGAAAATCAGACAGAGTTAGAGAGGCAGAGATGCAGTCCTTCTGTGCAGATGGAGGAGAAGTGGGAGCCCCAGGCATGCAAAAACACACACACACACACACACACACTCATAGACACACAGCTTTGGCTGCACCTGTGTCCCGTGCCAGCATCATGTGCCAAATACCAGCAAGCTTAGCCAAAAGGGGCTCCCACAAGAAAACCCATCATCCTCTCCTTTTCCCTTTAGTTTTCCCTCGTATCTTCCTCACTCCCCTCTTTTTTGGCCTCCTCACATCTCTTGTTCTCTCATTCTCGTCCCTCCAGCTCCGTCATTCTTCCCCCACTCCTCCACTACACCCTAAAGGGTGATCTGTTCTTCCCTGTCCGCTCATCTCCTTTACAGTGGAAGCTTTATTTCATCTGGCTGATCATCCCTCCCAACTCTCCTCATTCCCCACACCTCTCTCTCTCTCTCTCTCGTTCTCTAATGCCGTCCTTTCCTCCCACCACCCCTTTCTCCACCTGAGGACTTGACAGAGCTATCATTACCCTGCCACTTATTTACTCACAGCCTGTTATTTTCCATTTGCTTTGAGGGAACCTGGAGCCAAATCTTCGCCCAGAAAACTTGATCCTAGCCACAGGATTTACCCCAAGAGTGTCTTGGCATGTGTGGTCCGCTCTCCCTGCCCCCTTTTCTCTCTCTTCTCCTTCTTTTACCCTCTCTCTTTCTCTCCCTATCTCGCGCTTTCACATTCTGTCTTTCTTTCTGTAGGTTTTTTTTTCCATCCCATGGTCGCTTATGCAAATAAAGGCCCTCCTTTTCAAAGAGCTGTCTACCCATAATCCGATGGATGGCTCCATTTTCTGAGTGCTCCACACATACACTCATGCATGCAATTACACACACATGTGTGCACGCAGAAAGGCAGAATGCATCACACACTCTATTAGGAATACAAGGACACATGCTATCTCCCATAAACATGCACACCAACTGGAACATACATGCACACACGTGCACAGAGAGAAAGCCCTTCCTCTGCGACATGGCTGTTATATATTGAGGAGCGAGCGCTTTAAGCAGTAGTTGGACCATAACAACTTCAAAACCAGCCGGCTGTCGCCAGCAGCCATGCAGCACTCAGTTGGGTAAACACTGGCATAATCTAAATCTCTCTCTGATGTGACAGCGCAAGTATCTTTATTTCTGCTCTCTTCAAAGGCCTCGCAAGGAAGTCAAGACAAGGGTAAAGCGATAAGAACTTCCCCTTTTTTTCTCCCCTCCTCTGCAGCTTCCCTATCCTTTCCTTCAACCCACTCTCCCGTTGACCCCCTTCTCCTCCTTTTATCTCCTCTCCCCTCCCCACACACACACGTACACACCCCTTATCTTCTTACACCCATTTTGTAGCACCCATTGCATACAGTCATAACTCAAACTGCTGCATACATTGAAATGTCAATGACTCTCACACAGGCATCATTCCTCTATTGTCCTTTGATAAGGGGTCGGGATGACGGCATCGGTAAAATATAGCTGTTACCTAATGGAGGAGACGAGGGAGGGAAGGAAAGGGGAACGGAGAGGAGAGGCTCTGAGAGGTTGTGCAGGTCTGCCCCACGCAGCTCGGAGAATGATTGAATTATCAAGCAGAGCTTTGCTTGTTGTCCAAAGGGGGTTTCAGAGGGAAAGCCCTTTTCTGAGTGGCTAATGCGCTTTTTCAGCCTAGTACAATGGCTGGCTGTGTTGTGCAAAGGAGCTAAGAGAGCTCTGTTGGGCGAGAGCTTATGGGGCCACCAGCTCTCTTTTGGCACCTCTCTAAGGGGCCCCTGGCCACACTTAACCTCAAGCCTGTCTACTAGCATCAGTGCATTGCTTCCTCAGAGTGGAAAGATAATGCGCTGGCGACAGCATTAGCACATTACAGGCCTAAATGCACCATGGGATAACTAGTGCACAATGAATTCTGCTGTTTTAAGATAATCATTATCATTCCAGAGGCCCATCTTTAAGCACCTCCGGATTTCATCAGTTGTATTCATTGCCTTTTTACCTCCGCCAAAGGGAGGAGGTTATGTTTTTGCCGGCGTTGGTTGGTTTGTTGGTTGGTTAACAGGATCTAAAAAAACAAAAAGCAATGGACGGATTTGATGAAAATTTTCAGGAGTCGTCAGAAGTGGGCCAAGGAAGAATCGATTCAAATTCAAATGGGAATGTTGTGTGTGTGTGTGTGCGTGCGTGCCTGTGTGTCTGTGCCAGCAGACGACAGAAGCAGTGCGCCTGTAAATGACAGCAAAACAAAGGAGAGACTCTCAGCATACTTTTTTAACTACATGACAATTTCAATACCAAACACCCACCAGCAAGGCAGTCTTCCAAGATTCACTCACCAAGAGGACAATCTACCTGCATTTGGCAGGTTTCTGTCCCTGATTGTTCATCCATCCATTTTCTGTAACCGCTTATCCAGTGCAGGGTCGCTGGGGGCTGGAGCCTATCCCAGCTGACAATGGGCAAGAGGCCAGGTACACCATGGACAAAATCGCCAGTTCGTCACAGGTCCCTGATTGTGTCAAGTATTATTGTATTGTATCATTGCATCACTTTTTTCTGAAGTGTTTCCTGATGCTGGGCTACAGGAAAGCCAATAAAATGCCTCATTGGGCATGTTTCTTATTCAATAAAAGAGTGATTTTGCAGTCACTGTTTTCCAACCTCAAGTTCCATTTGTGTTTAACTTTCTGCGGACATAGCTAATCTGGTAATATTTGTGTGACTGCATCATCATCTCATAATCCCCTCTATTTTTTTTTATGTAAATGCAGGAGCAAGAGAGAAGATTTGACCCCATCTGAAAGAGTTTCCACGTACACAAAGTCTAAAATACTTGAATTGAAATGCTGTTTGCACAAATCAACAATGGAAGCATCAAGTGCTTGTGTCGGGAAAGGAAATACTGACATATGTGCTGCAGACTAAAGGAAAAGACTGAAATCACCAATCAGCACATGCAATATTAAAATCAGTGAGCCACCCTTAGATAAATAGATTCCATCTGAATAGTGCATCCTGTCTGAATGCGCTGCACGAAAACCACAGATGTTGGCTGTAAATTCTTAAATCATACGAGGCCAGCAGGTAATTCTGGTCCATTGCATTTAGAGCTTATGCCTTTTATTTTAAAACAGTCAGAAATAAAGTTTCTACTCATACTATAGGCTTACATTGTGGACTGTACACTGGTGTCATGTGTCCCTTTTGCTTATGTGTTTGGATTGATGCATTTACTGGAAACATAAAGCTTCCCCTTGAATGCGTCAGGAGAAGGAGTAGTGCTCCTTCTCCTTTTGAGAAGCCTAACCTGCAGGTCTTTGGACTGTGGGAGGAAGCCGGAGCGCCTGAGGGAAACCCACACAGACATGGGGACAAACATGCAAACACAGAAAAATCTCTGGTGGCCAGCGGGTTCAAAACCCCGATTCATCTTGCCACCAATCTCTCTATTCTCTCTCTTTTTTTGTGACCTCTCTTCTTTCATTTCTTGAGAATGAACAGCTGTTCCACAGTCGACGTTTGATCAGTGTTAAGCTACACCCGAAGCCTCTCTCGTTCCCTCCTCACTGTTTCTGTCACTGATGCATACCTGCATTTATATGCTCCTTTTTAAAATTTTTTTTATCAATCTCTCCCAGTCTTTCTCCTTTTCAGACAGACATCCTGTGAATATGCTCATACTAAGTAGACAGAGAGGCTGTGATTAGTGACACAGCTTTGCCCTCCATTTGAATTGGCTCTCTAAACAACAGGTGCACATTACATCTTGATTAGTCCCTAATTTGATCTGTCTCATGCAACAAACAGATGTTCTCACAGCCACACAAGCCAGAAAACCGTGTTCAAGGGATGTGGCAGTCAAAGCGGCCATTTCTGCCCTTGTATTTTTTCATTTCCCTCGTAACCGTGGAGGTATAAAGACGTGTAAAGCTTGTCAGTGGAGCGTGAAGCCAAAAAGGTTTAATGTAAACCTATGAAATCACTCTTCTGCAAAGCTTCCGCAGTCAGGGGTCCATGGAGCATACGCTCTGGAGATTTCTGCCTTCCAGGCCAGCTAACTTCTGATTAATCTCTGCTAACTCAAAAGAGAATAAAATGATTTATTCATTAGGATCCATTAGACTTTCCAAATGAATTTGTGAAATCCAAACAAATGGGTTGTGACACTAAAAAAAATTATCCACTGTTTCACAGCTACTTGTCCCTCTGTGTAAGCTTATAAAAAAAATATTTTTGTTCCTCTGTGCATCGCGCAACATTGTAATTACACAGTTTGGCCACTAGGCCAAAGTAACCTTAAAGCCTGGTGCTCTTCCTGGGCTCCATTATTCTGAACTACATAAGAAAAATTAAAGATGTCATGGTTTGACACACAACTAGGGCTGCACGATATATTGTTTCAGCATTGTCATTGCAATGTATTTGTCGATGTACCTGTATATTTAATTTCTATTTGCCATTCATTCTTTAAGGTTAAATGGAGCTATTATATTCTCTGATTATAATCTGACTTAGAGCCCTCTTCAAGTGTAAAAACCTGCCGCAAAAGATTCTACAATTATTAACTCTTTTCAAATAGTCATCTTGTGAAAATTCCTATTCTTTTTCATATCGCAATATACTGTATATTTTCTCCAATATCGTGCTGCTCTAGATACAACAGAGGGACCAGAGTCAACCTGAGTGGCAGCCTCTCCATTGTGTAGGATTTTCAGTGCTGTTGTTACATACAAACTATGGGAAACTACACAGAGCCAGTAGAGGTACTGAGGAACCCGCAGTTAGTTACATTGACTGATCAGCTACTGCCAGCCATGGTCTTTGGCCTGACACACTAACGTGAACACAAAAAGTACCATTCTTGCACTGCCTCAAACAAAACATTTCCCTAGTGTCATAACTCAGATATAGTTTGGCACAAACATGCATGTGGTTTTATGGATCTTTTCTCTGTCCGCTGTCGAAGCATCACACGATACACATCCTGATAAAGCACCCGATAAACACAAGCACAAAATAGCAGTCAAGTCTGTTGATCAGCCGCTTGTTCTATGTACACTGTGCACTGAAGAAAAAAACAAATCAGACAAAATATATCCTAGAGCAAGCCAATCAGATAAGTTTTATGGTTATCAACATATAGGTGTAGTTTTCATAATTGTATTGCTTCAACAATTAAAAATACTTTTGCCCTCAGAAGTGGTTCTGACATGACACCCTTAGGTCCCATGGATGTTTCAGTTTGTTACAAACTCAGTTTTAGGGACTGTTTACGTAACTGTTTAGTTCGGTCCATCAGTGTTACTATTACTCACTACGGCACCTTTCACACTGCACAAAAATCCCACTAACACCCCCTAACATCAGGCTTTTAGTCTTCTGTGAGAAAGGATACAAGGGTATTCCTGGGTCAAATGACTCTGCAGGAGGCACAGATATTTATCTGCTCCAGCTGTTATTGGCAGCACTAATCACCAGTGATGTAAACAAGACATCATTGTGGACAATTTTCACCCCTCCTTTTTTTTTGCTGGCAGAATGCTATGACACGTGTTGAAGCTGTGGACGGTGCATTAAAAGTTTTCCATTTGTCTTGGACCTCATTCAGTGTGTATTATGTGAAAAAGAGAAAGACAGGAGATAGAGAGAGGTTATCCCACATTCAGTATGGGCTTATTTTGGTTAGATTGCACAAAGCATTCAGACAATCGGGTTATAATTTAACTTTCCAATAAACAATGGCTAAAACTAAATGGAGCCCATGTTGTAAAGAATTAAAATTATCCTCATAAAGTGCAGTTCGCACACTGTGACTCATATTCTGCAGACTCTGTGACTCTATGGTGAATCATCACAAGTAAAACAGGGAATATTAAAGGAATAAGAGGCAGAGGTGACTGATCACAGGCCAAGAGAGAGGGACACCACATGCCGATGGCCAACCCCTACACTTCCCTCTCCGACCCCAGAAACCCCTCTAGTCGCTCGCTCTTTGAAAGACAGAGACGAGGCTGAAGAGGAGGTTAGGAAAAGAGAAAGAAAGATCAAGAGAGGGGGGTGAGTAAATGAGGGAAGTAAAGGGCCCCCGCAGGCATCTTAAATCACGGCAGGCCCAGACTTACCCCTCACCAGGAGCAGATTCACATATTCTACAAATGACCACTGACTTACTGAAATACCTGCAGCGAGATGCAGGTGAGCGTGTTGGAGATTCGGCACTAAATCGACGATCCCTTCTCTCATCTTCCTTCACCGTCACCTCGGCACCGAACTCGTGTTTCTCTCGTCTCTCAGAGGCGTTTGCAGGGAATCGTCCACATGCACTTTCGCTTATGTCTGTTTGTGTTTACTCCCCAGAATATAGGTGAAACATCTGTTTACTGTTAACAGAGAAAGTGAGAGAGAGAAACAGACTGAGGGAGAAGTCAGATGGTGTCAGAGATGGGATTTCGCTGATTCAATATTTACTCATCAAACAAAACTATTTCCTGTAAGCACTCAGCCAAACTCTCGCTCTCACCACCTCACTCTTTCGCTCTCAGTCTACTTGTGTTTTAACCCTCCACCCCCACCCCCCACCCTTCTGAGCGGTTCACTTTCAAAATAGCAAACCTCCACAGAGTTTATTTTCCCCCCTCTAAGCCTATGTCATTTGTCTTAACAACCTGCATCTTCCGTCTCCAGAACTGACTGCTTCCACTGCCAGCCCCTCATCCTTTTCTTCCTGCCCATCTCTCTTGCCCTCCATCCCAAAGACACCAGACACTGAATAAGCAGGGAGCGAGCGTTCGTCTGTCCACCCACACATCTATCCAGTCGGGCTGAGTGTTTTCCAAATGGAACTGATGGTTGAGTTGTGTAAACAGTGTGAGTGAGCTGGTTTGACTTTGGGAGTTTTTGTTAACTTAAAAGATTATACTAACTAAGGTTCCCATGGGTGTGTGCAAGACTAGTGACAAGTGTTTTAGCATTTGATTAGGTGTGGGAAACATCCACACCTTTTCTAATTTACTGGGAGTTTGCCTCTCTTTGTCCTTTTGAGTTTGGTTGTTAAGCTAATGTACAGTATATTTCTGTGTACATACACACACACACACACACCCCAGCTGCGAACAGTGCCAGGACAGTGAGTGATTTCCTGAAGAGCATTACGTGGTTTTCTGCTGGGAAGACAACTATATGGCTTCTCTGCTCCCCGCCCATTCCCCCCATCCTGCAGTCTTTGCAGATGTGCTGTCAAAGCTGGCGTCTTACAGACCTTTGAAAAATAGCCTTCATGTCAAAACCAGCTCATTTGGACTGAATGTACACATAAAAAAAAAAGTATTGGAAGCGCTCCAGGGGGAGGGAGGGTTTTATCATGAAGGTAGTCGTGTCTCTATCGTCTCTGTTGTTTGGTGTGGCTGCTGTTACCCTGTGCCCAGAAGCTGACGTAGTTTTCCCTTGTGACGCTTCTTCGTTTCTGTGTGCATGTATGTATGCACATCTGTCCATTTCTTAATAGGCGTGTGGCTGTGGATTCAAAGTTGTCCCACCCAAACTTGGTAAGATTTGGACCATGTTGCATAATGCATATCATTACATCTTTGTTTGTTTTTTTTAAGGACAGTTCATGAGCACATGCATTGGGGAAAGTATAAATCGAATTAACTGACATGAGCAAGGTTAAGTTGGTGAAAGGTTCTGAATGTCGGTTTTCGATTTATTTAGCCAGCTCCACCTCTTAACTTTCTTTCAGTAAATTGTGTTTTCATGCTTCTCTTGAAGGTCAAGAGCTCTTAGTGCTCTTGGCCCCCACTTCCTTTATTTTCTCATTGAAATTCTGAGGGGCTGGGGGGGTTTAATGGAAGACAATTCCTAATTCAGTTTCATCCACATATAGTGCGCCAACTCTAGACCAGCCATTCTCACAGCATCCGGTTAAAGATAGCAAGGCAAACGGGTAGATTGAACATTTTTGGTGGGTAATTTTACAAAACTACTTGTTATATCTAAACACGCTCAAGAGTTCACGTCACAAATGTCACAATAAAATGCAGAATTCGTACGACAACTTTGTGGAAATGATCCTCTGGCACACGGATACACAAAAACAATTGAAAAAAAATGGAATTTGCATGCTAGGCCAGTAGTTGTCCACCATTGTTTTTGTTGTTCGTTTGTGCCTGCATTGCCGTTAGGCTGAAAACGTAACAACCAGAATTGCATTTTACCAAATTTACAAGGTGACTAAGGCATTTTCAAACCATTAAACACTGGGGGGCGTTTTCAGGACCACAAAACACTGTTGTCATGTGAACAAAAGGCCAAACAGCAAACAAAGGTTACCGATTTATGCTAAAAACGTCGATGTATGAAAGATGATCTCGCAGCCCCTTGCTGCAGATTATCACACGAGGCGATTGTTCTTTTAACTTTCTTTGTCAAAGAAGAAGAAATGCCCGTTAATCCAGGAACACATCAGCTCTATATGGGATTCAAAAACTGCAGAGGAGCAGGAGACCGGCGTGGAGAAATGCGTTTTAATGTGAAAATCCGGGCTACTGCTGCTTGTGAGAGTTAACCTGTTGCGGCGCTCCACCTCCTGCGTGTCCCTCAGCGCAACAGTAATGACTGTATCTCCCAAAATGTGTGCGTTCCAAAAATGTGTCCTGTATTCTTATAAGCAGACCTATACACCACGTTTGTCTGTTATGCAGGCTTATTGAACACTCATAGTGCATGCAGTGCCATTATTGAGTTTGCAAGAGTGCAATTTTAACTTTTCCGTAAACTTGCTGCCTTTATTTGTAGATGTTTCATATGCTGCCATGGCTACATGCAAAGGCCTTCACAGGGCTTTTTTACTTTTGTCAGTAGTACCTCAGGTGTTGTGTTTCAAGACTTTGAAAAGGCAATGGAATGAACGCTGCTCTATCACACACACACACACACACACACACACACACACACACACACACACACTGAGGGAAGGGTCACTCCTTACTCCGCATACTTCAAAGCTATAGGTGTCCCTTGAGAAACTTCAAACGCTGGGGAGGCCATTAAAAGACAAAAATTATTTTCTGTAAGCTTGTGATTTATTTGATTGAAAAATGAAACCACTAACCCAGCAGACATTATTTTTCCTTCCCAGGGCCTGCTCTACCAGGCAGAAACTAAATTGCTACCAGGTGGGAATCTTCTTAACAGAGCCGGAGCTCTCTAGCTCGCTCTTGTCTTTCAGCATCCATCACCTTTGACTCCATATCTCATTTTTGTCTCTGACTATTTCTCTTCGGGACGTCAATCCTTCATTAACAATCAAGTCCGAATGCAGACACGTACGATCCGCTCGGTTTATAGGTTCTGTGTGTGGTGTGGTGTAAGTGAAGTCGTAGCTTGTAGTCCTACCAACAGCCCCATAACTCAATGAAGAAACAATAAAAGAGGTGGAGAAAGAGTGTTCTGTGTGAATTTGAGAGAAATATGGAGGCAGTGAAACTGAGGGACTATAGATAGTGATGAACCTGATGAAGTGCTGGAAGAAAATTAGAAATTGATGGAAGCAAGCCTCCAAACACGAAGGAAAACAGATCATTCCAAACTTTAGATGTTCAGTTGAATCCTTGCTACTTTAATATTATATTAAAGTTAAAGTGGTCTTGAACTGTACTATAGTTGTAATGCAACAGAATTCCAAGTAACTCATAGCTGATTGGAACGGGTCCGTGTTTAGTCTGTGAAGTTGGTTTAAAGGGAAATTTATGAACTGGGTTGCAGGCCAAAAAAATGACATCATTGATCATAAAACACGTATCTCATTTTCCCTTTCATCCCTGCATTTTTTATGAACTACAAATCCCAGGTTCTGTCGGTCAGATTGAAACGTCCGAGACACACCTTCACCTGAGTCTCAACGCCAAAGCATTATTTGCATCTACTCAAGAGCACTTGCTCCTTTCTATTGACTTTGCATGCATGAGATTTAATCGATGCTTGAACATACATTAAGAGCGTCCGAAGATAGACTGGTCCTTTAACTCTTCTGGAAGAAGAGTCCTGTGACAGTAAATGAAAGCCTAGCCAGACATTCAGATACCGTACCCAGTGATTGAGGATTGGATTTCATTAGAAACAATCTAATCAATGTGTGCACTTGGTGTGTTTATAACAGAGACGGGGTCATGTGGCCGTCACACCAAGAATCCCACTACAATAAATCAATGCACAGGGCTGAGAGTTAGAGACGTTTAAATGAATGACATGCCAAGAAGTTGCACCATTCCCTGCTATGTAGCACTGGAAACTTTTTCTCTGCCCTCTTCTTCATCTTGATAAGCATGTTTTGGAGTTCATGGTGTGCACATTTGCACGTACCACATGCGTTTTTTTCTCCTGGGCCTTGTTTCTGATTGAAACAAATGAGGAAATCTTTGTGTTTTTGTACTGACAGAATCAAAAGGAGTTGATGTTTGGGTAATTCTAGTGCCAAACATTAAGTTACTCTGACCTGGGCAAGTAAGCAACAAGTATGAATATCATGTAGATCATTAAAGATAATTTATACATTAAGATGATTAAAGATCATTTCCTGCTCTAAGATTTAAAAAAAAAACTGCCTGGTAAGACTTGAATTCTTGTCAGACAAAATACAAAAGCCAATATGGCCTTGATTTAGGATATTACATCTTACTTAGATTTCAGATTTTACACTGTTGTCTCGGATGTGTTTATCTGTACGTGCTTGAAAATATAGAGACTGAAGAAATGTGTTTTTCACAGCGTAGAAGTCGATATTTTCATCGTCTTGTGGTTTGAGTGTTTTGGCCACTCAGCACACAAATCACTCATTCCGTGTGTATTTCGTGCATCGATGTGGATATTCACACTGTTTATTAGTGTGTCTGTGTGTGTGTGTGTGTGTGTGTGTGTGTGTGCAGCACTGATGAAATTGTGTCCCCTCCTCTCCCACCTCCTCCTCCTCCTCCTAATGTTATCTGACTTCCTTTGGGCCCCTGACAAACCCACCAAACAGGGAGAAAATAGAGCGCTTTATTGGGACGCCTGTCAGGACTCCCCCTGGATTTATGGCCAACAGACAGTTTTTATCACTCAGTCGAGAGAGGCAGAGTAAAAAGAGGTGGAGGGGGAGTCAGGGAGGGAGAAGAAAAACAGCGTGAAGGAACAGAGCGACCCTATCCTTCATTTGCATATAGAACCCCTCAAACTGACTGGAACCATTTTTGCTAAATGATCATTAAATTGTTTTACTGTTTACATCTTGAACCCATTTGCTGGACAAACCAGTGCCACTGGAGATGTTTGTTGAATTTATTATGTCAGCCCCTCAAAATCGTTGGAAACCAATTGCACATTTTTGCTTGTTTGCAAAAGGCAAAGCCAGAGGAGCAAACATAATTTGTGTTGCTTTGATTGATCAACAACGGATGGCGACAAGGTGCTAACAGAGAATTGAGTCATGATCTGTTTTGCATGTTTATGTCTTCATTTTGGTCTCGTAAGTCCCGGCGATAATTCAGAGCAAATGCACGACGTTTTGAACTAAATCATGATTGCGAATTACTTCGGTTTCAATGTACTATGACAAAACTGTGTGGGCTGTTAATTCTTATCCAAACAGCTTCTCAAAACCATGACTGAAATAAACATGCCAGATTTACAGAACAACTCTGTTGCTCATTAATGGCATGTATATACAGCGTTTTCCACGTCTTCTTCTGCAGAATCACTCAAGGACACTTTGGAAGAGATGTTTTCGTCCATTTCTTGGTTCCGCGCTCCAGTCCAGTATTAGCTAGCTGAAGTAAGCCCGACATTCTGAGTCATAGCAGGGCGTCTGATAGCCTGTCAGTGGTAGCTGATTTGTCCTCTTTGTACTGTTTGCAGAGAGTATACATCGTGGCTGCTGATTGGGGTGGAAGTATAATGCTAAAGCCAAGTTAAATAAATGTTGTTGTTATTAAGGTTGTCAAAAGTATCACACTATTGGTACTTTTTTGATGCCACATGTTTAAAACAACACAATATCTGCATTTGTTAAAACCTAAGATATAAAAACATTTTATCAGATTTTCATGCACAGATATGAACATCTATTGTGCTGGAATGAATATTGTTTTTTTTAGTACAACTGTATCCAATTGTATCTCTTATTTTAGTAAGTATTAAGTATGTTAGTTGTTATTATGCGCCTGAGTGTGTCTATCCTTTGTTTTCTAAGCACTGTCCACATACAGTGCTGCTTCAGTAGCATTGTTTAGACAGGCTACATTTTTAATCCGACCAGCAATGATCTAAGACTAGCAAAACAAATTATCTCGCTAATAATAAGAGCCAACAAAGTTATTCATTGTGTCTTTACTTAGTAGTAGATTGGAAAATCCATCATGCAAACATGCTGTCAGAGATGCATGACTTTGTGGACGGTATGTTTAGACCTGTAAATGCAGGAATATGAAGACATGGAAAGTGTAATTCGCTCTCAGGGTTTTGGTTCACAGACACAAAACTGCACAAACACACACAGTGTAGAATAAACAGAACCGTGTGCAGGACCACGTCTTTACCTGCAATTTGTAAAATTCAAAACTGCTTTTAAAGCAGCACCAATATTAATCATGCTACTTTTTGTGCCAACTATCATTATAAAACCATCACTAGTGCTTAGTTTTATAGTATATAATACATATAATATATAAGTTCCAACTACCCATGCATCTTTGTATGTGCCAGTAAGTGCATAATGGTTGGCAGCATTGATTGACCTCTGCTACACGCTTACTAGCTTATGCAACATGTCAGTCCATCATGGCGACACAGTGTTGGATCATACTGACAACAAGGCACCGACATTATAGACAATCTGAGGTCTTACTGGCAGAAACAGTTTATAAAAGAGTCACCAGAGAGACTTGCAGCCCTTCATCTTCAACCTCCTCTCACCGTCCTCTATCTTTGTCTGCTGAGAGGATGAATTAGGGATGGCGGAGCCTCTCTACATGCTTTTAGCGCAGGGGAAAGGAGGGAGGACGGGAGGGGGGGGGGGAGACGCAAGTTAACAGAATCATTAACACATGATGATTTAACTGGTTTGATTTAGTGTCGCACTACGCTTTTCTGGCATCTGAGGCTATCCTCCTGTGGATTGGAGGGGAAAGAGTTTTCTTTTCCCTCGCAACATCCTTCCTTCCCGCCCCTGAGGAGTTCCCCTCTGTTTGCTCTTATATAGCCCCTCCCTCCTGCCTCACCTTTTCTCTTCCTCTCTGCAACTTCGTCATCCAACACAAACTCTCGTTTTCTATCATGTTCCCCACTCTCTTATTCAGACGATCCCTTTCTTCCTCTCATTTTCTCTCTTTCTCCCAGTTTTCATTGGTATGAAGATTTAATGCCCGCAAACGAGCTTTCTGTGTCAAACCGCTGAGAATGTCAGTGGGGGCACTCAGTTCCCCCCTTCTGTCTCTGCAGAGAGTGCTTTTGTTTCAGGCACAAAAATTCACACTCTCAGGCGTACCCATATGCAGCATCACTCACTGAGGACTGTGTCATCCAAGGTCAGACCTGGCCTCAGCTCACCTGAGCCCCAGAGGAGCACTCCATGCATGTAGGTGTGTGTGTGTGTGTGCTGTATTTGCGAGTGCACTACATCACCCATGGTTCCCTAATCCATAGGAGGCGGGACTCCATACCACACAGAGACATGGCCATGCACCTATAGACTTCGTACTCACTGTTGTCACTCTGCTCCTCGCTTGTTTCACTGTGATTTTCCCAACCTCGTTGGTATTCACATTAACCACACACACTCAAACACACACACACACACACACACACACACACACACACACACACACACACACACACTGAAAGCTAATAAGAACTAGGGCAGGAGGTGTACCTCTAATCTGCTTCTACATCTCCTCTTTCTTCCTCTTTCCTTATTTCATCATTTTCCCCCTTTGGTTTTTTTTTCTTCTTTCTCCCTTATTCAGAGGGACCCCTGTGCCTCCCCTCTTTCTAGCCGCGGGGCGTCCCAATTCACCAACCTGGTGAATAATTAATGCCGGTAGGCCGAGTTGATTAAAATAACACATCAGGTCTCCTTCATTGAGAAGAGGCATGGCTCTGCTGTGATACTGTAAGCCACAGCACAGGGGAGAGTTATTCTTCATATTAACCTTGATTAAGATTTTATGGGCACAAAGAGCACATGTGGGTCTGTGTGGTTTTCCTGTTGTAGCATTTTATGGTGGTTTGGACAAGAATTTTTTTTTAAAAAGACTCAGAATTAGACCAATATCAGTTGTCGAAGAATGTTTACATGGACCCTTATTGATTTTTGATCTCTTAAATTAGCATATTAAAGAGCTGTGATTTCAGATATGTGGTGGGACATCCCGTCATTGAAAACTTTATAAACTGCTCACTGAACTCTGCCAGAATCATCTCTGTCTCCTCCCCTGTGTTGTTCCTCTGTTCATAAAGTTCTAAATTGAAGCAGATGGCACTGGATGACACATGATTTATGTTCATGTTCGCTAATTATATCTTTGCTGTGCCGTTGGCTTGTCTGCTTTGATTCCCTTGCTCCAACAGCTGTACAATTGCAGTATCAACCCCCCCCACCCCCCTTTTTCTTTTTCCATCTCTGTATGTTTTATCGTTATGGCTCCAATAATTCTGTCAGAGCTGTCTTTGAAGAGGAGACGATAACAAATAGTGTGGAATCAAAGGTACTGCAGACTTAGAAGACAGGGACTGCAGTAGTGCGTGCGTGAGTGTGTGTGTGTGTGTGTGTGTGTGTGTGTGTGTGTGTGTGTGTGTGTGTGTGTGTGTGTGTGTGTGTGTGTGTGTGTGTGTGTGTGTGTGTGTGTGTGTGCAGCTTTCATAAGGCAGGTTATCCTCTGAAGTGTCATCTCCTACAAGCAGAGGCAGGTTGCGTGTTTGTGATATTGTTCAATGGGCACTACTTGTTTGCCATTTATAGCTGCTGTGACCTGTGAGCGGCTGGGTGGCCTAACACTCCTAATGAGTGCATCCTCACCTCTCTTCAACACACACGCGCATGCACACATACACAACACACACACTTGTGTCTATGCTGTGCTGTAGTCTGGAACTGTTGCAGCCACTGGGGGTCATTGTTCCCCATAGCTCCAGCTTAAACTCAGCTGCCATAGTTCTATAGTTGCTCTGATGGGTGTGTGTGTGTGTGTGTGCATGTGTGTCTGTGTTTGTGGGCCAGTTCCAGTGTTGACATTTGTTCAGACAGTACAATAAGTGAGGCTGAGAAATATCTGGATAAAGGAAGGGAGGTTGTGTCTCTTTTCTGCATCAGTGAGTTATTTTTCGTCACACCTTGTTTCCCAAAAAGCACGTTTCTGTTTACAGCCTCTAAGCATGTTTACTTCTTTATTCTCCTTTTCTCCACGTCTGCATGGTTTTGACTTCAGGTTGCTCTCCTTCATCTGCGTGTTCTCCTCATTGACATTCAACATCTCACCACTCTTTTACCCTCATTACCTTTTTTGCCTCACTGTTTCATGCTTCATCTCATCGTCTTTCTCTCGTTAGCATTCTGTCTCCGAACACATTTGATTGATGTTAACTCCCTTTGATTTTTTTTTTCTTCTCCACAGATACAAATTATCTAAATTTAAGATGTGAGTTTGACCAATAGACTCTCATTGGTTTCCACTGGTGCTAAGTTACAACTGTGCAAGTGGTACTTCTTGGTATCAGTAATGCTTTTCCACTGTTGCCACCAACACAGATTTGCACCTCTTCAGGTGAGCTGAAAGTCCATACCACCTGTTAATGGGATTACCATTTAACCTTTGACACCCGTCGCTAGCAAGCTAAGTACAGAGCAGGCACATGATGGCAGGCGGATTAATGCCTGATCCCTGGATATTCTAAAGCTTGTTTGGTCAAGAATCTGCTGCATTGCTACAACTGCCTATATGCTGATACGCCACCCCCCCCCACCCACACACACTCAAACAAATAGCCAGCCAGGAAGCTAACCACCATCAAGAGACAGCGTGTTGTTTTTACAATCAGCTTGCAGCTCAGACAGCCCTCCTCCCCATCTCTGTCTCTCTCTCTCTCATCACAAAGAGCGGCTGCTTTATGACGGTCTGGCTGCAGTAAAAGTCAAGGGTTGTAAGGGGTTGGGGGCACAGAAGGTTGTCAGAGAGGATGTAAATTACACAAATAAAACTGCATTGGTACTGAGCTTCCCCCCAAGACAGAGAGAGAGAGAGAGACAGACAGACAGCGAGTGGTGGGGAGGAGGAGAGGTGTTTGCTATAACTTTGGGTACGAAGAGAATGGGGAAGGAGAAATGTATGGAAATGAATGATAGACAATGATTCAGTTCATGTAAGAGAGAGGAACAGAAGTGGAAGAATGTAATAGACAGCCTTCATTCAGCACTTGAATATTACTGTCAGAGCCTCGTGCATACCTCCTTGACACAATCCCCCAGAGCTATGGAAGCCATCTTCGCCTCCTGCTCGTCATCACCTCCTCCCATCCTCCTTTGGTGGGTTGTTCCTCATCCGATTTTCCATGCACCTTCACGGTCTTCGGAGGACCTTCGGGTGCCCCGTTCAACGCTCCACTGTAAATCTACACGCAACACACCGCGTCTCAAATAAGAGAGTGCCATTGCAATTTTTTGCTTAAATAATTAATCTCCTATTAAAATTGTCGTTGACTACTTGTCTACTAATTCATCTGTGGATCAAATAACAGTTTCAGTTTGATGCGGTTCAAAAATGGGATCAACCATTGTTATATATAACAAAATCAATTAATATTTCAGTTATTCCACAATAAATGTAAAAAAAAAGAAAAAAAGAAGGTTTTCTCTATTGTTACTTTTTGGAAATACTATATGAAAAAGGTTCATACACTCTATATTAAGACAAACTGCTGTACATGTTGTGCTGAAAGACATTGAAAGAGAATATTTCTTTAACAGACACACTTAAAGTTCCTTTTGTGAGCACATCAATCAATGTGACCATGAAGAGGGGTGTGTGAGGGGCAGCCAGCTCCTCGCTCATTGCCTGGACCTCAGACTGCTGCACCGTGCATGATAATCTGAGGCAGCGGAGCCTTGTGACCAGTAAACCTCATGGCAGGTCAGCATGGTGGCAGACGGCAAAGCGGTTAAGTTGATTATATAGAGTTGTACATTTCCTCAGGGAACCGAGGAGGAACTGAGGCATGGTGGCATGAGGGAGATCAATTGGAGGGGGGGGGGAATCGATCTAGTAGGAGATATGCACAGAGAGAAGGAGGGCAAATAATCTGGAAGAGACAAGAGGAATTGTACAAGACGGATTCAGAGGAAGGATGAAAGGAGGGTACGGTGGTAAGAAACAGAGAGTAAATATCTCCCAAAGTCTAAAGCAGTGACACACGTCAGTACAGTAGGGCTGCCACTTATTATTTTTGTGATTACTAATTAACCTGCCCATTATTCTCATGAATAATCGATCGTTTCATCCATAAATTTGTCAAAACAATTGTCAAAATCTCTCAGCTTCCCAGACCCCAAAGTGACACCATCAAATTGGATCTTTTGTCCAATCAACAGTCCTAAACCCAAAGACTCTTTATTTACTTTCGCAAACGACCGATAAGCAGAAAATCCTTTACACGTAAGAAGCTGGAACCAACAACACCAACAGACATTTTTGCTTCAAAAATGACAGAAACAATTCATCTGTAATCAAATATAATTGGCAACTGAATGTCTTTTGATTGTCTAATTGATTTATCGAGTAATCATAGCAGCTCTCAACGACAGTCGAAGCAATCTTTGCAAAACAGCCAATTCAGATCTACAACAATTACTTGAACAGATTGAGCAATGAGACAAAAAGTCCTTCATATAAATTACAAATTCATCTTACTACACATTAAGATTAATATGTTTGATCCTTCGCTGATTGTACTTGGATTCACATAAATGGCCTGTTATTATGTCCCATTAGGCTCCAAATCTCTTCTCCATTCTCTTCTTGGAATTAATTGCTTACTTCCTTGAAAATGAATGTTGCTGGTAAATTGTATGGGTTTTTTTTTCTCCTAAATTTGGCAGTTCTCTAATTGCCTTTGTTGCCATGCCAGCAATGGTCTTTTACAGGAAAACAAATGTTATTCCGTAAAGTTTTTTTTCTCCTACATTTAAAGACACTTAAATTCCAGTCCAACCAATACGAGGCCATTAAATCATAAAACTAAACAACCACTGCATATACGTGATCTCAGCTTTCTCCACCAATGAGACAGTAATTAAAACATTATATTCTACTATTAAAATGATTAAATTCTCCTCGTGTTCATTCCATCTTATGTTCTGCTGGTCTCTGACCCCATTTTTTAGTGAGTGTTGTGGTTTTTCTTTTTGTTTCCCATTGATTGCACAGAATTTGGCCCATTTCAGAGCAGCCTAGTTAAGGTGATTTGTTTTGCATTCAAATGCCAGACAGGATAGAAGTTTCATCTTGTGGGCTCAGCACTTTTTCATACCTCGCCATGAACTAGGTGTAATCAAATAGAGATTCTGAGACATATTGTGTATAGTTCTAATATATAGTGATAGCATAGTGGCGTGGCGGTCACAGCAAGAACGTTCTGGGTTCGAATTCTGACCTGGTGCCTTTCTATTTGGAGTTTGCAAGTTCTCCTCGTGTCTACGTGGGTCCCCTCCCACAATCAAAAACATACAATCCAGGTGAATTGGCGACTCTAATTTGCCCATAGGTGTCAGTGTGAATGGTTGTTTGTCTTTATACAGTACCAATCAAAAGTTTGGACACAGTGAATGGGAAGGTGGGAATACCTGGGGATCCCCCCTCCCGGGAGAAGCTGGAAAGTGTTGCAGGGTAGAAGGAACGTCTGGAATACCCTGCTTAGCGTCCTGCCACCTCAACTTGGCTCAAGGTTGGACAAAGGCGGGCAGAACACACATGAGTTGTAACTAAAAGTAAGTTTACTTCACATAAATAAAAGCAGCTCGGATGAAGACAAACTAAATATACAAAACCCAAACAGTCATGAAGCCAGAGGGGAGAGACAGACTGGTTGACTGCCGTCAGTTTATACAGCTGTGAAAGGAGACCAGGTGAGCTGAATCACCCTAACGACAAAGGAGAGAGAGAGGCCTGCTCAGGGGGTCGTCACACCCGTACAAGCAGAGGAAGATGGATGCATGGATGGATGCATGGATGGATATAGTCTATATATCATACAATATTACATACTAACATATTTGTGCAAAAGATTCTGCACAAGTGTTGAAAGCCAAATCTGAAAAAAAAATCACATTTTTCACTGACTTAATTAGGCTGTGTTGTGGCAGTGCCATTGTCGTCGCATGTTTCGAACATATTGTGTGACTTTGCTTTTGGACAACAGACACACTGGATGATGTGTCCTATTCAGCTGTTTTGCCAGACGACTGGATTTTTGGCAGAGCGAGAGAGAGAATGAGGGAGGATGGTGCCCATTGTTGTCTGCTTGCTGGAATGATCGTGCACCTGCATGTTGCTGATGGTGGAATTTGCTGTACGTATGTGTGTGGGTGTGTGTGTGGGTGTGGGTGTATGGGTGGGTGGGAGGGGGTGTTCAGTGGTGGATTGTGCAGCTGATATTTCCTACATCTCACTACTCCATTACCATTGTCTGAGACAAAAATGAAATCATGAGTTTGTGAGTGTTGCTCTGTGAGCGTTGGTGAGAAGTCGTTGTCTTCTAATTCAAGTCATGGTGTTTGTTTTGTTTTTTGTTTGTTTTGGTTCTCAGCGGGACCCAAAAACAGAAACAAGGGATGAGTCTGAGTAAAGGTTTATTGGAATTGGCAGAAAAAAGGCGGTGGTGGTGGGGCTGACGAAGGCAGGGGAGCAGGCAGGCAGGCGGGAGGGAGGGTGGTGCGTTTCAGAGTAAAGCCAAGGCTTAATGGTTGGCTGTAGTCACATGGGCTATA
The DNA here is from genome assembly GCA_037577475.1 of Chaunax sp. Z400. Classification (NCBI taxonomy): domain Eukaryota; kingdom Metazoa; phylum Chordata; class Actinopteri; order Lophiiformes; family Chaunacidae; genus Chaunax; species Chaunax sp. Z400. The sequence continues at coordinate 12,553,115 of CM075203.1, forward strand.
GCAAACTGGCATCGGCGACCCAGGCACAGGAGACAGACTAGAAAAAGCATGAGGGGAAAACAACAGAGGGAGATAAACTAAAAAAAAAACAATCTGGTGATGACTGAAAAAGAGGATGGGGTTAATGCGCCGGGGCTGATTGTATGCAGGTGTAGAGATCACACAGGAAGCCATGGCCACCACAGAGACACTGACAGACAGGGGAGGAAGGAATCATAAGCGAAACAAGAAAAACGGGGAAACACTGGGGTGAAAACTGAGGCACAGCCGTGACACGTTTGCCCACATCTATTGATTCAACCTGTTTGATTAGATTTCTCTTTAGATGCATGGCGCTGACTGTCTTTTACAACCTGCATGCATCTGCACCTGACTCTGTGTACGCAGCCCATTCATCTCTTAGTAGGTAACAGCTGCAGGTCTACATGCTGGGAGTAAAATGCACGCGAACATCATTGGTGTGGTTGCATTATTGGCCCTTGTTCTTCAGCACAAGCCCATCGGACACAATTTATGATCATCTCTCCAAGTTCAGCCCGGAGCACTCTGGCTAACTGCCCAGGTTTGACTGTTGAACCCTGAGGTGTAGTCCAGCAACTTTCTCAGCAACAGGCCTGCAGGCCTTTGTGTATACATGTGAGTGTGTGTGTGAGACAGTGACAAAAAGCCCTTTCTACACAGAGATTGCGCAAGAGCGTCGCAACGAAGACCCTTCTCAACAACGCCTTTGCTTGTTAACACTGAACAAAACAACAGCAGAACAACGCCACTCCGGTGTGTGTTTTTAAAATGGTGAACTGGCCTCCCGTATGCAAAAAGAGTCATGACCGTCAGCGGCGTGTGCGTCTATAGTGTGACGTCTTACAAATGCATCGAGCAGCGCTTTGTAAATAATGGATTAACACGGCAAAAAAAACATTTACCTTCGCTGATACATGGCCTCCTCTGCAGGAGGGTGAGGAGGTCCCGGGCCTAGCTCTGTCGCCCCAATTTGAAGACATTTTCATTTGATTTTCTTCGTCTTTGAGTTAGCTGCTAACTGCTACCCTGGTTGTGGGTTGCACGCATAATACACAGTCATGAAGTCAAAGCCCTGTCACTGCCTCGAGTTCGCACAAATGTCCTATTTGCCCCTGTTACTACCTCCTCTAACACAGACCCCCGTTACGCCTTCATTGCGTTTGCACAGAACAGTGGGGCAGAATAAAGATGCACCAGCCCTGCATTGAACAGCATGTGTAAAAGGGCCTTAAGAGAGAGAGAGGAAGGGAGGGTTTTTTTGTAAAAGCTGGCTGACCAATCATCTTTATTGCTTGATCTCAGGAAAAGGGTACCGAGTGTTCACACATAAGGTATCCACTGATCAGATATTAGTATGCCTGCTACATGGTGTTCACATACTTACATCATTGTCTATGTGTGTGTTTGTGAAGCTGTATGCAATTTCAGTCTTTCAGGTGAGCATTGTGTGTGTTTCTGTACACACCTGTTTGTGTTCAAATGCTCACGTATACTTTATTGTGTGTGTGTGTGTGTGTGTGTGTGTGTGTGTGTGTGTGTGTGTGTGTGTGTGTGTGTGTGTGTGTGTGTGTGTGTGTGTGTGTGTGTCTGCCCTTGGTGTATGCGAGTATTTCCATACTGCTTCGTGCTGTCCGGGCTATTTAATGTGAACTTTTTGGAGACGGCTGAATGTCAGCAGATCCATTATCCTTTATCTGAACTCCCCAGAGCAGAAAGTGAGAAAAGAGAGAGAGATGAGGATCGGATCAGTGGATGGATGGATGGGTGAACAGCAGCATCCTATGACACTCTCCTGTTAACTGTCGCTTTCTGTCCTTCATGAATTATTCACTCTGTTTCTTTATGTGCCATGGCTGCTATCTCCTCTCTCACACACCTCATACACTCCATATTTTGACCTTTATCAACCTTTAAGTGTACTTAAACTAGTATATACTTTATTCTCTTGTATTGGATGACAACATTTCTCTTCTACTTCTGAATGATTATGCTTGTCCACATGTTGGTGTGTGTGTGTGTGTATGTGCTTATATGTAATTGTATGTCTGTGTCTTTTTAATCTCAAGTTTCTTTAAAATGTCTATCTAAAATCTCTAGGCAATGCATAATGCATGATTATGACTGATATTGATGGCATTATTTATCAGAATAATGTCATTATGTTTTAACCCCTATGAAAATGGTACAATAAATTAACGTACCATATTTGGTCCGTCAAGTATCTGGTTTCTGTGTATTACTGTGAGCTGAGTCCAGTTGAGAGGGCAGAGAGGAAGATAGGCCTCTTAGATTTACAGAACAACTTTACAAAAAAACAAATCCAACAGGATACACAGATGACTTTCTTGGTTGGCAACACTTACTGCACAACTACACACCCACACACACCCAAAGACAATGGTTGCGTGCAAATATACATCATGTAAGCCGTTTTGCAACATAGAGAAGTTACAATAAAAGGAAGGAATTGTAGAAAGCGTTTGTCATTACTGTAAATTTCATGTTTTTGAACATCACTTACTGCATATTGTTCTTGAAAAGGTCACAACTCTTGCGTCAAGATTGTTGCAAACTTATTGCAAGATATATTTCAAAACGCTACAACTGACCAGTACAGGAAATCAGATATTTGGCTGAATTAGACCCACAACGGTCATACACAGAAGGCTTAGCAGTAATCTCAGAAGCATTAAAGCCCCATATCTTTTCTACTCAGACAGCTAATAAAGTACTTCTGATTGCTGTTACGTAGGAGCAGCAACCTCCCGCATCCCTTCAGTGTCAGATCTGCCCTTCAGATAGCCAGATGGCTACTGCTTTAGTAGCTAGTTTTGGAATCATACCTATGTTATATTTAGGTACACTTGATTTTCTTTTTTAGGACCTTGAAACAACTTCGCCCCATTTTTGGTACTAAACCTGAAGTCATGTCTTTCCTGTAATCCTAGTTTGTATTTTAATTTGTTTATTTTCCATATATTTGTCTGTACGAAACTCCTCTTATGATAGAGGAGTTTTGAACTAAATGTGTCATGAGTGCTGCCTTTATCTGCAGTAACAGCTATATTGGTGGGGCCAGTGTTGTGGACCAGGATGCTGGTTCCTGGAGGGAAACAGGGAGGGCAAAAGTGATGAATGATCCGTCCAGAGAGAGAGAGAGAGAGAGATAGAATAAGGTTGGCTGTCGGCCAACTGGGTTACAGGCTTTATTGCTAATGTCTGCTTTGGTTGCATAGAGACTACCTCAGATAAACACACGGCCCTGAGAGTATGCACACTCCTGGTCAAACACAGTCTAGACAACCTGACGTTTAGCTGTGTGCTAATTGAAATATACATTATCCCTTGTTTGTTCACTCCAGACAACAAGGTTTGAAGATGCTTTTGCAAAATGGGGGCGATAAGAGAGAGGGCTGACATGTGTTAAATGTAAATTCTGCTGCCAAGGTGTAAACTTATTATCTCACTGAAACAGGATATCTAATATGAATATTAGAATATGAATCATATTTTTGGTCAGCAGAATCTAAAGTAATGAGACAGGGAAATCTTGGGTGTATGGCTAGAATAACACAGCTGACAGGTGTTATTTGCAGTTTATTGATTCTATGGCATCTCTGCAGATTGAGCAGACCCACCTGCACATTTTTTTTTTACACGTTTGACTGTGGCACTTTTTATTCCAATTAAAGCTTAGCTTTCACTTTTCTACAAGGACTGTTGGCAGCAAGGGCGGAAAGACAGGAGTAGCTCCGGAGAAGGAGAGAGGGAGAGAATAAGAAAAGGGGGGGGGGGGGGAGAAAGGGAGGCAGAATGGGGCTCTCCATCATGCTGTCAGTGAGGTGCAGCTCTAGCGTTAGCAAGGAATAAAGAGTGTTTTTTAAAGGTGCTGTGAGGTGCAGCGAAGATGAGCCGGATAAATGACTTCTCTTTTTCATTCAAAGAGCCCGGCAAAGCCCACAGGGTCACCGTGTGTGTGTGTGTGTGTGTGTGTGTTGTGTGTGTTGTGTGTGTGTGTGTGTGTGTGTGTGTTGTGTGTGTGTGTGTGTGTGTGTGTGTGTTGTGTGTGTGTGTGTGTGTGGCAACAGAAGGAGAGTGAAAAAGTGCGTGTGCACGTAAGAGAGCAGAAAGTACGACGGCGCGCATGCTTCAGCCTGGAGTTTGTGCCTGAGAATGCATGCAGAACCCAGACTTTTGCCGGGGCCAGCTGACGTTTTTGTTACTCCTGACACCATAACATATTAAGGTCTTTCTGGCTGTTGTCCCTCTCCTTTCACCACCGAGCGAGAAAAGTAATGTAGTTCAGAGGGGGCATGTAAGGTGGAACAATGGCTCAAAAATATTGAATAAAGAGTGAAAGGGAGCTTGGGTCCTAATGACAATAGGCCAGAGCTGGGGGTGAGGACTGATGATGTGTATGTGTGTGTGAGGGGAGGGTGAGTCCAGATTGATGATAGATCTCCACTGGTTAAATATTATCAGGCTTCTATTTTCATGTATCAACCACCCCCCTCCTGTCCTGGTATCACACAGAGAATGGTAAGATGTGGCTGGCTAATGATCTGCCCATCTGAGCCTTTCACTTTTTGTATTAGCCCATTTACTTACTATTGAGACGCTCCCCCCTCTCTATGGATTCACAACACAGATGGTTTGGGTAGCCATAGTGACTGCTGAGCTTTATTTACATCAGCCCAAAGCCCTTCTGTGCTGGTTTTTTTTAACTCTTACGAGTTTTGTCGTAGATGGAGTGCTGAATGGGTAGTCGTAACTATAAAGGTTGTATTTTTTTTTTATTCACTCTTTCCGATATAAAGGCGAGTCAACGCGAGAGGGACGTTTTCTTCTCTGTTAAACTGATTGGACGGACGGAAGTTAAGGGTACCACCTCTGCAGATCTGTTTGTGCGAAAGGTTCCGTTCTGTTAGAGTCAGGTCATTGAGATTGCCAAGATATGTGTAACATTGTTTAGCAGCAACAAAACAGTTGCTCTGTGTTGAGAGATGCGGATGCATATTTCGGCATATGAGTCATGTAACGCTGCTCATGTTCACAGTAGTTCCCAATTATCTCCAGTGTTTGTTTTTGCATTACTGTAAATCTCAAGTGTGGGACAAACCAGGGCCTGGGGGCGAAAAGTTTGACAGTAATATCAGTTTTCAGAGTAGCTCTCTGGGTTTGTTGTCTGGGCCTGACGAAGGATGAGCCTCCTTCCTGCTGCCTGTGGCTAGACTTGCTGAACCCTTCGACTGTAACGACAACCACAGCACAATAAAAAATCTGTGCTTTGATAGGGCACTTTTCACTGTCAGGGTTGTCCTCGGCTCTCAGATGAAGTTGACCCATGTGCACCTCTGGGACTTGTGGGTAGAAAGGGCTGCCTCTCATCCAATTAACTCCTCTCTTTCATACACACACACACACACACACACACACACACTCAGGCTGGGGTGGGGTGGACAATAACACAGAGGGTGAGAGATGGCAGAGAAAGGGGAGTAGCTGTTCCCCGAGCCCCATTCTTTTGAAATGGTGATGACACCTCCTCCCTCACCCTCATCGCTCCGCTCCCTTCTCTTTTAATGTGGCAGAGTCATCCATTCCATTAACCCTCCTCCTGCTCCCTTCCCCGGTTTAGAGTGAGGCAGATCTCCCGACGCCAGCCTCCCCCACCTCCCTATAAAAGCCCGGGGTAACAGGGGCCACAGTGGTGACGATGGCAGGGGCATTTGTCATGCTCTGAGCCGCAGCAGTCTGTTGCTCTCCCGTGCGCCTTTGTTGTCCCCAGCTCCCAACTTGCTGGCTAAGCAGGGGATTTCACATGTTACATTAACATCTGAACCAGCGCGGCGCTTTGGCTCACATCGCTTGGTGGGAGTGTGCGCGGACACAGACCTGCATGCACTCCGAAACATAAAAAGCAGCATGCAACAGGTGCATGTTTGGAGGGGAGAGCAGTCAATGTTATGAAGGGCTGGATTACAACTGTATCGTACACACACACAACCTTTCCATGAGTGTTGACTGCACATTCAGCCTGCAGTTACACAACAACCAGCATGCCCGGCCTGGCGCTGGTGTTTGGAGCACCACTCAAGTGGGGGGGGTCAGTCGCTAAGGTGTTATAATGCTTTGGGCTGGGCACAAAAAAGACAGAGAGCAATCCACTTAAAGCGAACCAGTAACGACCCCCCCACCACCCACCACCTCTCATATCCCCTCCAGGTCACCACGTGCATCACACTTCTGAATGGAAAATGGGAAATTGGCTCTCTGCAGCACTTGAAAAAAACTGCAGAGAGAGAAAGCAACAAGAGGGAGGGTGGGAGAGAGGGAAATACTGTGCGGGGCGGGGCGGGGTGGTGTTTCATGTGAGTGATACAGAGCTGCTTTTTAGGCAGACAGCACTGCCTTTGAGCTGTGTGTGTGCGCGAGTCGAAAACAGCTCGAATCAGGCAACAAAGGCAAAATCTGAGCTTGAAAGGCTGTTCTGATGAGTAGAAGGCTAATTATTAACTTTTTTAAATGACTTTTTTTTTCTTTTTTCCATTTAAAAAAAGAATTACAAACATTTTTCCCGCTCCCACATTTTGTCACTTTGGCATGATAGTGTGAGTTAAGTCCACTATCATGCGTAGATAAATGAAAGTGTATCTTGAGTTTTAATTGCATCAGTGAGATTTGGCAAAGCTCTTATTTTCTCCTCTACTCTGCTTTTCTAGAACAGATGATCTCTTTGGCCTTAGCATTCCATTACTCCTTAGTTAATTGACTAAGTAGTTGATTCTTCCCTCACCGACAATAAACAAACAATAAATAATACCTGGATAACAATAGAAACCAAAATAGAACTCGCTTTATATCACACTGAGACAGCACATTGAACTATTGCTCTCTTTTTACTCAAAACTGACACAGTGTCCACTTTTTGAACACGGTCTGCCTCATATACCCTCTTTAATCCTTAAACTCCCTCAGCCCTTTTTTTTCACTTTCCTCTCTCTTCATTTCTGCATTTCATTCTCTGTCCATCTCGCCTGTCTCAATAGAATTGGCGGTGTGTCCATCCGTATGCACTAAACATCTGCCTGTTTCTGACAGATAATGGGGGGCATTCCAACTCCCGGATGACTGATATTGAGATATCCTTCCTCCAGGGAAACATACATAGCAATTTTCCTTTGATTTACTGAGCGGATGGACTTTGTGCAAAGGAACATAGACCTAATGATCATTGTGGAGATGGGCCTCCTAACTCAAGGCTGTAGACTAGAGTGTGGACGATTACAAGCTATACAATAAGCTATGTCTCCTCCCCCTCCTCTCTCTCTCTTTCTATCCCTCTGCTGAGGTATTTCCAGAATGCCGCCGGCCATGATGGATTTATGAGTAGGCCATACTTTGGTAAACACTGATGGTGGCCAGCTTTGTCTTTCCCCCTGTGATATAGTGAAGGTCCCCATAAAAAATGGGAAAACCAGGTTACGGCCACCATAGAGAGGGGCTAAACAATAAAAGGCTTTATGGGCAGATATAGCCCTGTACCATAAATGCTGGAATCTGCTGTTAGAGCGACATTAAAGGGATAATGGCGGGGGGTAGCTTTCACAAAATCCCTGCAGCCACTAAGAGGGTCTTTTTTAGAAAAGACACGCTCATGCAGACATACACAGACACACACACACACACACACACACACACACACACACACACACACACACACACACACACACACACACACACACAATGAGGGCAGCAGAGAACAGATGTGATCTATAAAACCGTTTAACTTTTGATCAGGATTCATGTGTTCATGTGTGTGTGTTTCCAGTAGATTGACAAGAAAGGAGGTGGAAGCGGTGCATCGATAACTGCAGCTTGTTCTCACATCGAAGGGTCGGGCCCTCATCCCATATTGGCTCCCTCTTGGAGAGGGTTTGGCTGGTGCTGCCTGTACGGGCTGCACAAAACCAGCTGTGCAAACAAGCGTGCACACACCAACACAGAAACCGTAATGACAGTAAGGGGAACAGAGTGGTAGCAGACAGGTTGGGTGGACATTCAAGTATACTTAAAAGCAAACATACACACACACACACACACACACACACAAGCACATGCTGACATGCACTGAGGAGAGATCCTGGTCAGAGAGTGGCATTAGGAGAGTGGCTGCTGGGATCGTGCCAGTAGTAGAGGTGGGGGTGGAGGGGAGTATGGGAGTATGGTGTAGGATAATGCCGCTGTCTTGCAGGCAGCATGTTTTAGCCCCACAGCATGACAGAGACCTGGACATCTCCTTAGGGGAGGATTGGCAAAGGGAGCACTTTTTATTGCTTCCTAACAGCCCTGATTTGGGCTAAAAAAGAAAGGCAAGTTGGGGCAGTAAAAATAGTTCGACACCCTGAAGGTCCGTCAGCAATCTCCTCTCCGACCTTGCCCATAAATCTCTTTGAATTCCCCCCCTAAAATCCTCGTCCCCTCTCTCCTCCACTCTCCTCACATCTCTCAGCTGGACTTGCAGCTTCGCTCCTAATCTAGGACGCCGTGTTTACCGACTGTGGTACCCCTCGATTATTTGCACTCAGTTAAGCATCTATTTCTGCAAAGCCTCTGAATGGCGCTTTAATCAGACCCCACCGTAGATTACTACACTTTGAAGAAAGACCAAGCTACACAACCAAGGCTCACCTCTCAGTAACACGTTAGGGGATTTAGACACAATCTCATTTTGTCTGGCTTTGGAAAAGTACTTTTCCATGTTCTCAGGAGTGTGGCGCTTATTGATGTTGGATCAAGAGCAGCTACCTGAAGTATTAACATGGACTGAACCCTCTTGTGACTCTCTTTTTGACGTTACACTGGTCGTGAAGATGCAATAGAGACCACTTCTCTCACTCCCCCCTACATTAATGTATGCTTTGTGTTTGTATAACAGCCACTCTGTCGCACAGACTGGACACCACCTGGCACAAAACCAGCACTTATTTTCCCATCGATGTAGTTTAATAAATACATCTGATTCCCTCACTGTCTACCTCCCATAGTGATCTGTTCCTGTGAATATAAAAAAAAAACATACCACATTCATTTCACTTAGGCACCTGAATACAGTCAGCCCTTTTTAAGAATGACAAAGTGACTTTTTTGTTAGAATAAATGTCAGAAAGCTGTGAGGGAGTGGCTGTTTTTTGATTTAATCATGTATTCTTCCCTCCCTCTCTGTAATAAGCAATGATCAACAATCTGTTATCTCTTAGTTTGTTATGCTATCGCTGGGTATTATCCAAGGATGAATGCTCTCCCCTTGGAGAAGAGAACAGAGCCTGGAAAATTAGCATTTTCTGACGGCCATTACTCAGAGGGCTAATCCTGTCAAGGAATGTGTGGCTGCACTATCAGTGCAGGCGAGGGGTCGCCGTGGCCTGGGTCTGCACACATGGGCTCTTATCAGGCAGGGTAAACACACTTGGGCCTGCATTAAATAAGTGTCACAGTCAGTGAGGGCGGAGCAGGCCGAGCCCCCCTGCCAGGCTCCATGCAGATAATCCCTCTCAAAACCTGTGTTGATCAGACCCAGCTGTGGTTTGTGGCTCAGGTGTAGGGAAAGTGGGGGAGGAGAGGCATTGTTCAGCGGGTGTAGATTACAACACAAGTCACAAAGGTTTTTGGTCACGTTCACATTAAGTCAGGTGTATTAGAAAAGGATATTTACGTGTCAAATGTTTTCTGTCCACTCAGGGGTTTTCAGGTCTGTTCTGCAAAATTTTGAATCACTCAAAAACGGTGTCTAAATGCTTGAGATTGCATTTCCATAAAACGATGGGGTGAGAGCTGATTTCGTAGACAGACACTCTCTCAGTCAGAACCTGCCCTTCCATATGCCTTTGACCCCGTCTGATGCGTCCCAATCAATGATCCACATTCTTGATATTTTTCACTCTGTGTCAAAGTGAAAAAAATACTCATACGTTTTGACATTTACTCCAACACAATTACACCCAGTGGGTGCTTGGCATTGATTTTAACCTCTGGGCATGTGACGGCAACCTGAGCCAGCAGCTGTTCTACAGATGATGTGACAACCACAGGTTACAGTTTGGGAAAAGCTCAGGCCCCATTTACACGACAACATTTTTGCTGAAAATGGACACGTTTTTTTGCTTTGTGTTTCGAAAAAACAGCTGAAAAATGCTGTAGTAACCATGCCAGGGCAGTAATTGGTGGTGTGCCCTTTCAAAAGCCCCTTTTCCACTGCATAGTACCAGCTCGACTCGGCTCGACTCTCCTTTGCTGCGTTTCCATTGGCAAAAAAAAAGTACCTGGTACTACTTACACCACAGAGTAAGATCACAGTAGTTGTGCAGGAAATCTATATTAGAGGAGTGCTAATAAACTTGACAGTCTTCAACAGAAACAAAACTGGACATTCCGATGTTTTTTGTTGTTGTTGTTGTTGTTGTTCTGTCCATAGTATTCTGTCTCTGTACTCGAATAAGGCTGGAACCGAGTAATAGGCATGCGCGAAGCTGGGCTGTGATGTCACTGTTTTCAGAGGCGTTGCGTTTTGCCTGTTTACACAGCGACAGTAAAGTGACATTTTCAAAACATCCCACTCTGGAGCCTGTTTTCAAAAGTTCAAGTTTTCAGGCCCCAGAAACGCTACTCTCATGTAAACACAAGGCCAAAACGCGACAAAAGTTCTGGGTGAAACGCTTGTCGTGTAAACATCCCCTCTGTCTCCCGGTAAACACAACAACATGAGACGGTTTGTGAAAACTTTGGACGTCATTGTGGGGCCGTTACCTCAGCTGTCACTATTCTCCCAGCATTGATATTTGCATTTCCTGGACATGAGCGTGAAACATTCGTGCTTTTTTGTTGTGTCGTAGCTTTGTCATGGAATCAGGCCTCGTGCATAACACAGCTACATGTTTGCATGACAAGCTGCAACAATGTTGCTTGGAATGTTGCAGAGTAAAGGTGGAGTGACATTTTATTGGCAGATGCTACAAGTCGGAATCAAAACAACTGCCTGATCTTTCCAGCTTCAGCTACACTGTGACAGAAACAGTCAGGATGCCAGACAGAGTGACTTTGCCATTCTTGTTACTTCGTGTGTGCTGAGTGAAATGAGGCACTTCTCTGGACAGCACTGGGGGAGAGGTGTAATGGAGCTACACCGAGTAAGGTGGGAAACCTTGAATAATGTGGGACGAGAGTGAGCCAGAAAGGCCAATCTGAGTCAGCCAGTGGGTCACCAGGAGGTGAGGCTGCCTCCTTCCCTGGGTTCAGGGAAAGTTCAGCTGCATAGCATTAGGCAAATTAGGGAGACAGGGCAGGGGGAGAAAAAAATCGGAGGGTAAGGACTGATGAGAGCATGAGGGAAAGGGTCACATTAGTTGGAAGGAGGAGCCCGAAAGAGTGAGAACATAGACGGAAACTTCCAGGAAAAGGAGTAGGAGAGAGATACAGTCTGGTGCTACTCATCCTGTCCATGAACTCAATGTTCAGATATGAAACACTCATTACTGGGCTTATATAATTTAATCATATCCTCAAATACATTTCTATTTAAAGTCACCGCACCTAAATGTGAGGGAGGTGAGGAGGAGGAGGAGGAGGAGGGCTGCTGGCTCCCGCCCCCTCAAAGTCCCATGCAGAGCTGGAGATTAGTCAGAGGGAGATCCATGGTGACGTCCCGGAAGGGGTTAAACGTAGGAGGAGCAACCCATGAAAAGAGACGGAGGGTAGGGAGAGAGAAAAAAAGAAAAAGAGCCCACTGGAGGTGGAGCCAAAAGCCCTCAGCTGCTGTGCCTTGTCACATTTTTTTGCAGAACATGTTATCCGCACGATTTGGTGTGGGAATGATTTAGGCTTCTCTCCGCAAAACACAAACAAGGCGGCGCTGCAAGATTCCTGCGAACCTGGACATCCGAGAGCAGGTTCCGACGGAGGGAAGCGCGCAAGGAGGAAGAGCGGGTCATTCACGGAGCTGACAGGAGTCCACCCACGGCGGGCGCAAACGGGACAGCCAACCGTAACCCAAAGGACAGACTGCAACTGGACGGAATTTCCTCTCTGATATTGTTGCATTCGTCCCATTGATATTTCCCCCGTGTTGTCGAAAAGGACTTTGGAAATTCGTGTCATTTTTTCTCCCCCCCCTACCACCCCCAGGATTTTATTCTTGATATTTTCTCTTCGCGGTGGGGATACAGCTTCAAATGTTGCTCTCCGTTTGAGCGACACCGAAAGGACCGATCATTTCTGCTGAAGTTATTTGAGTCATTATTTTTACTGTGTATATTCCGAGCCCAGCTTTTGGCGTCGGGGCATCATGCAGACTGTTCTTTTACGGTTTGTTTTCAAATTGAGCGCAGCCGACTAGGCTTTAACCGATTCACTATTCGGATTGCTTTTCAATCGATACAGCGCTAAAAGACGATACCAAATGTTCAAATGTCCCCGCAGTATTTGGCTCTGTCACTTTTCCGTAGATTTTAATGCAGTTTCCCCCCCTTTTGGCCGCCTCGGTTTCTACCTCTGCTGGTGGCGAGCTGAAAACCACAAGGCTCCCGTGTTCTTGTGCGCGCGACAATAGTTCGTTTTTTGATAATAATCCTCTGCTGTCGCCCTGCACCGTATGATGTATGAGAGTGTGGACGTGGTGGGACTGAACCCCAGCCCAAACCCCTTTTTAATGATGGATTACTACAACCAGAGCAGAGGATGCTTGATCCCAGAGAAAGGACTTGTGCCCGGAGCGCCCCATCCCTACAGTACCTCCATCAGAAACCAGCACTGGAACGGCTCAAATCACTGTAGGTGCCTTTTCCTGCCTCTTCAACTTATTTCTACTAATTAGGGAAGTTAAAGCCTCTATGTTCGTGTGTGCGTGTGTATTTATAGCCTATACCAAAAAAATGGCGTGTTTCCATTTGATTTTTTTTCTGTAATCACACGACAGTTTTGACTAATATCTGTATTATAAGGCCTTTATTCCCGTGTCACGCGTCTGTTTTATCTCAATTATTTAACCCCCTTAATATGTGCCAAATAGCGTTGCATGTTAGCGCCATCGCTGAGCTTCATAACTGCATTATATATACTTGACCCACTTTCGGCTCGCTTTCCTGCCTCACTGTGCGCCCAGGCTGGGTATTTTTCGGCGAGACTGCGGCGCACCGATCCAGGCCACGTTATCCAAAGCTTTTTGGCTCCCGAAAATGTGCATTTGATACAAACAACATTTTGCAAGCCATGCTAACATCGATCAGATCGAGCTGTCCTGCCAGTGTTATCCCTCGGTTCCTCTGGTAATCCGGACGGCTGCACACACACACACATAGGCCACAGAGTAGCACGGCCTCAGCTGGACAATCCTTAATGTTCCAATCAGACCTTGCGAAAATGTTCTGTATTTTAAACCAGTAGTTTATATTTGGTGCGCTCTTTGAATCGGATTTTGTCTTTCAATATCTTGACATTTTCCACCAGAACATACATGCTCGAACAAATATTTAAATTCTCACAATTCTCTCAATGCACAAAATTCATATTTATAGGCTCCTGTGACAAGGCTTTGTGTCACGTCTAAATATAGCATCTCAGTGTCTGATGGGGCTTTATGTTTGGATAAGTGATTTATTGTGTGTTTGTTTGATGTCCTTGTTTTCTTGGTTGGAGGAAGCACCGCCAGCCATTTGAGATTTGGCTTTATTGATACAGTATCTGCTGCAATAAGAGGATTTTATTGCAACAACAAAGTATCGCAGAGTCCCTTCCCATTCTTCACCTCAAAGGAGCTGCACAGCACAAAGCTCAGCAAGGCCTTTATAGAAGAGATAGCTCTGTTGTCTTTCACAGCTCAAGGAGTGTAAAAGGCAGGAATTTCCACAGGCTCTTAAGGGCCAATTTCCTCCTCCTCTCAAGACTATAGAAACACACGACAAAGGGAAATTTAAACAGGAATTTCGGGTGTTTGGAACAACAAAAACACCCAGAATGCTTCTGTTGGTGCTGCAGTCCCTCTCCCTCTATTTCTCTTTTTCACTGCTTGTTTTCCAAAGTCAGATGAGAGCACAAATTCTTGACTTAACGACAAGTCTCATACATTTTTCAGAGCAGATAAGCAGCGAGCTTGATAGTATTTATCGAACTGGCCCAGTAAATAGCCCTTGTGGCAGCATTGATTTAAACCATGTGAGCTTGTCTAGGGGAGACTGTGGGGGTTTGGCCCAGGAAAAGACCTCTGATCTCTTACTCGACTCCACATTGTGTTCCTCACCGGAGGAGTTGCGGGGGGAGTTTGTGTGTGTGAGCGGGGGGGTAGCATAGCTGCTCTTTGCCTTACTGCTCGAATGTAATAAAATATTTAGTGCACAACCACTGCTGGCAGTGGGTGTGGGGGGGTTAGAGTAGCGAGGCACAACGTCCTTTAGTGTCATCATGTGGCTTGTAGGCATATTGGATCATAGGGGTAGAAAATAAAAAAGACAAAACAGAGTAAGATTTCTTTTTCTTTTTTTCTCTTCACCTTTTTAAGCAGGAATCCAAACCAGTCAGGCTGAAAAGCACGAGACGATCTCAAAAACATCTGCTGGCTTCATCTTTTCTTTTTTCTTTTGAATACAAACTCCACAGGCTGTAGTTCCATGGTATGTTATCCTCTTGCATGTTGGTTTAGAAATGCATTGCTGCAGGAACTAAACATTTTTTCACCTCGTCACTGCTTTTCCTTTTTGGTCCCCGTTTTTTTTTCATCTTCACCACTTGGATCTAACTGTTCATTATAGGCTTTACGAATGAGCTCTCTGGCTCTAAGAGTGCACTCAGTGACATCTTCGCTGCAGGAAATGGCCTCCTGGACCCATTAAGTGGCCTGGCAAAAATCCAGATCATATGGGCGCTTCATTCTTGACTTTGTTCTGTCCACTTAATTTTTTTTTTTGACTGTTTCCCACTTACAGGCCGTGTCAGCAAGCCCCCTACAATCTGGTTATGTTCAGGGCAGCAATACCAAACCTTTATGGTGAGAAGGCTCTGGTCTTGTAGATTAAATGCACTTGATTTTTCACTGAATGCCTGTCCGAATCATGCATGAAAGAATGTGCACTGCCTTGTTCACATGACTGTCACATACTTAATGGGAGGGGGTATGAAGGAAAGAGGGATTGGATGGTGTAGGCTCAAATGCTCACCAGCGCATAGGCTTCTTGCTCTTTTGTTTTGTTTTTCTCAGACGATCCATGAAAGAAAGTGGTCACCTGGGTTGGCACTAGACGAGGCTGAGAGGAGAGCGAGCTTTAACTAGTTTGTCTTCCTAAGGCAGGGCCTTGCAAGTGGGCTAGTGGATGCGAACGCTATCTGTTTGAGGGGCAAGTGACTGGCAGCTTAATCTGACTCATGTGGTACTTAAGTGCGGAAGTTCTTTTGACTAGCAGGAGGCGAAGCCCGAGAAAAGCCAGATGGTGTTTTATTGTTTTTCTGTGCAAATGACTGTAAGCACAGCAGCAATTTCAGGCAATGACGAAGGGGGACATTACTTGTAGGGATTTTTTTTTTTTTTTTTTTTTTTTTAAGAAAAAGACAGTCTTCTAAGTGCAAATCCATGTGGGTTCTCTTTTTGCTCTCTCAGAGGCTGCAACGTCAGGCAGTGCAGCAAACCCCCTCCCTAAATGCTGTTCGGCAGAGCATTGGAAAAACTGTGGGTAATGTGTTTGGACTTAGCGCTGGCCAGCAGATTGGTTTTGGCCTGGTGAACAGACTACAAATATCACTTCCTCCCACTTTATTTGTATATGCAGATTTCGTTTGGTAAGTGTTTGCTTAGAATTGGGGGGGGTGGGAAAATTTACAACGGGGCAAAAACAGAGAGATGCTTGTCCTGTCCTGGAGAACGCTCAGTTTTTGACATTGAAGGGAGTTTTTTGTTGTAAAGCAGCGGAAGAAAAGGTCGTCTATGAAGGCAGAGCATGAAGTACAATATTTTCTCGAGGATTCCATGCAAAGCTGATCACAACTTCAGGAAAATTACAGCTTGTGATTTGGTTGAAACAAAGCAGTGATGGAAATTCCAGGCCTTAATATTCCTGAAACGCAGTGTTTGCCCTTAATGTCAGTGTCAAGTCCTTGAGCTTTATAATACCGCCTGCATGCACTTGAACGTCCATGCACGTCGATGCTTTGATGGACAGGCTGATGAGAGAGTGCGCCTTTCCCCCCTGGGGTTTTGTTGGTCCCTACTTGATGGAACTGGCAGGATGGATGGACAGCATTGAGGCAAGGTCCCCTGTTCTTCCAGGGAAAAGAGGCATCAGGCAGGCTCCTTATTGTGCCACGTCTGCCTAACCCCTTTCAGCCAATGCTGACAGTGATTTAGTAGCCTGAATGCCTGGAACGCTAACGGAGAGCGAGTGTGTGTATGAGTGAGAGATCAGTGTGTCCACAGAAACACGCCTGCTTTCACCTTCAGGTGAACATCAATAACACATTTTGTCATCAAAGTATGTTTGTAATGGCAAAGGGGTGAAACGAGTTCAACAGTGCTGCAGACGCTCTCCTGGGGGAGGCCACAGGGCAGCATTTCACAACCTGCCATCACTCCCTCCCAAAACGCCACCTTGCCGCCAACCTTCAAAGCTGTTGCTTCCCTTTTATAATGTGATTCACAGCCCTCTCAATAGGTGCCAGCGACCAGCGGATTCAGTCTAAAACAATACTTTCTCCATCTGTTTTTCTGCTAAATATATGATATATTGTGAATAATTTTCATACAAACTGCCAATGGTCATTCAAGCGGTAATATCCCTGAAAAATACATTTTAATTGCCTGAAACTAAAAATCCACCGTCTTCCAAGTGACAACAAACTCACTTAAGTCCCAATTTCTGCCCTGTCAGCTGGTATGGGCAGCGACTGAAATAACAACGCAAATCAATTGCACTTCATTCACACATTTCTGATTTGCAGAGCCAACCGTAAACCACAAAGTTGGATCTCTGTTTAAAATACTCCCACTCTTTATGGGCGAGGTGTTGTTTTCATAACAGCAGCAGTGCAAGAACGACGGATGATGAACAGACATTTGGAAAATTAAAACTAATATGTGACTTCTTCTATCAGAAACACATTTCACGTGTTAAAAAAGCGTGTGTGTATATATATATATATATATATATACACACACACACACACACACACACACACACACACACACACACACAAAAATTTGGACACAGTTTCCCATTCAAGTGGATGGGAAGTTATGTCCACACTATTGACTGGTACTGTTTATTTATATATATATATATATATGCACACAGAAGGGAGATGGACAGAAATTCCTGCCATTATAGTTAGATGGAGGCCATGCTGTAGGTCCTACCTTCTACTATGCTTGCTTCCCCATGTACTAAAAAAACTGGATTCATTGTTTACTAAATAGGACATGCCCTTAGGATTGGATGTTCACCATGACCCCATGGTTACCAGGAGCAACAGAGACCCGTGTGTTGTTGTTTTTTTCTTTTTTTTTTTGGTTGTAACTTTTGTTTAACAATACTTTGAGGAACTGTTTTTTTGGACACTGACAATGCTATAGGTGACTGGAAAAATATAATTTCTCCTGAGAGTGGCGCCTTGCAGCATCATTCTATATCGAGTATGTCAGAAATTCAACATATTTTTGTCTGGGTGGCTCATTTGTGAACAAACGAACACAGTCAGACCCGCCGATGGGCCCCAGCTTGTTTGTAGAGAGAATTAGCCGGAGGCATCAGTCAGAGTGTACTGTACACCACTTTGGTTTGAAGCTAAATCCCCAAACAAGGGTTGGTGTACACTGCAAAGCCCCTTTTGATGAGCAGAGCAGGGCACACAAAAGATCCAGGCAGTGTCATTGATTCATCAGGGCTTAAAGAAGGCAGCTGATTGCAGACATTGTGACATGGGGGCTGTAATCTCACTATCATTAATTACAGTGTCCCAGGAGTGTCTCCTGTTATACACACCCACACTCACATACAGGGGTGTGAGGGAGATTGAAACAGTTCAGGTTAAAGGGGGTTTCTACCCTCTAAAATATTCATAGCTTCTTCATTTAAATCAATTTGGCTCTATGGGGGCATTCGAGCGTCAACTGTCAGAAATTGAGCCGGGCCTGTTGTAATCACTTCTTTACTTATCTCTACAGATGGCTTGTTCGCAATGGGCTCTGCATGGCTAGCTCAGCAGGACATTGAGCTCTCTCACCGTCTCCCCCGTACCCCTTGCTCCCCCCCGGCCCATCTCCACGCCCCATCTTCATGTTTCATCCCCACCCTCTCATAATGGAACACACATAAATTCATCTAGGTATCGAACCAGGTACATTCATCACCCCAGAATTCATCTGCGAGGCATTTTTATTCCCAAAGTATCTCCTTTCTCACCCTGCTTCACGTCTCCATGGTTGCATTCTCCGCATGGCAAGGATGCACCAGGCAGTCGGTGTCACGATTAATCTTGAATGCTCGCCTGCCCTAATTTTTCCTCATATTTTACAAGATTTCTTGCCCTCCAACTCCCCTTTTACCAGCATCTGCTATATATAGAGTGATTACATGGAATGTTGCCTTGTTTCATCAGTTGTGGAGGGCCACTGGCTGCCTCTGCCTCTCCTGTGCAGTCTGCCACACACTCTCAGGCCACTAGCTTGAAGCCAAAGCACAATACAGCTGCCTCCACCAACACACGCTACCCCACTCTCCCCTTGGGGGCTTTTGTGTTAACATCACACAGATGACAACTCTGTACACCTCAAGTAGTACACACACACACATATATATATATACTCGATGCACTGCAATCCTCTTATTTAGAGAGCGGGACAGAAAATAGGGTAGAGGTTAGTATGCTAAAAATACAAGAGGCTGGCAGCGATCCTGCTGTCTAGACAAAAAATAGTACGTGTTGCTGCCGTCTCAGTCAGTGTTGTTAACTAAGGAGCAATAGGGAGCGCTCTGACCCAGCTCATGTTTGTGTTTCATGCGAGAAGAAAGTGGGACCTCTGAATCATTCACTTTCTGCCCACAAAGACAAGGCTCTCCTGGCTATGACTGCGCTTCTCACAAGTTAGCAAGGCCGCTCCCAAGATAGACAAGGTGGTTTCAGATGATCTCATAGCAGTTGAGAAGTGGAGCCTTTATTTTTCCCCGCTTTCATTATACCTGGTGTCGGTGTCTTTAACAGGCCCCCAGGGTACAAAGGGCAACTTTTAAGGAAGTCGAGCCCTTTCTGTATGTCGTCTTTTACAGAACCCCCTTTTTTAATCTTGTGTGTATTCTCCTCTTTGGTTCCCCCTAATGTCTTTTGTCTTCCTGGCCCAGCCTGCCTCAATATGGCCTCACTTAGGAGCTGAGGAGCTAGGCCTGTCTGGACACCACTCTCTTCTCTTTCCCACAGACCCTCTGAATCATTTCATATTCATTACGTGTCTGGATGCAGCCCGATCTCGACCGATGACATTTGACTCTTAAAGGCCCACCTGGGACCGGGATGAAATAGACTGCCAACAGTGCGGCGGAGGTGGGAAGGAAGAGTGGAGTGTCTGGATAGTGATGGATAGGACAGCGTGTTCGACTGAAGGAGGCAGACAGGCTCAGGTTACAAGCCGCTTGTTCCCTGTAACCCTGTTTGTGATATCAGCATTGTTATGAAGAGATGCGAGAGATACCCTGTAGCCGAGCAGCACAGAACACGTGTAGGTGAAAAGAAGAGGCTGAAACAAGTGGATCCTGTTTGCAATGAACAAAGCCAGTGTGTTTAAAGGGAGGTTGCTCCGGCATCAAGCAGGCCCTTCATTTCAGAGAGATGTATTATCTAACCTTTGCTGCGACCCGTGGTGTCTTATCTGAACCATTGTTAGTGAAGGAGAGAGGGAGATAACTGCTTGTTTGATATCACAATAATTAAGTTGCCATGTCAGATTCCTCGGAGCAATCATTGTTCTGTGTGGAATAAATACTACACCAGCCTGTTTGCTGAGTCCCGCTAGGGTTAAGTTGGTGGCCTACTGCTGTTTGTTTCTGAACGTCTCTCACTCTGAGACAATGCACTGGGAATGAAACTTGAGATAAAGCCCTCTGCATGAGAGGGTCCCTCCTCTTTAGGTGACACCAGACAGGTCAACTTTTTTTTTAGTCTTTTACCCATTCCTAGTCACCTTGTTTTCAAAAGCCCTGCCAGCCTGGACGTTCCTTCAGATCAGGGAAGCGGGTGAGCCGATTGGGAAATATGCAGCACTTCGAGTGGAGAGGGCATATTTTGTTATTCCACGTGATTTTTCAACAGTAACCCGAGGAAAGGAGGGCTGGTAAAGAAAGAATGAACAGGGGTATTTGTGCAGTTGCTAAATGATACAGCCGAGAAGTCTAAATTACTTATTCGGTTCCTATTTCAAAGTCGTGCATTTATTTGTTTTCAAATCTTCAAATCACTTTCTTAACCATTTGCACACTTTACACACAGACTCTCTCTGCTATGTGGAGTGTAAAATCATGTATTAGAGGCTCTCTCCCTCCTGCTCCTGCTCCAGCCAGGGAGCTGACTAATGCTAAAGGTGACAGCAGTTTGAACCACAGTAGTCAAGTTGCACAGAGTGGTGCCCTGTTGAACCAGTGACCGGCCTTCTTTTTCTAGAAGCCATGTTTTTCTGTGCAACGACCATGACGCACTGCCGGCTTTGCTCCTGTGCCATACGTGGGGAAACCTTTGCACTGTGCTGGTGCCACTGTAACAGCTCCACAATAGAGCTGGATTATTGTGTCTGGACTGTCGGCACCTCTCAGCTGACAGAATACGAGAGGGAGAGAGATCTCCAGAATGAGGAGAGGAAGAGGCCACCGGGATGACCTTTTGATGGTTCGATGTCGTTTTTTTTGTGTGTGTTTTTTTGCTTTTTGTTTTTGGCCTCTTCTCCTTCGAACAAAAAGTGGTGGCGAGGGCATGGAGGAAATAATGAGCATGAGGAATGAGGAAATACGTGAAGGCAAACGGAGAGAGAGGGGGAGAGGCTTTGCTGGTTGGCTGATATTATTAGTCTTCTAGTGAGACTGATGGAGCTTTGGCCTGCATCCAGTGACTGCCAACATGGCAGCACTGACAGATTGAATCTGGTTCAGAATGAACTAGATGCCCATATTGTTTAGCACATTTCAACATTTGCCTTTATCTTTATGCATTCCTCACTCCTTTCATTCTTTTATTTCATATCAAGTGTCATGATAAGAAAAAGGTTCTACAGCGGTTTTTTTAATAACCTTAATTGGTGTGACCCAGTTGCATTGAAAAAAACAGTTTCCACTGTGTAACATTTTTCTGTGCTATATTAAATATATTAAACATTGTGGGCAGATAGATGGAAGCTTAAGCCGACCTTTGCTTCTTACTTGGTACCTTGCGTGCAATCTGCATGGCTGCCCAAATGTGCTCTTTCTGTTCTACAGGCAAGAGTGGCAACATTAATCTTCCCAGCCTATGTGAATTATGGATTGGATGTAATGCAGCGATTAGACGCACACATCTACACTCACGTTCCCCCCCCCCCTGCTGCAGCGGTGACCAGCTAGCTTCCCCTCTGCACTGTGAAAGGGTTTCCCCTGGCTGCACAAGAAAGTCTAGCCTGCAGTGCTGCTCCCTAACCCGACCACCTAGTCTCATCCTCTCCTCATCGCTCACCTCTGATCAACCTCCACAGCTACATACGTCCTGAAGCTGTAGCAAAAGAAGAAGTCTGTTCTTGTACTTGGGCTCGCTAAAGCCTTTCAGTGCTATAATCCCCAACACCCGTAAGAGATGCATGGGAATCTCGGTCAGCTGACTCTAAAGAGGGAGGAAGGGAAGAAGGAACTATGGCGAGGCTGAAGCATTTCATAAATCCTGCTGGGATACTCCTTGGGCTTGACATACCCCATCCCAAATGCCCTCACTGCTTAGCAGGAAGGTCCATCACTGGCTTCCCCTGATCAGGCCTACTTGGGACTCTTTGATCACATTGTGGAAGCAAGTGAGCTTGCCCACTGCCTGACAGACGGAGAGCTCCTTGAAGCTGAAGGTTGGGGAGGTGGAGTAGGCTTCAGTGGAGAGGCTTAATAACTGTATTAACATCGGCGGCTCCCTCAGGACTCACGCCTACACGGCAGCGGGGGGAGGGCAGTGCAAAGCTGCCTTCTCACAGCTTTAATGCCCTGCCCTAATTTTCCGTCTTCTCCCGACACCTTTTTCTGCCTTGGTTTAAATTCAGTGTGACGTAAATCAAGACAGATTTATGCAGAAATTGTTATATCTGTCCATTTGTTCATTACAGATTGACATTTATGTTGTTGTTTCAGCCTTAATTGTATCTCATCACACTGAACAAACGGGCTCACAGAGGTATAATATTATAATCGACTTTGAATTGAAAGTACTTCACTCTCTCCTCACCTGTGTGCGCCGCTATTCATGACAGTTCCCCTTATCCCTTGAATTATACATCGGAAACTGATGCATAATTGATAGGCCCCACTTAGCTTAATGGGCAGAGTTAACAGAGACAGGCCTGCGTTCCTACTTGCGGTGGAACTGGGTCGCAACACACGGCACCCAGACACCCCTAGGGTCACGATGAGGCCTGGGTCACAAGGCGGAGAGACGTAGCAGTTAGCAGAGGCCAGCCAGGGTTAAATGGACCCCAGAGGGAAAGAGGACAGGAAGGGAGAAGTGGGAGCATTAACACCAGGCTCACCTGAGGGCTCGGCTCAGGTTCCTTCCATTCATTGTTTGTGGCAGGCCTGTTTACTAGTGTGTGCTTGGGCAGCAAGCTTGGCCCTTTACATGCATGCAAACATTCGTGTTTTCACACTTCGAATTTTCACAGCCGGAGGAAGCGTGAAAGCGTATAACAATTGACAAACCACAATTTCCAGCAAAAAAAACAAAACAAAACAGTGATTTCTTTTGAGGGTGTTGTTTTTGTGACCAAAATGTAGTCAGGTAAAATGTGTCCTTCTAATCAAAGATGTATTTAATTCTATCTGAAAGACTTTTTTTTGGACTGACTCCATAGAGAGAGATCAACATTATCTCACTAACACCAGTACGCTGACTGGTGGGCGCCCTTATATCACAGGAAATGGTGTGTGTGTCTGTGTCTGTGTCTGTGTCTGTGTGTGTGTGTGTGTTTGTCATGATCAAATGGCTCCCCTCAGGCAACATTGAAAGGTCAGGGATCCATGCAGGAAATTAGTGTCTGTGGAGGCACAGTCAACACACACGCATTCAGACACAGGGAGAAGAGGAAAAGCACAAACCATACTAGAGGAGGCTAAACATGTCCTTCATTAAATTCTAGCAACATCCCACTGCGCTCCCTTGATGGCTCTGCCTGCTCCCATCAGCCAATTTTTTTCCTAAGCACTGAGCTAACTTCACCTCCCGGTGCTATCGACAAGTACTCACTCTTTTTTTTTATTTTATTGTTTTTTCTGCATTAGCCTTGACACTAAAGACAAATGAGTCTGCCTCTCCCCGCCCACTCATTCTACCCTTGCTCTTTTGCCCAAATCTTCCACTCACCAGCCCCCTGACACCTCACGTCAGATGGCTGAATCAAACGTGTGTCATCCGTCATCATTAGAGGCCACGAGGTGAGCGGCGGCTGGCCGTGCAGTTCAGACTAAGGTGTTTGAGGCTACGATTGTCATCTCACTTTGTGCCGAGGACTTTGGTCAGGTCTGCAGCCCAAGTGTTGCGACGTATCTTCTGTTTGTGTATGTGCAGCTAAGTTGTTTTCCTCTTTGTCTGGCTATCCTAAATATGTCAGCTGTCTCCTGTGGGTCTTAAGGCCATTTTAACCCCTGTGCTGACCTAGTAACCCCCTCAGGTTCCAGCATCATTAAGCTCTTTAACAGACTTGTGACAAGATAATAGCACTCTTGCTGCTTCTTCTTGTTCACACCCTTGCACATGCCTCCATTTACATCCACAATAGTATGCTTTTGACATAAAACCTGACACTGGTACCTTCAGCTAATTTATGAAGGCTACTGTCGTCATTATGGGTTTTACTGGAGTACGCTACAGGAATGCACGTAAGCCTGCCGAGGCTTGAACGCGGACGTTAATCACAATCAAGTTAAACTATTAGCCATAACTTGTGTTGATGAGTACGTGAAGCGACAAACCTAAATGGGTGGTCTGGATTTTTAAGAGAAATGTCCTGGTGAGAAAGGCCCATTATTTAGCATCAGTGAGCACACGCTCTCATCCACCCCGAGTCACGCAATACTGCACTCACGACCTCTCCCCCACTTCACCAGCGATGCCTCTGTTCTGAGGCTGAGAAGATCCAACCCTCGTAGTCTATTCCCCCGTGATTGACTATTGTGTTGTCCACAGAGAGAGGGGGAGGAGGGGAGAAGGGAGAACATGAGTAGAGAGAGACAGTTTAACATGACAAAGCCGATCCCAGGTGATCCTCTCTTCTCCTCCCCAGATCCTTACGAGCCGCTTCTCTTTCTCCCTTCTCCCTTGATCCCTTGTTTCCCCCCTTTTACTTTCTGCCCCCTCCCGGGCCCCTCCACGTCCACTTCAGCCCTCTAATGCAAATTGCCCCGTGCCCCCCTGCATATTTATGACCTGCTTCCTCCTCTGTTACGTATGCGCTTAAGAAGGGAGAGCCTTGAATTCTGCCAGTCACATTGGATTAGCGAGTATCAATGGTCAGATAACCTCTCTGTTAGAGTGAGTGAAGAGCAAACACTCGAGCATAAGCATTCATGAAGGGCTTTGGCCTTCAAACACTGTATGTTGCACTTAGCTCCACAAAGATGAACAGGGTCTGGTTAATGTGTATAGATGTGATTTCAGCCCAGGCGGCCAAAATCGTTATCTATGAAATGTGTTTTCCAGTATTTTTTCCCCACCTATGATTGTTTTTAAAAGCTGAGGGTTGAAATGTATTTATGGTCTCCCCACTAATTTGAATAATCTGTCATAAATCTTTATACTAAAATGTTGATAAAAGATCATCACAGTTTTCCAGCACTTCTCTCCAGCACTGTAGGATTGCTTTAAAAGTCACAGGAATATTTTCAGGCCTCTGACCATCGGACTCCTTATCACTCCTTGTAATGATATGGAACTTTTTTGATTTTATGCTGCTGCACTTGTTCTCACTCGTCGAGAAAATAGAGCATCGTTCAATTTACTGAAATGTTAACTTCAGAGGCGTTTTTATTGGACCACACAGTGAGTTTTGGGATTGGCTCGGCACCGGGTTTAATCTTACTTTGGCACCTTCCTGGCTCCTAGAATGTATGAGTGCAGTTTGTTATCACAGAAGGAAGAAGCTTGCACACTGTCATCCACTCTTTTACATTCATATGATTAACCAATGCGCGCGCACTGTAAAAGAGAGGCTTAATGTTTCATGAAGGCATTTTCACAGCAAGAGCGGTAACATTAAACAGTTGGTAGAAATCTGCCGTTTCGCTCACGTATGTTAATGTTATGATCCAAATGACAACCTTGACTTTTCATCATTTACCTCAGGTATCGCAGCTTTAAGTTTCTTCTGGGGGTGGTGTATTCATTCACTCGGGGAGGGTTGACAAAAGGAGGTTACTCCCTCTCCAGTTTCGCTGTCAAGAGTGTGTCGAGAAACCAACATACCAGCATGCAGCGCTTTTATTTTGGGCCTGCTTTTAAATGTTTGCCTTGCGTGTCACACTCCTCCTCCAGTCCCGTCGCTCAGCTTCCTCTCTCCCCCTCTTCTCAGATGCTCTCCTCTCTATCAACTCCCTTTTTTTTCTTTAAAAAAAAACAACTTGCAGCCTTACTGTCGCAGCTCCCTGTTCTCCCTGACCCTCTGTCTCTTAATGTGGGTCAGCTGATAGTTTACAGCTACTGTACATGTGATCACCTCCTAAACACTAATGTACAGTTGCAGATCCACTGAAGGCAAACACTTTATGTATTTGTCATATGATAAACCAGAGGCTTAATTATACATGCCTCCGCAATGTGATCAAACCCAAAGGAAAAGGCTTGCTAATCATGGGTTAAATTTCTTTCGCTCTTTGTAGTGATGAAGCTTCAGCGTTGCACGTAATGTAGACATTTTTTCTCTGCACAGAAAAATGCATTCATTGAGACCACGGCCTGTCAGACCTCCTAATAGACTGTCCACGATTGCTCAGAATCTATACTATGACGCGTTACACTCTGCTGAAACATGCCGCTGTGCCTATCCACATCCTGGCATTGTCTGGCCGGCACAGGCTGCCTTTTTGCCCTCTTGTGCTCGCCACCATGTCCCACACCATCGGCTCATGCCAATATCTCCGTTCGTCCTGTGGCAAGTGCCAACTCCCATGGTCCCACTGTCAGTCAGCAGGCATAGACAGCTGCTGGGTAGAGTTACACCATATTACTCACGGTTGCAAAGGAACGTTGTTGCCAGGGAGCGTGTGTTTTTGTACTGCAAGATAGCTACCATCGACTTTTTTTTTTTTTTACACAATTAGATCCAGAAACATTGAAGTGCTTCATAGGATATATGAAACCTTGTCATGGTTTAGATGTACTGTGAGTTATGAATTTGTTAAAAGTGTAATTAAGTGAAACAAAGGCTCTTACTTGGCTGCAGACCAGCTACGATCAACATGACGTTGCTGTTTCAAGTTTAGTCCCTGCAGTCCTCACCTTTGCCATCTTCTCTCTCTCCCTTGCCACCCCTCCCAGCTCCCTCCCCTCGTGCTCCAGTTTGTCCACACATGTTCTGAGTTCCTTCTCCATTTGCCGGGGCAGTAGTGATAGGAAAACCTGGTGTGTTGTTATTTCAGAGGCCTGGCAGCATGGAGAGGGAAGTTATCTTGGGCCTCTGGAGAAGGGCTTGGGAACATTGTGGGGGCTGCTGGCTTGATAAAAGCCAGACGTGGCCTAGACAAGAACACACTGATACTCACACGCACAGGCTCTTGTGGACATGCAGACAGTAGATATCACGAAGCATGCACTCAAATATTCAAACAGACGGACGCACTCTCTTGCGCTACCATGCACATTTAGAGTTTCTGCGTTCCCAAAAAAGCAATCGAGCAGAAGAAGTACAGTGCGTACAGTTTCAACTCACAAAGATGTAAAGAGGTCATAAATTACTCTCTGCTAAACACAACCGAGTGTTTCCCCTCTTTTTGAGGAGGGATCGTCATAACAGGCATGAAGGACTCCTTACTCTACACTCCCTTGCCCTTCAGCCTCTGCTCAGACCCTCATCGATCATCATCTATGTGTTTTGCTTTTTGTAACACTTTACATGGGGGAATTACTTTGGTGCAAAATGTGGTCTGAGAGCTAGCGTGGGCTTCAAAGATACTCACACAGTCATTTAAGACCTTAAGCTGTCAAATCAAATTTTTTTTTGTTCTCTGTAACAAATTAGAATATCTTCAGTGGCTGCAAAACAGCAGGTTGCCATTTGTCTCTAATGTGCAACAAAACATACCCTTTAGGTGGAAGTGATGTCATTTTCCAGAGAAAATTACATTTGAATCAGAATAAGATGCCCCTCCTACCTTTACACAGAGTGCAGTAGTGTCATATGCATGAAGTAAAAAGAAGGAAAAAAAGCATGATGATAAACCATATGTCATGCCATATCTTGTCTTTTCTTAAAGTGCCGTGATTGTGCAACTCTCAAAGTATGTTCCCATTTTGCTCAGTGATTCATTATTTGTGACAGCCCCCTGTATCTCCCTGCTCTCCCCCTTCCTTCTCCTTCTCCCTCTCCCTCTCCCGCTCGCTAATTCAGAAAGTAGAATGCAAGCTATAGCAGCTTAGGTGGATCACAGCCAGACATGGGGATCCTCAGTAATCCTCCCAACACTCTCTCACTGTAGCACACACACGTCATGCAATTCGTAATAGGTATAATATGAGTAGTATCAGATGCCCTGCTAGCATGACAGACTTCAGAATCAAAAGCAATCTGTTAGGCAACAAAATACCATATTTGATTTAATCGGGATTTATTTGCATCTTCAAGTGGATCGGATGTTAAGTGTTCATGTGTTTGATACCTTTAAGGCCCTTTGCTGACATGATCAGCAGCTTGATGCTTTAAATGTGTAAAAAAAAAAAAACCTCCGTTGCAAGACAAATCCAGTCTATGTTTGTAACGATCGCTGACAATGCTCGTCTGATATTTTTGTAGAAATGTGAACTAGTGTCATCCGTGCTCCGGTCTAAATCCCACGGCCCCCCAGGTATGCCAGCGATGCGTCCTGTGACTTCTACATCATATATGATGTGCGTTATAGCTATAGATGAGAAGAGGAGAACGTCAGACTCTTGAGTGAGACGGACAGGAATAAGGGGGAGATGAGGGGTGGTGGGAGAGAGGGGTGAAGAAATGTAGTTTCAGTGAATATGGGAGGTGTGAGGCTCGCTGTCTGCTCTCTCGCTCCATGTTACAATCCACTGGCTCTCCTCCTCCTGTGTGTGTGCGTGTGTGTGTGTGTGTGTGTGTGTGTGCGTGTGCATGAGTTTTCACATATGCCTGTCTGCCCTGCCACCAAATTCCTCCCCCCCTCTCCCATCCAATAACTGTTCACACTCTGTGTTTAAGCACAAACACACCACACTGTCGCTCCCCTCACAGCTGTCAGTCTGTGCGTGCCTGCTAGTGTGTGATTGAGCACACACGCCAGGTCATATTCGGATGGCGTGCGTTGGTTTGCTGTCAGTAATCAGTGTGAAAGGAGCGAACAGAGCCACTTCTATTTTCAGCGGAAAGCTGTTATGATGCTTTGTTAGAGAATGGCAGGATTTCCCTGTAAGCAAGGAAATGGTCCGATTTCCCCCCTTCAATAATTGAAGAGTGCTGACCAAGCATTCCTGCATGTGTGTTTATCGTTTTCCATGCTGCTTACCCACATTCCTGACATGGAAACCAGAAATAACGTCTGAATATTAAGCAAAAGTCAAGCACTGCGTGTGAGTGGTGTCGGTCAGTTTCACGGAACTTTAAAGCTTTTAAGTTACTGCCAGTCCTTTTTTTTTATGGACATGAATGATACATTGCCAACAACTCCCAGGGTTTAGAGAGGCAGTCGCTATCCCTGAGGCTGTTACATTGGCCATCCCACTTCATTATTTTAACCAGACTTCAAAGTGAGCCTTAATGCAGCAGCCTGTGGCATGGTGGTCTGTCTGGTCTTCTGCAGCGCACTCACTGCACGGAAAGACAAATGGACCTTTATATGTTCTTCAATGTAACTTACACATGGTGAGCATGTGTGTGTGTGTGTCCCGATAACCTAATAGAAAGCAGGGGGGGGCACAATGGTCCACGATAGAGTAGGAAGACCCTGTCATAGCCCCCCTCCTCTCCACCTGCCTTCATTTTTTCCAGTTCTCCTCACCACAATCCAGCCAGCCAAGCAGCCAGCCTGCTAATGTAGTTAGCTTCCCCCTAATGATGGTGAAATCTCATTAATATGCTTCACAGCTGGGCCCGGTAACCAGTGGGGATGAAGGTAATCAAATCTCAGAGGACTAACCCAAAGCTGAACCTCAAGAACTGCTCGGCAGCGCTGGTCCGAGACGGCCCACAGTCTGAAGGCTTGATAATAGCCGGTGGGCTCGTGTGTGTGTGTCTGTGTGTGTCTGTGTGTGTGTGTGTGTGTGTGTGTGTGTGTGTGTGTGTGTGTGTGTGTGTGTGTGTGTGTGTGTGTGTGTGTGTGTGTGTGTGTGTGTGTGTGTGTGTGTGTCTGTGTGTCTGTGTGTGTCTGTCTGTCTCTTGGTCTTGATGCCGTTTGAAGTGCTGATGCTAGCCAGGCTATCTAATGTCAGTATTACAGCTCAAGCCGGTTCATTATCACAATAGATTCCGTTTCAGTCTTGTGCATCTTTGTCCATTTAAGTCTGGGCACGCGGTAATTGCTCGTGGAGGATGTGGCCGTGAGTGAGTGAGCGAGTGAGTGAGTGAGTGTGCGGCTACTCTCTTAGTGCACTTGTGGCTCGTGATGTATGCAAAGTGAATCTGAAGAGTGGCATGACAGACCACTCACATTCGAAGTTGATTTAATCGCCAGCGCTTTGGCTTTGAGTTCGAGAGCACCACGCTACATTAAGCCCTTAAGATATATGAGTGTAACACACATACCCACTTACTGTGCGCGCGCGCACACACACACACACACACACACACACACACACACACACACACACACACACACAAGGGTTGTGTATAATACTTGTCTGTTGAATAAGTAGATTAAATCTAGGGCTCTGACACAATAGTCAACAATCATTTCAATACATGCAGTACTTAAAATGTGCCAAATGAACTTCCTAGTTTGTAGCCATAGCCAGTGATCAGATGTGAAATAGACACAGTCTTCTGTAAATGGACTTCTGCTGTTTCAACACAATGCACTGTCATATTTGTTTAGCCTGGTTACACCTGACAGCCGGTTGTGTTTATTCCTGAATCAGGCCTTGTGGTCTGGTTCACAACAATTGCGGCGACCATGCGGTTTTTGTTTCGCCTCCTCACCAAAGAATAATAGATTCCTTATCAGAAAGTCCTCACTGTTTCTCATTTAAAACATTGATCCCAGAGTTGATGGTCCCCGTGCTTCCATCCCTCAGCAAAGCAGGGCGTTATTGTATATTCTTTCTAGCCCTCTCTTGGCTCAAGCTCTGATATTCTAGCTGTTGCCCACGTATTAGTTACTGTGGCGACTTTGCAGGCTCCGGAGGGGCTCTGGCTTTGAAATCTCGCCAGGCACACAAATTCATAGCGCTAACATGTTGCAATGATATCGAGGGAAGCTCTCTAGGCGAGTGTGAGTCAGTCCTTCCAGGGTTTTGTGCGTATGATTTTTGTTGAACACACAATAGACTGGCTTGTATGATGGTTGGTGTTGATCAGAGCTTGGATGTAGACTGGTGTTGAGTAATGCGAGGATGAGGGCTGCTGAAGGGCTAAGTAGCTCTGTCCCCTCTGCTGATTTTTTTCTGCCTCCCTGTCCACAGGCCTGCCATTGTTTTACTCCATGCCTCAGCTTGACAAGCCTCCAGAAGCCAGCCATTGTGTTTAATTGCAGTCGCCAGCCCCCTCACAGACTCTTTTCCTCGTGTCCCAGATTTCTATGGGTGCTCTCATTAAGACTGTGTATTCTGTATGCATGTTTATGTGTGTGTATTTGTCTGATGGGGCTTTTTCTAATGACTCCAGGAAAGCCCTTAGCCCGTGTAAATGTTGGGATTGATGCAATTTTTATGTGTGGGTGGGTCGGTGGGTGCCACATCTGTGTGTCTACGTGTTTCTAATGAAGGCAGCTTAAATGTGGATGAAAAGGTCTGTGGTCACACTAATAATGCAGGGCTGTAATCAGTCCACATGAAGAGAGGCAGAAGAGCGAAGGAAACTGTGAATGTTTTCTGTTTTTTTTTGTTGTTTTTTTGCTAATGAGAAAATGTGCCATGTTATGTAAGGGCTGCTCCATTTAAGTTTAATTTGTTTGACATGAGCGTGTTGACTGCATTTTCCCAGTGGCATGGGAAAAGATGGCCAATAATGACACCAATAAATCGGCAACAAGAAGCAGAGGGCCTCCCAACAATCTGCCCTCACTCTCACTAATTCTTTTCTTCCTTTTTTCGACCACAATTTAAAAAAGTTTTCCCACTGCTGTTCGCACACTTGTCCTAATATAGCACAATTATTGATTATGAGCATTTGAGTTGTCCTCCACATCAAATGCATAGCTGCTTTACAGCAACCCCAAATCAATTTTTGTTTGTTTTTTATGTTTATTGTTCAAACATGTCTCTTTTCCTTTTTTTTGGGACCTCTCCATACATCTCCACCCTATATCAGAAAGGTTTCTCTTCCTGCTTTTTCCTGCTGCAGTTGCAAATATGTCCCCTGAGTTATCACAGCAGAATCTCTGTTCAGGAAAACAAACCTCAGATTGCTTGTCATTGGACGTAAAACCCTGGGCCTCATACATTTAATCTCCTCTGATCCCAGACCTGACTGGGTGTCGCTATAAGGTGTTGCAATGCGAGCTATATTGCTCTTTAGCTTAACTGTCCCTGTCACCTGAAACCCACTTGGATATACTGTGAGAGATAACTTGCAGGCTTTTGAGAGGCTAAAATTTGTGTCTATGCTGCTCCATTTTTCCAGGAGGCCTTCAACACGTCTGGTCATCAGTTTGGTTTATTTTAGTTGTTCTGAATGTAATCCTCCTCTGCACATGAAAATTTGCGACCTGAAACCCAAGCACAGACACTATAAACAGGTAGGAAAGCATGCATGGAAGAGAAAATGAAGGAGTTAAACTGAATTCTTACTTCATGTTGCCCAATGTGCGCGAGGATCAGATTTGTATGCGTTGTGTCAGGAACCAGTGGGAGCTTGCGTAGTTTTGTTTTGTTTGTATTAAATGCAGTGTGTTCCCAGTCGTACTACGGGGCCTGCTGAACCAACCCTCTCTGTTAAATATAGATGGCTTATTTACACTGGAGCACTGAGCTGCGAGCAGCTTCCCAACCTCTGCAGTCCTTTCTCTGCACATTCTACCTGTATTCATATGAATGGAAACAGGAAACATGAGTTCTAATTTGCACTATAATAGAGTCTTGAATGGCTGTTTGTCTTAAGGCTACCACCACTGATGCTAAGTTAGTCTTATTTTTCTTCATAAAAACCCCCCAAAAAAACACACGCTGTAAAACAGTTGATGTCATAAGTCAGCTTCATATTTGCAGAATAAACACTCATGCTAGCTCAAAATGTCACCGTTAGCAAACAGGGATTATACGCTTATTTAATCAGCTTCAGGCCACAGGGGGCAGGTCTGTGCTGAGAATGTGTGTTTTTATATTTGATTAAAGAGCTGTGTTTTGTAACACAGGATATTGAGGTCAAAGTCCAATACATATTACATGAAGGCAGCAGCAGGATACTTCCCTACAATCTCTTTGTGTACAAGCACACAAAACACGGGAGCTTAAAGTGCCCACATGTTGTTTAGTTTGTGATAGAGAGTGTATTCAGCCCATTGTGTTCCGTGTGTTGTCGGATATTGCGTAAGGAGGAGCTGAAGTAGATGTTTGGCGAGGAGGTGTTGTCCTTCCTCCTCAGAAGCGTATGCTTACAATCGAGATTTCTTTGATTGGTTCAGTGTGTGCTTTATCCATGGATATTTCAAGTATTCATACTTCAAAAGACGAGACAATTTAGAAAAGATAGGGTAAAAAAAAAATACAACTCCAGGCTTTGTATCGTCGGAGAAAACCTGTCTTTGAATTGCTTCTGGCGAAGCAGCGTCTTGCGCAAGCCCATAATTTCAGCTGGGATGAGAATACTCCGCAGAGGCTGCTTTCACTGGTGCTTTGAAGATCTGTGTGTGTGTGTGTGTGTGTGTGTGTGTGTGTGTGTGTGTGTGTGTGTGTGTGTGTGTGTTTTATGGAGATATTTTAACTAATCTGGTCTGTGGTGGATCTGAAATCAAGAAATCATGCTTGCATTTTCAGCTTTATTGGTTTTCCAAACCCATTGTCAGAATGAGAGTACCGTTGGTTCTTGAACATCCCTGTGTGCGAGTGTACTTGTGAGGGTTTGTGTTCACCCCCCCCTGATATCGATCAGTGCTGGACGTCTGTGATGTCAGCGCTCCGTATGATCGTGTCCGCTAACCCCTCTTGTCACTCTCCATTCTCCGCAGCGATAGAGACCCAGAGCACCAGCTCAGAGGAGATTGTGCCAAGCCCGCCCTCGCCTCCCCCACCGCCCCGCGTCTACAAGCCCTGCTTTGTGTGCCAGGACAAGTCCTCAGGGTACCACTATGGTGTCAGCGCCTGTGAGGGCTGCAAGGTGAGACGCCCGGCCTTCCTTTGAATCTGCCAAGCAAGCAAGATGTTTGTCAATCTTGTAACCTTTATGTGATTTGCAGTGGGTAAAAAAAAAAAAAAAAAAAAACTCGGGTCGTCAAAGCCTAAGATGAGAAGATGAAAGTCGTTTTTGAGTATTTCAATGTTTAAGGTTGGAATTTGATTCACTGCTTTTTCATGGGGAATTATTTACTGACACTATCGGTTGATCTATTGAGTTGTGCAATTATCAATATGCATTGGACAAGCTGCTGTCACCTATTTCAACACTTAAAAATACCAACCTGTATCTACACACACTGTAAAGACAATGTGTGTATGATGGACTTTACCCAGATAATGTACAGTATGCAAAACTTTGTCATGTGTCAAGCATTGTGTCTAATCGTATCAGCTTTACTAACATACCCACGTCAGCCATCTGTTATCGATACACAGGTGCTGAAGAGGCCTCTTCACCCCCACCTGCTCTGTTATCAGCTGATAGTAGCCGTGTGCAACTATAATACGTCCATGTTGCTGTGAGCACACAGACCTCTTTATCTTGCTTCTGTAAGCTCAGAGGAGGATAGAGATGAGGACGTGGTTCTGTAGGACCTAATGTAAAGTTACTGCCAGGCGCTTACCTTATATCTCCATAATGCCAACACTCACATATCACCTTGTTTTATTTTGCGAGGCGACCATGCATTCCTGAATGTACTGTATCAGAAGTATGTAAATCCTCCTGGCACGGTTTTCTCACGACGGCAGCCCTCTGCAAAGCAATAGGAGGGTTGGAGTGGTGCTGGTGGTGACAGGTGCCTGCTAGACCCTCTGACTTATTGACTGTACAGCCAATACTGTGTGTGTTTCCATATGTGCAGGGATGGGAGTGGTGTAGTGGAAGAAAGGGGGTTGGAGCAGAGAGGGGGAAAAAGCCATGCTGAAGAAGGCGGGAGGCAGTAGCAGTAAAAAAAAAAAAAAAAAAAGTGAAAGTATGAAGGAATGTAGAAATGCAGCTAAATATGGGAGAGACTGCAGGGAGTGAGATAGTGGGAGTGAGAGAGAGCAGGCTGTACTCTGGGAGGTATGAATAGCTAGAGAGAAGTGGGGATGGTTGGAGGGGCAGCAGATTAGAGGGACGGGGTGCAGGGGCCACAGCTGAACTCACTGACACCAAGAGAGAGATGGTCAGTGCATGGGAGCAGGGGGGGGCAGGGGGGTGACTAAAGAATGCAAAGGGAGGAGAGCACAGAAAAGCCAGGAGTCTGGCGCACACACACACACACACACACACACACACACACACACACACACACACACACACACACACACACACACACACACACACGTACAAACATATAAACCTTTTACAAAAACCCTCCATGAAACCTAACCTGCTCCCTAAGTCCAATTTGAAAGAGTTAACGAGGAAATTGAAAGGCTGACCCCAGCGCTGCTTTATGGGCCCCGTTGATGCTCGAAATATCCGCAAATTAAAATTTGAGAATTTAAGCTTGTGAAATTTCTAAAATTATCTTCTGTGCAGTGTTATGTAGACACGCTAAGACTGAAGTGAATTCATATTATATGTTTTATTTCCTTACCTAATCATATAAAGTCCAGATTTTTTTTTTTTAGGTTAGTTGGAATATCCAACAAAAAATATGACACAAATCTTTACTGTACAGACGGACAAAAGAGCCAAGGACATGAGGAGAGGTAGCTGATTACTACTCATGTATTCTGACTATAGGTCTGTTTGTGCCCATGTGTGTGAGATGTTTGGATATATGACGAATGATGAAATGGTGTTTAGCAACTTTGCAGCCCACTCTGTCCATTTCACATTGCTGCCCATTGCCTAATACAGCGTAATAAGTTAAATAATAAGGCTAAATCAAAGCTCCTGGTGTCTGTCTGTGTAGCCGCGTTAGACCAATACAGAAATATGAGTCGGTGTAAAACACCTCAGGTTATTTTGTAATTGAGGGCCATCTGCATAAGTGCAGCATTGAACTGAGGGCTGATTGATTAGCCATTAACTGTTTATGGATGTGACGTTAAAATGTTAAAACTCAAGGTATGAGCTGTAAATATTTGTAAATATTATTATTATTATCTACAGAGGGGACATTTATTAGATGGATGCAGATGTGGTTTGACAGCCCTTCAGAATGGAAAAACTGTGATATCTGTCGTTTTTATTGACACTGTGTGTATGTATGTATGCATGCATGCATTCATGTGCAACAGTGCATCAAGTCAAGGATGAACCGGGAAGATGGGTGTCTTGTTCATCTTTATTTTAAATGGCAAACGAGTTGTTTTTAAAATAAGGTTTTAAAATGGAGGAGTTGCTTTAAACTTGTCTGACCATTTCATGCCACCGTGTCTCAAGAACACAACGAAACAAACCGTTTTTATTGTTTTTATTTGATTATGAAAATGAGTGAAAACTCGGAATACACCAGAAGTTCACCTGCTAGCATCCGTCGCTAATCCCCAGTCTGTGAGCTGGCTGTCTGCCCACTCGACTAGCCGCAGTGCTAATTTGAAAAAATTCCGGATGCCTTCTCCGTATCTCTGACTTCACAGGAGATGACTTGGCATAGCATACTCAATAATTCAACACTACAGGCATATGAATGTATATGGTTGTCTCATCTGAGACTGGGGTAAGTTGAGGGTTAGTTGCATCGGCTTTGCTGCAGCATGCCAAACTACAAAGACATTTCCTGGGGGCTTCATCGAACAGAGGAAACGGGGAGGGGGATGTCGAGCTCTGCCGCTTGGAGACAGCTCATTCGTTTGTTGTTTAAGTTTTGCCGCCTACACGTACTCACCGGCATTACACTTTTTCCCCCTCTAGATATTAACACTTAAACATTAAATATGCATGCCCACCCACTCATGTTTATGTTTTTGTCTTGGAGGCATGGCATTGCGCAGCAGGCAATCTCTCCTCCCGCCCCAGTATCCACTGCAATGGGAGGGAAGCGACCATATTTTCAAAATCCCCATCTGCCGCTTCTTGCAAAAATGTCCCCTATTTGCTGTCTTTTCCAAATGGCCCTCTTCCCCAGGATTGGTCTTAAAGTCTGGGCTGTTGCAACAAATGCTTTGCAACGGAGGCACAGACACACACATAGACACACATGCACAGTCGCAGTGGGAGGCTGGGAACGTATTCTTAATCTGGGCACAGTGTGAAAGTCACATAGGCGAGGATTCCTGTGCTTCCCTGTGAACTTTCCCCAGCCTCCCTCTTTATTCCATCTTAATAAAGCATTTCCCCACATGCATGCAAAGTAGAACACACCACCGCACTCATAAACGGCTCATAACGCACACCAGGTAGATGACCGCAAATTCAAGAGCACATGACACATGCAATCATGTGTGTGCTGCCCTCGTTTTTCATCCCTCCCTCCCTCTTCCTATTCGTGCGGCTCTCATCTCCTCTGAACACTGCAGGGTGGCTGACAGGCCCGCTGAGGGCTCTTGTCGCCGAGTGGATTAAGCGGTGATACAAAAAGAGGCTTAAAGGCCACAGGAAGCAATGACTCCTAAAAGAAGGAGAGGGGGAAGGGGCAGGAACAATCGACTGGCCCATGAGCCGCCAGCAGCAGCCAATCAGCAGGTGCTGCGAGGGGGCACCTGATCTTCCTGATGTGAGGAGGGGATGGGTCAATCCCCTGGTGACATCGGGGTCAGGGTCAGGGCGCGTGGGATCAAAGAGGACATGATACACACTCACAGGCCCACACAAAGACAAGGGACTTATCCCTCA
The DNA here is from genome assembly GCA_037577475.1 of Chaunax sp. Z400. Lineage (NCBI taxonomy): Eukaryota > Metazoa > Chordata > Actinopteri > Lophiiformes > Chaunacidae > Chaunax > Chaunax sp. Z400. Next base: position 12,590,844 of record CM075203.1, read on the forward strand.
GCATCAGCAGTCAGAATTAACATCAAACTAGAAGCCACGTTCTCGCAACTTTATTGTTTGTCCAGGCCCCACTGTTCCGTCGTGAGTTAGCAGGTGTCTGCTAAGGGTGCCAAAGCTTCTATTTCTAGGCAGGAAATGGTGCATGGTTAAATTTTGCCCCCTATTCCATTACTAATAGTGTATTTTATGTGACAACAGGTTGCAAAGAATATGAGGCTTTGACGACACAGAGGTTAGGTGACGTGACCCTCTAAGGATTGAAACGCTTCCTCTGTTAGCTGGAATGAAAGTCTGTCGTAGGTAATCGGCATCGGTTACCCTTGCTGGCAGACTGTTCAAACTGGTAAACGACAAACTGTTTACATGTCGTCTGAGTAATTCATTTGAAGCCTCGTGTCTTCTCTCTGGTGGTGGGAGATATGAGAGGAGGCCGGTGATCCTCGAAGGACAAATTGCGGGCTTATGTCCGCCGGCCATCTGTCGGCTAGCAAAGATAATCTCTGAGGATGGGATGGGGCTCCCTGGCAGTTACCCTACCACACCACCTCTCCACCCCGCCCCTCTGTTTCCCTTTGCTAGCCCCGCCCAGTTTCCTATCCACCAAAACATAGCCAATATCCCACCCATGTCAATACTGACATTGACCTGTATTACATCTGTTCCAAGCCCCGCTCACTGAGTGCTCACTCAGTCGTAGCTGATTTGCATTAACCTCTTTTTATCCTCTTCACACATGAGGGATGTCAAAGCTGAAAGGCCACAGAGGTTAACAATGATTTTTATTGCGTTTGCCTGGTATTAAGCTAAATATTAGTTATGACGCATGGCTTTTCAACTCCGACGTCATTACTGACTATGGTAACCAATGGACAGCATTTAGAAGGCCTTAAAATTACTTGAAATCAGAAAATAACAAATCAGACAAAATTCAGTGTTTAGAAATGAAGATGTATTTAGACTCATTTTATCTAGCGGCGCAATATGTGGTCAGTTTTTTTCTTTCCTGTCAGAAATCCCAGGTGTCATTCTTTATTTAAACATAAACTCTTCTCATCAGGTAGTTTATTGCTCAATCTGTATTTGTGGCTGCTTGAGGGACTCTTTTAGTTCATAGGTAGAGAATCTTAATTATTACAGAATTCGTGCATGGGACATGTTTTGTATGCATTTGGGAGAAAAACTCTGTCTTTGTTTTTGTGCAACCAAAACAGAGTTGGCCTCACCACAGATCTGTCATTTCAGCTTAGTGACCAAAGCTGAACCTCACATGCATGGACTAGATTTTTACATTGTATTCTCTATATTTCTTTGATTTAGTTGAATTAAAGGCTAGTTGGAGAAAGAAGGATTCCTTTTTTGGTTCTTTAACAACAATCTCAGCTGATGCTCTCTCTCTCTCTCTCTCTCTAATAATGCGTGCTTGGCCTGGATCTAGAATTGCTTTTCGCTCACTATGTAATCAAGGCCATGGTTATACGGCACCCAGTAACCTTGTGCCTTTTCCCCCAAAAGCCTTTGGAACTGAAACATCTCCGAAAGCATTTTCTCTTTTATCCACAAAGACGGTCCCATTTACAACACACTAGTGTTTTCCTTTTCACCCTTCATCCTTTTCATCTCCTGTCTTTCTGTCTCGCAGGGCTTCTTTCGGAGAAGCATCCAGAAGAACATGGTGTACACGTGTCACCGGGAGAAGAACTGCATCATCAACAAAGTCACCCGCAACCGCTGCCAGTACTGTCGGCTGCAGAAGTGCCTGGAAGTCGGGATGTCCAAGGAGTGTGAGTATACAAACGTTTCTACCCAGAATGCCCTGCTTCTGCAGTGCTCATAATACCAAGCACAGATCTCATCATAGTGGTTTAATCCCAGAGGGGTTAGCATGATTGTTACCAGTCTTAAGCCGTAGCATTTGTTGACATTTGTTTCATGACCAACATTGCATAAGCGTCCACTGTTGATGCACAATCACATCAGCTGTGGCAGGGATTCATTATTATTAATTAATGACTGCATTGGGTGGAGACCCCACCCTGTCAGTTTTTGTAATTTCTATGAACAGTTTAAAGCTATTAATTCCTTACCCACTGATGCTTTTAGTTGTGTTTTTTTTTAGTGTGGTGGATTTAGTTTAGAGGAAATATCCACTGTGAAAGCCAGACAGAGGGCAGCCATGATGCAGACTGGCAATAACAGTCAGGGTGTCGCCAGGCTTGGCAGGCCTCTGTGATGGATATGTTCTCACCTGCCGAGAGTGAAAGAGCAGACGTCTGCTCTCATCATTGCACCCCGGAGGCTGTGTGGACATCACACACACACACACACACACACACACACACACACACACACACACACACACACACACACACACACACACACACACACACACACATCCACGCAGGCACTCAGACTTGATAAAGTAATTGGAAGAGGTGTGACTGCAGAGAACTCAGAGGCTAGCAGGGTTTTAACCTCAGACCGATTTCATGACTCACAGACGGATATCGCCAGAATGTGTGTGTGTGTGGGACACATTGTTACTCATAAATACAGGTAAATACTCAGAAATAGAAATAGGCAGGCAGAACCTCTCCTCCTCTGACAGGTGCATGCAGACAACCTCCATCGCTCCATCCCTCTTTGCCTCCTGTCTTCCCAGCTCTATTTACCTCATCTTTCTGGTACAGCAAGTGCAGGGAGCACTCCCCATGCCACAGCACTGTGGCTTACAGTAAAAGAAGTTATCCTCTGAGCTCCTTACCTTTGAATGGGGCCATTAATCATAGTTAGAGGGATCACAGCAGCCAGCTCTTTTTCACACGCGGACATAAACACACACCCGCAGCACACAGAAGGGGATGGGCTGGACTTGGAGAGCCATCTAGTGATGGACAAGTAGTACTGCACAACTCAAAACGGCTCAGATTGGTTTTCTGAAGGGAATGGAAGCTGCAACTTTGTAAAAGATAGATTTGAACCACCTTTGCTCAGCTGCTTGTGAGGCCTCTTTCTGATTGTGGTCATTTTGCACAGAAGGTGCAGATTGCTCGTCTTGTGTCCTCAGTTTCCTGAAACTGGTGTGGGCTGGTGATGAAGCAGAGGCTGGCCATCTGGGGCCAGCAGGAAGTCACTCTTCCCTTGCACAGACACAAGAACACACACATACAGACACAAAAAAAAAACCCACTGTGCATCATTTTATGCACACACTGAAATTAAAGCAACAAACACAAACTGAAATGAATAAAAACAGAAATACAGCAACAGACACTCACAGAAGGCGGAACCCCATGCTGGTGCCGGGGGACGTCTGGGTGACCTTGTGTCTGCTGGTAGACAGCTCCAGATGACAGTGCCAGGCTCGCTGCCAGGTGGCAATGCCAGGCAGGATCGCATCAGAGTGTGTGTGTGTGTGTGTGTGTGTCTGTGTGTGTGTGTGTGTGTGTGTGTGTGTGTGTGTGTGTGTGTGTGTGTGTGTGTGTGTGTGTGTGTGTGTGTGTGTGTGTGTGTGTGTGTGTGTGTTTGTGTGTGTGTGCCTGGAAGCCTAATGCTACATTCAACATCAACCTCAGAGTGTGTGTTTATGGAAGACTAAGATTTACGGTATAAATCTTGAAAATCAAGTTCACACTCATATTAAGATGACTTTTAGGATGTAGCCTAGTATAGTGATTCCTAACATGCGGGTTGAGACACCTCCAGGGGGTCAGAAGATCAGTCTGGGGGGTCACAAGTTGAATAACAAGTTTGAGAGAGGCACATTTCTACTAGATAGAACTATGAAAGATCATGTTTATCTTATAATTCACGTACTGTATATAGATTTTAAAAATCTACAAATAAAATGGTAATTGTCTTTGCTTAGAATGCAAATAGGTTACACTTCCACATCTCCATTTTTTTTCTCTGATGATCAAATGGTTGCAAAATCCCTGAAACTGAGTTTATGTCCGTGAGTTCAGATCAGTCATCGTACCCAAGCACCTCCCTCCTTAACTCATCCCCTCCACATTTTCTGTCTTGCTCACAAAGGTTTCGCCCGCATGTTCCTCGAGGAAGGTGTTATTCAGCGATAGAAGCAGAAATAAAAGTGAAGGAGACGGGCAACGAATGATGGAGAAAAGCACAAGAGCAGGATAACATCAGCCAGTAAGGCAGGATAGTAGAGAAAGATGAAAGGCTGTGAGAAAGTACTGAACCCAGTGTGAGTGAGAATGAAAATCTAGAGTTGGGAGAGCAGAAGGGGGGAGGAGGGATGAAAGAGGCTGGAGGACAGAGAGAGAGAGAGGGAGAAAGTTTCATCACTGTCGACGGTGGCTCTGTGCTGCGAGCAGCAGGAGCAGGGGGAACATTGACATTTTTATCTTTCCATTGAATTTAATCTGTGTGATGGACGAGCTGCCAGTGCTTTAATTTTCCTCACACGAATTATCCCTGTCTGCCTACCTCTCGCTGTCTTGTACACACACACACACACACACACACACACACACACACACACACACACACACACACACACACACACACACACACACACTCTCACACAGGCACTAACAGAAATTGTCTATTATCTGCACACTGCAGCTGAAATCCACTATGAGAACAAATGATTGAGCGATGGCCGTGTGTGTGTGTGTGTGTGTGTGTGTGTGTGTGTGTGTGTGTGTGTGTGTGTGTGTGTGTGTGTGTGTGTGTGTGTGTGTGTGCGCGCACAGGCACGGTGCTCTGTACATGTTGCACCCTCTCTCGTAAATCATATTTACATGATGAACACGTAACCGCAAACAATCCAGGATGCAAGTTCCCCCATTAGCATTCATATTCTCATAATACATTTTGAAGGATGCATTACTGGAAGTTAACGTGCGCGCAGACATCACACATAATAAAAAACCAGGGCAGTATTTCTTTCATTTTCTCTCCCCCGCTACAGGCCCCCCCCCCCCCCAAACAAGTTATTGCATGTGGCAATTCGCCATGACAGATCGCCAGTCGTGCCTAATAGTTCTTTAATGACTTCATTAAATTGTGTTGTGCGGCTTATGATTGTGCTGCCAATTTTTCAACGTGGGTAATGTGTGGGCACTAGGGATGCCCCACTTATATTCGTGAATTAATTGGACATCAACAATGTTGCGGCCCTCCCCTCTTGGCAAAGAGGACACAGATTCCCAATCAGCACCAAAAGCAGGGCTGGCCCAAATATGTTCAGCAGCTTACGGCGGTTTTATTCAGGCGTTCCTCCACTTACTAAATCCTAATTAGCTCATTAATGTAAATAGAACTGGGAGTTATTTGACTGTTTGCTTGTTTTTGCTGTTTACAAAGCTTACCCATGATAACATAGCGTATAATTTGGGCAATTATCAGACTTTTCTACATCTCTTCATCTGTTTCGGTAATTACACCAACATGAGTGCCAATGAAATGTCGGCAAATAACGTATGACGGTGCTCTACCTGCACAGCAAGGTCTTCTTCGTTTCTTGTTTTGGCAAGTAGTCCCAAGCAATAACACAGTGCAGCATCAGACTTCCACATCCCACCTTCCTCCTTCTCTTCATGTTCTCCAGGCAGGGAGGCCTGTCTGTGGGCTGATGGATGAGCAGCAGCACCAAGTAGAGCATCCCTCTCTGGCCCCAGGCCATGTTCCTCTGTCACAGACACTGATCTCCCATCAGCCTGAGCACTCTCACCCTTAATGGTCAAGGTTAGGATTAAGACAAGAAAATCTGATCTTAGCTTAGTGGCTAGGGGAAATTCAGGTACCTCAAGGGGAGATAGAGATGCAAGGGTTGATAGAGATGAGTTTAGGAAAGTGGGATGATTTAAAGCACAAGAAATACAATTTGGAAAAGGGGAGATAGTGTGCATTGGTGAGAATGAAACGAAAGGAGGACAAGGGAAGAGAGCATGTGTTGTATAACCAGGAGAGAGAGAGAGCTGGAAGGTTTTTTTCCAGTATGGGCTCAGCAGCCGAGCCCCTTTAAAACCATTAGAGGAGGGATATTTGTCATATTATGTTATTAGATTAGCCAGGACCCCTAATGAAAGCTGTGGCAATTTGTCAGCCTTATGGATTGCTCCATCCACCACCACTATTTATCAACTAGCACCCAGCCCTCATACACACACACACGCACGCACACATACACAACCCACAGCTAAACTGCACCCCAGTCTGGATGGGCTGGGGGAAATGGATCGAGCCTGTAATGGGATTCCAATGCTAAACACCCCGCCTAGTGTTTTTTGTCATTTGGGGTGAGCACAGTATTCTCAGTCAGATCGCCCAGAGGGAAACCACGTTGGATTATTTCAAGGATTTTTTTTCCCCTCCCCTCCCTCCATTACCATGGCGCTTCTTCGATGAAGCTGTCTCACAACATTTATCTTGAGGCACCGGATCAGAGAAGTGATGCTGTGGCTGCTGCTGCTGTGTGCTGCAGGCAGAGCATTCTCTCCCACTGATGACTTTGCATGTGATCTAAGTTTACCTTGTGGTAGTGCTTCAATGGGACATGTAGATTGTGCAGTTGTTTGAAAGAAATCTGTACAAAGGCCAAATAAATTGTTGTTGTTTTTTTGCTGCAGGTTCAAATCTGTTATTTTTCTGAAGATGTAACGACATCAACAATTTAAGGTTACACAGTGTAGCCGAGGAACTGCTCTATTTAAATAAATTGAAGTTTAAGTTTCTTTTCCCTTTGCTCCCCCGTAGCGGTGAGGAACGACCGGAACAAGAAGAAAAAGGATGAGAAGAAGCAGGAGAGCACAGAGAGCTATGTGCTGAGTCCCGACACAGAGCAAATGATCGACAGGGTTCGCAAGGCACACCAGGAAACCTTCCCATCTCTCTGCCAGCTGGGAAAATACACTACGGTCAGTAGCATGACACTGACAGTGTGTGTGTGCTTCTTTTGTTTGCTTTGTTAGCCATAGTTTGTTGTCATCTTTGTTAGCCATAGTTTGTTGTCACCTGCACTTCATTATTATTTTGTATCTATTCACTTTATCTACAAATATCTAAAAGAAATCTCCCCTCTTCTAGACTAACAGCTCAGAAAGACGTGTATCCTTGGACGTGGACCTGTGGGACAAGTTCAGCGAACTCTCCACTAAGTGCATCATTAAGACGGTGGAGTTCGCTAAGCAGCTGCCCGGCTTCACAACACTTACCATCGCCGATCAGATCACTTTGCTTAAAGCAGCCTGTCTGGACATCCTGGTAAGAACAATGGCCCTGCAGTTTTTTTTTTTTAAAGTAGAGGAGCGGTTCAAATCAACGACCTGTTCTATCTCCGCTGTCTCCAGATTCTCCGGATCTGCACACGCTACACACCAGAGCAAGACACCATGACTTTCTCAGATGGACTCACGCTAAACCGAACCCAGATGCACAATGCCGGCTTCGGACCCCTAACCGACCTGGTTTTTGCCTTTGCCAACCAGCTCCTTCCACTAGAGATGGATGACGCAGAGACAGGGCTGCTCAGTGCCATCTGTTTGCTGTGTGGAGGTATGGCAAGTCTTCTCAAAACCTATTAGACTTGTCTCTTTGCCAAGTGGAAATTTGAAAAAGCCTATCATACAATCCAGGTCTTAGCTTCAGTGGAGTCACCTGGGTCTATGAAAGAGAATGCGGTGGCTGTGCTGTCCACTTTCATTAAGCTCCACCTAGTGACCAACTGGGATTGTGATATGTGTGTTCTGTACTTTGTGTGTTTCTCCACAGATCGGCAGGACTTGGAACAGGCAGAGAAGGTGGACGTCCTGCAGGAGCCCCTCCTGGAGGCGTTGAAGATTTATGTGAGGAGGAGGAGGCCCCACAAGCCGCACATGTTCCCTAAGATGCTGATGAAGATCACTGACCTGAGAAGCATCAGTGCTAAAGGTCTGTGGTCCAAACTATTCCCAGTGCCACACATCTTAGTGTCATATCATATTAAATTGTGTTGAAGAGAAAGAAGTAATGAATACCAAAAATATATTTTGTATGAACTTTAGTAGTTGACTTTTTTTTTTTTTGCATTTCTCCAACGCCTCTGCAGGAGCTGAGCGTGTCATCACCCTGAAGATGGAGATCCCTGGATCCATGCCCCCTCTCATCCAGGAGATGCTGGAGAACTCGGAAGGTTTGGAAAGTGGAGCCGCAGGCGGCCGGCCCAGTGGTGCCCCCCCAGGCAGCTGCAGCCCCAGTCTTTCCCCTAGCTCTCCCCAAAGCAGTCCAGCTACGCAATCGCCATAGTAGTGGCCCACCTTATGATTTTTTCCTCACAATGCTCTCAATCTCCTCCTTTGACGTTGTTAAGAGGAGAGGAAAGGAGGGGGGCCTTTCACCTTGACAGCTGAACACAGGAGACCGGCAGAGCCAACGTCCTCCTCTGCTATAACACCAATCCTCACCTCCTGATCTGCTTTCCCTCACTCTGGAGCACCGTCCTGATGTAAGGGGAGGTACAGCTGAGGCAGGCTGGGGCAACCGGATGCCTCCGAGAGACCACACCGTAAACACTGCTGATGACTCATCCTCCACTTTCTGCCCTCTACTCAACTGCTGCTCCTCCCCTCTCCAACTTTCGCCAAAAGACTTGCAGTGGAGACCAGTTTTAATTAGAGCTGAGAGTGGGTCCAGCACCGTGGGACTAATATAGGAACAAGAACATTGCATACAGACTGACTTGACAAACACCAGACACTTTTTTTCTTGTACTCTGAGGCAGACTGCAAGCTTGGGACTCGTCTAAAGACCCCCTTCCTCATAGACTCTGGGTCTTTTCTCTTTTTCCAACTTCAACAGAACAGATTTCGTACAAAAGATATATAAATATATATAGAAAAAGTTAAAGAACTATTGTGACTGACATGTCCTGAACAGAACGGCAGGTTGAAATGAGGACATGCTTTCTGAGATTAGAATTGTTGTATTCCTTCACTGTTTGAATCTTTTCATACCCATTGAGAGACATTTCAGTTTTATCATATTTGTACATTATTCTAATTAACAAAAAGCAAAAGATCTTGAAATCTCTCACCAATCTACACACGCAAACACACACACACACACACAGAAATGTGCACAGAAAACAAGTCGCAATGAATATCACCTACTATTCCAGGTTGGATTTGTTTTCCTTTTTCTTTATTTTACTTCCAAGAGAATGGAAAAAAAAATGATTGTATGAACATGGTTGTATGATATGGTCACAGGTCCTTTCAAGAAATCAAATTGATGAAGATTCATTATTAAGGTGTATTTTAAGTAGCCTTTGAGTTTGTGTATATAAGCTGTATTCATTTCTTAAAAAACTATGAAGAGTTTTAGGCTTCACCTGATTTAAAAAAAAATACTTTTATGTGTTTTGTTTATAGGTTTGTGATGCAAGAAAAGACATTGTGAGCACATTTTACTGAAGGAAGTTCTTTCATGTTTTGTGACCTACTAAATACTGGACAGACCCTTAACCAATCACTGGCTGTTCAGAAAATGGCTTTCACAAACAATTACAACCTCTACGCCGTAGACTTTTGAAACATGTTTTTTTTTTGAGTACAGTAGAGAAAAACAAAGTAGCACTCCAGTCGGGGCATAGCTTTTTGGCCATGTAGCAGAATGAGATGGTTCTTAAAATGGTGAGCTAGACGCCACTTGTAGCCTGCCGGGTTGAAGTGTGCTATAGCAGCTCAGCTTCAAAGAAAGTTCAAATGTGAAGAATGGTGTACATACACACTGTATTAAACACAAGTGATTCAGAGTAGTCTCTGAACGGATCAATAATCTGTAGTGGATGGGAAAAGACTAGATTGTAGGGATCCCTCTGCTCCATCAGCGGTCAGGCAAGTGAATGTCCCAAATGTGATGTTTGTCAACTAGGTTCTCACCAATCTCCCCATGACAACCTGTGGTAGAAACAATATGTGACTTTTTGCCAGATCCAGGGCATCTTTGTACCCTGAGACTCACTTTATGCCAAAACGCCTTCACAGTTAACACACCCATCATCTAGACCATCATTACTGTAGTACACACGCCAATGTCTCAGGAAGGAATCATTTTGTGTGCTTGGCCTGTTCTTTGTACATGTTCTGTGCTGCACTTCCTAACCCTCCTGTCACAAATGCACACATACACACACTTCTGCTACTGAGCCCCTGAATTGTCCTTCAGTCACTCATTTTTTGTCAGGCCCAGCAGACCAGGACTTGTGCAGAGAGACGCCGACCCTGACCTCACAGCGTTATGACATAGGATGCCAGAGTGGAGTCTCTCTGAGTTGTTTATGTGTTCTTTTTATTTGTACGGTCAAAGCTGCTTTCATCATTACGGACTTCACCTGTCCAGATCAGCGCACAACTTTTCCCTCCACAGCTAATTTGGAATAGCAACAGACACATCTTCAGTTTGAGAAGTATGTTGCAATTTTGTCAAGATTAAGTGACTTTGGGGAAGAAAAGAAAAAACAACAACAAAAAAAAAATCAAAAATAAAAGCAACATTTAATAATTATTAAATGTGTTTGTGTTGTTCTCGTGTGTCATTCTTTTCATTCTGTACTTCAGGGTTGTAGGTTTTTCATATATCACTTGGATATAAAGAACTTTAAGAAAATTCAGAAGGAAGTCCATCTCAAATTTCAGACCAAGAATCTTTATGACAATGATCTTAAAATCAGCATTAAAGTTAGATTAAAGTGAAACATTGACTAGAATGAATTAATTTGTGTGTTTCCAGTTGAAGTATGTTTTTTTAAGAAGCTAGAATAACACCTTTGGTTTGAAAATAATAACTTGTTACAGTAATTTTTTAAAATTTTGTCAAACTCTTTGTTTCAGTGTGACACATTCATCCTTAAAAGTACTGTCAGGGGTTCTATACCCTTACTTAATCAGGTTTGGCCAGTATGTTTATGGTTGCTAATGTTAGCAGACCTTCAACATTATAATCGATATTTCATTGAGTTTGCTGACTTTATGACTCTTGTTTTAGCATTTTACATTATCCTGTAATTGTCACTTTTAGCCACAATGGCTGCTGTTCAGCAAAATGTACATACACGTCCTTTAAAACTAAGAATAGAATAGAAGGTATTAGATAAAACTACCTTTCAGGGCAGGCCTTGACAAGATTTACTAGATGTATAGTCCACATTACATTATTTTAAGAATAGTGCTCACTGGATGAAGACGATGATGCCAAGATCAAAAAGTAACAATCACTTGATCATTTGGACTAGACTAAGGTGGACAAATCTGTACATGACTTTAAGCCTATAACTGATTGCTTCCAGAATTATTGGCACTTAATCTGACAACTCCTGTCTTGTGTTTCTTCCCAGCATTGGGAAGCAACATAAAAACAAGCTGCACTCATTGCACAGAATATTATTTGAAGAGAATAATTTGTTTTCCCAATAGTCATGTATTAACAGACTAATTCTGAGAGCATATTATTTTGCAAGTATGGGCCTATAAAATTGTTGACTTGTTATCTCAGAAAAGAGGCACGTTTAACGAATAATATTAATGATGGCTCTATTCCATTTAGCGGCCTCAGTATGTCAAGCCAATAATCCATTATATATACTATCAGCATGCTGGAAAGTGAAGCATAATTTTACTAATTTAATCAATCACACCAGTGCTTTTTCTGCAACGAATTGTCAGAATTTAAAAAAAGATCTATCATGATTCTACACAGAAACAATCCAGTCTGTTCTCTGCTCATCTATCACTGTCTAGTTTGGGTCGGCCACCAAACAGGACAGGAACAGAGTACAATGGACTGTCAGGACTGCAGCAATAAGTCATCGGTGCCCCCCTGCCATTCATTCAGGTCTTGTACATGTCCAGAACCAGGAAAAGGCAAGAAACATTGCTGCAGACCCATCACACCAAACTGTTCCAACTTCTCCCCTCCGGTAGGCACTACAGAGCTCTGCACACCAAAATACCAAGACCACAGCAACAATTTCTTCCCCAGGCCATCACTCTGATGGAGCACGCAATAAGTCATTTAGTACCAGTAATTCTGTAAAATGTACATACCTGTACCATCCTGCACTGTCACTTACAACTGTATATTCTATACAGATACACAGATTAAGTGTACATACTAGTCCTGAATTTTAAAAAAAACTTATTGTCTAGTTTTCTATTCCTGTGTAAATATATTGAGTGCAATGCAAAAAACAGAGTCAAATTTCTTTCATGTGTACACATACTTGGCCAATAAAGCTGATTCTGATTATGAGAAACAGCACGATAAATAATTGCAAAACAATATGTTCAACCCATGTACTAGTTGAAAGTCTGGATGTGGCTGTGGTTGTTTCTGAAAATCCATTTAGGAGGCTGTTGAGGTTTTGAAATACAATTGTCAGCATCAGAAATTCCGAATCTTATTCCTATGAGAAAGACCATCAATAGGGCCATCTAGAGTCTAGACAACGGACAAAGTAAATACCGTGTGTGTGTGTGTTTATATATACAGTATGTATATAGTATATACAGTATCCATCTATCGATCGAGAGAGAGAGAGAGATGTCCCGCCCTCTTAATGAGATCGTGACAATTCAACCAATCACAATCTTTCGCGCGGAATTTCAAACATTTTCAAACCATTGTCCCTTTACCGAAGTGAGATTGTTCCGCCAAAACCGTAAACAAAATAGTCCCTGATATGTAGATACATGTTATATTTGATACAACAAGTCAAACAGAACTTTAACAACACCGTAATGCACGAAATATATTTATCGTACAAAACGTTAGTTAATCCGTGTGTTTCTTTAGGTTATTGTGTGTGTACAATGGCGGAGTGATACCACAGCTCACTAGTGTAGGTGAGAGAGTGGACAAATCACTGCTGCCCTTACGTTAGTCATTCGTCGTCATACATTGTAGAGTATGGTAGTTCATTCATTATTGTTCTATTAGTCTTATATGAGAACTTAAGATATCTTCGCTACATTCCGGTACATTTTTATGGATTCTCAGGAGTTAAAGTTTCTTTGAACAGATTTCCAGGTAAGGCTACAAAACTCACATGTTTTTCTGTCTGTCCTTGCTACAATCAAGTATAAGCTAATTCAATGTTAACGCTACACTTTTCACTGGAAAGCGCAGTCGCTAATCTCACTCGGAATATTTTATATGCCAATGTATGCCATTGATAAGCGTGCATCGAGCGTCATTGCACGTGGATGTCGCAAAGTTGTCAGGGGTATCCGCCATGAAAGTTGCCACTGAATATTAAGTTTCATAAAAACGACCTCCTGATGATTTGTGTTGCAACGATAGTGTCAAATCAAGTCGAGGTTTAAACATAGTAGTGGCCTATAATAACTAAATAGCTTTAAGAAAGTATGATTTGTCACACATTTTGCCCTCAGCTGTTGCCTGTTTCTGTAAAGCTTTCTTAAAGCGTTAAAATGCTATACTTGCTAAAAAAAAATTAGATGTATCAAACATTAACTTGACATCGTTATTGTTTACCTAGCACTTTGTTCTATTTTGACACCTGTTTTCCCAGGTAACCTTACGAAAATGCCATTACATGGGAAAATAGTCGTGATTAAGAGGAGTGGAGGAGATGGGACAGAGTTTCCTCTTACAGCAACGTGCTTATTTGGAAGGTGAGTTCGTTGTAATTCACTTGGTAAGAAGTTAAGTTGCCATGTTACATTTTCAGGTTAAATCCCCTCTCATTAGTTTCACCTTAATTGCATTAGTACTGTATTTACCTTAAGACTTAAGTAAGGTAGAGGATGGTAAGGATGATGGAAAACAAATGTATTTGCTTTGTTAGAGCCGATAATTATTGTAGAGTATGGACCCTTGAGTTGGAGTTGACAGAGCTGCCATATACATACCCCTTTGGTTTGGAGGCGGGCCATATGCTACTGACGTCAGCGTTTTCGAACGCATGTTTGCTCCCGTTCTTATAGGAAGTACAACTGAGTCCATATTCAAACTTCCAGTCCATAAGTTCACTCTATGAGGATCACTGAACATGTCATTCACTGCCTATGAACAAGCACCATTTAAGATGTAAACATTTTGGCATTACACCTTACATGACTCTTTTGTTGACATTTGTTTCTTGATCTTTACAGGAAGCCTGACTGTGATATTCGTATTCAGCTTCCTCAAGTCTCCAAAGAGCATTGCAGAATTGACTTGAATGAAAATAAAGCGGTAATAACTCACTGTGAATATGTCATTAACTTATCAATGTTTCAACTCTAAAGGATATCTAGGATATAGGTGTAACTATTGACTACTGTACTTTCCTTGGCATTTAAATTTAGAGCCTGCTCAAGCCTGGTATTATCATATGTCCTGGGTGATTCGATCACAGTGGACAGCTGTAAGTCAGGCTGTTAACACCTGATACCTGACATAATGTGTCTCTACATGCACCTGCAGAGATCACTTGTGATCGGATCCAACTTCCCGACTCAATATGCAAATAAAAAAGTATATCGTTGGGACAAATGGACAGTGTTTTTAACACAAAGTCACAAATTAACTTAATGTATAACGTTTGCCAAATTTACATGATTACGAATTTGTCATGAGAAAAGTGTTTCATAATGTTGACTGGCTGATACAGTGATGCTGCGACAAACTTGACGCTTTTTACAAGGAGGGTAGGAAACGTAATGCATTGCATTTAATACTTAATTTGTGTTTTGAAATTGAGGGTGCCGATCTCAAATGTGTACTCATTGCATCTTGGGTATGTTCACTCTTGCACTTGTACTGAGCTTGTGATTGGATTAGGACAGATGTCAATACCAGGTCTGATTGGGGACAACTTCTAGTTCACTCTTTTGTAAGAAAACATTCAATAGAGCACAATTTAATCTCAAAGGGGCTGCAAGCTAATAATTGACATGCTCACTGTAGCATCATCCACCCCCCTGTTTATGTTCCTGTTATGTTTCACATTTGATTTTAGTGGACCAAGGAAACTAGTGACTGGTTGGCACACATTATGTTGAAGATAGTGCCCCTTATTCATTAATTTCATCTTGAATCAATTCTGAATTGAATCTTCTTCCAAGTATAGTGACAGTATTGCCTCAAGATAAGCATATTGTCTCAGGCTATATTTTAAAGATTCTGTTTAAACTGCCATTACAAGTGGGGTGTCTCATAGTGGTTGGAAATAGCATTAGCAACATCTGTTGGTTAAGCCTGCGCATGTGGGAAACTGGTGAGATATTATTTTTGAATAGAATAGGCACATTCATGTCCTCATATGTTTTTTTATCTATGCTAATTTTACAATTAACAATAATTGGTATTTCTGTGCAAAACCCTGACCTATAGATGTAAAACCATAGCTGACACAGTATTCTGCCATTTTACTGAACTGTGTTTGAGGTAATTTTTGTGTTTGTCTCTCCTAGGTTATTTTGACTAATTTGAGCTCAGTGAATCCAACTCGTGTCAATGGAGAAGTTTTGCAACAGTCTGAGCGACTGAAGCATGGAGATGTGATAACAATTATTGACCGTTCTTTCAGGTGAGTAAGAACAATAATATTTTACCATTCAGGGCTCCAGGATGCACCCAAATATCAGAAGTACAACTAAGCATATTCATTGGTCACATCTGTTGACCTGAAATTTAGTAAGTCTGGTTAAAAATATCAAGTACTGTATTAATTTATTTTAAACAAACACTATCTATGCAGACTATTGCTTTTGAACACTAACCTAGAACCAGATTTTCCATGTACTACTCTGATTCCTTGCACCCTGAGAGAACCTGTCAGACATCGAAATCTTAAAACATAGTTACCCCCATTTTGAGTTAGGTTATTGATTATTTTGTTATCAAGAAAAATGCTGTGGCATTAATGCCATTTAAAGATCTTTACAAGACTTACGAGTTTTGCAGGTACGGGGCCCCACGTGCAGTTTTTGTTTTTAATGATAGTTTCACTTTTGCTTCCAATAGCACATTAAAAGGGACCTAAAACCAAAGTAGAGGCAGAGTTTATTTGAAGAGCTCATTTGCTTAATGCAATGAAAATGAGAAAATAGCATTTTAATGACATGTAAAGGAGGTTTTACATTTTGTTGCTAATTGTCATTTCAGGTTTGAGTATCCTCCAGCACCGACACCAAAGAAGAGGTCTTCGATAGGTGGCAAAACTGAAACCTTCAAAGTAATTTAATCATTTTTTTACCATTAGAGGATTGAAACATTACCAACACTTTTATTATGCCCACACTCCTGCTGAATTTGATTGTTGATGAAAGCTTCTTATGCCTAGGTTCTTCAAGATCAGCAAGTGGGGGACACAGTCACCACTGAGACGAAAGAAAAGAGGATCCCTGAAGTGTCCGCGGGTAAGACTGTGATTGACTATGTGTGTGGTTATTCTGGATTAGCTGTATTTGAAGATAATATTGCCCAATTCAGACCTGCACAGCAGCCATACATTTTGACATCAAAGTACGCTCATAGAATTTGTTACTCTGAATTACACAAAAAGCAGCCTGCCCTGTCCTAAGAATTTCATTGCTCTGCATGACCTGGTGTCATACTGTGCACATGATCTTTTGGATCTTTTTGAATTGGAGGCTGAACCGATGACACATTGTTCATACATGCCCTCAAACTGCTGTCTCCTCCCCACTCGTAATTGTCTTTTATTCCAAGAATTCTTCTGGAGAAGATATAATTGTGTTGTGTTCTTAGCCGATTTGTATGTAGAATAACTTGATATGGCGATGAGTTGGTTTATGACTGTTAAGCGAAGTGGTGCAAAAATATGTGACCTCAGGGTTACGGTTGCAGTATTGTGCTACTCAGTGTTTTCTCAAGGTTGGGAGGTTTGAAAATTGACAGTCTGTGCATTTACATAATTTGTATTTTTGATGATTGATGATGATTAAATATCATAGAATTAAATTGTTACCAGATCTTTTCAAAGAGAGGCTTGAACTGTGAATTTGAGGAGTCATTTCAAAGTACAGTGATCAACACTTTATCACACAGATCCTTGTAATTAATGTATTCATATAGAGTTCTACAAAGAGTGTGACTGATCAGCAAAAATGATTTTGTAGACCTATCAAGTATATAAGCATTTTCTGTTAAGTTTTGTATTTTGTTCATTTTAGACCCTCATCTAAAAGATGGAACTAACCATGACAACATCCAGCGATCCCTGGAGAAAACTGTGGAGGTGGAGTCCAAGGAGGATGATAGTCTCCTGCAAAACAAGACCACCTCCCCCTTCAACGATCTGTATCAAATGATCAAACAATCTCTGGATGTTAAGACTCCCCGTAATTCTTCTGCGAGTCTGTTTCAAACACCTACCTCAAAGTTTTGCACTCCAAAACCTGGCTCAGTCAAGAAAAGTGGTAGAAGCCCTAAGCCCAAAACCACTCCTAAGAAGGATGAAGCTAAAGTCACTTCTGGAGCTGATGAAACTAAGGTGGAGGTTGAAAGTAATGTGATCCCAATGTCTTCTAAGAAGCAGAGGAAGTCCTTCCAGGTTCCCTCTACTGAGATGGCCAGAATTGAAGCTGGAAATACTGTCAATTCACCCCAGAGAGAAAAACGTGCAACCCCACAGAGGTTTACTGTTGGTCAGGTTATTGAGCAAGTTTCTGCTCAAACACCCAAGTCACCTTTGAGAAGGAGAAGTAAGGAGACCACACCAGGAAAACCTTCAGAGACAAAGGAACAGGAAAAGAAAGCAGTGACCAGTTCTGTAAAGGAATCACCAAACAACTCAGGGAAAGTTGAAAAAGGTAATCAGTATAGTAATGTTTCTCTTTGAATTTGTTAATAATGTTAAATCAGTTAGCAAGTATTCAGGCATGTTTAAGACATGTTTGGTAGTTATGATGTATAATCATGTGTTGAATTCATTTGTTAGTGAAACAGATGTCCAAAAAGCGCAAAAGTGGAGAACTCGCAGCTGACTTGCCCAGTCAACAAGCAAAGAGGAAACGGGTTTCCTTTGGAGGTCAGCTGAGTCCTGAATTATTTGACAAACGACTCCCTCCTGACTCTCCATTACGAAGGGGGGCTACTCCACGGAGAAGCTCATGTCTGCTTAAATCCAAACAGTCTGTCCTCAGACGAGCATCAGTCATTGGTTTGCTGCAGGTAAGACTGGATTGGAATACAGTATATTGGAATTTATTATAATTGTGATCCATCATAATCAGAAAATGGATTTTGTTCTTTGTAGGAGCATCCAGATAGCCCAAATGTGCGAAGTCCTGCAAAAATGAGGACTCCATCACCAGCAAAAAAGTCACCAAAATCCAGACCATCTTCACCCAAGGCTGCATCTCCTGCAAAGAAGTCTCCAAAATCTAGCACCCCATCTCCCAAGACAGCCACCCCTGGAAAAAAATCTCCAGTATCAAAGAACTCTTCTCCCAAGGCAGTGACTCCTGGAACGAAATCACCAAAATCCAGGTCCCTTTCTCCCAAGGCAGTGACTCCTGGAACGAAATCAACAAAATCAAGGACCCCTTCTCCCAAGGCAGTGACTCCTGGAAAAAAATCACCAAATTCAAGGACCCCTTCTCCAAAGGCAGTGACTCCTGGAAAGAAATTGCCAAAATCAAACACCCCTTCTCCCAAGGCAGTGACTCCTGGAAAGAAATTGCCAAAATCAAGGACCCCTTCTCCCAAGGCCACATCGCCTGCCACGAAGTCCTCAGAATCCAAGAGTCTCTCTCCCACAAGAGGAAGATCTTCCTTTAATAACAAAGCAGAGACTCCAAAGGACAATGAACAGCTAACACCAGGAGTCCAGACACCAACAGTACGAGGGCGTTTCTCTGTGTCACTCATCCGCACACCACCTCCAATCGTTCAACATGCCGTTACTGACCAGGTGCCTTTAGTCACTGTAACTCCTAAATTACCACTCAGGAGGAAGAGCATGAAGAGCACCTCACGGAAGACTCAAAGTATGACAAAGAGTGCTGTGAAAGTAATGTGCAGAAGAAGTGGCATATCACGAGCATCTATGAAAGGTATGTTAGGCCTTGAAATCGAAAATGCATCCTTTTTCTAATTGAATTTGATGATATTGTGCAAAGACAAGATGTTTGAGTTATAGAATAATTTCTGTTTTGCTTATCTTTCAGCCTTAAGTTCTTGGGCAAACATAGTGAAATTTGGGCAGACTAAGGTTCAAGTGGATGCTCCAGCTAAAAAAATGGTCACCAAGAAGATGAAAAAGAAGGCTGTGCCTAAACCCCGGGTAAATATACTGTTTAGACATTACAGAGTACATATAAATTGTGATAACAATTGAATGTTTTTTTCTAGCCTTGCAACAACCATAACCTGTTGTTGAACCTGGTCTAAACATAGACCGTGTGCTATATTCTGTGTTTTGCTGCTTGTCACTTGTCTTTACTGTCAGAACCTTTTTGATATGTCTTGACACTTGACAGATTTTAAAAAGCTGTAATGACCATGTCCTTCTCAATCTCTCAGACCCCAGCAAGAAAACTCAAAGGCCATGCCAGCACAGGACATGCAGATTCACCTGTTACCATTGTTGTGGGCAGAGCTCACCAACAAAAGGTTGTTCATTCAACCGGCGCTGCACCAAGACTGGTCACCAATACGGCATGCCTTAAAAAGAACATGAAAATGGATGAGGACTTGACTGGTACTTACCCATTTTCCATCCCTACAAATGGCAATACTTGTTTTTGGTCATGCATGTTGGACTTGAATATTGCACTTGCTGATATTGTGTCTTATATTTTCAGGAATTTCTGAAATGTTTAAAACTCCTGTAAATGAAAGGAAGACGAGATCTGTAATCAATAACAGTGCCATGAAGACACCACAGGGAGGTCTGGGACCATCTGTGGTAGACCCATCGGTACTGAACACACCAGAGGAGCCAGGTAAAATGTGTATTGTTGTTAAGAGACCACCAAAACATGAAATTTGTATAGTACGTAATAGCTAAGAGTAAAGGGTCTGTCAAATTAAAACTGTTAATTGAATTGGCATTAATGAGTGAAACTTATTTTATAGGTGAAATGGTGGTTTCGCCACTGAGTGTTTCATCTACAGTAAAAGACAAAAAGTACAACTGTGAGGCAGTCCAACGCCTGCTTAACGGAGATCAAGTATCAAGCTTCCTCAGTGATGTCCCGCCTGCTGTGGAGACTGATTCTGATTCTAGTGAACAGCAGTGCACAGACATGAAGATGACCTCTGCACCAACTCCCAAACAAAAGCCAGAATTGCCAGACTGTCTGACTGGCGTGAAGAGGATCATGAAGACCCCAAGACAGAAGTCGGAACCTGTGGAGGACTTGAGAGGTCGACTTCTGAAAACTCCTAAGCAGAAACCTGAACAGCAAGAGTGCCTTACTGGAGTTAAGAGAATTTTTGAGACCCCACAACAGGAGGCTGAACCTCTCCAAGACCTCCAAGGAAAACCTCTGGAAACTCCCAAAGCTCTAGAGGCTGGTGATGTGAGTCGGGATGGTGTTGAGGAAATTATGGAGACATCAACATGTGTGCAAGAATCTGAAGGCCCATCTGAGATGACTGACATGAGAAGTGCAGACGTAAGTAGCTCCCCATTAGTATGCCTCACAGGTGTCAAGAGATTAATGAAAACACCAAAGGAAAAAAATGCTCCAGTTGAAGATATGGTTGGTGTGAAGAGGCTCATGAAAACTCCCAGAGAAAAGATTGAACCTGTTGAGGACAACTTCGGTCTCAAGAGACTCTTGAAATCACCAAGGATGAGGGATAATGCACCAGTAGAAGACTTTGAGGGACTTAAAGAGCTTATGGAGGAGTCATTGGCTGATCCCACAGGACAACTGGAGACAAATGAGGTAATAATGAAAACATTTGCATTGACTTTGTCATCCTTTCACTGGAATAATTAACTCAAGTATTCTAGAATTCCCATCACTGCCTGATGGGAATAATATAATTAGCAGCAGGAACAGTTACAATTCAGCTATATGAGAAGGCAATGAACTGAACACTGCTAAAACCTTGTTGGGATTGTAAATATCAACAACTATTTCACATTACAGGAAATAATTTGATTGGAACAAACATTTTGGTTTAGAGTTTAAACAGAAGTACCACATCCACGGCTGAGCAATCTTCATTTCGGATTATCAACCAATCAGAAAAGCTTGATATAGACCAAAATCAAAACTTTATCCTTTTATTATCCTAGTACTGTCTGTGTAGTTCATACTGTCAATATTAAATTATATTAAAACTAATGTTCAACAAAGTTTTGTTGTCTGTATCGTTGAATTGCTTTATTTCAAAATAATTTATAATTTATTTTTGTTTTTTTTATTAACAGGTTGACGATGAAACACCTCTCGACTGCGATGGAATCGTTGCAAAAGGTTAGTTGCTTTTCAACTCTAATAAAAGTATTGTTGAGTAATAAATGACATTGGGCTAAACTACAACTGTAAACTACAGTATATTATTTTGATAAGCTGCTTATTGTGGATTTCTTGTCTTCTCTTTCTATATAGAACTAGATTTTGCCCTTGAGGAGCCACAAGATGATGTGTCATCAGACGTGATTGATGTTCCCTTAGCTGACGGAGGAAAAGGTAAGATTAGTTATATTTTCACCTTTTAATTGGTTTGTTTTGTTTACAAATGCTTATGATTGTTACACAAAACCTGAAAACATGCACTTTTGAAAGTCATGTTCTCTGACATTTTAGGAAAAATCAATGTGTGTACATGTTAAAAAGAAATGTCTGCTCTATCTAAAATAGTTATAGAAGTGGAGAAGTCATTTTTGTTCTAATAGAAATTGTGGAAATGTCTGAACCATAGGACAAAAATTAAATTTGACATATTCATGTTATCTGGACAACTAAATGTCACATCTAAACACACAGAAGACTTACTTTAGAGCAAAGCATTCACAAACTGTTATTCTTGGCTATGTAATTATATTGTCAGAACATGTCTGAATGTTTATACGAGCATTTCAACAAAAAACTCAACTTATTTGTCTTATTTCAGACACCGATGCAAATGAAGTTGTTGGTGATGAGCACTTAGAGGAGGAGCCAAGCGGACATGATAATGATGAACTATCAGATGCCATGGAAACGATCTCTCAAGCAGCTGTAGATGAGAATTTACCTGTTGAAGAAACTAAACTGGAAGCAGCAGATGCTAATTTATCTGAAGACCCTAAAGTGGATACAGTAGATGAGACTGTATCTGAAGAACAACCTAAAATGGAGGCTGCTACTGGCAAAGTCACAGAAACTGACACAACTGCTGGGGATCCTGACCATGAAAAAACATCTGCTCGAAGCAGAAGGGGGAAAACGGTGGAATCTAAATCACCTGAGAATAAGCAGGAGGCACAAGTACATTCTGAAGATCCTGTTGTCCCTACTCCAGTCCGAGGAAGAAGGGGAAGGAAAAATGAAGTTACAGCACCACCCGCTGTTAGACAAACATCAAGACGCAAAAATCCAAAGACCACTGAAAGCGGCAATGTTGAGCCCACAGTTGAGGAAAGTCTCTCTCTGGTTTCCAACGTTGCCCGTAAGCCTACAAGAGGGAGAAATGCCAAAAAATCTTCTGATGATAAAGTTGAGGCTGAAATGGTACAAGAGATTGCTTCTGAAATGATGCCAGAATCTGAGAATGACAAGAGAACCCCAGTTGACGTCAGTGACAGCGCAGCACCCCTGGAGACGGCAGTGTTAAAGCCCAAACGAGGGAGAAAACCTAAACAACCTGAAAAATCAGTGCCAGAGCAGCAAGATGTGCCTTTTACTCAGAGTGACGATGTTCCCCAAGCTGACATGGCTAAAGGTTTGTCATCTTTTCCTGTTTCCATGTCCTTTTGTTTTGCTCGTATAAACTGAAAATTTTGAAAGCAATTTCTGACCCCATGTAACATATATGAGGTATCTGATAAAGGTTTTTCCATTCCTGTTTGATATTTGCTTTTACCAAATCTACTATAGCTGAAAGCTCAGGCACTGTAAACATTTCTTGTTTTTGTTTTCTCCTATTTTTAGAAGTGGATGCAAACAAAGTCTCCAGTGGCCAGTTGGAGGTGTTGTCCAGTGGAAGTGATGAAAATGAATCGAATGCCATGAAAACAGTTCCTCAGGTACCTGCAAGTGAGAGTGTTCCTGAAGTGGAGACAGCAACTTGCAAAGTCACAGAAATAGAAGCAGCTATTGTGCAGAAGAAATCTGTTCGAGGCAGAAAGGTGAAAATCGTGCAATCTACATCAGCTGAGGATAAAGAGGAGGTGACTGAACATTCTGAAGATCCCGTTGTTCCTGCTCCAGTCAGAGGAAGAAGAGGGAAGAAAACTGAAGCGGCCGCACTGCCTGCTGTTAGACAAACGAGAGGAAGCAGAAATGTAAAGTCTCAAGAAAGCAGCTCTAATTTTCAGCCGGAAATTGTACCAGAGAAAGCTGCAGAAACAACACAGGTATCTGAAATTATCACTGAAGCTGTGAACGACCAGACTTCTCCAGTCAATACGCATGAGGGAGAAAATGGTTCTGCTCCCTCTGCAGAGGAAACTGGCATGAAGCCCACTAGAGGAAGAAAGACTAAAAAATCTGTTGAGCCTATTCAGCCAGACAAAAATGAAGTTGTGACTGATGAGCATCCAATGACAAATGATCAACCTCAAAAGTCCATTCCTTCTCTTGAAAAACCCAGAAGAGGGAGAAAGACAAAGCCTGATATTGTTGAACAAAGTGAGGCAGCAGAAGACACAGTTCTCACTGTGGAGGCAAAGCAGCAGCCCCAGCCGCCAGTCAGGGCTAAAAGGGGAAGAAATGCCAAAGTGGTAGAAGAAAAGCTGGAAATCAATGACACAACTACTTCAGATGAGATTTTGAAATCCCAAGAGCCAGTTAAAAAATTAAGGAGAACCAGGATGGCAGAGCAAGAACATTTAGAACTGAAAGAAATCCAAACTGCTGAAATGGTTGTCCCAGAGGAGGCTGAAGTTCCTCTTGTGGCTGAGCCAGTGAAGATGAATGAACTTGATGTCACGGCTACAAGGACCACAAGAGGAGGGCGAAAAGCAAAAAAAGGTACCGAGACAAAAACCCTTGACAAATTCACTGAGGTCCAAGAGGTACCTGCTGCCAGCTCCATGGACAAACCCAAACGGGGTAGGAGAGGAAAACAAGTTACCGATGAAGTCGCTGCTGTAGTACCAGAGGAAAAAACTAACCATGAGCTGGAGACTGAAAAGAAGAAGGATGAGGAGGCAGACCCTCCGGTCATTAAATCTAGCAGGGCAAGGGGGGTGAAAACTGAGGTTTCACTTGTCATTCCAGCAAAGAGAGCCCGTCGAGGTGCAACTCCTCTCCTCGAGGAAACCAATGAAGAATCCACAGTCCTCGTTTCACAGTCCATGTCAAGTTCAGCAGAGTCCGGCAAAAGGGGGAGACGGGCAGCAGCAAAGCCTGTAAAAGATAACACCGTGACCAGTGACCAGGCAAATCCCACTGAAGATTTAGGCAAGGCAGTCAAAGAAGACACACAAAAATCCAAAAGATCTGTCAAGTGGAAAAATGACAATGAAGTCTTTGAGATTCTAAATGTAACACCTGTAAAAGCAACTCGAGGTAGGAAGTCAAAACTTGGAGACCAAGGTGACGCTAAAAGCCAAAATGTGTCAAAGAATGCCAGCAAAACTGAAGAGAAGGATCTCTCAGATACAGTTGCTGAAGCTCAGCCTGCCAAGAGAGCCCGGCGAGGGACAAAGGTTGTTGATGTAACCTCTGACAAAGATGAGTCCACAAGCAAAGTGAAAAGTGTTGAGGCTGAGACACAGCCAAAAACACGAAGAGGAAGGTCGGCAAAGAAATAAGAACATTTGTGTTTATGTTTTTAACCATAATTACATGAATCTTTTTGTTCTTGTTATTTGTTACATAGTATTCCATTTTAGAAAGTAGTTTTATAGACTGTTTTATACAATCTTGCGTTGCACTGTTTTTGTTTTTATATACAGCGGCAGATTTATGTTGGGGAAAAAGTGATTATTAAATTTTTTTCTATCGTGAAAAAAAGAATTGTCTGACTTTGTTTTGATGTCCATAAGTCTGGTGTGCTGTGCATCCACATGAGTTTAAAATCTCTGGTGATAATTAACCAAGTGACACTGAAAGCATTAACACCTTTGTCATATAGTGTCTGTATCCAACAATGGATATAGATCATAATCTGGTCACTGGGCTTGACCATTTTCATGTTTTTGTCAATTACAGGAAGTGTTTGAAGGTGAGACAGAAGGGAAATTAGATTTGCTACCATGTGCAACTTTGTGTTGGTGCCGGTCTTGGTTTAAAATCAGTGGCAAGGGGGGAAATAATGGTTTATTCACAACACAAAAGACTTCTAGGAGGGGTAAACAAGTCAGGAGGGCAAGTATGAATTGTATTATGGGGGTTTAAATGAGTTTTTGTCCAAGATTAATACTGCTGTCAGAAGTGTCAAAAGATATAGACTTAAACATGAATCCTTATTTATTGAAGTTATTCCCCACTGACCAGCATTACAGAAGAGCTGTAAGTGTGTTTTATTCACTATGTGAAACATTTCAATTCATTTGCAGATTGGAAGAGAAAACAGACCCCCTTTAAAATGCTTCTTCAGACATGAATTTAATCAAAGTGGTAAAATGATATAAGGTGAAGGTAAAGAAAACGAGATATGAGACATTTACTTCTGTAGTAGGCTTTGTAATCAGTGTGAAAATACATTTAAACGGAGACTAAATAACAGCTATATAAATTTTACAAAATAGCACATACTTGATAGAAGTCTCAGGGAAAATTATCCATGAAAAATATTCCCGTAAATTCAGGCACTACCAACCAGTAATGGATTTTAATCGCATTTAGCGGAACTTGGTGATGAAACGGGAGAACAACACGGACACATTTTTGAGACGGACTCGAAACAAAAAACGAGGACACGCTGGAGGGAGATTTGATGGTCGTGTGGACGTCTGTCGGCCCTGTAGTTTTGCTGATTTGATTGTTATAGTTTTTTATTTCTTGTTTTTCATCACATTTTCTATTTTTTCCATCATGGAGGCAGACGGTAACATAATAAAACCCACGCCTACAGGGTTCCTTTGCACCCTTTGCAATATCAGCGTACCAAACAGTAAGCTAATTTGTTGTGCATCGTTGGAGAAGATAGCTAATGTTATGCTATCCCAGCCAAATGTGTGTTCTTATATTTTAGATGCATGTTTGATATCTTACGTAGTTTGTTATGCCAATAAATCTCACACATCTTTGAAGCTGCGGAAAAGTTTTTGCTGCATAAATGATCATGTATTAAATTCCTGCAGTGCCAAGCTTGGATCAGCATGTCAAAGGGAGAAAACACCAGACACTGAGTACTGTGCGGGCTACCAGGAAGACCCAGGAGGAGTACAGTGTGTATGTCGGTGGCATCAAGCCTGACATCTCTCAGAGTGACATAGCTGAGTACTTCCAGCAGTTTGGACCTGTCTCTGATGTCATCATGGATAAAAACAAGGTCGGTCTGCTGACAGTGATTGCATGTAGAAAGTGACGGGTAAACTCCACTGTAGTTTAACCGAGATGTGTGTCTCTGCACTCACAGGGTGTGTACGCCATCGTGCAGTTCAGTGAGACTGACAGCATAAAGGCAGCCTTGTCCTGTATCGAGCATCGGATGAAAGGCTTGAAGCTGCGCGTCAAACCGAGAGAGAAGAAGGATTTCAAGTTGATTCCCAAGAAGATGAACGACTGCCAGACTCTTCAACAACTTCTTGACCATGTCAAACCTCAGCTGTGTCAGTTGGTGTCTGTAAGCATCTGGTTGTCAAATATAAAGCCTGATATATGCCGATGACTGGGCTCTGAAAGGATGGGAAATCTGTTGTAAGGAGCGTTACAAGGCTGCTAGTATAGCCTTTACATCCTCAGTTTAGTCCCATACTACAGTAAAATTTTGTTTGATCTTAGAATATACAGCATATAATATGCTAATTAATGTTAATAGCACATACTTTTAGAAATTGGACAACTTAAAACTGACATTCAAGCCATTTATACTGACAGAAATATGCCCTGAAAAACAAATACTGTTAGAATAGAATAGAGTAGGACTTCGCATTAATCGTATAAAGTCGATGAGAATAGACCAGCTTATTTTAACATGTAAGTATTTGTGTTATTAAGGTGTCGTCCTTTGTTTTCCTCCAGGTAAACGCACAGATGCAGTACATTGTAGAGCAATGTCAGCTGGGCGAAAATGAGAAGAAGGCCAGAGGCTTGCTGGTTCAACTCCTGCAAGAGGTTTTCGTGGAGTTTTTCCCAGGTGACCATTTCAAACACACATGCACACAGGCAGTTTCTGAAATCGCGTCTTGCATGATGATAATTGTGCAAAACTCTGTCATAGATTGACTTTCACTTTTAATACTATGTTCGCATGGATTGCAGACAGCCAGATCCTGCCATTTGGTTCATCTGTCAACACTTTCGGCATCCAGTCCTGTGACTTAGACCTGTTTCTGGACCTGGAAAACACCAAGGTTTTCCAGGCCCATGCAAAGTCTACCACAGAACCGGTCAGATGTTGTTTTGTTTTACATATACAGTATAAAGTGCAATTTATACCAAAATGTAAAACAGTGTAACTTTATACTCGCCCTCTTTCTTCAGCAAGGGGAGGGCATGTCAGATGACGGCCGCTCTGAGGACTCCATCCTGTCTGATATTGACTTGACAACTGCCTCTCCTGCCGAGATTCTGGACCTTGTGGCGACAATCCTCAGACGCTGTGTCCCCAACGTGCACAAAGTCCATTTGGTCAGCAGTGCTCGTCTCCCTGTGGTCAAGTTCCATCACCGTGAGCTTAACTTGCAGGGGGATATCACCGTCAACAACAGGTCAGGCGATGATTTAGGATTTCCTTGATACTGAAGTCTTAAGATGTGGTGAGAAATAGATTTGATCTCACACAGAATTACTTAAAATATTCTTTCCTCCTATTTTGTATTCGTCGCCAGACTTGGAGTGAGGAACACCCGCTTCCTCCAGCTGTGTTCAGGGATGGAGGACAGGCTGAGGCCTCTGGTGTACACCATCCGCTACTGGGCCAAGCAGAAGCAGCTGGCTGGTAAGATGAAATGACTCGCACCTTAGCGTACAGCACCACTCGCGTTTGCAATAAAGACAGATGCCATTCATTTAACGTTTTGGTCAGCAGATGTCGGTAGAACTTTACTGATCCCATATGATCACGTTGGGATCCGTCTGAACACATTGATGTGCGGTGCCTGGAATGAATGAAACTGCTGAATGATGGTACAAATACAGCAATGTTTTATACTTGTCTTTATATTGGCTTAGTGTCACTTAGCAGAAAACCAAACCTATGCCATAAAAGCTGCTCCACGCCACTACACAACTGTTGATGCTTTCATGTTTTAACTATAACGTATCCTGTGTAACATGTAGGTAATCCCAGTGGTGCTGGTACGCTGCTCAACAACTATGCTCTAACACTGTTGATCATCTACTTCCTGCAAAACTGTGACCCCCCTGTCCTCCTTACCGTGGACCAGCTCAAGGACATGGCCTGTAAGTGCTTCATTGCTCCTACTCTAAGCGCCTCATGCAAAACGTTTTCATGCTCCTATCCTAAACCTCTTCAATATTTCTGTAAGGTTTGAGCATTAAACTCCCCGAAAAAGCTTGTTTCAGCCCAGTCAGTACTAGCTAGTTCTGAGCTACGCTTCACACTAACTTTTTACCCCAAGGAACACGTGAAGAATGCATCATCTGTGCACGTGTGTGATATGCACATTGAACAAAGGGAACAGGCCTGTAAAAGCGAGGGTTATTGGTTGACTGAACATTGTCTGACACCAGCTACTCCAAACAAAAGTCAATGAAACACAGAGAAACGTCATCAGAAGACTTGTGGCAGATGACTTGCAGCCGTCTGTATCCAGGGTGATCCTTGTGCCCTCGATCATTATCTCCAGACTCTGGCATCCTTACTAACAGATCCATGTGTAAGGACCCCTGCCCAGGACAGATTCATAGGGCGATGACACAACAGCAGCGTCTACTGCATCAGCAATACCTGGTTTGCATTAGTTACAGGTCAGTTAGGAATCCTCGACTTGAGGCAGGTCTACAGGACATTCATATACCTTGTAATCATGTATATTGTATGTTGGGATCTGTCTGAAAGAATGGTCTACCCTCCTTTCGCCTCAACCTCACCGCTCTTACCCAACGTTAACTTACAACCCATACGACTGCTTTTTGTTGTTCACCTTTCTTCCACTCGCCACCCGCTGCGTGATGTGAGACTGGTAATTTTTGAACGATTATCAGATTAGTGATAAATTGTAACTTGCACACTGTGCTCATAAATTATTTTTCCGGTCTGCACATATCTATGTTGAGGGACAGCGGAGTGAAACACTCCCACTGTCGAGCCCTGAGGAGGACGTGCATGTTTGTGAGATTCTTCATGTGCCGCTAAAGTTACCATATAAGGCCACATGTTGCTCTCCTTGTGTAGGCTGGTTCTCTTGAGTCACTTGTTTGAAGGACTTAGAAAATGACCAGTTTGTCCTGATTTTCTGCAATAATTACTAGAACATAATGAACAAAAATGGGGATATGTCAAGATGTTACCAGTTGCAGTGTAATCGTGAAAACAGATGCAAGCCAAAGCATTTAAACTGGACAACACCGCATTCACATTATGTGTGTTTATGTATGGGGACGTTTAGGATTACACCGATTCTCAGTTTCACTGTTTAATATTTCACTTTTTAATTTCAGGAATTTTCAAGTCATTTTGAAATTACTTGCATATTATAAGTAATTTATCCTATAGAAAGAAACCGGCCATATAATTGGTCTGTTTCTCCTGTCATTTTGATGATGTGTTATTTGTTATTGTATTTATTTGCTTATGAATGTTATGTTTGTGTTTCTACAGGTGAAGAAGAAGAGTGTGTGATTGAGGGATGGAACTGCACCTTCCCTAGTCAGCCTATTGCTGTGCCCCCCAGCAAGAATACGCAGGACCTCTGTAAGTGAGATTAAAGAGTCATGTGTCTGTTGGTACATGTAGCTTAGCTTCTTCATGAATCCTAACTATGCCGTTTTCACCACTCATTAAGCACATGTGTGTTTTCTCCATCTAGGCTCTCTGCTCGCAGGCTTCTTCTCCTTCTATGCCAAGTTTGATTTTGCCAGTAGTGTCATATCTGTCAGGGAGGGGCGGGCCCTCCCAATCACTGATTTCCTGAGCCAGAATAAAGAGGAAGAGGCCATGCAAGAGGAACAACCCACCGTGACCCCTCGCAGTCCCAAACTGGGCCCCCTAAACCTGTTGGACCCCTTTGAGCTCTCCCACAACGTAGCTGGAAACCTGAATGAACGTTCTCTGCGCAGCTTCCAGAGGGAGTGCCAGGAGGCTGAGAAATACTGTCGCAGCCTGCAGTACCAGCGCAAATCCACCAAGGGGAAGTCATGGGGGCTGGTGCGTTTGTTCACCCCAAACGGGGAGACCCCACACACAAAAACCGAGCTGCTGACCATCAGCATCCCCTTCAAGTTGGCGTCGCTTCCTGAAGCGCTGCGCAATCAGCTGCACATGGCAGGAGAAGGTTTCCGACTGCTGTGGTTTCAGAAAGTTTGCTCTGCTGTGGAGGGAGTCCTCCAGCGTGTTCTCAGGTGTCACCTTGCTCCCTCCACAGATGCCGTCTTTGGTGAGGATTCAGCTGTGGATCCTGCTGAGGAAATGGAAACATCCTCCTTCAACACGTCAATAAATGACAGCTGCGGGAGCGTTGAACCCCAAAACGAAGCCAGCCCCCCGAGAGCAGCTGCCGTCGGTGCCAAGAGGTCACTGTCCTCTGGCAGTGATGCCTCTGTGTCGCCTCAAGGCAAAAAGCCAAGGCTGGCGAAAAGGGGCAAGCCTGAAACCCCTCACTGGACCTGTGTGCAAAAGCACATAGTGTGGGCCGGCAGGAGGAAGGTAAGAAGGGAGCTGAGCAAAGGTACAGACTCGAGGCCAGAGGGAAGCTGTGTGGAGCTGGAGTCCCAGGTCACAGCTCACATCATTGAAAAAGAGCCGGAGCTTAAGGAGCCCCTGGAGTTCAAGGTTGAGCCCCAGATGGTGGGTGGGACAGAAAGCTCAAGGGCAGTGCTCAAGTTGGTCCCAACCAGCGACAAGGAAGGAGTTTTTCAGGACTTCTTTCATTTCCTGGAAGCCTTCTTACCCAAGATGGTAGAGACGTTGCTGCAGAGAGAAGTGGGTGATGCATAAAACCGGGACTGATCTCAGATGTGTGTCCATTAAATCTAAGAAGTTTGTGTTCTTTCTTTGTTTTGAATAAAGGATGCCACCACTACTGCTTTTATTAACCCTTTAGATTGGAACATGAGGTCGTTACTGTGGCTTTATGTTGACCAGGCGTTTGATTATTAAATCAGCAAGTATGGACTTTGTCAATGTTTTCATGTATACTGTATATTTTTATATTGTTGTGTTTGTTAAAAATAAGATTTCCTGATTAAGCCTAGTTTGTTTGTTTTTTTTAGCTTGGTTTTAAGTTCATTTCTGTTTGAAATAAAGTTCTTAAATGATGCAGCTTTGGGTTTGACATATTTGGTGTGAACAGCATCTGATGTCATCTTCAGTTGAATAAAAAGCCTTTGTGAAACACCGCTGGTACAAAGGTGTTTTTTCCCTTCATGGAAATCCTTTAAATGTCACATTTGATATGTAAAGAATCAGTACTTGTAGTTTGACATGGTTGCACCACTGGGCTCGTTGCGTGGGTTAAGGGGCCGTTGGGAGGAGCTTTGAGCCAGTCGTTGCTCAAATGACTGAGACGGATGAGAGTAATTACTCAGGCGAGCAGACTGCTTTATTACAGAAAGGACAAGTAGGAGCTGAGGGATTCACAGAGCTCCCCTGTCCTGATTAACATCATTCATCTTACCTTTAAAGAGAAACAAGATGGCCAGGAGGTTAGGTGAGGCTGTGGAGGAGGAAGACGTTTCAGAAGGCCTCCTCCAGTATATATCGGTCGGATGGAGGTCATGTTATCTACAAATACACAGTTACTCATGATCTTCATTATATTTAAACATCATATCCTCTTCTGTTAAAACAACCCCACCCCCCACTGTTGGTGCAGCCCTCTCCCACCACTCGTGTTTCTCGTGAGATTCTTACCCCAGCATGAACAAGTGGGGAGAGAACAGGTGGAGAGGTATTCGGGAAAAGCAAAACGTTATTACAAGGACTTCGGTTCCCTGAGGGAGAAGAACGAGTACCGAGTCATCTACTGAACTATTTACACTCCACCACCTCTTACAATGATAAAATGTTTAATCCACATGATATAAGATTGACGGGTAGTCATGGAAAATGACAACTGGTGTGTAAGTTTTCCTCTGGAATCAAGCGGCAAAAAAGTTGTAACATAGTGTGTGAAAGTTAATTCGTCTTCCCTGACATTGTGTTTCCTGGAACGTGACCGTTGGACGTGGCCACATTGCAGCGTTGATGCTGAATCAATATATCGTGCAGCCCTACCATGAAATCTCTTCTATTCCTTGACTTTCTCTTTAGTCTCTTTATCCTGTGACGTATGTCAACATCTTCTACAAGTCATGGTTCCCAGAGGATGAATTCTAATTATTAGTGTTATTTTTGTCATTGTGAGATAAACCTCACATCAGCTAATGGATGGATTGCTGTGGAATTTAGCGCACACATTCATTATTCAGTATTTATTGCTAAGTAGGTTATGTTTTCATAACTGTTTTTTTTTTGTGTCTAAAGGATTACATTATTATTTGCACCTTTTTTAACATTGTGACGCATTTATCGTGACGCATTTGCTGCATGTGTGTGTGATTATTTCTAGGCTGAATCACTGATCGTTCTCGTTTGTGTTTATTTTTCCGAGGTTTTAATGGCATATCACTTGAGCACCAGCCATTTAAACAGAGACTCCAGGCTGCTCCAATATCCCTTGTTTTCCAAAGGTGCTCCTTATATGTGGCCACACACACACACACACACACACACACACACACACACACACACACACACACACACACACACACACACACACACACACACACACACACACACCTCTAAACCATAGAATCAAAGTGATTGATTTCACCTCTGGGATGAGTTGGCTGTTGGCTTAAAACAAGAAACCAACCATGACCAGTTTACGATTCCTCACGTTTCTGTTCATCAAGAATATAAATCTATAGTGAAATCTACTTAAAGATGGACAGCAGCACATATGCATCCCTGAAAACAATGAGAGGCGGTTTCATCAGGTATTGATGACCAAGCACTTCAGTTGCATGTAGCTCATTTCCTGTAATTACTGTTAGAATTGATCCTGGTGAGCATTTGTTTGTGCACTGCATCTGTTGGACCTTGGAGACTGTTCTTCCCCAGAAATGAGAGCAAAAAAAAGAAGCCAATTTCATGTTTTATGTAATTAGTGTCCATTGGGAAGCGATCCTGAGTCAACCTCCCCTGAGACCTGAAATCTCCACAGCCTGGGGCCAATAGGAGCTATCGGAGCTCCTGTGCTTGTCTGCGGTGACGTATGAGTAAATTGAGTAACGTCTAGCATGACGTCATCCTGTATTGTAGTGTGACCCTGTAAATTTACACCATATCTAGTCATCAACTCCTCTGCATAATCTGATGACTTACATCGTACGGAGATATTGATTTGCCATTACACGTTTTAAAGGGATTATTAAGATGCATAAATAGAACACTGGCTTCCTTAATTTGTTGTGAGTTTGAGAAAAATGGTCTGAATAAAATGCTCGACCATCCTCAAGCCCCCTAACACCTGTCTCACCATTTATCAGAGTTACACAAAGAGGCCATAACCTCTTGCAGAAAAAGTGAAATGATCTAAGTGATGTCGGCGAAGCAGCTTCAGTCCTCTTGGACAAAGAGATGTTGCCGTGATGGAAACAAAATGAGCAAATGAGAAGCCTTGACATGCGCACCTGATGTTTAGGATTGAACGTAACTCTGCTGTTACAAAGAAGCCGCCTAAAACAGGTGGGAAAGTCTCAAACAATAAGGTTTATTATTTGTTAAGTATATACAGTGCTTCTGACTGGCTCCTTTTAGAACCACTTATAAGGTCCAGAAGCATCACACTGTGGTAGTAGGCAGCTATCAAACCCTCACTTTGTATCCTGAGCTGTGCAAACAGACACGGCTTCCAGGAGAGCACTCTGTTCATATTACAGGCTCCCCCACTCTGGAGATAAGGCTAAATAAAAAAAAACGTGATCATTCTGTCTTTGATGGCAGGAAGGAGTCAGACATTCTCCTGAGAGGTTGCTCTTACCCCAGAATTGACTTTTCTATGCGTGTGTGTAATCTTACATTTGTATTTGGACTAGGCAGCACGTGTCATGCAAATGGAAAATGGTGTAGACGGAGTCAGCAGAGAAGCTTTTAAAGCTCTGTTGGAGGAGTACAGGTGGACGCCTTCGGGAAATAGGTTTCCAACATTATGATTTGTTTTAAGTTATTTTGATGTCTTTCGTAACAAAGTCACAGACATCTTTAGCACCGCCATCAGGAGGAAAAGTTGGAAAATCCGAACAGGATGAGAGAGAAAGTTTTGAAGATCACTGGTCTCCTACAGATCCAATTATCGTGGCCTTGATGGCTCCTCAAACATTTTTCTCCTCTCTAGAAATCCAAACTGCTCTTCAGGAGTGCATTAACTGGAGTTTATTGAACTGTGAAGACTTCAACTGTCAGCCCCGTCCCTTATCAGGGGGCGATTGCTTTCTCAGTGTTTGCCTACAAACACTGGAGATAGCTAATGACTTTTTCTTGCCCATAATGTTTTTTTCTTGCCATTGCCTTTTATGGCCTGTGGAGTGAACGCACAGCGGTTGACTACTGGGCTAGAATGAGCTAAATGGTCAGGATGGCCACCGTTAAATGTGGGAAATGGTTGATTAAGACTGAGAGGACACATTTAATTACTTTTAGCCGTTCCCCATTCTTCTAACTCATCGGATCAAAAGCCACGATTTTCCAAATTCGCATCCAGTTTTTCTGTCTTGCATAAATTTTGGTTGCAAAACCTGCAGAACACTTATACTCCCCTCAATATCAGTTTGAAATATGGTACAATAATGGCTCAGAAATGGTCAGCGCAATCAATGTCTTCAAACGATCCACTTACAGCCTTTATGGCACGGTCATACACACTTTAACTGCTTGTTTATTGTCAACCGCAATAGGAGTTCCACAGAGGCTGTCAGTGGGGATTTATGCCCAAATCAAGGTGTGTTTTTGACAAGGGCTTTGGGGTAGATAAGGGAAAAACATTGTTTTTATAACACAATAAACAGCAAATGACATAGGTTGTCATGACTTTGTGTTTTATATGTAATATGGCACTGTGACATTTTCTATGATTTATCTAATACATGGCTGATACTCATCTCGTACAGTAGGGCTGTAAAAGATCATCACAGCTTCCTTTTTACGGTTTACTACTCTCAAGCTTCGTTTGTACAACATGTCGCTCATGATGAAATCGTGCACTGTGCAAAAGTAATGTAAATATGCACATGAATTTTCTTGAGACGTGTGCCCTCACATGTACACGCACTAAAAGCAGATCACTGCACCTGCACTGTTGGATAGGGGACGACTTCAGGCGTCATGAACAGAACAGCAGACCGTGAAGAATCCAAGATAAACAGGAGCCGCTGCAGCGGTCATAAATGTGACATTTCACTGTGAGCATTTGAGACCTGAGAGGTATTTGTGTACACGATGTCTATGTGCGAGTGTGTGGTCATGCCATATCAGGGTCATAGCCCTCTCACCCTCAAAGTCACTGTGGTGACTTGAGTTTAAAAGGCAGCATAATAGAGGTGACGCCTCAAAATGTCTTTTAATGCAATCATAGGAGAATTACTGCAGTGACGATGTGAGAGTGCCACACAATGGCACTATTTATCTGAGGATGCTGCAGCCTGTGGCTTCTAGTACCTCCAGACCATCTCAATAATGAATACAGGAATGATATAAGGCCAAAGGTTAACAGACTAATGATTGGACAAGTTAGGCTACATCATATATATGTCATATAATATATTCAATATTGAGAAATGAATACTAATTACATTTGTTTGTGACAATTTGTTCCCATTGTTTCAGAAAAATGTTGTGAAACAGTTGTGATTAAATCCATGCCTATATTTTGTAATATAATTGTGGTTCCTGCACAGAGATGATTGTAGTTGTTCATGCACAGGACGGATTGGACTCAATAAAACAAAAGGATAACTGATTACAAGTCCTCCCTCTATTTACCTGCATTTAAAGCGCATCTAGCATTTCATATTTTTATAGGATTGCAGGAGAACCTTCACTAATAGCATTTATTATGGAAAGCTTTGTGTAAGCCTTAACGCACTATTGTGAAATAAAGCGGTACATTATGCAGATTTTTATACATAGATATCTCGTTACCCCTGTTGATGTATATGTAAGGCCAGTAATACTAAAAACAGGCAGTGTGTAATGTTTAAAACTCCCTAATTAAATGCAGAAATCATGAGAAATTGTCTGGCAACAGAAGAAGTGATCATTGGCTTGAGACTATGCTTCTGTCTGTAACATTTAGTATGAACAGTAGGTATGTACTGCAGGTATATTGGAGCGCTCTGCAGGCCATCATTTCAAGTCTTTATTATTCTCTCTGTTTTGTTATGATCTCTAGAACTTTCACTGTAGTTTGGTTAAGATTTGTGCTTATTCTTTTGGAGTTACTGTGTGCGTTGAGCATAAATGTCTCTCAACAACCAGCTCCTTTCAGTTTCACCAACAGGATTGTTACAATCACACTGTATAGTGGGAGAAACCATATTGAGAAGGACAGGCTTCATGAGCTAATAGTGCACCTTTAGACTTGATTTAGAGGTGCAGACATTGTGCGCTTTGCGGAAGCTGAGGCTTTAACCCTTGCTGCCCATGATTTGTACTCATGGGGAGTATTTTTCTGTCTGTTGATTTTCGTCGTGCTGAACTAGCAGCGTTTAAAGACATGTCAGGTTTCCATTTGTCTACGTGTTTCATCGTCATGCACAGGAAATGTGCTGCAAATAAGACCTTCTGTAAAAGGGTGAATCAATAACTCTAACATTTAAGAGCACTTTCACACTATTTATTTAACATTTTTTATGCAATGCATCATCTTTTGTCATCAACATCCACCTGTGACGTGTGTCAATTGTATATAGTGCATGTGTGTGTTTTTCTATTTTCTTGTCATATTTTAGATATGAGCTTGTTGGTCATTTTTTTTTCTGTGTGAGCTGCTGTAACAAGGAAATCTCCCCTGTGGAGATTAATGAAGTTTTATCTATCTTTACCTGGAAAAAACTGCGTGCGTCTTTTTCTTGGGTATTTGTTTAAGAATAAACTTCAGAATTCACCTAAAAGTAAAATAATTAAACCAAACTAGCGTGAATATTTTGCATAGACCCATTTCTATACGCTGGTGAAGCGAGGGGTGTGGTTGAGTGTCATTTGGTGCGGATCAGGTATCCATCCCACACTATATAACCATGTGAGCCGAGAGCACGGCAGAAGAGAGGCGCACCACCGGAGCGACTACAGAAGCGGACAACGCACAAAAAGTAAGATAAGCTTTTCACTCTCTGTTACTTTAATGCACATTAAATTATAACCTTTCAAACCAATTTACGTTCATTTAATATTGGTACTAAAATATGTATCTAAATGAAACATAAACTTAAACATCCAGTAATACTTTGGCTTCAACAAAAGTTGATCTAAGAGTTTTTTAGGGGGAGAAAATAAAATGTAAAACGTTGAAGTGAAATCACACCGTGGTATTTGTCCTCCTCAGATGGTCAGATCGTGGATGATGTTTGCAGCGCTCGTCATCTGTGTGCTGGTGTGTCTGAGCAGCTTCACCGATGCCTACCCTCCCAAGCCGGAGAGCCCCGGGAGCAACGGCTCACCGGAGGAGTGGGCCAAATACCACGCAGCTGTCAGGCATTATGTCAACCTCATCACCAGACAGAGGTGAGGAGGGAAGGGCTCACTTAACTAAACTGAAACTGTAAGATTATTAAACATCATGTCTTCTCTGGTTTTCTAATACTGGAAAGTTTTGAACCGCAACCCCAGGACATACATTTGTTTTTTTAGTTTAAAAAAAAAATATTTTATTTTATTTAATATTTTATTTTTTATTTTTTATATTTTATTTTTGGGTTTTCCAGTTTTATATAGGGACATATATTTGTGAGTGTCATTCAACACCTGTATCACCTTGAAAACCGAAAAAAACCTGCAGTGATTCGTTATCTGCATCCTCTAACTGGGTCAGACAGGTATAGTTCACCTCCCTTGATATGAGGGATTAAGTCTGGCTCAAGGACAAGTTAGCAAGGATAGCCCCATGGGGGATCCAACCCTCTCCTTGTGGTATGATGGGATGTGGGATGCTGGTCAAAAGTTCAGCTCCTCTTTGGCAAGCCAGGGAGGACTCTCCCCTCATTACTTTTACATTACAATGCATTGCTGCACTTTTTATGAGACATAATGAGGTGGATGACAGGCGCCTGGTTTTCTTCAAATGAGTATGGTTCAGACCAGATAAAAGCCTGTAATGGCTCCACTGTGACCCCAAATCTTGTAATAGACTGCAACACCAGACATCCCAGTAATTCCTTTTGTTTCTTCCTAGATGGAAATCAAGACTGGATCATGACGGACTATTTAATACTTGATTTTTAGTACATTTTGGGACTTGTGTAATGGAGATTTCCTGTTGTAAAACTATGAGATTTCCACTGTTTTCTTACGTGTCATACCTAAAATATAGGTTCTTAATACTGGTTACAGTTTTGATCAGATGTATCTTAACAGCGATTAAATATGCTATCCCTGCTGTGTGGCACATGTCTTGATTGAAGCATGTGTAATAACAAGGAATGACTTATGGCGTTCCGGTCGGAGAAAATAGTGGGTGTAGAGTTTTCCTGTGATGGAAGGTGAGAATAGTCTCATCATTGATCCTACTGGTCGGTAATTAAAGAGGATGAATGTATCATTACACTCAGAGGAATCGCAGTGTAGCCCCTCACGCCTCAAACAAAGGCAGATTTACTCTGCCGTGGCCAGGGTATAGATTTCAGTAAAGAGACTTCTGAGGAGGACGTTTGAAGAGCTTGTTGTGTTTACCCTGCTGGACACATGGCTGTGAACCTGAAAAATATCCTTCTTGCCCACATAATTGCTCAGCTGACCTATGACTGGACTGTAGAGACCAAACAGAGAAGCAGTGCTGATAAAAACTCAACAGGGCTCGATGACTGGATGTCTCATAGTTGAAATTCACAGTTAGACCGATGACGTCACACCACCAAAGCACCCTGCTAATTGCTGAAGGGTTTGATATGACTGGGAATCTCCAGCTGATCGAATTTAGTTGCAGTCGTTACTTGCTGGTGTTTGGTTTTCTCCAGGTATGGGAAGAGGTCGACCCCTGAGCAGGCGGTGGCGTGGCTGCTGTTGGCTGCCGATTCAAACCAAGACACTGAACCACGGTGAGAGAAACAGATGAGAATGCATGTCTGGTTTAATCACTTTCGGCTTGTCGAGCCTTTAATTCTGATTATTGGCGATTTTGTGTGTCTTAAATTCAAGATGGTGGAAAAGCCTTAGAAATAAGTGAGCAAAGGATGATGTAAATGAAGAATATTGAATAAAAACCTCATTATGAGGAAGGGAAGGTGAGGTCAGCTCATCCCTATCATTTGAAGTATTATGGGTAACTGGTTTGTCATGACAAATATATGAAGAATGTGCTGTTTAATGGGAGAGCAAATTAAATAAAATCAATTTTTCATCTTCCAATGACAGCTTAATATTAACACATTACTATTGTTTTGCCTGCTGCCATTTACACAAATCATTAAGAGTGTAAAAAACATTTTGGTCGTGAGTCTGTGCCTCCAGTAAAACATTTACACCTGTATGGCCTGCCAATATTGGTCCAATGAGTCGTTAAATTGTCTTATAGATTTTTGCGGTAGGGTTAGGCGACATTGCTGTTTATGTTGCTGTTCTTCAGCTCCATGTTAATATCATTTTACTCTCCAAGAGAGTATTGATTTGCAATTTGTTTTATTGCTTTTTGCGCAGTTTATTTGTCACGTCATGGTCATAATATCACAATCATTGGCTACAATCTGATAATCTGGTAAAAGCTGGTAATCTGTCGGTGCTGGTATCTCACCACATATTAGGAAGCAGCAAGTATACACCTCAGTTTGACCTCCTTTTTTTTTCTTTTCTTACAGCTTGGACTATGACAACCAGTGGTAAATAAGATCTCTTACCCACATCCCCTCTGATCCTTCAATTCACCAATTATAAAAAAAAAAAAAATTCTCAACAGACAACCTGCACAGGACTTTGTGACTCTCCATATTTAATAATTTAATGTGTATTAAAATCTCCCTCCGTGTAGGCCTATATCTTTTTGTTCTTTGGCCAACAAATTGTAAATAATTTGTATCAAAATCAACAACTTTAAAAGAAACAACTGAATGGAATAAAAGTATTAAAAAGACACACATGCGTTGGTATTCATTTCTTTATTTCTTTTCTTAACAAACTGTAGGTGCTCTTCCTGCCACTAGATGTCACTGTATCACTAGGAATCGTACATGTGCAGGTTAATCTATTCTATTTGCTGCTCTTGCGCTGGTTCCCATCGACGGCAACGGACAACCTTCAACTTCACACCGGGATACGACACCGAAACACGCATTCATCGTCACAAAAGCCTCTCCGAACATCCGCAGGGAAACGGGAT
Organism: Chaunax sp. Z400; assembly: GCA_037577475.1. Taxonomy (NCBI): domain Eukaryota; kingdom Metazoa; phylum Chordata; class Actinopteri; order Lophiiformes; family Chaunacidae; genus Chaunax; species Chaunax sp. Z400. The sequence goes on from CM075203.1 coordinate 12,631,837, forward strand.
AATTGCCAGCACTGAGGCCGATTGGCTTCCGATCAATGGAGCTATTTCTAAGAGCGCACCAGACGTTTTAGGCAAGGTCTCGTGAAAGATCGCAATTTGTGTGGGTTGTGTTGTGAAAGTGTCTGCATACATTAAACAAGACCCGCAACAACTGCAAGGAGACAAGTGGAGATCCCTAAAACCTCTTGCTGTATCTCAGACCGAAGAGGCGTCGGGATAAAGGTGACCTGACAGGTGAGCGCGTCAAGGTTTTGCTCTTTTCACTGATGGAAAGTGGTTTTAGGTTGAGTGAATAAGCAATGTCGTTTTAAAGCCGTCATTCACACTCATACTATTCTATGCATCCGGAGGAAGCAAGGACTCCGGAAGAGGTTAATCTTATTATATTTATAAATTACATTCAATTACTCCATATAGCATTTAATTCTTCTTACTGCGAAGGAGCGCACAGTCAGCACGAGACAGTGAATGTTTCCATGAACCCCGTGCGTCGTGTGTTTGCCTATATTAACAGTATGTATATTTCCTAAAGCAAACCTAAATGACCTCAGGCGTCTTGAATCTGTTTAAAGACCACAGGTAAAAAAAACAACAACAAAAAAACACATCTTTGACAGCCGAACTCAGAAGTAATACATAATATACTCGTCTGAGCGTTTAGAAATGAATTCTAACAATACTGTTGTCAAGAACGACCGAATGCACGTCATGCACCTGTTCATTGCCATTGCGCATGCTCACAACCGGGGACGCGCACAATCGTTTGAGCGCCTGTGGACCAATAGAAAGGCAGATGCTGCCTGTGTCTGTCATGTAGGATAAATAAAGAATGACAGGAGCGATATCTACCCTATTCCGTCAGAATTGATAAGATACGGGTTCTTTTGCAGTTTTTTTTCTCTCAAATAAATGGTTACTAAGTTTGATCAGATGTTTAATTAGATGATCCAAACAAAATATGAACCATTCAGAATGATAATTTGTACAAAATATGTACAACAAAAACGGGTTTTCCTCCTTAATTTAATGTATATGTGCTCACAGTCATTCAGTGTGTTTTGTATTTTCTTTTCTATATCATCACCTTTTTTGAATAACCATGTTGATCTACATATATATTTAAACAAACACATCTGCAACCTCTACCACATATCTTTGAACATTGTACCAGCAGCAGAATATTACATTATCTCCTCTTGCATATACAGCATAATTCTTTCCAGGACTAGGTGTTCTCAATCCTTTGGTAGTTGCACTATCCTAATGGCACCTGGGCTTGTGGGTGGGAGATGGTGGAGCCGGTGGATGGGCGGCCAGGGGTGCAGGCCTTGTTGGAGCTGGTTGCATCCTCTGAATGCGTTGGTCCGGGACAAGGTCATCAGGAGGTGCCCAACCTTCACCGAGTGTTTCGGCCTTTATCCTCAACGCTCTCTGGTTTGCAGGCCGGCAGCGGTGGCCAGGTCACTGCCCCTCTTATCCGGGTCTGCAGGCTGGGGCGGCCGGGACAGAAATGAAATTAGAATTTTTTAAATGTCCAGAAGTGTCATCAGTAGCTACTTCAGTCTTAAAAAATTTAGAATCAGGATTATCACACAAGTGAAACGCAGGAAATTTCCTCTTCTCTCTGCTTCAAACTATAATGGCATTTCTCTTTTAAGCATTACATTTAAGGACATAATCTTTGCCATACTGGGAGCATATCTCCAATAATTGCTGCAGGCAAGCACTTAATAACCTAAAGATTAACTGGTCATTAGCATAAGATGGTTCTGACATAAGATAAGACATAAGATGACTGATAACAGAGTCTCCAACAAGTGAGCCTGAGTTACACTCATTCAGTTGTTTTGATAAGTCTCCCATACACACATTAACCAAAGGTGGGGCAGATATAACATTACCCCATTTTTGTCTGATGGTTACACCACAAGACTATATGGATTTTCATAGAAAGCCACAGTCAGGTCTCATTTCATTGAGATTTTGGCAGGGATTAAAGAAACTTCCCTTTATGTTTTGGAAGTGGGAGGTTTACCATAAATTTCCCTGCTTTTCACAGCTTTGGTAAGAAGATCAGCAGATCTGGTTTTTCTTCCACAGAAACATTGTCTGAGCGCTTCTTGAATGATTTAAGAACTCTGCTCGAAGTCAGACCCTTTAAACTTCAAATATGTGTCCTGCAGTAGCCCCCTCAGTGTGACCAAGTCTCAGAGTAATGCATACTTGACAATGAATTGTCACAAATTCAAAGTGATATCTCGGTGACCCCCGATCCTCGCCCTCCCAATATGTTGAAGAGGCCAGAAGGCATCCTGGTTGTTTGATGTCACACACTGAATACTCTTAAAGGAAACAGAAATCTGCTCTGGAAGTAGGACCTATGTGCAGTAGATTCCACAGGGAGAATAATCTGCAACATTTCACATAATGCTCAGCATCTTTTTCCCAACCACTATGGTGTCATTCATAAAAACGGTCTATTCATTCACTCTCAAATCTGCCACCTCATCCCCTTTGGCACAGTATACTATATATATATATAGTATAGTATATACATCCTCAATGTTGCCAGCTATTTTTCTACAGTAGCCCAGAATGGACACACTGAAGACTGACTCTGTATTTCTCTTTTGTGTTTTCAGCAGCCACAGTAAGGGAGAGTATCATGAGGTGTGTTCAGTTAGTTTCTACGCTTAACCACATCTTTAGGTGCCACTAAATCCTGCTCACTGGTCTGTTAACGGGTTCTCAATATACGGCACCGTTCTCTTTAGAACATCTGTCTGGAGGAAATGTCTTCAACACGCCTGGCCATGTGGTTTGCCATCATGCAATTACATTGATTATGACAGACAGGCATCTGATGTCATACACAACATCATCTGTTCTAATTTGTGTTTATTTTTAGACTCTTTGTTGTAAGTTCATGGAGGAGTAGAAATACTGCAGTGTTCCAGCCCTTCATTAGCCACAGGGCTGGAGCCGGTTTGCAGTTTGCAAATTTAGTGGCTGTAAAATCAATTTTTAAGCTATCTGTTTGAAACTACAAAGCAAACTTGGAGAGTATTATTTGACTGACCTCATATTGATGTTTCATTAGTGGTAAAATGTTAGAAGGGCCCAATCTCGCCATGTTGAACAAAGAGAAAAAGGGATCCAGAATCTGCATCCTTACCTTGATCTCTCTCAGTATTCAGTTGGTCCACGATCCACCCCTGTTCAGAATGTCATGAAAATCTATTATTGTACGATCAAACAAACAAACAAACAAACAAACAAACAAACAAACAAACAAACAGGCAAACATGGGTGGAGATTATCATAGAGTGTTTGTATTTAGCTCTTTGTTATGTTTACCTTAAGTGTTACGGGGTAAATATGATTGTGGAGGGTGGGGCTTTTTTGTAAAATGAAATATAAGATTCAACCCCCCTTCCTCACCCCAATTATTTTACTGTCCCTTTAATAAGAGATGCCAATGTCAAACATCAACGCCAAAAAGTGGGGATTTGCTCCTAATATCCGGTCATCTACCGTCCAAGTTTCTTTCCAGAGAGATCTGAGTGACATTGAAACATTCATTCAGCTTATTCCATCATGGCTCCTTCCTCAGAAAAGTGGCCATCTTTAATTAAAATGCTGGCAGGGTGGTGATTGTAAAGGCTCCCCCTGGTTGCCTCTCAGCACTTTTCCTTTCCTTTAGCCTCTCAGTGGTATGTGCATGACATTTAATCCTAATTACACTAATTACAATCTGAATCAGCTGAGGGAAAGAGAAGACCCCACATCACTAAGTTCATCAGGTTTCATTGGATGCCTGGCGTCAAGTGATATTTATTGATGGTGGAAACGCTTTTGTCATGGTGCTTTTTATTAAAAGGAAATAGGCTGTTCTTTAGCAATTCAATCAAAAACATCCATGCTGTTTTCTCTGTCCCAAGTCGCGTCACGTTTTAATCTGTTAATTTGCATGCAGGGAGTAGGACACGCCTTCATGCTTTTCCCATGCAGAGATCATTATAAGGTGACTCTGAAGGTTGGTCATCTTCAAAACAACATACGCTGCTTTAGGCTCACCAAAGGAGTGGAGGACATGTCATATATTGACATTTTCCAGATGACTCTTGTTTAAATAATTCAGCCCTCAATTCATCGTCTCCTTCAGAAGACCTCCACACTTTATTTTGATTTGTTCAGTCATTTGTCGAGACAGGGATTTTTATTATGAGCCCCCAGAAGGTCAATTAAATGATTGAAAATATAAAACATACTCATCGAGGACTAAAGAAGCTCTTATAGACGTTTTCATTAACCCTTTTAATAAGAGACATTCCCCAATATTTTTGCATGAATATTAGAAACTCTGACAGGATTATTTTCTCAGAGGAAACTTCATATTTACATGTATAAAAAAATCACCTCCACTCTTTTAAGTTTAGCACCAATGGATGATTTCTAAATCTTGGAATATAATATGTCTGTGTGATTGCATACTGCAAGGAGTAATTGAGGAAATATGTTATTATGTGGTTTGGGTGAACTGATTTTTTGAATTAAATTGAATTTGAATTTCATTTGTATTTTTTTTTTTAAATCTAATTGAACTTTTCTGACCCTTTACTTACCACTAAAAGGGAAAATAATGCCTTCAACAAGCCAGTGTGTACCCTGTATTATATTGTTCAGTTCTTGTAAGATTTTGTGGAGCTGTAGAAGCAGTCAGGTGAAGTTTATCTGCTGCACTCAGGCCTCTAAATACAACAGTAAAACAAAATGCTCAAATTTATTATAGACCTTGATTCTGAAAGTGCTGTTAAAGCTTTAGTTTGCGTCGGTGAAGGCTGTCAACATCGATTTCCTGTCTGTGCTATTCTTTTTTTTTCCCTTTTTGCTCTCCTGGAGCAACTCCGTATTGAAGTGTTGCTCAAACCTTTTAATAGACCCAATTTTAATTCCAACTTATTATTATTTTACGCATTTTCCCTTGTTACCATGGCAAAGTGCCGGGGGAAAAGGAAAGCGCTGCTCATGGTTGTCTTGGATACGATGATTTTCCCTTGTAAAATAATGAGAGGAGCTGAACCTGTGGGAGCACAGGGTTATTTTTAGGCCTGACGCCAGCCTGCATGTGTGGATTAAGACTTGTTTGGCCACTGATGCATGTGTGTGTGTGTGAATGTGTGTCTGAGCATGTTGACAGGCTTTAATGGAGCCTCACTGTGGAAACAGCTCAAGGGGTTTTACACTTGGCACACAAACACCTGGGCTACCACTGGGCTACCGACTCTGGAAGAAGCAATTTCAAACAGTTCCATCTTTGATGCAGTCTTGGTTTGCAGTTATATGGTTTATGTGTCTGCAAGTAATACCTTGAAATACCTCGAGAGAGACAGATACTCCCCTCATCCAGTACTGGGGGATGCTGATAGAGAAATATGTGTGGTAAAATAATTTGCAACGCTGCTGTACGTTGTTTTCATGTGCGAACGTAGGCCTCGCGGAGAAAATCCCTCAAAAGCAAGGCGAAACAATTTGAATCGAATAAGTGACAATCCTCAATGTGCAGCAGAAGAGTAGAAGAGAGAGACGTCCAATGTCATTTGAAGAAGAAAAACAAAGCCGTGGTACTTACATTCTTGAAATTGAGGGATATTTTCAGGCATCTAAGCCTCTTGGACTTTTGCCCTCAATACTTGTTACATAAGACTTGTTGGAGGAATTTAAACTCAGTCTGTTGTTTCTATCTAAAGGGCCAATTGGTGAGGGACATCGAAAAGGTCCACAATCACACACACACACACACACACACACACACACACACACACACACACACACACACACACACACACACACACACACGCACACACACACACACACACACACACACACACAAACAATACATCCAGCTTGCCTCTGATTTGCATAGATTGACAGGGTATGATAACAGGTCTGTAAATGCCACTGCAGCTGTGCTCTTCAGCTGCTGTCTGCATCCGACACAGCGAGAGGAGATGGAGATCTGTGTGAGTGTGTCTTACTGTATCTGTGCCAGTGGACCGACGGAGAGGGGAAATCACTCCGAGAGCAGACATATACTAAATGTGACCGTAGAGAGTCGCAGCAAAAACACAATGGGTGTGATTGGCTCACTGTTCAACTTCAGCAACATTGTTTTTTTAATGGTGTTATTAAGGACACCCGTTTCATTTTTGATCGGGGGGATTGATCACAGGCGTCCAGCCCGTTCTGCAAGAACAAATGTTACCGCTGCTCGTGACGGCACCATCATTAGATCTTTGCCAATCATTCCTCATCGGTAATATGAACTAAGAACCAGGGAGACTGGCAGAGTGAGAGTGCAGAAAACATCACGCTCACACACCCCCCGCAAACACCCCCCACTGTGTGAGCTCAGCTCCAGCACAGCCAAGCTCTGCTGCAATCGGCTTTGACTTCTTAGTGGCTGTGTGGTCTCTGCATACTTTTAACAAGCTCTGTCATTTCACAGTGCAAACACCGGATCCCAGCGGATACGTCTGTGGGACTGGTATGCGGTATTAAGGACCTGATCCCCATAGATCTGAGTTTTTCAGTGCCTGTCGGTGCAGGTGGAACTAGTATGAAAAGCACTAATACATGCGTCGCAGATCTCCTCCATAATTTCAGTCCCATGCATCGCCAGGCTCGCCTCGTTTTGCTGGATCGTATATTTAAATTGTGGAAGTATTCCTTTCACTACTGGGTTTGAAATTTAGTACTCCTGTTGATTAGAGGAATCTTTAATTTGTACCCTGCGATGTGTTGATAAAACTACAAAAAAATATGCAAATACACGAACAAACAGCATTTGGGAATTGTTTGATCTCTGCACAGATAATCGCAATAACAAATCTGTGTACCTCTGGGCTTCAAGATGTCTTCATACTTGTGTTCACTGACAAGTGAGAGTCTAGAAAAAAAATTTGATTAATATTTTTCTTAATGAAAAGTGTCACCTGGTGAACCAGTTTAGACATAGTTCCAGAGAACACATTTAAAATGTACCCATCTTTTCTGATAGCCACCATTTAGCTGGTTCCTGTAGTTCCTGCACTGCTGGAATATTGTGATGATGCTTCATTAACAAATCTGATTAATGATGAGGCTGAAATGGGAATTTTTATTTTTGAACATTCACATACACTGACCCTATTTGACCACCACAGCACTTCTACCATAGATACAAAGGTCTCATTCTAATCAGGTGCCATTGTTCTCTCTCTCTCTCTCTCTCTCTCTCTCTCTCTCTCTCTTTCTCTCTCTCTCTCTCTCTCTCTCTGACCCTCCACCTTATGTTTCCAGGCAGCCAGAGACGTCCTGCCTGACCGTTCTCTCCATCCCATTATGACCATCCCAGTTTTTAATCTCAGAACAACAAACAATTAGTTCCCAGATCTTCTGTCAGTGATGCCTTTTGTATTTTCCTGCTGCTGGATCTTAAATGGATCAATTAGAATCAATAGAGATCCCCACTAAGCTTAAGTTAACTGGCCTGCCCCCTCCCTCCCTCACCCATCCCTCAATCTTTCCAACTGTTGCTCATAGTATTCTCCATGGACATGACGGCTAAAATGGTTCGAGTGTTGCCTGAGCGTCTGCCTCTTCTATTTATAGTTGTTAAACAAAGTGGGATACCAGTTGTGTGTGGGAGCTTCGTAAGACAAATCAGGAATGAGCTATGTGCCTACGTACGTGATTATTACAGAAAAGGATTTGTTTTCTTTGTCATGGCTGGATTTAGACTCCCATTGATCCCTGTGTATTCAATTTGAAGGGCCTCAATCTAAAGTAATAGCTTTTCTAGCTATAAAAAGCCATATAATATGCTGTTATGCAGCTCATCCTTTAAGAGCCTCTGCTTTCGTTCTCTTGTTTCAACCTTGACTCTGGCAACCAGGGGATTTTGCATTCTTATTCACGATCAATACCTCATTAGCATTTTCAGTTAGCATTTTCTCGCTTTTCTCTGTTCACACTCCCTTTCATTGCAGCTGGTCAAGCAAGTGGAGAATACAGGGAGGAGACAACTTTCAAAATGCCCGTGGCGACATCCACCTCTGACTCCGGTAAGTGGCTTGATTTTGCTATGATCAGGCCATCTTTTGTTTCTGTGTGTGTGTGTGTGTGTGAAAGAGAGAGAGAGACGAGGGAGGAGATACTGAATGGTTCAAGATTATTCCAGCACTCAGGACTTGTATCCCATCTCCCAAGTTCTAATGTGACTTAATGAGCTGGCTAATGGAGCGCTAAATCTCCTGCCTTCGATCAGTCATGCCTCGAAGCATTGATATCCTTCACGGCCCTCCACCCATGCGCACATGAATGAGTGCATGCGCGAACATGCGCATGCTAACACACAGAATACACCTTCCAATCTTTTATTAGAGGCACTGAGTCTTTCTCTGTGGATTAATGACTGATAGAGGATGGTGTGAGTCCCAGAAGGTTCAGTGATTTGCTATCACCTTTTGAATGTCAGGCATGGGTCAGAGTTACTTTTTCTATAAAGTTTAAAAAAAAACCCAATTCAGCTTATTTGTTTTATGTAGTTTATTTTAATATCTTTTATTGGAATTATTGATTGATTGATATGCTGATATTGATGGCTCGTGTTTTATTGGTTTCCCCCCCCTTGTTTCATTGTTATTTAATTGTTTTATAATTTTTTTAGATTATTGTATGTAACCAGGGCTCCACTGAAAATGAGACCCTCAATGGATTTCCCTGTCTAAATAAAGGTTAATAATAATAATATTTGGAATAAATAGCTGTTTATTTTAAGAGAACTGTTTGTTTTCTATGAAATTAATTCAAATTTGATTGTGTTTTTCATGTACATAAGTAGTCAATTTAAAAGAACAGTAAAGATATTCAGTCCAGCATTTGACAGCAGAAAGCAGGACTCAGGGAAATAACTGAAAACAAACAGTCACCCTTGTTGTGCTGGACCCCAGGGTGTCCGAACTGGTGGATGGAACTGATCTCAGAAATATGTTAACATTTATGCCTAAAATAACCTGAATATAGTACGGCCTAGACTTTCAAAGTCTACACAGCATCCTTGGAATCCAAATTGAAACGTTGCATCACATTGATGGTTCTTTTTGTTGGCTTTTAATCACAGGGGATTTTTAGAGGTATGCCTTGCCATTGATATGAAACTTGACTCGACGCATTAAAGATTGAAAAGCCATTGGCAGATGTCTACAGTATGTTGGTTAACAGAGGACCAAATCTAGAGCTCACAGCTTTATAGTCAGCTGCTTTATAGCCAGCTGCAGGTGAGAGAGAGAAGGATTTCCACCGAGAGTTGATTTTTTTGTAATGGTCTGTCAGCCAGTCTGTATTTGTACTCTAGCGTGGGGGGGAGGGTCTGGATGATTTTTTTACTAACATACAGTAAATTGTTTCTTTAAACCAATGCGTGTGTTTTTATTTATTTATTTATAGAGCGGCATTTTCAGCAAGGCTATGTTTTCCCGTGCTTTTTCTGCAGGGTTGGTGACGGGTCACTTTTATAGCTATTCAGATATTTTTCAACCCAACAATCAGTGAAGGAACTCCTCTTAGCCTTTTCTGGATTTATGAGTAAAAAGCACAATTACATATTTTCCAATAAGAACCCATCACTTACAGTGAATCTGCTAGTCTGGCTGTGTTTTTACCTGTGTTTGTGATGTTAGTAATGAACGGTCATCTCTCATATATATGTCAGCTCACTATGCACCACCTCCTGTACCAATCCTCCTTCCTACAAGCCAACCCTCTGCTGCTCTTCCCCCAGTTAACCCCCCAGAGGAAAGCCTGGAGGGAAAATGGTCCTGCCTCCTTTTCTCTGTCATCCCAGAGAAAGCATCATACTATTTCCTTCCTTCTCTCCCCGCCTTCCTTTGCTCATGCACACAACCCTCTCTCATTTCCATTCATTCAGACGAAGGAGACTTCGCTCAGCCAGGCATAGCTTATACACATTCACGTCAAGAGCAGGTGAAGAGGGGAGGAAAGAGCGACAGGGCTGTTTCGGCAGAAAGAGGAGAGAATCAGGGACAGAAAGGAAGGGGAGGGGGAGAGAGAGATAGAGGGAGATCTCTCAGTCTGCCTCAGATACATTATTTGGTGTGTTGCTGTGAGTGTGTGCATTGTAGAGAGGTGTCGTTCTCAATGGCTGGCACCATGTTTGGAAGACTTACTTTGGAGGAGGGGGACTCAGCCAACTCCCTGGAGGGCCTGGAAATTAAGCTGGGGGGAGAAGGTAAGTCCCTACCTGCTGGGTGTGCGAGTGGTGCAGGATGGTTTCTAATATGGATGAGTTCTCTGGCTCTGTGCTTTGTCACAGGTAAGGGAAGATACACTGTAGGCTGCCGGACAGAAACTGTGGAGAAGCTTAGATCTGAGGTTGAATCTCTGTTAGCAGGCGGCAATATTATGCACACTTGTACCTGCAAGTGATGCACTGGTTCAAACCTCCAGAGCGGGATGAAGTTTAACAGACACGTCAGGACCCAGGGCAGCATGTGATGTTCAGGAATCTGAGGCAGCACGCTACAAAGACAGGAATGGAGATGTAAAAAAAAGAAAAGAAAAAAAAAGACAGCAAGGCACAGGGAAAACATGCCACATTTTATTTTACGTCATTGACTATGAGAAGCCTGATGTTAAATTTAGAGAGAAACACAGGAATGAACTTTGACGTAAGTAAAGAAAGTCGCCACAAGACAAACAGCTTGTGTAAAAGCAAGTGTGGATTTGTTTTTTGACTGATAACACACAGATGTTTACTCACACAACATAGAATGGGAAATGCCATACGTCCTTAATATACGTCCTTAATATTCATTCATCAGGACGTTCATTAATATTACATTGTCCCACATACTACACAGTCATATGTTTGAGTGTGTGTCCATACATGTCTTAATGAAGTGTCATATGCTTACAGCTTTTTGATGGTGTCCTGTTGAATAAGTCAAGGTTAGAACCGTCATTACATCGTTGCTGAGTTTATTGTCACATCGTATGCTTCGTTGCAAGATATCCTCCGCTATGTAATGTAGCCTGACAAGATAGCGGTGACAGACCGTAATGAATCACATTTTCTGTCAAAGCATTCACATCCGTCTATCGGTTCAGAGTGTGTATGTGTGTGTCTGAGAGAGAGAGAGAGAGAGAGAGAGAGAGAGAGAGAGACCTCTAGTGCATTCTACATTCATTGTGAGTAGGTAGGGTCATTCATATGCAACACTGTTCTGATCAGAGACAGCACGCCTGAGAGTGTCAGACTCACAACCTTCAAACAACTCAGTGGCTCTGTCACTTTCACGCCCTCTAAACACACACACACGCACACACACGCACACACACACACACACACACACACACACACACACACACACACACACACACACACACACACACACACACACACATGCACACACACTCCACAACTGTATAACAGTCTCTCTTCCCACTGAACCATCAAACTATTAGAGGAATATTGTGTGCCCACTGGACTAATGAAGCACTATTCAAACACAGATCATACATCATTGAGTACAGTGTGTTGGTAGGATTAGGCTGTCGAAGATAATCGCAAGGTTTCAAGTGAATGGGGCAATTTAATTCTGTTCTGGCTGAGGGTGTTTGACAATGTGGTGACTCTGGCAATTATTACCTCCGCCAAGGAGGTTATGTTTTTGCCGGTGTTGGTTGGTTTGTTGGTTGGTTTGTCTGTCAGTTTGTTAACGAGATAACACAATAAGTAATGGACGGATTTTGATGAAATTTTCAAGAGAGGTCGGAAGTAGCCCAAGGAACAACTGATTAGGTTTTGGTGGTGATCCGCATCACCCTCTGGTAAGACAGAGTATGTGTGTTATTTGGTTTGGTAACAACTCTATAAGTGTTAATTACGTGTTGTAGCGTTGCAGTTCATTTATGTGAGATGACAATATGAACAACTAACAGCCACAATTAATAAATATTTTAGTAAATTGCAAAGATTCTGTTTTCGTTTTTCCTGTCAAACTTGATAATGACTTCATTCAGAGGGTTAAATGACATTGGATGACAATGTTGTTGTTGTTGTTGTTATTCAAATGGGAATGTTGTCGTCGATGTTATTGTTCAAATGGGAATGTTGTCGTCGTTGTTATTGTTCAAATGGGAATGTTGTCGTCGTTGTTATTGTTCAAATGGGAATGTTGTCATTGTTGTTATTGAATTAGCAACATGGGGAAACTGAGCTGCCTTGGCGGAGGTCTGCCCTCTCCGAGTGCTTTCTAGTTTTATCTGTATCGCACTCTGACAATCGCTGTTTGGTCTTTCATTAACTGGCACAAGGGAAAAAGATAGCCAGTCAAAGTTAAAATGTTTACCTCCTACCAGAGAATTCAATCGATAAACTTATTTGTGTTAGTTTGCCCCAAAAAGTCATTTGAAATTATCCATCAACCAGACTCTCTGGCCATCTGTGTGAGGTGTAATGGGAGCTGGTGTACATCTGCAAAATGTCAACAAATATCACAAGTGTTGTCCACAGTGGTGACCTTCAGCTAGCTAATAAGGCGATACAGCCCACTCCCATATCATGCCAGCTGCTAACAAGCATCACCATGGCAATGTGGTGGCTTGAATGGCAGCTTTAAGTCCCGTGTTCCTGCTGATTGGCCACCCAAAAGGAAAGGGCTTAGGGTTACATTGTTTCCTCTGAAAATGATGGTTACGCTTTGGCAAGGCAATTTTTGTTGTAATAAGGGAACAATCACTGTGTGGAACGCATTGTTTGGTAGACTTTACAGGACAGAGTGAGTTTACATGTTTGTTTTTATTTGCAGTGCTCTGGTTGTACTTCCCAGTACAAGCAGCTGTTAGCCGCTAGCTAATGTCAAAGTTGTGCTGCCACCAGGGCTTACCACTAAATCGTATTTTCATCATCGTTGCATGCTTGATAAATGCATCACAAAAGACTGCCAGATGCGCAAATAGAAAGATATTTAATTTTATTTACACGTGCCTTGCATTCACACCATTTGGCCAATCAGATGGAGCCCCAGCTAGCCCTCAGCTATCCTAAGATTAATTGGTATCAGTTTGGTGGTGACTTAAGGGTCAGCTATAACAAAGGCTGAAGGAGGAGAGATGATCTAATATAGGCACTTAATTTGTTTATTTACTACAATCATCATTGCAATACTGAAAGATGTTATCATATCTTATCATGCAGTTCTATTTACAAGGGAAAAGTATAAGCAGGTTTTGACAGGTATCATGTTTCTCCTTGTCTTTTTACTTTCTTTTGTCAAGGGAAAATTGCATATCTTTGTGTTACAGTTGCAGCACTGCACTATGCTCTCAGTATATTTTCCAGATTTATGAGTCATCCTGTCCTATGAACTGAACCCTAATAGAATGGCAGCAGTATAACACAGTAATGCTGAATGTTGAGTTATTTTTTTAACATAATTACGAAAAACCTTGAAAAATACCATATCTAGCAATGTAAAGGAAATTCATAAAAAGATGGATCCACCAAAATTGAATGGTTCTTGCCTGACCCATGTCCCAACCCCTCCACAGAGTTGTGGAGATTGATTCAGTAGTTTTTGAGTAATCCTAATTATGCTAACCAGATGAGGAGAGCTACTTATTCAAAGGGAGGCATGTTCAAGTTACATTAAGGACATGTAACTACATGTTTCACACTGTGTTGAGGTAGATGTTGACTTAATTACCCTGAGTTAAGCACACAATATTATTCAGCTGTTACACCAGTGTTCTGTATGCTGTCTGGATTGCAGAAGATGAAACACTTCAGTTTGATTGCACTCTGCAAGGACATTAAGACGGAAAGAATCAAGTATATACCATGCACAAACACAATGGAATGTATTCCAATCTAATATTAAGCTCCACCACCGTCTCATCTTTCTCTACCCGAGGGACTGGAAATAATTATCTTTCCTGGAGAACAGGGAGCAGAATCAAATCTGAGGGCAACTTTAAAGTATTAACTTCTGTTGGGGTCCAAGAGTATTTCATTACGTAGAGGTGACTTTGGCAATCCTCCGTCACTGTCATCGTCAGAGTGGCAGAGAAATAAGGCTGCGGTAACTTCCAACAGTGTGTTTGGGAAACAATGAGAATATCAATGAGCTTTTCACAAAGCAGGTGTTTTTACTGCAGACTCACTCTGCACACTGAGAAGTTTAACATTAACCCTTTTTCATTTAAAGTCCATTTATTAATCACCTCCAGGTCTTTGCTGTGACTGACTTTCAATGTCCTTTTCAGTGTAAGTCTAGTCATACGATGAATTTTAAACATGGATTTTTACATTTTTCAGGTTTTGTTTTCAGCTCTGTTTGTTGTTGGTTTTGATCTTCTGGATCTAGACAAACATGTGGACAAACTGAGACATGCGCCCTACTGCAATTCTAGTTTTTCTGACACTGTTTCAATGGAAAAAATACTGGTTTGGTGTTTTGCTTCTTGTCCCTGCAGATCTTTACATTTTTTCCCATTAAATCCACACATTGTCTGTACTGCATACACCCTTCATCAAAATATTACTAAACAATTGCACTAATAAGTGCTTTAAGCTTAAAATATTATACAGCATTACTATTAAACGGATATAATCAATATTTTTGTAGTAAAAGACGATGATGGTGTGAAATGGATCGGTCATTATGAGGAGCCTATTGAGAATTTTAACCTGAATTTGCAGCTCTCCACAGTTTTACAGAGCTTGATCGTTCATTGTGTTGATTTGCAACTCACTACTACCATTGTCATAGCATCGTCTTTGGTCATTGCAGGCATTTTTTCAGTGAAAAAGCCAACCCATTAAACCCACTGTACACTTACCGCTTAGCCAAACAACAGACACAGCTAAAGAAGATTAACAGAGTCCTTTAAGAGTTGGTAGAAACAAAAAATAAACACCACCTATTGTTTTAGTTTGTGTCAAGAACAACTTGTTTATATCAAGAACATTCAGCAGTCCAGACATTTTTTGATTGCCAGACACTGGAAGTATAGAGTCAACTATACACCGGACTCCTCAGTGAGTATCCAGCATGCAGAAACTTCAACACAACCACATGTCCTACATACTGTTTCCTCCTGCATGTTCCTCCCTCCCTCCCTCCCTCCCTCAGCTCCAATCTCCATCCTCTTTGTTTCCCTTTGCTTCTCGCTCCATAGCAACAGAACAACCTTCACTAAGTGCTGGCTAAGAGGTTCATGTTCCCCTGCTGTGCTTTAACCACAAACAATAACAGCCCAGATTGTTTCTCTGCCTCCATGACTTTGACTTTAATTGCAACTCTTCTTGGAGGTGAAGTCCTACTCGGGTGAGACAAAAGCCTTTAACTTTCATTCTGATTCCTTGTGATTACATTTCCTCTGTGGTGTCCATCACCGCACCACAGTGTTTATTATTGCACATTTGTATTAGCTGAATGACGCATTGGTGTTAAAGAATCATTTGAGCTTTTCTTTAAACCCATGCTAAAATAAAACGAATGTATTGTCTGCCCAAAATGTCAGTTTTACATCTCTAGTTGTGAACTTGTGCGTTTATCTCACGGCCCATCTCCTTTTTGTGCTCTTAATCCCTCGCTTGCTAAATTGAGTTCTCAAATGGTATCAAGTTACAATATGTAGTAAATGGAATTTAGATTCACCGAAGCGTTGGGTTTCCATCTGTAAAGGCTCAGAGGATGAAAAAAAACGTAGGTGTGTGTTTCTTTGAAGCTGATAGGAGACATGAGCAGAAGATAGATTTCCACTGTCAATGGTAAAAATGCTGTTTGGCCCTGGCTGTGCAGTTTTATATGGAGTTCCTTCTGGTTTATACAAGGGAGGATGGCTTTGACAGAATGGTATACATGATAAAACAACGAAAGTTGTAGTTAGAAAAATCAAAAATAACTACAATCTCCTAGTCTCATATTGAGTGTGACTGTGTGAACTTCTGACTTGTGTGGCCAATCTTCTGTTGCCTTTGCTGTGATGCTTACTAGAAACAACCTTCTTATTTATTTATGTAGTATGTTGAAAGAAGAAGGGCAGCAAGACCCGAGACAGAGGGCAAGTTTGATTTCTAATGATTTCTATGAATAATAGAATGACCCCTGGCATACTCAGCTTTGGGAAAATGGCTGTTATTCTTCAGACTCTTTTTACACCTTCTTGTATTACCTATGTGACTTCCAAGAAATGAAAAGCATTGTGCATCTAAATGCAAGCTAAGACCATTCCTAATAGAATCGGGATCTCAGTGAACATGAATGTGTTTGTGTGTGTGTGTGTGTGTGTGTGTGTGTGTGTGTGTGTGTGTGTGTGTGTGTGTACGTGTAAAGAAAGAAATAAATAAGCCAGTGGAAAGTAGCGACATTGAGTAAGAAAGAAACAAAAACTTAACTTTGCATCAAAGCAAAGCAGAGACAAGCTAATAGATAACATCTGCACACAGTTGTGGTGATCAGGGCTGTCACAATCATCACATTTTCACTTATGATCGATTGTCATACAAATAATTATGATTAACAATCTAATTGTCTGCTTCCGTACATTTTATCTCCCAATTTAAGTATAAGTCTAATCACAGTTTAATAATACGAACACACCTTATGGAGAAGAAGAACTGTCATGGTTAGACTCTTGTCTGAAAGCTTCAGTAATAGCCAATCACCTGGATGGACCTGCAGACATCAGAGTTCACCAAATTGGGTGAAGATCTGTGGATGACTTTTTAAGATTTGTGGTATCAGCAGTTTTAACGCTACCCTTTCAACACATTGCCTCCTCCAAACTTATCAGGCTCTCCTTTTTCATTTGACTTAAAACCAAAATGTGCTCCGACAGCAGAGCTGTGGTGTCTGACCTTGCCGCTTAATGATCCACGATGTTCATGTCAATAAATGTTCATGGAAAAGTGTCTGGAGAAATAAACAGTTGGTGGTACTGAAGGCTAAATTAATTCTCCACTCATAGGAGCAACCATACAACATTATTAACGAGCACCAGTCCAACATCCCATGATAATACAAAGTGACCATAGAGATGGAAATATGACATTTCTGTTTCACCCAGCTGTATTTATGCAGATGAAGGGAAGCTTATTTAATGATCATACAAATAATCGTTAGAATCACAGTTGGAATCAAGTAATAAATCAATTAATAACTGCAGTTAGCTCAAATAATGGCAATCAAGAGATTATGTAATAGTTGTGACAGGCCCAGTGGTGATTAAAGTGAGTGATGCAGGACCTTTAAGCCATGCTTGCTGGTCTGATGTTCTGTGAGAGGCATGAATCTAGAAACTCTACTGGTGCAGAGTTACTCTATTTTAGAAAATAGAAGAAAAACAAGATTTCACTGCAGAAGACTCATGTTTATTTATTTGATTTACTTATCAGATTATTCAGAGAAAGGGTGGATAGTGTCATCTTCAAGGTCATCCTCCTCTTGCCCTTTTCCCTTTATGGTTTTCTCTCTTTTAATGCTTTCTCCTGAGTGAAAGCAAAGATGAGGATTTATATCGTATTTATGGCTCTTTGCACATAGATATCCAGAAGTCTGCGTGCCAAAATCTATCCCAAACGCCGCAGAGGAAGACCAAAATAGCCTGTTGTTTATTCTCAAAATATCTGTTACCTCATCACTCCTCTTTGAGCACCTTAACAAAAAAACATCTCACAGCGTGCTGCCAAGCAATAAAATCAGAAACTGCAACTCAGAAACACTCACCTTGTATTGTGTGTTAACTGCTGCTGCTGAAACTCCAGCCCATATTGTTTGAATGTCAAGATTCAGTGAACAAACTTTTTTTTTTAATCAGTGAGATTTGTGATAAAAGTGATGATAATAAAGGAACTGGAGAACATTTTCTGTTAGTCACGTTCATGTTTTCACTAGGCTGGAGTCCACAAAGTTATTTTGCTCTTCATTGTCAATGGAGCAGATTCAGGCTTCACATCAATTAAACCAGTGACTAGAGTAATGTCTTTTTCACAAAAAAAAAGGGAATTCTTAATGAAGCCATTTTATGTGGCTCATTGCAAACTATATTTACTGTTTGATTACTCTTAATTGGTAATTAATGTGTCACACTTCCTGCCGGTGAAGATGCCTTGAAGCTAGAATGAAACTATCCACACTTCCTCGAATTGATAACATCACCTTGTGTCTGCTGATTCGTCTTAAAAGTGATGTACAGTATGTGTGTCATCAGTGTGTTTGCATGTGTTTCCAGTTTAGTAAAGGTGTGCCTTGAACAATAAAACTAAAAATCTAATCTCATCAGCCTTTGAAGCAAAATTAATGTAGTTTGATGTACAAACTGAGGAACTCAAGAAAATCATGTGCAAACTGATACAGATGTTAAATATCACATAAACTCTGTTGTTGTTAAAGGTATACTCCCACTCAGGATTTTCCTTCTCAAGGCGTGTGAAGAATTTCTAAAGTAACCACGATGTTTTTATTCAGTAGGACGAATGCTATTCTACAGCCTGATATAACGGTCATATTTTTAGCACGGCGGAATACAGAGAACGATTCCGATTTTAAGCCAGTGAAGGGCGAAAAATATGAAGTAAACAAAGGGCCTTTTTGAAATTCGGTGACGTCACACGGAAGTATGTCTTCCCCAAGGGCTTCCCCGGATTTCCAGGCCACGCAAAGCCCCACGGCCATGCGCGGAAGTTTCTAATCTGCGAGAACATGGAGAAGAGAAAGTGTGGACGACCTAAAATAACAGATAGTGTGAGGAAAAGGCGTCGAGTAGCCGAACAAAAGAAACGGAGAGCAAAACTGGTAAATACTGGAGAGCAGAAGGATCGATGGGAGCTACTGAAATCGAAATCTGGACACGCACGGCTGGCTTGCGCACGCGCTTAAGTGATGGGAAGCTGCAGGGAAATGGCTGCTAGGTAGGGGAAATCCAAAACAAATCTACCCACGGAATTCCCTTTCGTTAGGCATGTATTCGTTTGAATTAGTCATTGAAACTTGACCAAATAATAAAATATTTATTAATTGATATGCCGCATTTTGGGTGGAATGCATTTTGTACGCCTAGGCTGTTAGTTGAGTGGGAGCATACCTTTAAGCCGCTGCATGTGTGTGCATGTGTGTGTGTGTATAAACGTGTGTAAACGTGTGAGGGAGAGGGAGGATGCTGGGAGTTGTGGGAGAAAGATACTCTCTCCTGACATCCTGAGGAGTGAGGGTGACTGACAGAGGTGAAATTACTTGGGAATGGATGAGCAGCAGCTCCCATCTCCCTTCTTCCTTCTGCTTACTTTTCCTCCAGCCCCCTCTCGTTATGTAAGGTAGAGGGACCTATTGTATATATGGTAGCTCTCTCCCTCCCTCTCTCTTAAGGTTCCATGGGTCACTGTACCCATAGAGGGGAGTGGAGTGAAATTAACGTTGTCTTTATTTTGTGTATGTTTGTAGCCATGCATCAGGCGCTGGACACACTGAGTGACAGCACAAGCTCCACGACGGCCAATGACTTGGACCTCATTTTTCTCAAAGGAATCATGGAAAGCCCAGTGGTAAGAGGAACTTAACATTGTACAATATTAAATGTGTGAAGAGTGTTTCGTATGTGTGACATGCAGTAAAGGACATTCAGGGCTATTAATTGGTTTGTGTCCAGGGATTGACAGAGGACTGGGTAAGTCATTGAGAAAAGGACTTCAAATGGAATGTCACCAAATCCCTATTACATCCCCACAGCTCAGGCTGGATATGTTAAATTAAATACCGGTTAGTTAAGCAGCTGCAAAGTTATAAAACTTAAAAATATATTATAAAAATAGTATATTTTATGGTTGCAAATCTACAACCTGAATGCATTCTCTTAATGGCAATGCAGTCTTTGCATTGCATTTTGCACACTTACCTCGATTTCAATATGCATGTGCCATTTCCTGCAACTCACATACACACATAATGACACATAATGCATAACAAGTGATCATGTTCATAGAGATTTACATGCATTATCAGAATATTTATTAAAGAGGATGTTGCAAAATGGAAACTGAAGCACACAATGTTTTTTCCAGTTTAATTTCTTGCAATATGCATCATAAAAATGCATCTTAAATTCATCGAGTCCAATCACATTACTAACTCAATGATCCAGCCTCATTGTTTCCTCATTAGAAACATACAAGTTAAAAGGAAATCTGGCATTTCACTTACAATCACTCTGCACAGGATGCATCATTCAGATGAAAACCAATGTGTAAAGAATCAAATAGCAATTCACCCCTTTGTGAATTAGTCCTTTTTTTTTTTTTACACTGCAATACTGATTTCTTTGAGTAATTTCCTAACTTCTCTCAGGATGTTAAGATAGAATAACAGGATGGCTAAATTCAAACTTAGTGTGGAGGCAAAATGGTTGCCATTGAATATAATTTGCCTTTCATCTCTCCCATTTACAGAGTGGGTGGACATGGTTGATGAACATATTTCTAATAACAGACACAGCTGAGAGAGCTGTTGAGCACAGTTGTATATTACTGTGAAGAGGTTGCCTTATTGCAAACATACTGAAGATTTTCATTTCAATCCAGAAACATTTGGCATGTAACTATATTTAGCTGAACTAGACAGAAAAGACATCTTTATTTTGCTAACAGTTCCACTGTTGTGCCACCTGTCAGTCATTTTAACAAGGCAATGCAACCTTTCTATTGCCAATCAGAGGAAAAGATTGAAGTAGCAGTCAGGGCGCAGCATCGTTACGTTTGACATGTTTGACGAGTGCAGGTGGAGCAGCAGCCTCTTTGATCAATGGAGAATCCAGGAATAAATGGGAACTATTAGGTTTTAGATTTATCACCAAAACCTGTTTGAATGCTTTAGTTGACAGTCCAATGAAATGAATAGTAATTCAGAAGTGAAAACGAATCACTTCACATTATGCAAACATTTAGACAAGTTAACTCATCTATAGTAGCAAGATTTTGGGTGAACTTTTCCTTTTACAACAGGAAAATCAGACGATGCAAAAATGTCAAATTGTTGTCAATGCCTATGTGGCAACTGTCTCCTGCTTGTAGTTGCATATAATCCTGTATTGCGACAGGAGTTTTTTTTTTATTGAGCTGGAGAGTAAAGGCTTGTATGTGGGAACCATTGACCATAACGAGCTGAGGAGTTAGCCAACAACGTTAGATAAAGTATAACTACCTGGTGATAACTCAGTACAGAGAGTCTCCTGCAGGAGAAAGCAGGACAGGGAGGGTTCGAAACAATGGGAATCCTTCCCATTGTTTTGAACCCTCCCTGTCTATATATCTATAAATTCAGATATATCATATAAATAGATGATAGATATATCATATAAAAGCTGAGGACCCCATGATTAACAACACTTCCATTGGTAAACAAATGCACATAGCAAAAGAAGATTAACACAGAAAACATTTGGTAGGACTAGTATTTACCATTACAGACCAGATGACGTGTATTTGGCTTTCTTACACTAAGTCTATTGTTGGACTGCTTTTAAGAATTACTAATAATTCCTCCCACATGACGTAAACGCAGCACCATAATAGTGCTTGTATCCCTACAGTACGTGTGCACTATATGCTACAGGCTACAGCACCTATGATGATTTGTGTGCGCAACTGTGTACATGCAGGCGTTTGCGAATATCTGTGTATCTGTTTGTGTTTATATGTGAACAGTATCCTGTCTCCCAGCAGGGATTCTTCCTCTCTTCTGCAGCAAACAAACCACATGACCGACAGTCTAGTCGGCAGTCCCACCAGAGAATTCCTCTGTGGGATTTCCTGACAGTCTGAATCTTCGCGTACAAAATGCGTGGTGTACAGTTACATGTAGTGCTACTGTTAATGTTTTAACACGCATGTTTAGGTTTATACAGTATCTGTTTCTTTTTATTTTCGTCATATGTCAGAATAAAAATCTCAAGACAAAGTGACTGATGTGATGTTTTAACCCTCGTTTTGTCACAAGAATATAACCAAAATTCCCCCAAACCAACATCCTTGTCAGTGAAACCAAATGCACCAGATAGAATATAAGTCCTGTCCAATAACCACTGAACTCTGCATCCCGGTCAGCTGAGGAGAACGTGGAGACTGAATGCTCCCTGAAATATTGATGTTTCCCAGCAGCACACTGCAAAACCCACGGGGCACAAGGTTTTGCTCAAGTTTGTTCTTAGTTTTGTTCTGTCTTATTTTTTGTATCATTCAGTGGAGATTTATGAGGCCAGTCTGTTTGCTGTTCCCAGCAGGAATTGTGTTAGTCTGCTGTTTTAGTTGTTTGTTATCATGCCCATTTCTGCATTACTGAGTGCAAATCATCAGAAAAGATTTCATTGTAATTCAGAAAGGTGCATTAACTGCTCACTGAGAGAAAGCTCTAATAGAACTAAATATTAAAAGTTTGGATTTGGAGACTCAAGTGGTTTTGTGTTCAATAAATCCCAGGCTCACGAGCACTTTGAAGAACCCAAGCTGGAGGCTGTGAGAGAGAACAACATGGAGCTGATACAGGACATCCTCAAGGAGCTCAGCCCGATCACACACAGGAGCCAGGCAGCTGACGAGCTGGTCCGCATCCTGAAGGGGCCTCACTTCCAGGTCTGAGAGAGCAGGGCTTACATCAGTCCTCACAACAAACTGTAGCTTTGATTAACAGGCACATGGGCAAAAACTCTGATTAAGTGATGCTCATGCTTAATGATGCATGTGGTGCTAACATGGATTAAATCGATTTGGAGCCACATTAGTACGTGCTTCAGTCAAGTGCTGTGTCTGACAAAGCAGACCAGAGCACCCAATTTGTACTGGATAGCACGATTCTTTTAACCGTTTTGCGAGTTACTGATGTAGAAAAAGCCCATTTGAGTGTTTGCGTCATCTGCTGTTCTGCTCACAGTCCCTCCTGGAGACGCATGACTCTGTGGCATCCAAAAACTACGAGACTCCTCCACCCAGCCCCTGTTCCTTCATGGATGCAGCCCTCAACAACCAGCCTGTTCCCCCAGATGCAGTCAGGATGGTGGGCATCCGTAAGGTGTCTGGTGAGCATCTGGTAAGTCTGTTCAGTTAAGGAACATGCCGTTGTAATCACTGAGGCAAGCTAGACCCCTCCTGTATAGTGTGAGGAGCTACTAAACAAATGGCATGATTTGCATTTTAGGTGCAGCACTTGCACTTAGTATAATGAGCTTTTTCATACCATTATTTAAAGAGAAACAAGTCAGATTAATTCTGCTTTGTATACAAAATAGAGGCGATTTATCTGCACAAGGTTGACATGTTATTGATTAAAACTAAGACCTCAGAGATACCTCTGCACGGTGCTCTGACTAATATCTTCTAAATGAAACATTTGGAAATTTTTTTCAGTGGTCATTACAGTAATTACAGCTTATGATATTTATGTTTCACCACTCAGCCATGGTGTTTTCTACTTTTTCAGAACAAATTCATGTTAGTGTTTAAGGTAATCTATCCATTTGACAGGTGTGGTATATAAAGATGCTGATTATACAACATGATTTTTGCACAGGTGCGCTTTGGCCTGGTCACAATAAAAGGCCGCTCTTACAATATGTGCAGTTTTTACTTGAAAAAAAAAACACATTCAGTAGGCGCCATTTGTCTTGTGCAGTGCAATCTCCTTTGCATAGAGTGGATGAGGTTGTTGATTGCTGCGCAAACTTGCTGGAAACTAACAGGAAGTGGAACACGCTGCCATACATGTGGTTTTGGAGCATCCTAAACATGCTTATTGGGTGACATATCTGGTAAGAAGGCAGGCCATTCAACAACTCAGATGTTTTCAGCTTCCAACACTTGTGTGCAGATCCTTGCAATATGGGGTGTTTATTATGATGCTGCAACACACGGTGACGGCGATAGATAAATGACACATCTCCAAAGTACCAGATTCCATCAAAGGTGAACTATTCTATGATGTTGAACTGCAGTTACGTAAAGACCAAGAGGACGATGAGCACACAGCTGTTTGACTGTTTTCTATGTGTGTGTGTGTGTGTGTGTGTGTATTTTGACTGCGTCTGTGTGTGTGTAGGGAGTGACGTTTCGTGTGGAGAGCGGCGAGCTGGTGATTGCCAGAATCCTCCACGGCGGCATGATTGACCAGCAAGGTCTGCTCCATGTGGGTGACATCATCAAAGAGGTGAACGGCAAGGAGGTGGGCAACGATCCCAAAGTGCTCCAGGAGATGCTGAAGGAGGCCAGCGGCAGTGTGGTGCTGAAAATCCTGCCCAGCTACCAGGAGCCGCACACTGCGAGACAGGTCAGCTGAGGGGGGATATGCACTTTAAATCAAATACATAAGACAAATGCATACCGTTTGTATGGTTACACACAGTGTTCTAACCCAAACCCAGCAAATTAGAAAAAGATTTTTAGAACCTGTTGACCAGTCATGACTTTTCCAAATTTTTTAGTCATATTTATACAAATTTAAATGAGTTGATTCCAGTTGGGGAAGACGTTTTCAGAGCCTTTACTTCAGTAGAAGTACTATAGCGCAAGTATTAGCAACATTTGCTTGAAATATCAAAATTAAGTGTGAGATCCTTTAGCATTTCACTGCTGTAGAAGTTAAGGCTCTGCTAATTTTAGCTACTTTATATACTGTTAGGAGGTTTAACCTGCAGAAATGCTTTATATCCTATAAGATCATTATATGTTTGTAGCATCACTGTCCTGAGAGAACCACTTATCTCTAAAAAGTCCACTATTTATGAGCTCAGAAAAACAGCCCTGTATTAAACTTCATGACAATGTATGCTCCACTTAAACCATATTGCTGCTTACTTGGTTTAAGAAGTAAGAGAATTTTTCTCAACCCAGGAACACTCAATCCTTCAGTTTATCACAAACATCCAAATTCATAATCGGCAAATTTGGAAATGCGTGTTTTTTAGTGGACAGGAAGGGCACATAAAATCTTAATCTGTAAAGTAACTAGTAACTAAACCTGTCAGATGAATCTTGTGGAATAAAACGTATGGTACTCCCCTCGGATATGTTGTGAAGTAGAAATATAAAGTTACATAAAAAATGAAAATACTATATACTATATCAGCAGCTGATATCAACTTACCCTCATTTATGAGCCAGAGCCCTGCTTATGTAAATGTGTCAAATCTGAAATGAAATTGAAATGTCCTCATTGAATGTCACTCTTTCAAAGTGGAAAGCATTTTGATCACCCTTCCTGCAATAAATGTGGCACAAAAAGTTCTGATTAGTTTGAAAGCATCCTGTACTTTTCATCAGTCAGGTAAGTAGCACTCGCTCTCCTCCTCGACATCCTCACTCACCCTTTCCGTAACCTTTTCTCCTGTGCCAAGAATCCTATTTAAATCTAAGCAGGACTTTGTAAATGACATTGGCTATTTGGCTAAAACACTGGCATTACGGTTTTGTCACTTATCCAAATGCAGAATAGTTTCCTCCTCTTTGAATAATGCATCAAGAATTGGAGTATTCATGAGCATGACAGAAAAGGAGTCCTGTCACAGACTGCTGGAGTTCATGTCTCTTTTGATTTTGTCCTTTCCTCCCATGGTTGTAGAGTTCACATCAGAAAAGATTACCTCATTTATTGGAAATTACTCACGGTGTTTTCAGAGGGACATCCCTCTTGGTGTACCCCTGGGGTTATGCTAGCTAATCAACACTAGCTTTCTCAGAACCAGGGGAGGCCTGTCACACTGAAAATGTGAGCCACTTTAGAGCGAGCGGGGTATTTGTCTGGTGATGTACTGCCAATAGGATGGGAGGATAAAAAAACATCAGAGGATGCAGTTACAGCTAGAAATATGCCAGGCACAAGTCTCTGTGACCGATTAGTCTCAGCAGTAGAGAAGAGGAACACTAAAGCTTGAGGAGGCCATGCCAAATTAATTTCTTACACTAGATGGAAATATACTAGAATGATGTGGAGAGGGTTTATGTGCTCAGATTATTAGCATAGATGTACATGTATTTGGAGCATATTGTTGCTGTTTAGTGATACATTTGCTTCCTCATAATTTCAGGAACGAAAAAAATTAATTTCAACCATACCAGCAGTCTCAATCGATCAGTCCACCACTTAGTTCAGACTAAAATATCTCTTTACTGTAGGATGGCTTACTGTGGTATTTTGTGCAGATGTCCAGAGTGCCCAGAGGATGTCTCCTATACTGACCTTGGTGATCCTCTGACTTTTCCTCCAGCACTAGCTTGACATTTGTGGTTTTTAGTGAAACTGGATTAATTGGATTCATTTCAAATAACTTTTTGGTTAACTTTTTAAAGCACCATCAGGTGTCAAACATTTGAATTGCCCAATACTTTGGTGTATGACTGAACACTTATGAAATGAATGACACCAGCTCCAACTGTGTATCAGTTGCTAATTAGACAATGCAAACATGTTAACACTGTACATATCTAATCCATAGCACATTCATAGGGTACTATTTTATATATGTATATTTGCACTTTACTGCTTCTGGTTGGATGCCAAACTGCATTTCGTTGCCTTAGTACCTGTATCCGGTGTAATGACAATAAAATTGAATCTAAATCTAAATGTTAAACTAAGATGGTGAGCATAGTAAACATTATCATGCTGATGTTTTGCAGGCATAACCTAGCTTTGGTATTGCATGTTGCCGCATTTAGCCCTTAGAGGTACATCCTTTCCTCATTATTTTCTTCTTTCTGTTGTAAAAATGAAAGAACTGGGACTCTGGCATGTTCTCGGATGACGCATTAAGTCACGTTCCTAGAGTACCTTCCTCGTTCTCTGACAAATGATCTGGTGTTTCCTGTGTTTTCCTGAAGGTTATTGATTAGCGACAGGCGGCCAAATGAAATGCACCGCTATTTAAATAAAATTACATAGTTCTCTGGGGTTGAACATTCTTGCTATTACGGACTATGTAGGTAGACAACGTAACAAAATATATAATCAATCTCCAGTTATTTTTAGACATGATTATGTAGAAATCTTACATGTAATATAAGCCCAAGAAATGAGTGGATTCCCTCAACCTGAAGAGGAACGGTGAAATATTTGAAATTAAATTAAAATATGCAAACTACCCTCGCTGGAATTTGCAGGTTGACAGCATGTTATACAGTAGTTGCACATTTCCAGTTGTTCTCCCTGTGTTCTACGGAGTGCAACAGAGTGGCAGACATTCTTAGAAATTGCTTTCATGTTAGAAAACTTAACATCTTCTCATTTATATTCAGAAAAGGTGTGCTCTGAGTCATGAGGTTTTGCAACACTTCAAAAGGTGCACACCTTTCTACAGTGTATCATCTTCCGATCTTTGCTTTGTGAAAACCAGAGTGCCTGGCGTTCCTTTTTTTTTGTGGTATCAGCTCCAGATATCAGTGCCTACTTGAACAAGCTATTGCAGCTGTCTGTCACAGGTATTAAAGAATGATTTGGCTCTGCTCACACTATAAAAAGCTGTGGCTCTCTGGATGCTGTTAGAGCAGTTGCGATGATTAGAGTTGTTTTTCTCTAAATGTAATCCAGCTGTCTGCGTTTCACGCCCCGAGCTTTGTCATCACATGGTGACTAAACTCAAGTGACGGCTCCCTTTGGCCAGCTGAGACCGTGAGAGTGCGTGTGTTTAAATGTGTGTGTTCATCGTCTCTTTCCAGGGGAATGACACACATAGTACAGTAGGGGCTGGCAGCCATTTCTTTTTTTTACTTTCGTGCACCAGTTCAGTATGAGGAACAGGCGTTAAGTGCAGAGAGGGGTGGTGGTTGCCATAGCTACAGATTTTGTCTCTCCTCTCGCTCTCTCTCTCGTGCTCTTTTTCTGTCTCCCTCCCTCCCTGTGAACGTCTGTCTATCTCTTCATCTTGCCTCTTGTCTTCCTAGCATTGAGATGTGAGCTGAGAGATGTAGTGGGCTTTAAGTGTGCGAGGCCCTTTACGGTGATGAATACTAACGCACCCGATCCGTCTGCTACAGATCATGTTTATACATCACACCGATTTCCCGATGCAAATAAATCTGTATTTTTTTTCAGTCAAATCTGTCTGTTTTGACATCCATTATAGCCATTTGACATGTTTCAACATTTTTATCATTCTAGGCCTTTGTGAAGTGTCACTTTGACTACGATCCATCCCATGATAACCTGATTCCCTGTAAAGAAGCAGGGCTTAGCTTCAGCAGTGGAGACATTCTGCAGATTTTCAACCAGGAGGACCTCAACTGGTGGCAGGTAAGTACCGTCCCCGGAATATTTTAACATCAATTGCTTCAGCGAACACTGAAGAGTGTTTTGTTATTTGTTATATTTAGGTAGCTTTATGTGTACGTGTGCGTGTCCCTCACAGGCCTGTCACATAGAGGGGGGCAGTGCAGGTCTAATTCCGAGCCAGCTACTTGAGGAGAAGAGGAAAGCGTTTGTGAAGAGAGATCTGGAGCTGGCTACCACAGGTATGTCTCTGAGCAGCACGCAGCAGAGCAGTGAAGCATTTCTCATTATGTAGATTGGACTCAGACTCCTGGCCGCACAAACACACCGACAACAGAGACAACATCTGTTCCTCTCCATATCATACAAGCATTTCATGTGGTGCCAGGCCACTCATCCTCCTCTCACCTCTCAAGCCTGTTACTCTGTCAGTGAGCGCTGGAGAACTGGTAATGAGCATCGGCGTGACTCAGGCGGCCTGATTAAATCTGCTGGTTATCAAGCTGCAGGGACTGACATTCACAAATAGCCATGTCCGCGAAGGGGTGTTGATTAAGGAGGGGTGATAAGACCCCTGCAAATACAAACCTGGTCAATAATCATCCCTTCTCTGAGGAGAGAAGTATGGAGGCTGTGTTTCTCTAGATTTATCTGGTCCATACGGAGTCATAAACAGCCACAAAACAGGTGGTGAATCAGCCAGCAGCATGTCCTTCACTTGTGGAGGAGAGGAAGATGACAGCTCAGCTGTGCTGCCCTTGGAGCCTGGGAAGGACACATCTGTCTGCAAGCACGCCTTCCACATATTATCCAAACTGTGAGCATGGTGAATAAAAAAAAAAAAGTCATGCAGGTTGTTTTTGAATGACGAGGGTTTATTTTGTCGATCCAAGTCATAAATTAAGAAAAGAGACGCCATAAATAGAGCGCTGACTATAAAATACACAATACACTTGTTTGATGAGTTGTGGTACGAACATGAAGAAGTGTTTGCTTCCATGTGCATTTCTGCACAGAACACATTTTCCCCGATGGCTAAATAATCTGCCATGTTGAACAGACGCTCAGCAGATCGCCTAGACGCAGGTGTTCTCTGGCAGCAGCACGACTGCATAGACTGAATACTGATGCACAGTGCCACCCAGTGGTAATATCACCCTATAACACTACTAGGCAATAGATTTATGACCCTGCAGTGCATTCAGAGACATTTCTCCTTAGTAGTACATCATTTTAACAGGGACTTTGCAGAAGTGGCTGCCAGAGACAAGCACCAAGGTAGGATATTTTATTGTTTCCTGTGTTGCTATCTGTCTCAGGTCCTCTGTGTGCTGGAATGGGTGGCAAGAAGAAGAAAAAGATGATGTATTTGACTACCAAGAATGCAGGTACACCGCACAACATCACCGTCTCTGTTTTGGATGCGTGTTTATGGTGTTCATCTCCATAATGACTGGTTTCTGTTTAGAATTTGATCGCCATGAGCTGCGCATATATGAGGAGGTTGCCAAGGTCCCGCCCTTCAGGAGGAAGACACTAGTTCTGATTGGTGCGCAGGGGGTCGGCCGTCGCAGTCTTAAAAACAAGCTCCTGGTGTCAGATCCCCAGCGGTATGGCACCACCATCCCCTGTGAGTGCAGCCGTTCATTATCATTTCAAAAACACACACAATGATACAAAATCCATCTGTCATTTAGTGCCATACATTGTTTCTATTTTTTATTGTTATGGCATTTGTTGTGCTTCCTGTTTGTTGTGTTAATGTTGTCACTTAAGTTAAATTCTATGTTCATGATCTTGGGTTCCAATGTCTTAATTTGGAATTTGGAATCTTTCTTTATACATTCTTTAAAAAAATATAATATTTTTGTTTCCATTTTTAATGATTTTATTGTTTGGTGTTCATATTTCTGCATTTTTTTTTTTATCCTTCAGTCACCTCCAGAAAACCAAAGGTGGATGAGAGGGATGGCCAGATGTACTCCTTCATGACCCGGAACGAAATGGAGTGTGACATCAAAAATGGCCGGTTCTTGGAGCATGGCGAGTATGATGGGAACCTTTATGGCACTAAGATCAACTCTATACATGAGGTGATCGAAACAGGAAAGATCTGCATTCTGGATGTCAACCCACAGGTAGAGGAAACTCACACGTGTATTTTTATCTTCTTCAGTGTTCTGTCTGCCTTCATCTCTCGGTTTTGTTACTTCTATCCATTATTTGGCACTTTTTCCTGTGTAACTTAAGTTTAAAGTTCTAGATTCAAACCAATTATGTGCAGCTTGTTGGCCAAGCACATCATCAGTATTTATGAAAAAATAATAAACTAATTCATTTTCAGCCATTCCCATTGCTTGCTGTGCATTGCTACTGCAATTGTAAAGTATTTGTTTTTCTTTGAAGGCTCTCAAAGTCCTGCGGACGTCGGAATTCCTGCCTTACGTCATGTTCATTGAAGCTCCAGATTTTGAGGTTCTCAAAGCTATGAATAGGTCCGCAATCGAGTCAGGAGTAGTTACAAAACAATTAACGGTGAGTGTGGGTTCCCTTAAAGGCTCTGGAAAAGCCATTCTTTCATTCTTCTTCTACTGAGACAAATAGAGTCCAAAAATAAAGAGACTCTTCAAAAGTGTTTTTTTTTCTCAAAACCTGAACTTCTTAACTGAACTCAATCATTGCTTTTTGAGTTACAAATATTTTATGTTGCTGAGAAAAAGTTTTCAACCTGTAGCATAAACTAAAAGGTTACATTTTGTACCTTGAATCGTTGACTGAGATACCTCCTTGTTTTATTAATTGGAACACCGAATGTCTTTGATTTACTCAGTATAGAGGAATGAAAGTTGTATTTCTACCATTTAAATTACACAAACAAATTTGATATCAGTTTTGTACTTACTTAACTATTTACTCTGTAATTCCATCTAACTAATTGCATTTATTTTTTTTAAAAATTTGACCTAATTGTCTGACTGCCCTGCTTCTTACAGGACTCTGAGCTAAAGAGGACGGTGGATGAGAGCGAGCGCATTAAACGGGCCTATGGACATTACTTTGACGTCTGCATCATAAACGATGGCCTGGAAGCGGCGTTCCGAAGTCTACGGTCGGCACTGGACAAACTGTCAACGGAGCAGCAGTGGGTGCCCGTCAGCTGGGTCTTCTGAAGGTCACCATGGGCTCACCAGGAAGGTGCCAGGGTGTCGGGTTATAGGGCGGAGGATGATTTACATTAGTAGCTCCAGAGAGGATGTTTCCATGAATGGATTGGTGTAGATCTGGGCCATGTGTAATGATTAAGGGTGAAATGACCAGCCTCATGTAGAGCATTTTTGTACAAACTTAGTGTTATTGATATTTGTTGAGAAGGATTTTGAGGTTTTAGTGCACTAGTGTGAGCGTGTGTGTGTGTGTGTGTGTGTCATAAATGTGGAAATAGACGTTAATAGGCTCTATTGAAGGTTGTCGGTGAAGGATCATTAGCCTTTCCCACTTGTTGTGTAATGTTTACATTGGGTTGGTTGGACAGAGTGATTAAAGACAGATAGATACCAAATGTCACGTTCTCTATATTTTACCATTTGATCATACAGTATGATTGTATGTGTTCAGAAATGTGCTTTATCTTATGTCTCCATTGATTTGAAATATGAATAGCAATAGATCATTTTAAACAGTAATATGTACATATACATAGAGAGAGCAGAGGAAAACTCCTGTTGAGACATGTTACATTAATCCCGAGGTCTCACGTTGTTTTCTTTTCTTCTCAGTGTTGGTTACATCGTACATTTGTTGTTGTTTGCTGGTAAAGCGTCGGGTTTGTTTGACAGAGGATCCATTGAATTTATCACAGTGTTTGAGTTATGTCAGCATGGTTCTGCTGGAGTGTATTTGTAGCAATGAGAACACTGAAAACCCTATAAGAAAAAAGAATAAAACTGATGAAGTAGCCTACAGTATGCACTGATTGTATAATGAAGGCAAACATGAATTTTTTTTGTTATTTCTGATGTACAAACAGTAAAATATTTATCAGTGGCTTCAAATTCATGCTTACTTTTTTGCCTTAACAGCCAAGGAAACGCTCTTATCACTGTTCCTTCTTAGAAAATAGAAAAAAATAATACTGGCAAGTAATTTACTGTGTATTTTATTTTCCCTCCAACTTGTAAGTACTGTATTGTAATAAAGAGTATGTACATAGAGAAACATGCTACTTTGATGATTCTGCTGGTGTGTAGATGCAGTTGGACAACTACACTGTAGTTTTTATGTTCATATGAAAATATATTAAAGTTTAAAATGTTACGAACATGCTTCATTGTCTACAGTTAATATTAATGCTAATTATTTTTAAGTTAAAATCCCAACATTATGTAAGACAATATACTATTTTTCAAAACACACAGAAACAATACAAGACGCGTCCTCAGCGTTTGTTGTCAGTTTAGCCGGTGGATGCCTGGTGTGACGTCTGTGGCTGTGGGTGGTTATGGGTGCTGGGTGCTGGGGTTGGATGCAGAGCTCCTGTGGGTGTCATCCAGTGATGAGGTGCCAGAGGCAGCGTTATGGGATACATCTCATAGGCAGGTGGCGGGCCCTCTGGCCATACACTTGTCAGTTTGGGGTCAAACTGCATGAAAATGAAGTTCAAAGTAAAAAAAATGATACTAGAGGGTATTTTAAAATTGTGTTTTATACATGTCAGCCCATATAAAGTACATACATGATCATAGCTCTAGATTATTAATCTTATAGTAATGCAGCACATTTTTTTTAGTGTTTCAGGCAACACTTTTACATTTTAGAAAATACACCATACATGTATGTATGGTAAATGGAAAGCTACTGCTATCAGCTGGTTAGCTTAGCTCAGCAGAGAAACAGCTTACTGGGGTCAACTCAGAGTGATGGGTTAGGTTTTTTTTTTACCCCATATTTACCCCTACTTCTATCAAACTACCCCTTTAACATTGATTTTTTCAGACTTTAAATTGTTGCTTTAAATTTTGTTGTTGTTGAGGATTGTCTTATAGCAACAGGACCGTAATATATCTCTGTCATAACTGTCTTCGCAGCCATGTGACTCAGTCACAAATGCCATTGGTGATCTTGGCAAAGGTGCTGCTATATTTTATGAATATTTACAATAATAGATAGTATGTTTTGATCTGTGTGTGGGGATCCAATGACAGCTGACTGTGGTGAGGGTTCACGCACCAGTGAGTATAGTGGTGGGTGGTCCACAGTGCTGTATCGAGGAGGCAAAGTAATTGTATGGAGTGCTGAAGACGTGTTTGCATCTTGCGTTGTTGGTATAGTGACATCATATGATTCTCCTTTATTTCTGAAGTGCAAATAGAAGCAGAGGAGTACCACAACTACGGACATCACCAAGACTGGGAATCTAGGAACACATTTACATCATTACACAACTTAATTACTGTACTTGTCAGGTTTGTGTATGGAGAGATACAGTCTTGACTTTGGCTACTTACATAAATGGAAAGATACTGGCTGTTGAAGTCATGGCTAGAATTGTGCAAACCTCCTGGCATTACTATGAGGAAAAAATGACAACCAGTGCAGTAAATGCAAAAATACAATTAGGCCTATATGAATGAAATATAAACTCCTACTGTGACAAATGGAAATGGGAATCATGCAGACTGAATACTAAATATAATCCGTAATCTATGGAAGCCCTGATGGGCAAGTAAGAAAAATAACAAATGAAAAAAATGTTCTACCAATTTTGAGGTTCATAAATATTTGTTTTTATCTTTGAAAGAGGTGGGAACATTTTTTGATAAGTGTAACAAAGTTTTGCCTGGATCTTCTTTTTTTAAAAAAAATTTCTTGGGATAATTTGTTTGTAATAATCATTTCCGTCACAAGAGGGTGAAGTGCAACTGCTCCAGTGATTTACATCGGGTGTATTTGGTAAGATCCGCTTTACTCAGTCTCTGATTAGCTTACTCTGATATCCTTGCATTTACTCTAACCAATCTCCAATCAATGAAGCCATCCGTTCAGATAGTAGGACAGCGGGATCTTTAATGATGCTCTGGAGATTTGGCACTGATACGTAACTCATGTGGACAAAACAACATTTGCAACAACACAAGGAAAAACTAAATGAAGGAAATTTGAAATTGGCAAAGCTTTTTTTTCATCTATTGCAAATCTGAGAACACAGAAACCAACTTAGAGCAGATTTGAATACAGCATATACAGTAGATTACAGAATAATACAAAAGCAAATATATTTTCTATTTTATGAGACTTTGAGTGAGACAGTGATCCTACAGTGTATGACTAGCAATAATAATGCCATTTAAAAAACATTGAAAATGTCTAATTAATGTACACTTGGGAGTTTAGATCAACATGATCAGGAATGACCATTAGCTTTGACTGTATACCGGTAAGAATCTAACATGTGACAGTGGACCTTCACCCCATAAATCTGTTCATTACAATTGTAATGAAAAAGTCGATTTAGTTTATAGAATTTGAAAATATCTTACGCTAATGACACAGAATTAGAAGATCGTTGGATAGATCGTGGGATATCATCATATGACAGTGGGAGGAGTTCTTACCTTATTTAAGAAACACACAGAAACTGTCCTGACCTGTGGGTTGCTATCAAAGGATGTGTCACTTAAGGAAGTACACAACGGCAGAGTTTTTACAGCATCATTGTCCTTTTTAAAGACACAGGACATGGACAGTAGTTGTTTTGCACATTTCTTATGTATGTTGAACAAAATCATACAAAAACAGACTCTTTTTACTGCAGCAATCCATCAACAATGGTATTCCTCAGAGGTAAGTTGTTAGACCACTCTTGTTCTGGTTTTCCTTACAGTATACAATGTTCATGCATAACGGTCACAAATAAAAAGTTTGTTCTCTCACCTACTTTGCTTTTGGAAAACAAAACTGCTCCCTTTTTGTTTGAGGGGTCATGAATATAAATTACATATTACATTGACATCAACTAAATTACACATACTGAAAAACATGCATGCTGAAGTTATGGGGGATATGTAGTGGGTTTTTTTTTCACTGGGCTGTGTTGAACCTTCAGTTGTATCAGTAAAAGATTCTACTTACCCGTGTATTGTTTACAGGGATATTGATCCTATCCATACATGCTTCAAATGAAACACATAACCACATACATGCATTATAGATTACTGTATGGGTTCGGCTTAAAAAAGATTTATTGTGAATTCAAATTCAGAAAACTAGTGCCCAAACTCCTCATGAGAAGTTCAGGAAGAGACGTTTGAGAAAAATCAACTTTTGAGTTTACACAAAGGCTTTCGGAAAATATGAGTACAGATTCAAAGCACTGTACCAAAAAAAACAACATTTAAATTGCAAATATTGGTCCTGATTTCTGGTGTAAAAGCACGACTGAAGATTTTAATATAAGTATGTTTATTTGTTTATTGTTGACAGTGTGGGAACTTTTAGTTTCATAGTTTTCTACTGCAAGTTTGTCCTCTGATTTCTTTCTTAGTGTAAACTCCCCAGTGATATAATTTGCAAGCTAATTTTTGTTTTTCATCCAACATCACATTTAAGTCTTATCATTCAAATCTTAAAATGCCCATGTAGACAGGTCTAGAATGGATGAAATAATCCCTCAACATTTTATAATATCAAAATCTCATTGATTCTTGACTCGATTCCATATACCTGCTGTGTGATAAAAATATGCAGTGCTATGTTTGAGCTAGCAGGATGTTTTAAGTAGAGGAGGATTATGGCTGCTCTGAGTAAACTGCAGGGTCTGTGTATGATGCTGGTGGGTCAGAATAGGATGGTGGTCCAAGCTGGAAAAGAGGAGAAATTTAATTTCAGAGTGGACGACCAATGTGATTTTGTTAGTTATGATGAAATATCTAGTTGATCAAGTTTTATCAGAAAAGAGCGGTCAATCAGCTACGTATCTAAATCACATCCTCATCATGAAATAGGACAAAATGCATCAATGTGAACAACACAGCGATCTACCCTGTATGGAGGAGGTGAGCTGACACATCTTGAGAAGTAAATAGGAGGGTGACTGTAGGGACCGTGAAAATATGCTTCATGTGTGTCCATTAGTTCCTCGTCTCCCAACGGCTCCTCATATAGGGGGATGACGTATACAGGTGGAGCATTGGTGGGAATCGGTGACCAGTCTTCTGCGTCTGTGTGTGTCTTTGCAACATGGTAACAGAAAATCCACAGACCGATGCAAATAATGAACAAAGTAATCCTGAAATAAAGGACAACTTTAACAATCTGTGCAAGAAAATGAGGTGCGTAAATAAATCACACTAGCATCTTAACATGCCGGAAACAGAAAATACTTACTCAATCGCAGGATGAAATAAGATCATGGCGGTTATATTCTCTGAATCAGGTTTCACCCCGGAGGAAAATGAAAAGAAAATGAAGATGCCTTGTCACTGGAGAGGAAATATCTCGTTTTGAACTTTTTTTTGTTTGTCATGCAATTTTATGTTTAGTTTTATAAGACGTTTATACATGGAAAGTTCAAGGGTAGCTCCTTATCTCTACATATCATTAAATTACAGCAGCATAAACAATGTTTATAAGGAAGATATAATTACTGTGAGAAAGTTGCACAATCCTGGAATTTAAATCTTACACAACAGATTTTGTTCTTCCTCACACAGAAAGGCAACACCACAAGTTAAAACAGTTCAGCATGTGTAGCTTTAATGGGATGTTGCTGACAGATTATACACTTGGATTTGGATTGATGAAAATAAAATTAGGCATCAGCAAAACATCTTTTCTCTGGTGTACAATGAGACTCTTCTACCAGCTTTAAGCCAAACTGAACAACACAAAACAGCAAAACAATCTTTGGATAGGCTGGTCCTATTTTGGTATTTTCCTGTCCAAAATTAAAGCTTATCTTCAAGCACAAGTCTTGCAGTGCAAGTTAAGTAGAGTGTAAACTTACAATAGACATTTTATAGCCTCAGTGACCTGTTTAAAGCAGCAGAACTCACCGAGGTTACAGGCAGTGTGACGTAAACTATTTATCGCCACTCAGTCACTACAGCAGAAGGAGCTAAAGGCCACTGACTGTTAAGGTGACTAACAGATAAAGATACATCATAATAAAAAAACATCAAAATGGAATAAGAGAAGGAAATTGCATAAAAGGAAAAATAACAGGATAACAGGCAGACGCAAGAGTCTGTGTTGCAGCTTGTTTCTCAGGAATGCAGTCGAGGTGTTGTTGCAACATGCCGGAGGAATCTCTGCTGCAGCTAAAGGACGATTTTCTGTCTCACTCTGTGTTCAACACAGAACAAACAGCTCAAAGCTAAACCATCATACACAAGCTTATATTTATCATTAACACTGATCTCATAATAGGCCCCAAAATATTTCCCATGATGCTCACATTATGTGCATTCATCTAATGGTAAAGCCAGTTATACAAGAAGGCTGAGTTATAAGTAAGAATAAAAATCATCCAATAACAGGAGGTGTTAATATTTGTTAGTGTAGAGGTGGAGGTGGGGGTGGAGGTGGAGGAGGCATAATACCAATGGTGCCAGTGTGAGGGGGCTGTGGAGGAGGAGGAGGGGGCATAGCTCCTGACATTTGTAGGGGTGGAGGTGGAGGAGGAGGAGGAAGAGGGCCAGTTCCCAATGCCAGAGAAGGTGGTGGAGGAGGAGGAGGAGGAAGAGTGGCATCTCCCGCTGGCGGAGGCGGGTACATGTCATTTGATGGGGAGATTGGTGGTGGCGGGGGAGGTGGGGGGAGACTTGTGGGCGAGATCAATGATGGCGGCGGAGGGGGGAGGCCAGTGTCCATGGAGGAAGCGGGAGGCGGTGGTGGAGGAGGAGCAGGCATGATGGAGTTGAAGTTGTCAGTAGGAGGGGGTGGGGGAGGCAGGCTGTCATTGTTTGGGTTGGAGACGGTTGGTAAGGTGGGGACTGAAGGCGGAGGCACAGCGATGCCCAGACTGGTGCTGCATTCAAGACAAAAAAGGAAACAGACCTTCAGCGACTGTGAAGAACGATCGTTTGTTTGTCAGCAGGATTACAGGAAAACTACAGGCCCGATTTTCATGAAGCGTGGCAGAAGGGTGTAGCATGGGTGAAAGGAAGAGGTGGAGGAGATACACAAATTATTCATCACTTTAACATAATGATTAGAATTCAGATTCGCGTTGGTCCCTCCTCCGCAGCTCGAGAGAGCAGCGGTGGTTGAGCGAGCTAGTAAGTGAATGAAGAGAGGGAGCAGCGTTCGCCAAAGCACAGGGGTTAGATTGTAAAGCACAAATACATTAAAGTCCCCAATACAAAAATATAATATTAACAATAATGAAGAAAATACAGGGTGTCTGCAGATACCACACACACTTCTAGTGGGTCATTAGAGAGGACTGAGAGGTGACATTTCAGCTATAGGCTAAACCATATTATAAATCATTTTAATACTGTATAAATGTATCCACACACAAAGAGGTTAGGCTTACAGATTTACATATCATAGAAGAGTGGAATATTAGCCTTGGTAGCGGTATGTTCTCTCCTAGTTTACAGGTTATATCTTTTTGGTTTTCTAGCAGCTGGATTAGTGCGGGATAAAGTTTCCACAACTTGTAGTTTGTACTCTTAAGTTTTTGTTTGGACTAAAGAAACAAGATGAAACATGTTAATTACAGAGCTTTAGTGGTGCTGGTAGGTGTAATTTTTCATCTGGATAGAGCCAGGCTAGCTTTTAATGCTAAGCTGAGTTGATTGGCTTTCATATTTTATTCTATGGCCTTTAGATTGGTGTCAATCTTCTTCTCAATCTCTCCGCAAGAAAGAAACAGATTTCCAGCTTTTTCGAGTAAATTCATACTGTATTTAGTTGCCCTCTTATAAGTGTAGTAATCACTCAAGAGTCCACTGTTGTTGAAAAAGTATGCATTCCACTTTCCCACAAAAAGTCTATTAATACACAGTTATTTAATACAAATGAACACTTTATATCTACTTAGTTTAATCCACACAAACACTAAAGTTAAAAACACTATATGATATTTTTGTACAGATTAATCTAATAAGATAGCAAAACATTAATTAGTGAGATTTAAAGGTGCTCGTGGGTTGATTCCATTACATTTTGACAGGTAGTCTTTTCCTTGTTTACAGTCTTTATGCTGCTACTTAGCTGCAGGCTGTAGCCTAATAATTAACGGACGGAGATGAGAGTGTACCAATCTCCTCATTTAAGTCTTGGTAGAAAGGTAAATGAACATGTTTCACAAACTTAAATCTAGAAATCAGAAACATTTCAGACATAAAATATAGATGCACCATTATTATATCATTTAATATAATAATTTGTAGTGCAGAGTGTTTAGTCATGTGTAATAACCATATTAAAGGAAAAGGAGGAGGAGTCTACATACACAGGGATGTCTTTAGTGCTCTCTGTGCTGTGTGTGGTCTCTGCTCTCTTTCTGGGCTGCTGCTCAGGGGCCTGTTGGGAGAAGATGAGTGAATGTATGTACACCACAGTCAGCCATGCTGTACATTGATCTGGCACTACATTATGGCAAAGGGAGAATGCATTGTGCTCTATATTCTCAATGGAAAATAATAAAAGGTGTGTGGACTCAAACTCTGTTTACAATCTCGTCTTTAATTCACCTGAAAACAGTGGCCAATGGAGTCCAGGCTGGAGTATGATATTGGCACTCTTGAGTAGCTTCTCTCTGGTTCCTTTCCTGATGTTGGCGGCGTCAGAAGCTTGGAACGACTCTTGGTTTTGAGAGTAGTAAAAGCACCAATCTCTCTCCTGGATACCTTCTCAAAGTGGATAGCTGCAGCCTGGGAGAGAGCACAGTGTGAACAGCCTCTCTCAGCAATTGCCAAAACAACTTTTTCACATCACTTGTTCCCATTCAGAGTTTCTCTTGTAAAGATGCAACAACAAGTAAACAAATGGCGGATGGCAACCAAACCGAACAGCTGACCTCACACGAGGAAAGACTACAGAACGTACACACTTCTTGGTTCGCATTATACAACCAACATTTTACACAAACCCCCCCCCAGCTATACTTCAAATGTAGATCATTTCTGCAGGCATCTTCCATGCAAAATTATTATCTTACCATCATCTATGAATTAGATATTTCTCCGCTGTGCAGAAGTGACATAACTATCCTGGCAGCACTCACGTGTATTTATAAGAGTTGTTCCTCACCAGAGACAGTAAATTGACTGAGGACTCCATATGTTTAATCTGTCCGGCCTGTGAGTCCAGCAGCCTCAGCACGGTGCTTGCCAAACTGTTGATCTGGTAGGTCACACTGGCCAGAGACTGGGCAGCCAAAGCCTTGGCCTCTTCAATAGCCTTGTTTGGATCCTCTGCCTACAGGTTTAAAAAAAAAAAAAGTTGAAGTATGCAGCAACAGCACTATAAAAATATTTGAAATCATACCCAAGTATAAATACAGATGTATTTAAAATGGATGAAAGAAAGCAAATGCAGTAATTCTCACGCAAAGTAAGCCTATTCTGAATGTTATAGATATTCTATTGGAATAATATTGTTGTTATTGATTTATGTCAGCAACATTTCAATATGATCAAAAATAGAGCCACTTGATACACTTTTGTGTAATTTGACTTATAAGAATGTATCACATGGTAAAATCTTGACCTGAGAAATACTGTAGCTACAGCTGGTCGGATAATTGTAGTTTAAACTTACAATATACTGTTTGGGACTAGAAGCAGCAACGCAGTGGCAGGAAATACTCAAGTACAAGTATCTCAAAATTGTACTTACCAGCAGTCTAGTTACATTCCACCCTAGTGGAAAATGCTTCAACTTTAACTTCATTACATTATATAAGAAGTTATGCCTTCAGAAGACAATTACTGTGTCTTTTTTTTTTTTTAATGAGGATTACTCACCTGGATATAATTTTTTTCGCAGTAATCTGCCACTCGGAGAAGGTTGCTGTAGTTATCAACCAGACCCT
The DNA here is from genome assembly GCA_037577475.1 of Chaunax sp. Z400. Classification (NCBI taxonomy): domain Eukaryota; kingdom Metazoa; phylum Chordata; class Actinopteri; order Lophiiformes; family Chaunacidae; genus Chaunax; species Chaunax sp. Z400. The sequence goes on from CM075203.1 coordinate 12,673,186, forward strand.
TCCTGGCAACTGGCGCCTCTTCAAATATCTGAGAAATAACTTGAGAAAAGTTCTTCTGCTCCGTCATTTCTTCCATTTTTGGCGCTGCTCACAAACCCCGTGAAGATTTACTCAGCAGTCTGGTGAGGATGTAGAGAGATCTGGTGAGTTAGTCGAGGCAGGGAGGTGTTTTCGGACGGCGCAGAACGCGGAATCACTACAGGGTAAAGATTTTCACCGTCTGAAAGCAGCTGGGCCCCCAGGGCAGGGTTACAGCCGCTGCACAGGGTAAGACATCCAACAGGGAAGATATCCAACAGGTACACATCCAACAGGTAGACTAACATGTGTCTCTACAGGAGGGATGATATTTTATAAAAAAAAACATTAGGTTTTTACGTAGACAACAGCATGTATTGTAAAATAGATGACACCAGGTGTGTATTACATCAGAGGAGTGTAGAGTACATGACAGCCACTTGTGTTACTCGTAAGATCCACCAGGGTTCAGTGCAGTCTACATGTAAAGAGCACAACTCCCAGGCACTGACAGATGATCTGCTCTATTATGGTAGCCAACTTGTTACAAACCTAATCACAATTTAGTCGGCGCATTATATGAAATGTCAATAAAAACAGAATGCAATAATTTGTAAAAAACCTTTTTAAACCTCAATGCAATTAAATACTACGGAGCCCCCAAAGGGACATGGCCAAAAAAAAAAAAAAATATATATATATATATATATTATATTATATATATATATAAATATTTATATTTATTTATTAAATTTTTTTTTAATATATATTTTATATACATAGATTTTTTTTAATTTTATATTTTATATATTATATATATATATATATATATATTATATATATATTATAATAAATAATAAATAAATTCTAGTGCGCACGGATAGTTAGAAACTTACAGATTTTTTTTTGCCCATGTTCCTTAAGGGCCTCCGGAAAATACGGTATGAAGACAGGATGATTAATTTTCAAACTCATAACTGACTTTGCTTTTAAAAAAAAAAAAAGAAGGTATATGCTTTGATACCTGCCACACGAGTTTGATACCTGCCACACGTTAGAAAGAGTTGGGACAGGTTCATGTCTACCGTTCTGTTTCTTCACCTTTCTTTTTAACAACACTCAGTAAGTGTTTGGGAAGAGAGAGAGACACTGATTGTTGAATGTTTGAAAGTAGAATTCTGTCCCATTCTTGCTTGGTATACAAATTGAGCTACTCAACAGTCTGAGGTCTCCGCTGTCGTATGTGGTGCTTCCTAATGCTCCACACATTTGCGATGGGGAACAGGTCTGGACTGCAGAGTCTGCAGAGACCCAGACTCTTTTACTCTGAAGCCACGCTGTTGTAAGGCTGCAGAGTGTGGCTTCACTGCCTTGCTGGAATTAACAAGGACATCCCTGAAAAAGACGTTGTCTGAATGGCAGCACCTGTATGTGCCTTCACTTTTCCACTTGGTGTCAGTCCATCTCAGATGAGCTCAGGCCCAGAGAAGTCGGCGGTGTCTCAGGATGTTGTTGATATAGGCTATGGCTTGTGTTTCACATGGTAGATTTTTAATTTGTAGATGCAGCGATGAACTGTGTTTACTAACAATGGTTTTCCACGGTGTTCCCGAGCCCATGTAGGAATATACTTCATTGAATCCTGCTTGTTTTTAATGCAGTGCCAACTGAGGGGTCGAAGGTCATGGGCATTTCCTCCTGATTCTCTGAATCTTTAGATGATTTTATGGACTGTAGATGGTGAGATCCTCAAAGCTGAGAAGCGTTGAGAAACTTTTGTTCTTAAACTGTTGGACTTTTTGCCAAAGTGGTGAACCTCTCCCCAACTTTGCTTGTGAATGACTGAGCCGTTGCAGGATGCCCCTTTCATACTCAGTCATGATACTACCACCGGTTACCGAAGAACCTCTTTACCTGTGCACCATGTTTTTTGTTTTCTTTTGTTGCTCTGTCCCAACTTTTTTGAGATGTGCTGTTGGCATAAAATTCAGAATAACCATGTATTTGCAATAACCAACGAAGTTGATTCATTACTTTGTAACTTTAGATATATTGTCTTTGTACTGTTTTCTTTTACCAGTGTATTACAGAGCATCCAAACGTGTTTTGGAATCAGGGTTAGATACTCTACATTGTGGATAATATTTGTAGAGCCACAACCCAAACAATGAAAGGTTCAATTGCAAATTTCCGTATCAGATTCCCTCAGTGTTATCTAGACTGGACGAAGTTTATCTTCTTAGAGAAATGTTATACTAGACAGCACAAACCTCAACGAAAGGCAGCTCAGTGTCCCCATTGTGCCATTATAAAAGATTTACATTACAAAAAGATAGTGTGACCCTCATCGTATGACCATAAAAACCTACCCCTAGAATTTTGAATGCTTTGATATCATTATTATTCTTTTGGTGGAGCTGCATGTCAGGTTTCACATCCTAAAAATAACCACTTTATGGGTGTGTACTTTTATTCACACACATTATTACCTACGAATAACTCTTGACTAGATTAACAGGTTCAGCCAGGTGCTTGGTGTTTGTGAGCTATCATATATCAAATCCTTTAAAGTTGTCAAGGCTATGGTTTTAGCTGGCGCCCAGCAGCAAACACAAACTTACTGAAGCTTGTTTTCTTTATTATAAAGTTTTCTTAGTGAAGGAGTGGGCGGTGCTTGTGAAGCCGGGGGAGAGACTGCTGAAGTTGTGAGGGAAATGTCATTTGAGGATTAGCGGAAAGGAGGCTGAAGGCTGAGGTGAGTGAAACAAGGGTGGCAATGGGTGGGGGGGGCTGGAACAGGAGTGATTGGCACAGGAGAGCAAAAGATTACCACATAGCACAATGAGAATAATTCAAGTAAACTTTATACTTTTATAAAATGAATACTCTGGAGATGAGTAGAAGGAGAGCCAGGGTTCTTGTACTGCTGCCAGGTGAGGAGTAGAGCCAGTAGCCAGTTCCGTGAAGCCACACATACATACCTACACAAACTCACACATACTCAGAGAGACAAAGGAAGAGGAGACTGGGAAATAATTAAAAACAGAGCAGCAGTAGGAAGACTAGAGGCATGACTGAGGCATGACATAAATGTGCTTTTTTTTCTACAAATATATACAGGGGTGCACATAAGTGGTGCCCGGTTGAGCATGCAAGGTCAAAATAAATGCGCTGCATGTGTTACAACAAGAAGAGCTTTTATGTACCACCACTCTGTACATTGTGTCTGTGTTTAACAACAGAGAGTTTAATTGATTCATTAATTAATTAAGATGTGAATGAACAGCACAGGGAATAGCAAAGGGGCTTCTGCAACTCTTCTATGCTTATGGTTTATGAGATGGGTGGAAGACGAAGCTGGTTTAGATCTGTATGAGGAGCTGTAGTCAACGTTGGACTTTACAGCGGGGTCGTATTGACACACATCGTATGGATGTGTTCAGGGCAGGGCTGTTATCAAACATGTGGAGTTTGGGGCAGATTGGACCATGGACAGCAGAGTTATAACAACTTCTTGCTTCACGCGAAACATTCGCCGTACAGCCACGCCTACAACTTTGCACAAAAATGCACAAGCTTCAGAATCCTGCATTACCAACTTGTTATAGCTGTTCTCACTGAATTTGAAGGCAATATGCCCAACGGCCTAGTAGTAGTGTATCAAAATGTAAAATATGTCATTTCCTGTTGCCACTAGTTGGCGCTATAACTATTTTTGTGCTGATTGGACCTTAGACAATGAAGTTATGACAATTTTCATTTTCATGGTGAGACATCAAAATGTGATGAAATGTGAGGCCTGGCCACGCCCACACCGTTCAACAAAAACTCAGGATTTGAGCATCTTTTGATCCTCATGGGGTTTAGATAGTACCGACCAAATTTGAGGTCAATTGGATAAAATCTCTAGGAGGAGTTCGTTCAAATACATTCTATGATTTTCCAAAAATCAAAATGGCCGACTTCCTGTTTGTTTGAAGGCATTGCTCCAAGAGACTTTTTTGTCTGTCTCGGTCATTTACATATGTGTACTGAGTTTCGTACATGTACGTTAAACTGGAGGCAGGGGCTGCAGTTTAGGGGGTGCTAGTGAGCCATTTTGCCACACCCATTTGCAATCACCATATCACACTTAGATTTCACACCGGACTAATTTGTCTGCCAACTTTCATGAGTTTTTAGAGTATTGCGATTCATTTGGCAGAAGAAAAAGAATAATAATTCCTTGCCGAACAATAGGGTCCTCGCACGCTTCGTGCTCGGGCCCTAAATATACATTGCAGCACAATAACAACACTGATAATCATAATGATGATAGTAATAATGAGGATGGTAAAGTTACTATGCTCTCATTTAAAGGAAGGTGTTGCATAAAGAACATAACACTTAAAGAATATATGTGGTGAGAACAGCATTGCCTTTGTCAAATCAAGGTACTTTCCCAATATTAGACGGTCAGCATGGAGACTTTAAAAAAATGGAGGCTATTACCTGCCATTCAAATTCAAGTGGCTACAAGTGATAGTGACTTAAAATATGACTTATTGTTTACATGCTGCAGCTCTACAGATTCAGGTAAACCGTCCTCATTAATTTGGAGCATTTCATGCCCTTGTGATGAAATGAAAGATGAACAAAGTTACAAAATGTGTCACAAAAAAGAAAAGAAAAAGACAACAGATAAAAACAACAGGCAGTTGAAATAAATCAGGTAGCCTGGAGGAATGTGCTTTTATTTCTTGGTGCAGCAGCATTCTGCAACAGAACAATAAATAATTCAGGTGATCCTGTAAAAAAACAAAACTGAAACGATCCTTTAAATCATCTAGCACCATCACCAGGACAGAATTTCCCATGTGATATTATATTAACAATAAATCACATCCCCATCAGCCTCAGTAATATTTTACATGCAAATAAGCAATTATTAACTTGCTAAACTAAGACGATAAACATGGTTAACATTAAACCTGCTAATCATCAGTGATTGTTTTCATTGTGAGCATTTAGCAATCTAGTTTATGTCGATTCTCCCTGTTAATCTAATTCTAACCAAACTCACTTAACGTCTGCCATTGACTGAATCTGAAGCTAAATCCGAGCTCAGACACCAAATGATGTGAAACTGTGCTTCACACAGTTTTATCACCTCAGTGGACTTTTCCCCGACACATTACCGTCACTTTGTAATCAAGCTGTGAGGAACGTTTAAAAAAACATATCTCATGTTTTTCCTTTTTTTTGTGCTGAGATTCTTCTATTTCCCTCTCCTCCATTAATAGCTAAGCTTACAGTCTAATGATGTTAAAATTAACACCAATAAATTATTAGCTAATGTCCTTTTGGTTTTGATAATTGTTGCCTTGATCCTCGGTCCTCCTTTGAAAGTACTCTTGGCAGGTTTGATGGAAAGTGCTACGGTAAATCTGCTGTTTTACAGCACCTGCTATTATCACTTTATCTTACATTACATAATTATCAGGACCCTTGTCTACTGATAAATCTTTATAGATGACTTTATTTCCTTATAGATCATTCTTCTCTGTGCTCAGCACAATCTGGGATCATAGAATGTTAATATAAAAATATTAAACAGCTATTTATTTAAAGCATGGAAAGAATTAATTGGCTGCAATTTGAGATTTAGACAATAAATTCTTGCTATAACTGGATAAGTTTATATGTTGTGATTATGGAAAAATATCTTTTTTATAACATGTAAATATCTTGTAAGAACAAAAAAATATCATGTTATAATAATATTTTCATGTTATACCGTGATACTGATCAGTTTTTCTTTTTTGGCTATGGCAGCAACACACTGACCGTACATACACACACACATACACACACATACTCTATAACATCCTTACAATCCATCGGTCTCAGAATAATTGATTATGAATTAGCCAATCCGACCCGTATTAATAATAGTTGTGTGCATGTGGATTAAGTCATTCGAAAATGCACATAAAGAAAATGCACAGTGCACCGGAGTTAAAATGTCATCACTACATTACACAAACACACACACACACACACACACACACACACACACAGCACTGCAGCATCCTCGTCCAATGGTGTGCAACGTACACCTGTTTGTGAAGATTGGATGTTCTTTGCCATCACAGCCTCTCCACACTTCACAGACTTCCATTAAAGGAAAAGCCGGATTCAATTATAGTGCTGGAGACTGCAGGAAAACTACATTGTCCAGACACACACTCATGAAATAAGACAGCAGTTAACACTCTTTGTGGGCAGTTTTATTGTCTCTGGTCACACACACAACTGTGAACTCTATTCCAAATAGTCTTCAGGCACCTGCTGCCTTTCTTTCAGTATTTTATGATTAGTTTTGAAGCCATTAGTTGTGATTTCTATTCTCATCTTAGGTATAAAATAATTCGATATGTTTCTTTACTCTTAATGTAGATTTAATTTTTTTACAATGCTGTCAGGACCAGGCATCAGCCACACCTGTAACTGTGTGAAAAGCCAACAACTTTAATTTACTCGTGCACCACCGCCTGATCACTTCATCACAGTGGTCCATCTTCCCTATCAGCCCAGGCGTACACTGTAAAATGTAAGATTGAATTTAATTAGAAATACAGAAACAGTTTTTTTATCAACTTGTTAATAACACTCATTTTATTTTAGTCACTTGTACTTTGGCAACAAGAAAACTGTCAAACTCAGTTTACTTGAGTTTGAGTTGAGTCGAGTGTCATGGGAAACAGCCCTTTTGTTATGTGAGAAAAGTTGGATAAATGGTACTTTTGTTTTGTAAAACTCTACTCAGGTATGTGCTGTCCCAGCTTCTAAAATCTTTAATTCAAATCCAGATCTGTTACATGGAATGCTCAAAATTATAGATTCACATGTACTGTATTGTTCTGCAGCTGTCCTGTTCAATGCTGGGTAGCTGACGTCTTTTGCCATTATGAAAATAAATGTTTAATGACAGTTGAAACAACCAAACTATGTACTGTGGTTTTGCACAATGGGTAAATAGATACTATAGCATGTTGGGGATAGGTGGGTGGAGATTCCCAGCATAAGCCCAAGTAACCTGTGTTTAAATGTGTTCTGAATCATTATCAGTAATTAGCTCTTTAGAAATATTTCTGTAGAAAATTATTAGTTACACAACATCATTGCATCATGAGTTAATTATCTCACATGGTTAGTGACGTCCAGCCTGGCTGATGCAAGAGGGAGATAAAATAAAGTAATGTGATGCATTGTAATAACAAGCTCTCAGGAGCAAGAAGCAAATCATTTTGTCAAATTCATGCAATAAGAAATTTCAGCGTGCTACAATACTTTTTAGGATGTTGGTAGTTTAAGTTATCACAATAACAGTAAGCAAGCTAATTTAAGTGTTACACACACAAAATAAAGAAGTTGCTTTAAGTATTGCACACTCAAAATCTCCTGTTTACTTTTCTTAATTTATCTATAAGGCAATGAATTTGCATCATATTTTTAAGTAACTCAACTTATTAGATTTTACAGTGTACTCTGTCAATAAGTAGCCAGTCCACTCCTGGCGGTTCACATGTTGGACATGTGCCTCGTGTTTCCAAAGACATCATATTTGTGGAGGAACCTTGGAGATATTTTTTATCTGCTCTTTGGCTTAGACATATCTGAGCTGGCTCTTGTTCTCTTGGCGAAATTGAGGCAAAATTCCTCAGAGAGGGTCATCTGGACTAGTCTCCGCATGGTCCTGTAGACTGTGCAGTTAGAACGGGGCTGTATTTAGATAAAAGGAGTTGAATTACATGCATTGTTTTCCTATAAATCCCTCAGGTGTAGAAAGGCAATCTGAATCCATCATAGGATAGTGGACTTTACCTCTAATATCAAAAGCTACAGATTGCTTTTGTAATTACTTAAATTAAATATAATGAATAGTTTCTGCAAAAGAAATTGGTAATTATAAATAGTATAAAATGTGGATTTGATTTCATGATTATTGAAATCATAACTTAAGAATGTCATGTTACTGCCTCCCAAAACTATTCATGCAGGTTTGAGCTTGCCAAAAACAAGTGATCCAAAGCTGAATTCATTGTGACTCTGAACCCCTTACGTGATCCCTTTCCCTGTCTCACTGTGAGGTGATAATGACTCCCTCTGCCTTGACCTCACATACAACAATCAGCTGAACGGGTTGAATCGCAGGTCTGATCTGAAGTTGACAGTTCAGCATTAATCAAGTGTTCAAATCTTCATTCAAATTTATTGTCTCTTGTGTTGCTCAACTTTACGTGAGTGACTATGTTTCTTGAGTTCACTTATCTCAAAAGTAAAATGTCAGCATCATTAAAATATAATTTATATCTGTTCCACAGGGAGCTATCTTATCAGCAGCAACATTATTTATACGTCATCAAAGCTATTCACACGATAAGGTGGTGATATGATAAGGATAAACTGGACATTATAAAGCCATTCATATTAATGACTGTAGTCGTGTGAATAGCAACATGTCATGATACCCGAGGACTGAAGGAGAGGTTGTGTATCTCAACCTTCCTGGCTAAATAAAAATAAATAAAATGAAATAAAATAAAATAAAATAAGATAAAATAAAGTAAAATAAAACAATATAAAATAAAATAAAATAAAATTGAGACATACCTCAGAAATATTTCAATTTGGATTGTTGAAAAAAAAAAAGACACTCAATCCATCCACACTTAAGACTCTTACTGAAATCGTCACCTTGACTCTATAAGAATATAATTGACTGCTATTTAAGTCATTAAAATTTATGATCCCTCACTTGTCTGAAAGGATCAGTCATTTGAACATCATCATGTTTTATGGCAGTCACAGCTTCACTCTGAATGGCCTCATTAAGCTGTTAAAGACGCACTTCCTGGTTTTGTACAGGTCACATTTGAGATTTTATTATCCAGAGTGATGGACAATTTGGATTTGTTTTAGGGTATAACAAAATCAGACAGTGTATTATTTAGTATGAGTGATCTTCTAATGTTATGTTTGTTCACAAAACTCCAAATGTACTCTTTAAAAATGCCAAGTTATCATTGGAAGTTTTAATTTATGTTGTTGAGAAATTTTATGAATTCTGTTATCATGTCTGTATCGTATTCTGCTCTGAAACATAAAATGTGCTGTTATTCGAGGACAATGTTCCTGGACAAGAAGAAATAAACAAGCCCCCTTTTTTTGAGGACAATGATGTATTATTGTTAAATTCTTGCTCAGATTTTAATTCATTCATTAATTCATTCCAGTAATCTGACCAAGTCCCCAGTCAGGAAGAGGTGAACGATCAGCTAGTTTTTAGCAACAGAAGCAGCTGATGGATTTTACCAGTGTGTGAACATGGTGTCATAAAAATGATCTGTATCCTTTCAAATTAAGAGCACCATTTTGTTTGTGCTTGACAGGTGAAAAGACCCTGTCTCTGACTGGATGCAGTATTCATTATAATGAATGCCTGCAGTGTTGGAGACTTATGTGGTACTGAGACCTTTGAAAAAATGTCTGACAGATACAAAAGAACATGCATACAACACAGATCAAATGACTGTAATTTAAATGGGGATGATTGTAGTCATGAAACCATGGAGAATAATTGTTCAGATCCCTTCTGCTAAGGAGTGTTCAATTGTTTTTTTAGATAATCACTATTGCTTTACAGGTTTAAAGTTTTAGTTTACTCTCTCCTCACTCTCATCAGCATTGTTTTCCAGCTGCAGCTGTTTTCACAGAAGAACCTGTTTTAACCTAGCACTAAACATACAGACAGACACAGTTACAAAACTAGATGGTGAGGAAAAAGAAGCCTTTCTAGTTTAAGAGCCAGACACTTCCCTCAGGAGGCCAAAACAGAGCTAAAAGAAGAATGAATATTCACATTTAAATTCATCAGGTGGCCACCAACACTTTGAAATGAATTTCTATTATTGCTCTGTGTGTGCTTGATGTACAGCAACCATTACTGTTGTAACAGCAAGCAGAGTTTAATGCTTTGTAAGGAATACAATATACAAAAGCCAACTTGTGTTTTTCTCTTTGAATATTTTTAATGTGCTGCAGTAGCTATAGGAAATATTCTGTTTCCTTTAGCAGTAAAGCTCCAATACAGTATTAAGAGACTGAAGAGTAGGATCAACGCTGTAAACATTTAGACAAAAATGTGTTGGGTTGCATTCATGCTTTGTTTTCCTGTGAACCCCCCAGGTATAGTTAGTTAATCTGAATCCAGCACCACTGATGATTAAACCATTATACAGAGTGGTACAGTTGCTAAAAGCAAACACATTGAATTATTACTGTATAAAATATGCAGATCATAAATGGTATGAAACATTTTATTTCATAATTATTAGTCAATTAAAAAAAAAACCCCACTCTTACAACATTATAACTTCAAAATGTCATATTATTTTGTATTCCATTTATTTTATCTGACCCAAAAATAACATGCAGGTTTCAGTATGCCCAAAACATCCTTATTGTTTTGCTGTAAATGCTGTGCAATGGTCAGAACAGAACAGGAATCAACCAATATAATCAATATCTGTGTGATACAGCCTTATTCAAATGGTTCACGCAAAGGATTCCATGAGATGGAGATTTAAGATAAAGAGCAACTCAGTGAATGTTTTTATTTCTCTGTTTTTATATGCATCTCAGGACTGTTTTGCATGTTGTGAATGTTGTTACTGTATTATGAGAGTGACAAATAGAGAACTTGAACCTGAACTGGAAATAAACTTTGTCACGTGGAGTTAATAAACAGCTCAGTGGAATATTTCCCCTTTACTGTAATGAATTTTCCAGTGCTAATCTGAATGCACTACACACTATTCGACAGTGGCTGCCATAAAATGTGTTATTTGCACTGACAGCTGCTGTGCAACAGCTTTTTAAAGGAGAAAAGGTTTATTACAGGCTACGGTACGGTGGGACTAAGCTGAAGATTATTACTGTGACTGCAACAGCCACAACATAAATGGTCACACTGCGGTCAGTCACTACACACAAATGTTGCCACCGAACACTTTAGGAGCGACCCAATAGTGATCCAAAAAATATAGAGTGCAGTTACCACAAAGCAAAGGTCACACACCACCAGCTACTGCACACAAAGCTGTCAACTACACAAGAAGGTAACACAAGTAGAGACATCTCACACCAAATGATTACAATAAAATTGCTGGGCTGAGTGTAACGACTGAACAAACGGTAGATAGAAACACCCCAACTCCAAGCTACTGAAATAAAAAGCACAACTAAACAAACAACGGCAAATACATTCGTACAAAAGAGATGACGGCTACATTCAACAAAGACTGCTAAATACACACAAAAACTTTTTCCCCTCCCTCACCTTCTGGATGTGTCCCGAGACAAGCCCCCAAATAATGGTACGACCCAGCATAGGGGAAAACCCTGGCACAGCATGAAATAAGTGAGACTCATCCTTATCCTGTCTCCCAATAAACATCAGTAACACAGAGACGTTGTGGCAATTTAAAGGTTCATTTCATTTCATTTCGTTTGCTGGCAGTGTGGCTGGAAGTGAGGAGAATCCAGCTTTTTAAACAGCAAGCTTGGGATGGTTTGACCAATCAGCTCCTGGAACACCTACATCCCCCCCCCCCACACTCAATCAAACAAGCTCACCTGCAACCCATCACACACTCGCATACGGAGAGCAGCATCAGCAGCAGCAGAGAGAGAGAAAGAGAGGACATTTAAACATACATCTATAGAAAATATTCAGTCGACTCAGTGGTTGTAACAGATGACAAGAATGTAGAAAACTCCTCGGCAGGTGTGAACGTCCTCATTCTGTTAAAAATTTATTAGATTCTCTTTTTTAATTTGATTACAATTGGGGTAATTTGTACATTTAAATGCTAGCCTAATGAGAAAAGGCACTATTTCCATTTTTTAAATAATAAAAAAATGTTTTCTTTCCTCTGATTATAGGAGAGAAAGTTGTGCTATATTAAAAACAAGTTCCGTGTAATAGGCACGATTCAGGGTGGGCTTCTTTCTCTGTCTTGTGACTTTTCCACTTATCTCTTCTTTTCAATCCTCAGCCTCCAAACCCGTCACACCGTCCCGTTTCATTCCCCTATCCCTTCTCCTCTCTCTTTCATTTCCCCTATCTTCATTATTCCCCCTCCCTCTATCGCTAAGCTTAAAGGGGGAACTGAGGGGGAAGTATGTGGAGTCTCTTCCAGACTCACCAGTGCTGGTTATTGAGCATCAGTCACTCTGCAGGCAGACAAGCAGACAGCGGCACCACACTGGTGTGTCATATATTATCTCTCATCTCCTACACTTATAGAAACTTGAATATAATCAAAGATACAGCCTGCTGCATGATTACTCACAGACTGATGACCGGAAAAAGAGGGCAGGGCGAAGTGATGGTAGTAAAGAAGGGAACTGTGGGGGAAATAATTCCAGTGCTGTAAAGTGGTTAGAGGCAAGGCTGCAGAGAAGTGTGGGCTGGGTTAAACTGGCACTTAAAAAGAAGCTCGCCTTGGCTTTTGTGCATTTAACCAGCAGCCAGGCTAAGAGGGAAGGAGTGAGGGAGTGGATGAGACGACAGCACCAGGGGGGAAAGTGTGCTCTGACTTCATTGGAGCAAGTATATCTTTAGCTCCTAACTTGTCATTTTTCTCTTCCACTCTTTTGCTGGGAGGAGGCTAGCCATGGGCAACGGTGTGGACAGGTCTCTGTGGACAGTGCTGCTGCTGCTGCCAGTCTTGGGACTCTGTGGGGCTCTGCGACCCAGCTGGAAGCCAGGGGAATATACAGACACCACAGATGAAGCACTGAGGTTCCTCAGCAACTACAGCAGCATTGCTGAGGAGGTGTTGTTCTACAGCGTCTCTGCCAGCTGGAACTACAACACTAACATAACCAGCCACAACTCTGAGCTTCAGGTAGGACAACTCATTGAGTCATGAGCATGGAGAGTGGTATGTTAGGTGAATCTTCCTCTTCCTGCTCACTGCTGGTATGAAGTAAGCCCGGTTAGATCGGTTCTCGCAAGTGCTTGTGCCTCGTTAGCATTAATACCATAAATGCATGCATGGTCGAGGGTTTCTAGAGCTGTGCCCTGCTTGACTTGGAGATCACCTTTATTCATCTCCCTCCAGAATTACATGCCTGGTTTCCTCCCAGCACAGCCAACTCAGCTTGTGTGTTACTGGAAACATAAAACAGATCTGAATGCCTGTGGTGAGAACGTCTTAAAGTTTAGAATACATTTCTAGGGGGTCTTAGTGCTATTATCTCTGCTATTCATTAGTTTTACCCTCTGTTTTACGATATTTTTTGCTCAATAAATTTTCCCCAGATGGATGCACCTGCTAGGATAATTTCACATGCACGAATAGCCTTTGTGGTCCAATGTGGTAATATTTGTAGCCAATAAAACACCTCATCTTTGTAGCAGTTCCAAAATGGGACTATTTAGATGAGACATTATGAGACATTATATTAATAGCAGGTTGCAATGGTTGTACAGTTTCACCCGGCCATACGCCTGAGAAATATTTGCATGAACACTGAAGTCAATAGAGACAGGATAAAAGCAATAAAGCAGGAGATATGTACAGCCAGGCATGAGGTTGCATGAGCCAATGAAACTGTAGAGTTCTGAAAGAGCACTGACTTACCTTCAGGCACACTCTTCTTCATGGATGCATGCAAACAATATAAGCTAACACATATATAAACTCATGAAAGCAAATTATCCAAACCACACACTCAAGGCAATGTGTGCTCAAGACAGTGTGTGCTTGGACAGCTGTCACAGCAGGATTTCAGTACAGTATCCAAGGCTTTGAGCAGTGGTCTCCACACACACTGAACAGGTGTAGATGTGGCCCCCACCTCACCAGTGTCAACGAGGTCGGGCTGCAGAATGTGCTCAGCTTTCCAAGATGTGTTTGGGATTTGAGGTGAAAAATGAGCCAGCTTGTTAGTTGTCATGTATGAGTATGATTTTCTTTTTTTCTGGGCAGTTAAAAGATGGGATCAAAGTGGATCAGAGCACTCAGCTCCATCTGATCTGGCAGCCAGGGGGAGCAGGGGAACTCAGCCTGACAGAGAATATTAGCATTCCACTTATTCTGCACCGTAAATCATTGCAATTATTACAATAAACGAGCAGATTCGATTACGGCATGCACGGCCTTGTCATGCACTTAAAGTAAACATCTGCACACACACACACACACACACACACACACACACACACACACACACACACACACACACACACACACACACACACACACGCACACAAACACACAAACAAACAAACAAACAAACACACACTCCCTCCTCAGCCCGTGCAGCTTCAGAGGTGAGGGTGGTTCGGTCTCTGTGCAAATGAGGCTCAGGCTAGACGTGTCAAGGATCAAACAGAATGAGGATCAGCTCACGAGCTTCTAAAGATGCTGAACAAAAAGTGATGAGAGTGAATATCAATGGCCGACGTTGTTTGAACCCCAGAATGAAATATCAGCTGCCCTCATGTCCCAATGAGAGAGTCTGAGTCATTCACCTCACTGCATACTGCCAGATCTTTGTGGTGCACTTTGCCTGCACTGTGGTGGTTTGACCTTGAAATATAATGAGTTCATGTTGTAAAACATTTTGTCACCCAAGCAGATTATTTCTTAAAATGCAACTATCTCAGATACAAGTATTAATTATTAAAAAACGATGATTAGAAATCATTAAAATATCAATTAATCAACATGAATAAATTTACCTGAGATGCTAACAATGAAAGACGACTATTTCATTCTGGAAAGAAACTCTTAGAGTAGTGTTGGATTTAAGTCGACTGCAACAAATATAGATGATGTGTTCAAAGGGTTAATGATTATGAGGATGTGTTTATGGAGAAGTCACACTAACACTTTGCCTCCTTAAAAATTACACCACTTTTTTAGAGCTTAGACCTTGAGGAAATGGAAATCAGCAGAAACACATGCCCACCTTATCTTTACTATGTTTCTTTGGTTGAGAATGTGATTGGAGGGATGGATGGCTGTAGGCATGCTGGAAAAAACGATTTAGAAAATGATAGAGATTGAGAGGAAGAGCACAAAGGTCAAAGAGTTAATGCTTCAACTCATTGTCCCCACTTTTCCTCCTGCTGCCTGTTGTTTTAGAGGGAGCTGTGAGAAGGACAGATAAGAAAGTCTTTGCTGGAATGAAGCGACTGTCCCGTCGGTTATTTCAGGATGTGTGTTGAGCTGCGAGCAGTGATTCATTGCTCTGTGGTTACATCAGCGATAGAGCACGCGCAAATATTTCCCTAAGTGTGACAAAGCAAGCTCAATTGTGGTGCATGTTTCTTAGCTTTGACAAGGCAGGGAGTGTAGCGCTGTAACATGAGGTAAATAAAAAGCCAAAGGTTTATAAGGCAGATAGTTAATAATAGAAAAGTTAAACATTTTGAATAGGAGCAAAACGGTGTAAAATACATACTATCTGCAATGTTCCACCGCAGCCTTGACTCCAAACCATCTCCAAGCATTGCCATTATATATATACTGAGAACACCTATAGTGTGTGCATGACCTTCTAGAGTGCTATAAAGGAAAGCTCCTGAGGTTCAGTGAGGTCAATGTATGAACGCACTAGAGCAACGAAGGCATATTTTAAAAATATTATCCTCGAGGTCGGATTATTCCCCTTCAGTCCTTGATCCCAATATATAGAAAGAGCGTATTATTGATCCCAGAGGGAAGATGGGTTGGCAAAAAAAAAATATCAGGCACAGATGAAGACATGCTGTAGGTCCATCCATCCCTGCATCTGTGTCTTAGTCCCTTTCATTTCTTGTGGTTCCTCCCACACCACTCATCAAAGGTGACCAGTACTCTCATCATTGTCCAACCTCGACTCCTGACACACATCAGCTTGACAAAATGGTGACAGAGAATAACATCCTTTGTCTCTTCACTGAGCACCTTGTCACAAAAGCATGCTTTAAGGCGTAAAGAAGCTAAACGACTGATGCTACAGTACATATTTGTCAGCCCCTCCTGGCACGCTTTAAATATTAGACAGTGGTTTGTGTGCATTTACAGAAAGAAGAGATTCAGTGCATCATTACCATTCACCTCCTCCTCCTCCTCTCGTCTTTAGGTAAATGCTTCTCTCGAGGAGCAGGCCTTTTCATTTGAATGGGGGTTAAAAGCCAAGAAGGTCTTCCCCACGGAGCTGCTTGACACTCTTCTCCCTGACCCTAAAGACAAGAAACTGATGGAAAAGATCAAGATGCTGGGAGCTGCCAACCTGCCTCTGACAGAAAGAGAGGAGGTTTGATTCTGTTTCATATTTTCTAATTGGGAAATCCTGTTTTTGTCGCTGTATCTGTGCTGATCTTTTTTTTCAGCTTCGGAGACTGACTTCAGATCTCTTTTTTTGTTTGTCCCCAGTATAACACAATTCTCAGCACTATGGACAATATCTATTCAACAGCCAAGGTGCATCCAGAGCCCAACGTAAGCTGGAGCCTGGAACCCGGTGGGTAAATATAGAGTAAAGGCTCAATTTGAGGCTGTAAACACAGGAGGTATGTGATACAGATGTTTTGGACTTATTAGAAATAAAGCAGGGACGGAGCAATGGTGAGGAATATGCAACAAAAACCAACGTGGATGGGAAGTCTAGGAAGAAAAACAGTTGTAAGTGGTTGAGATCTTATCTGCTCTTGGAAAAGTAACAGGATGCGCAAATGACTTCAGAGAGGTCTCCAAAGGAAGTGTTTTGGATGTGCCCATGAGTGTTGAGCAAAAGGCTATAGAAACTGCATGTCAGTAGCTTTTATGGCAGCATGTATTGTGAACAATGGCTCCGTGTTTTGCTGCCAGAAGTAATTGTTAGAAATCCTTGCCAACACAGGACACACACAGTACAACAAGAGAGCAAAAACAATTGTTTCTAGATGAATAGGGCCACCTTGTAAACACAAATCATTTACTTTTATTGAGCTGAAGTCCCATTAATGGTTATTGGTTTCTTAATCTTGGGGGGAAAAAAGGTAGAACAGGGTTATTTAAAATATTTGCTACATACTTTCACAAAGATTATTTTACACCATTTCAAAGATCTTTTGTGGTCTTCAGCTTTCTCCTTTTCTTCACTTCCAGTTCCTCCTTGTAACCTCAAAACCCATAGCTAATGTATTGGATAATGTGTGTGTCCTACCCTTTTCCTGCTGAGAGGGCATGACGTTATCTAAACATCAATACATCCTGACTGTTTCCAAAAGAACTTACAGCGTTTGCGTTATTTTTTTGTTTGCGCAGCAGATTAGGTCAGCCTCCCATTATATTCTTTTTATTTTTATATTTCAGAACTCAGTGATATCATGGCCACCTCCAGGAGCTACAAGAGGCTGCTTTACGCGTGGGAGGGCTGGCACAATGCATCAGGTGTTCCTCTCAAGGAGTACTACCCCAGGTTTGTGGAGCTCAGCAACAATGCCTCTAAAGCTGATGGTAAGAACTTCTCCTTGAACTGATAATGAGAGCATTAGGTTCACGCTGGTACAAAATGAGCAATTATTTTAATGAGTGTCATATTTTAAAAGAGGGAGGATAGCAAAGGAATAGAAATGACTGATAAAGGAAGGGGAAAAAAGCATGTAATGGAGAGAGAGAACACCAACATTTTGTCCTGTTTAGGATTTGCGGACACTGGAGAGGATTGGCGCTCTTGGTATGAGACTAAGACCTTTGAGCAGGATCTTGAGAAACTCTACAGGACCATTGAACCGCTCTACAAGAACCTGCATGCCTTTGTACGGCGTCAGCTCTACAACCAGTATGGTCCCAAATACATCAACCTTAAAGGACCCATCCCTGCTCACCTGCTAGGTACAGCCAACCATTTGTACACTGCTGACACTCATTGACAAGGGGGTCTTTAATTTTACCATGCTCCAGATTTATATTTATTAAAATTTATGTATTTACTTTAAACTTGAATAATTAGAGTAAAATAATAATATGGTCTGGAAGGGGATAGTATTGTTCTTTTCATTTTATACCCAAAAGGTAAGAAGTCAGCGTCATTGTGACATCCTTATGTTCTACAAAAACTCCTCTCTGGCAACACCGTAACTCAAACTCTGGTGATTGTATGGATCTTAGTAAAGCATCCACATGCATAATCCAAGTCTCTTGAAGCCCCAAGATACTAAATTAATTTGAAAAGATGTTTTTGTTACACCCCTCTTTCACCTGAAAGCTTCACTGTAGCCACAAAGCGCTTAACTCTGGTGGATGCATGAGCTTGAATGCATGTATTTGTGCCAATGGACAAGATAAATGAGAATTTGCAATCACTGCAAGAATGCAGAGAACTTGTAAACTCTGCATTCCTCTGAGGTATGCAGAGATCGGGAGTTCTCATTGATCTTGCCTAGAGCTGCACATGGACGCTCATTCCAGTTTGTGCACCCACCTCAGACGTGGTCTGCGCTAATGCTTTTAGCTTAGAGGTTGCACCGATGATTTAAACTTACAAAAGGGAGTAAACAAAGGTCAATTTGGGATCTTTGGGCTTCTGGAAACTTGGATTACACTATATGAGCTTCAAGTAGTCAATTAATCTTTGTTTGCATGTTTCTTGGTGTTATCAATTCCCCATCTTCCTCAGTCATTTAGGGGAATGCTACAAGGCTGTTTTGCCAGGAAGATGCAGACATTTTTTGTGGACTGAGAAATGTCACCCCACTTTCAATTGGCATGGCTATAATAATGACTATTTTCATTTTGGGGTCAACTGTGCTCTCAGAACACATTCCTAACACAACACTCCCTATAACATAAACACTTGTCATTTAATAAAAGCTTGGAAAATCATCAAAGATGTAATCACACGTGTCAGGAACAACACAAACTTGGAGTATTCAGATTGAGACACACCATGGCAGGTCATTTTGTGTGCTTATCTCATTCCTGTGACTTGGGCATTTTCCTGCCTCTGAATGAAGTATCATGTAACAAGTTAGAATTTTTGCCTAAGTGCGTTTTCTTCCTAACCTACAGGAAATATGTGGGCCCAGACATGGAACAATGTTTATAGTATGATGATCCCATTTCCTAACAAACCCAACATGGATGTGACTGATGAAATGATCAAACAAGTAAGTGTGTGTGTGTGTGTGTGTGTGTGTGTGTGTGTGTCGGGGGGGGATTTTGTACCATTGGATGGGTTGTATGAAAAAATAATTCTGCAGGCAGTGAGCTCACCAGCAGAAAAATGTCAACACAAATCAGAAATCTCATAAATCCAACTTTCTGTGTTTGGAGTTTCTTATGGTTTTGTCGTATCAGTGAACTGATCGTGTGATTGCTTCCTCTTCACAGGACTATAATGCCACACACATGTTTCGTGTCTCCGAGGAGTTCTTTACGTCTCTGGGTTTAGAGAAGATGCCCGAGGAATTCTGGGAGGGATCCATGCTGGTGAAGCCTGAGGGTCGAGAAGTGGTGTGCCACGCATCTGCCTGGGACTTTTACAACCGCAAAGACTTCAGGTAAAGTGAACGAATTTACCTACAAGTGAGCTGTTTGGTAAGTTAATTCATTGCTAACTTAGAGGCTGAAAACAAATGTTGTGATTATTGTCCATTTAATAAGAAACCAGTGTAGGAAACACTCTGGATTTCAAAAGACAACAAGATGTTATGTGCTTCTGTCTTTTAGGGTAGATCTTGGTAGATCTTTACATCCATAGCACCAAGTGTAGGACTCACTATTTACTCTTGTGAGGGTTTTGGTTGAGTATTTTGGATGTTAAAACCCTTGAATTAAATCCGAAAGTCAGAACTTTCAGATTCATTAAGTAATTAGACATTGATGTTTCATCCTCTGTAGAATCAAGCAGTGCACCACAGTGACGATGGAGCAGCTCTTTACTGTGCACCATGAAATGGGACACATCCAGTATTACCTGCAGTACAAGGACCAGCCTGTGGGCTACCGTCGTGGAGCCAACCCTGGTTTTCACGAGGCCATCGGCGATGTTTTGTCTCTCTCCGTTTCCACACCTGAACATCTGAAAACTATTAAGCTGCTGGACACAGTGACCAATGACAATGGTAAAGAGACTAAGATAGAAATCAATAAGTTCCAAGCCACTTTTATACCCTCCCACTGATCAGATGTGCATGATTTGTCAACAGGTGAAGTCAAACACTATCTTTTTCAGCATCAAATGTTCATTATGTCTTTACAGAAACTGATACCAACTACCTGTTAAAGATGGCTCTAGAGAAGATAGCCTTCCTTCCCTTTGGCTACCTCATTGACCAGTGGAGATGGGGTGTCTTCAGTGGACGCACCCCTCCAGAGCGGTACAACGCTGACTGGTGGCACCTCCGGTAGGCTTTTATGCACAGGCCTTATATGTTTTGAATAGTTTGACGTGTTTGAGAAATGTGATTTTTCACGTTCATATCCTCGCAGTACTGAAACTATTTAATGTTGTGCAAGGACTGGAAACAAGACACGCATAGCTTGGCTCTACCAGCTGGCATGACTGTCCAAACTTAATAAGATCCACCTACCAGCACCTCTTAAGGTCAATAATTAACTTTCTGCATCTTTAATTGGTACAAGACTAAATTGCATTAACAAAAAAATGTGGTTTAAGAAGTGCCAGATGTCACAATGAGGTGGAGAACCAGAGTTTCGTGCATTGCACAGCCAAGCTATTTATTTTCCATTGTTTCCAATCTCTGTGCTATGCTAAGCTAACCAAGTAGCAACACTGAATATGCTGTTAGAATTTGAAGATATGCTGAGAAAGGGACATAAACCTGTAAATAAGAAATAATTTTTTGCTGTTTTGGAGCAGAGGAAACCTGAGCACAGAATATCATCACCTTTACAACTGGTAGAGCGAGCTTGTTCACAAACATTTGCTCAGTCAAACATTCAGCAGTCTATAATTTAAATTATATTATATTAGCATTGTCATTTAGCTGCACCTGGTGACTGATGACCAATATTCATTCTCTTTTAGCTCCATTTTTGGTCTCTACCATCTCCTATTATCTGTCTCTTTTTCTAAATCCTCTTCTAGATTCAAAACCTAGTTGGTAATTTGTCTACTGTTTGATGCAAAGAAGTTATTTTAAAGTGGGCTTTCAGAGATCATTGGCTAAAAATGCTATAAGAGTGAGTTGGAACCCATTATATAACTCTGTAAAGCAGAGGGGAGCTGCAGATTTGAAAGATTCCCTGAAGGTTCAACACTGCGAGTGACGATTTAATATCGTCACATTGTCTTTGTTATTATGGAGATAAACATTTCATTGATGCTGTAATTTACGCTGCAGGGGTTATCCTTACCACTGGTGAGACTGAGCCCCAATATATTAAATTGAGCTGCTGTGTAGTAATAGACAACTGTGACTGTCTTGGCTGTGTGTGTGCCTGCTTGTGAGAAGTGAGGTGTTGCTGGAAGAATGTTCAGCTGACACTTTTTGGATGCATAAAACAATCATTAAGCTATAGGCTGAATAACTATTTAAAATCTCTCTCCCAATTTCATTATAAAGGACAAAATATCAAGGAATCTGCCCACCCACCAGGCGTACAGAGGAGCACTTTGATCCTGGAGCAAAATACCACATCCCTGGAAACACACCATACATCAGGTAGACAAAGACATAACAAACATAAAGTTTTAAATTCCATAAAGAGGAGAATGAGTGTTTGTGTACATGTCTGCACATAAATATGAAGGTACGAGGGATCCTATAATAAGGTAAAGTGAATTAAAATGCAAGAAGGGCTAGTGAGCTAGGATTTAAGGTATTGTGTGCTCTATTCCGGATTGAATTAGTGGCATGTGAGAGTTCCTTTAACAATCCAATAACCCAACAATAGTAGGAAGTTTTGTTGCAGGAGTCTCTATAAGAAAATCCTCTGACCTGCTTTCTCTAACAATGTGGGTAATGATGTTGGTTAAACACAGATTAACTAAACAAGCAAACACATTTTGTGTAGTGGTTGCTAAAATATGCTTCTAAACATGTGGGTCAATTTTAGTTTGTAGTATTATACATATGTAGTAGTGTGGTGAAGATTTTTTAATAGTTTTTACCATAAAGTAAAAAACAAAAACAAACATTTGATCTAATTTAATCTACTTAATTCTAGTAACATTTAATCAGTTGTTTCTGAGCTCCCATGAATGTCATCACCTGCTTTAAAGAATTTAGTATCACATATGGTTTTCTTACTTCAAGTCTCATTATGATTTCTGTCTTTTTTGTCTTTTCTTTTTTAATAAGATGTTCTAGAAATGTTTTAAAGTAGTGCTGCAAAAGTAATGCGCTGAGGAGATGACAATTATTTCGCCCTGCAGGTATTTTGTCAGCTTCATCCTGCAGTTCCAGCTTCACGAAAAACTGTGCAAGGCAGCCAATCACACCGGTCCCCTGCACAGATGTGACATCTATCGCTCTAAAGATGCTGGGGCCATTTTGAAGTTCGTAATATGATTGGACCTCCGTTGTTTATTACACAGCGCATGAATAATGTTTTATGAAAACAGCATTGGTGTTACAAATACAATTTAACTCTACCTACTCCAGGAAAATTCTTCAAGCTGGCTCTTCCAAACCTTGGCCTGAAGTTCTCCAGGAGGCTATAGGCACCAACAACTTGGATGCCAACTCGCTGATGAAATATTTTAGCCCCATTATTGACTGGCTGGAGAAACAAAATGTGAATGAGACCTTGGGATGGCCCGACTTCAACTGGGTCCCACCCATCCCTGAGGGCTACCCTGAGGATATTGGTAAGAGTGGACATTGAGTAAAAAAAAAAACGAAGGATGGTACAACAAAAGATGAAATATACAAACACTATGTGGGAGGAAATACAGTATAAGGATTACAGTGTAAGAGCGAGCTTATCTTGGTCAAGGCCACTTCAACATGTAGACTGCAGGGGATCAAACCTTGACCTTGCAATAAGTTGATGACCTCTCTACCGCCTGAACCTAGTGTGACAGTGTTTTTCGGACTCGGTTACATAGATTTCTTTTGCAGTACGTACTCTAAATTTCAGATTGTCCTACTACTTGTTTACCCAGACAAGAACACAGATGAGCTTGATGCAAAGAAATTTCTGGATGAGTACAACAGCACAGCAGAGGTGGTGTGGAACGCCTACACTGAGGCCTCCTGGAAGTATAACACCGACATCAATGAAGCCAATAAGAAAGCGATGGTGAGCTCTGACTGTCTGACTCCACAAAGATCACCTCATCATACTTAAAACATTATCTCTAGTGTATGAAACATACTTGACTGTTGCATTTTATGTTGATTTTGTGCAAGGGAATCAATAATATCATTGGTTAATCAAAATGTGCCAATAAATCAACAATTTATTGAATCAATTAGTCATTAATCTACACATGTATGCATGTTCCATCAATATAAGTCTGCACATTTTATAACCTGTCCATCCATCTACCCATTGTTTTATGAAGTTGGCATGGTTACACCGGCGAGAGAAAAAATACAGAAACAATAAGCAGTATTCATTATTCTTCTCTAGCTTGAGAAGAACCTGGAGATGTCAGCCCACACCCTGAAGTATGGACAGAAGGCCCGCCAGTTCGACACCACGGACTTCCAGGACGGCTCGGTCAAACGCATCATCAAAAGGCTCAGTGAAATTGAGAGAGCTGCACTGTCCCCCCAAGAACTGGAAGAGGTGTGGAAGAATAGTTAGAACAACATAAAAGGCAGCAGGCTTATAGAGGCAAACTTCTTTTGTTGCTCTTGTTCACAATCAAATCTGTCGGCTTTCACCAGCTATACTTATGTAGCCAACAAGAAAAGTCACTGCTAGACGGAATAGACAAAGTTAGATCTTGAAAAATTAATTGTATGTGTCCCAGACTATTAATGGTCACTATATTTAAGGCCTTTGGAGCCTCCATGTCTCTGACCGGATCATTACAGGCAAGCGGTTAATTATGTAATCTGAGCTGAGAGGGAGGTATTTCCTCCAATGGGTTCCTCAAAGTGTCTGTAAGACAGAAGGCAGCTATTAAAAGAAAATATTTATTCAAGTTATCTAACATTTTATTTTACCAAACACTTGAAGCAAAATTCAAACGATACAGACTTCGCAAGATCATTAATTCTGACTAAAGATCCCTCTTTTGTGATCGTCTTTGGCTTCTGTGATACGCTGTAGGCACAAGTTGGAATAGATTGGGTTTGTTTTAACATGTTTTCCTACTTGGAGGGAGCCTACTGACCTGGATTTGTATACTCATGTGCTTGTGGAGTTTTGATTTTTGCAAACGTTAGTGTTGTAGTGAAGGGGAAGGCTCTTTTTGGACCAGACACAGCGCTCTAGGATTAGGAGTACAAACAATTATCAGTCATCTGAAGGCTGGTGCACTCAAAAACAACCAATAACTGTAGCCATTATCAGTTTGTGAATGATATTATGTGATTCTCAAGCTGGATATTTACCATTTATGAAAACCAGATGGTTGCTGATTGGTTCACTTGTATGAAATGCTTGATGGATGCCTTTTCTTTTTCAGTACAACACTCTCCTATCCAACATGGAGACCAAGTACAGTGTTGCTGAGGTCTGCAGAAAGAATGGGACGTGCCATCCGCTGGATCCAGGTAAGACTATGGACTACATTCCAATCTTCATATGAAGATCTTTTCTCCTAATATATAAATAAAATGCATAATGTGGTAAATTTAGCATGTGAGCAAACAGTTAAATAATGTAATGATTGTAATGGGTGCAATAATTTCCACCTTGCCCCTCAGATGTTATGAATACTTTGTGGATTGAATAATATAAAGTAGCTATAACTGGTGTGACTAAAGAACTTCTGTGTCTCAGATCTCCAGAAGATCATGGCAGAGTCCAGGGATTATGATGAATTACTGTTTGCCTGGAAAGGATGGAGAGACTCTGCAGGCAAAGTGCTTCGCCAGGATTACAAGCGATATGTTGAACTGGCCAACAAAGCGGCCACACTCGGCGGTATGAGAGAGATTCTCCCCTATGTCTTTTATTAGCTGGATACAAGACGGTGGGCCATAGAGAGCAGAAGAGAGCAGTATGGCAATTTGATTGTTTAGAATGAGGGTTAATTTGAAGTCAAAATTAATCTGTTCTTTCATTTTAAACTGGTGGAGTCAAAGAACCTCTGGTGACACAATTCCATCAACACTTCATAACAGTGGAAAGTGGCTGATTCATATTCTCAGGGGCCATACAGAGTTTTGTGAAATATACTTACAACTCACTGGTTAATGCTTTTGTCCCTGCTACCATCTATAGGTCACTCTGACAATGGTGCTCTCTGGCGCTCCCTGTATGAAACCCCTACCTTTGAGGAAGACCTGGAGTCTCTGTGGAAGGAGCTGGAGCCACTCTATCTGAATGTGCATGCCTATGTCCGTAGGGCTCTGTACAAAAAGTATGGCTCTGAGCACATCAACCTGAAGGGGCCCATTCCTGCTCATTTGCTGGGTAAGTAATAGGAGGGAACTTCTGGGGTTTCAGGAGTTGAGTCCAAGGTTGCAAGCCAAAACTACACTTCAGTCAGTATTTCAGTATGGAATTCTAACACTCTAGCCCAAACTCTCCTTTTATGTGCAAGCATACCCCATTGATATTCAGTCGTTGGCTGTAGATGCACTGGGATTTAGCAGGGATTTAATTTGCTTTCAGAGGCATCAAGCATGAGATTGGGTGTGACAGTTCCACACGGCTGGGGACTGGCCTGACTCACAGCCACAAATCACTTGATTTCACACTGGCAGAGCAGAGGATGTCTTGCCCCCATAACTTTTTAAGCATCAAAATGCAATATATGAATGCCATCTTCTGTCCGAGCAGGCAACATGTGGGCACAGACCTGGTCTGGAATAATGGATTTGGTCATACCCTACCCAGATGCCACGCGGGTTGACGCCACTCCAGCTATGGTAGCACAGGTGAATGAGCGCATCATCCAGCTGTTGCATAAAGATCACTGGCGCACACATGAATACACGCCCAAAGAACACACACTAATGCACTCTTCCAACACTTGCTATGCAGCTTTGGAGGTCAGGGATCAGTTTATTTCAACGAAAAGACTGAAAAAGAAAAAGATCAAATTGGAGGATCAAGCAGAATGAGGATAAATAAGAGGATTTTAATGGCACTGTATAAAAGTAGAAGTCATCCATAACTGACATGAAGTGTACTTCTTGAATATACTGTATACATATTTTGGAGGGGTATGTATGTTACCTCCTGTCCTTTTAGAACTGTAATTTGTTGATACAGTGTGCAGTCATTTATTTTTTCAAATAGTTGTTGCTTCTCCCAAATGTTGAATATGTCATTTCCTGCAAACCTGTTAATATATACAAACACTCATAATCTACATCTTAAGCAATACTTTACTCTTCTCCTATTCAGGGCTGGAACGCCGTTAGAATGTTCCAGGAATCGGACAAGTTTTTCACTTCTCTGGGTCTGCTGCCAATGCCACAAGAGTTCTGGGACAAGTCCATGCTGGAGAAACCGTCTGATGGGCGGCAGGTTGTGTGTCATGCCTCAGCATGGGACTTCTATAACCGAAAAGACTTCAGGTAAAATACACTTTTCATATAGTAGCTTATCCTCTGGGAAACTATCAAATTGTTTTATGCTGGAATAATCAGCATGTCGGTAGAGGATACTTTCATAGTCAAGCACAGACATGACATTAAGATTTTTAATTAAATAAAAATTAATTTTTAGAAACTAAGTGCATCTTTCTTTTCCTTTTTTCCTTTCTCCTAGTCTTTTTTTCCCCTTTTATTCGTATCTGCTTCTTTATTTATGGACATTTGACTCTGTGAGCTGATCCATACTTCTATGGATCATAAAGGTTTATGGATTTCTGGCTATAAGCAACTTTATTATTGGACCAGTATGTGGGGGTAAGGGGGGGGCATAATTACAGCAATAATCTTTGCTGTAATTATGGCCTTGTGTGTGTCTCCAGGATCAAACAGTGCACTGTCATCACTATGGACGACCTGATCACGGTGCACCATGAGATGGGCCATGTACAGTATTTCCTGCAGTACAAAGACCAGCCTGTGTCCTTCCGTGACGGAGCCAACCCTGGTTTCCACGAGGCCATCGGAGACGTACTAGCCCTGTCTGTGGCGACGCCCAAACATCTACTGAGCATCGGCCTCCTGGACAAAGTCGAAAACAACCACGGTGAGTGACCACGACCATGAGTTCTGTAAAAACGTGATGTTGTACCACAATGATGGTTTTTCTGTCCACATCTCTAGAGAGTGATATCAACTTCCTGATGAGCATGGCGCTTGACAAGATCGCCTTCCTACCTTTTGGCTACCTGATGGATCAGTGGAGATGGAAAGTATTTGACGCACGCATCCCACCGACTGAATACAATAAAGAATGGTGGAACCTCAGGTAAAGTTCACCAGCAGTTTTACAATCAGTGCAACAGTTGTTATCTGGAAAAAGTTAAGTTAATCAGTAAATTGTGGATAGGTTGTGTAATAAATGATTGTACTTATAAATTATTTACTTGTATAAAAAATGTAGTATACTTTATTGCATTATAGAATGAAGTACCAGGGACTGTGCCCACCTGTAACCCGCACTGAGGACGACTTTGACCCAGGTGCAAAGTTCCACATCCCTGCTAACGTCCCCTATGTGAGGTAAAAATACTCATTATCCAACAGAGCCACTAGGGCACCTGATAAATGAGCACAGATGGATCAATAGCTGCTTCAACTCTCTATGGATAGATAAGATAAATACGCCGTAGTGTGTTGTGTGTTTTTACTCACATGGCTAAAAAAAAAAAAAAAGTCGCCATTATGAGCCATTCATTTCAAAGTGCTACTAATTTTGTATTTTGCTGTTTTTCTGCATTTAAAGCCAAAGTTATGACGACTTATGTTTATTGCTCTTTGATCAGGTACTTTGTTAGCTTCATCATCCAGTTTCAGTTCCACAAGGCTCTGTGTGATGCTGCCAAGCATGAAGGTCCTCTGCATACCTGCGATATCTACAAGTCTCAGGAGGCTGGGAAGCTGCTGGGGTTAGTACACACCCCTACAGGATGCGTGGATCTGATGATGATGTGTAAACCTCCTGATAGTGTTTTGACAAACATCCTTTATGTATCATCCATATCCCATCGACAAACATCAATTTAGAAGCCAAATCTCTTAGAGATTGGGAAGTTTATTTCATATATGTACAGACATACTAGAAAACAATGGAATCATTTTGTTCCATAGAGAACCGACATAAATTGCACAGACGTGCTATGGCTGATATGAAGGACTGTAGTATTGTCTGTGCAGGCAGCTGGTGACAACATGATTTGCATGTGTGTAATTATCTCTGGAACACTCTTGCTGCTGATCCTTGTCTCCTCTGACCCTCCTCTCTGACCTGTGTTAATGTTGGCAGTGATGTGATGAAGTCGGGCTTTAGTAAACCCTGGCCAGAGGCTATGGCCAGGATCACCGGCGAGTCCAAAATGAATGCCCAGCCGCTCATGCAGTATTTCCAACCTCTCATTCAATGGCTGGAAACAGAGAACAACAAGAACAACGATGTTCGTGGGTGGCCTGAATACGACTGGAAACCGCAAAGTCCTGGTATGTCTAATACATTTATGCATAGTTTGATACGTCCACAGTAACAGGGATAAAAACGTGCATGTGTGGAAGACATATTGCTGTAAGTTTGTGTTAAATAAGTTTTCACATCTCTAGCCCAAATGCATTTTGAACTCCTTCAGAGAACAAAAAAAAAAAAAAAAAAAAAGCTGCAATGTGAGGAATTCATTCTGTTTTTCTCCTGCTGCGGCTTACATCAAAATCAATCTCCTGCTCCTCTTGTTTTACTGATGAGATCCTGCTGAAAGGCTGTGCACAGATTAGATTGATGAGATTCTTGACAACAGAGTGAGGGGCTGAGCTAGGAAGAGACGGTGGGGAAAAGGAGAACGCAGCTGTTGTTCTGCAGATCAAGCGAGGAATACAGAATTTAGATGCAAACATGGGGAACAGAGTGTGGAAAGAAAATAAAGGCGGGGAAAGAAAGTGACTTTGTACAGGTATAAACACTGTCAAAAGGTAGGTGCATTACTGTGCCAACAGTGACGTTCATAGTAAGGAGCCATATTTCCTGAATATTATCCAGTTACAAATCTGTGCCAGCTGCACTTCATATCTGTTCAAACTTGTAACCGATCTGCAAGAAACTTAATAGATGCAGTAGTTTAGAAATCAAGACATTTTGATCTGTGCCATCTGTATCTTGATTATTTCTACTTTTGACAAGCAATACATTTTACAGCTTCTTTCTGTTGTGGACTCACTTTCTCATTGGTGTCTTTATTTAGAACTTTAGCTTGTTGAATATGTGAAGTGCGAGTGAGTATATTCATGAGGGTGGAAAACAACTACCCCAGCTTTGCACTGACTTGTTATTTTATGTGTGAAAAGCAGGTGAAGTTAAGAAGAATACCGTAGACTTCCTGGGTATGAGTGTGGACAGCTCAGCTGCTGTAGCTGGCCAGTGGATCCTGTTGGCCCTTGGTTTGGTCCTCTTGGTGGCCACCATCCTATCGATTTACAAGTACAGGAAGACAAAAAAGCAGATGAAAAAGTCCTCATCGATGATGGAGCTCAAGTAAAAGGACTTACACATCAGTGTAGCTACAGTAAGGCCTGACAAACTGTAGCTAGCACAGTGCCAAACCCAATGTGAACATCAGTTTTTGTGCGCTATCCAGTGCATCTCATCAAATTTGCTCCTCTTTTTTTTTTTTTTTTTGGGTCTGCCTCCTTGACTAGTCTTGTGTATTTTTTGTATACACTTCCAATTGATTTTTGCCTATGCAAAAGATGATTACAATTTTGTAATTTATTTGCAATATTTGACGGTGTGGAAGCAGTTGTTTTAAATTAATGTTTGTAAAGTTAATGACTGTGTAAGTGTTTTCTACATAATTGATTTCATTTCTTTTGTGTTGGACGCTCTGCATTTGTACAATAAAGATGTAAAATATGTATTCTGCCTGTTCAAACAAGATAATATGACAGACAGATAAGTGCTTCAACACACTCCATAGAGATAAATACACTGTGGAAAATAATTCTGTTTTAAGTCATTCTGGTTCCTGCTGGCATTAAAACTACAGTCATGATATGTTTAATGATTTTCAAATAGGTATTTGTTAACTTTATACGACATCTAAAATCTGATGAAGCTGGGAAGCTGGTTTGTAACCCTGTACGTACACATGCCACTCATAATGAAAGTTGTTGGAAAATAAAACAAAAAATATCCTTCATGTATCATCCATGTCCCGTTGTGTTTCCAAGATGGAAAAATACAGAATGATGAGGCCGGCGATTATACTGTGAAGGTTGATAAACACAATTTAATTACAATGAAACTGCACAGTTAGGAACAACACCACAGAGAGGAGAGTTTGTGCATCTGTTCCAGACCTTCCCCTCTTTACTCATGGTCAATGGAGCCTTTGTAGCGGCCAAAGTCACAACCTGCGGGGGTTAACACAATGCTCAGTCCCAGCAGAGACCGTTCAGTAATGTCTTCCTCTGGTCCAGTCTACTCTCAGTGCTGCAGATTGACCTTACTGGGGGTCACACTGGCTCAGCAACAATCCAAGTGTCAAATTACTATGGTGTTCAAAAATGCAAAGCTTAGGGACAGTGAAAACACAAAAGCCAATGACGTATGCATTCATTAGTCAATCCAACGTTAACTTGACATAATGTACAATTTATAATGTTAACTATGCCAGAGTTTACAGTCTCCAGACTTGTAACATTGTGTATTATTTCATCCAGTGTCCATGACTTCCTGTATGTGACATTTTTAAAGAGATCCAGATAGGTTCTTTACTGTAAAAACACAAGACAGCATAATAAATAATGTACAAATGAGTTCCCATCATGTCATCAACATGTTGGTTAATTCTACATACAGACAGATGTCTATTGCTTTTCAACTTGTTGCAGGAGTGATTGAATGATTGCTGTGAAATTTAGAGAGGTTGATTGAAACATGTCCACCCGGGCTATAAAATGCGTACCTCTCTTGGGTTTATTCCCTGAAACCAGTGACATCATTTTTCTACGTAGCCTGAAAATTAGTCACTTTTTCCTTAGGATGTCAGTGCCACAATTTTCTACAATAACTGCATTTGAAATGCTAGTCTACATGATGCTTGCAAAGACATTCGCGTAAAGACGTGTGTTCACTCGGAACAGAGTGGATGCTGGTCAACGTATTCTAGGTGCAGTTTGAAAACGATCTTCAACACGACTGCTGTAGGGTTAAAAACCTTACATAGACCACAAAGTGATGCCTGGGGACAGATAGACACAAACACAGATACTGTAGACTCATTCGTCAGATCAGAGAGGAAATCACAAATGGTGGAAAATAATATGAATGAGGAAAACAAAAAAGCAAACATCAATGTTCAGTACATACAAACCTGCGACATAATCAATACAATTTACAATTCACTGTTGAATGCAACCCCGATTCCAATGTACAACACTGCATTCATCAAAAATACTTAACAAATTACAATCTCTGAAACAAATATGTTCAGCATATTGCACTGAAAAAGTTGAAATCTACTAAAGTAAAAAAAAAAAAAAAAATGCACTGTCCACATTTGGTCCATGCACTTCAAAGTATTTTTTGGCTTGACCCAGCCCAGTGTTCTTTGTTTGGCCTGTGTCAAACCAGTGTGGCAGTAAGTGGTTCAGTGTCCAAAGTAAAGGCCTCAGTAATAGTAACGCTGCATCTCTGTCCAGTTTGTGATCCAGTACTTTTTCTGCGGCTCCTCAGGCTGAAATGCCCGATTGAACTGATAGCGCTCAGCCTTGCAGATTTTCACCCCCTGGTGCTTTGGCATTATCCGGTAATAGATGGCTCGCTTGAAGAATCCAAGCTAGCGGGGAGAGAGACAGAGAAGAGGGTGAATTTAAAGAGGCTACACTTACACAGCAGGAGAGCGGGGATTAATGACGTGCTGAGAAGGAGATTTAGGATCCCACTGGTTGAGGAAAACCAAGTTAAGTAAAAACAAATAACTGCACTCTGAGTAAAGATGCAGAAGGGCGGAAAAGTAAAGGAGACAGATGATATAGACACCAGCAGCACAATACACAGTATATTAGCCTGGAAGGGAAACAGAAGCAGTGTTATAGTAGGTAGATACAAATAGGAGAGATGAAAGAGGAAGTTTAAGTAGGCTGAATCACACCCCAAGATCAGTGCAGTAATTAACAGGATCCAAAGAAAATCCATTAGAAGGGGTGTTGTTACCAAAAAAAACGCACTGGTGTGTGCTGCCCATGGGGGCCTCAGTAGTCGTCAGTCAGCCTCTCTGTCTCAGAGGGCTGGATCTTCATCTCAGCCTTCTGGGCCTTGGCCTCATACATCTCTCTCCTGTTGGCCCTCTGGAAGAAGCCACACTGGGGGTGGAGGTGGAGGTGAAGGAGGGTTCATGGGGGTAAGTCAAAGGTTAGACTAATGGCTCAATATGGGGGTTATAGATCAGTCAGATGAGTCAACAGCTATCACATAATCCAGAGCAGATTGCTGCTGAGTAAAAAAAAACAACAGTACATGTGGAATGACGGATAGCTATTCCAAGTCTGTGGGAATAGAGTGTAATCAGTGCTGTAATGATTGGTAGTCTCACCTTCCAGAGTATCAGAATGATTATTCCCAGTAGTAGAATTCCTGCTACAGCTGCAGAGATGATGATCCATAGTGGGAGCTCATAGGGTATCTCCACCCCCTCCACTGGCTCTATTTCTACTGTGAACTACAGGGAAGGTGGAGAGAGTCGAGTAAAAACATCATAATCATCATCATCATCATCATCATCATCATCATCATCATCATCACACACCATGTTGGTCAGACTGTCCATCTTGATGGTTGGTATTTCTGTAATGAGCTTTAGTGTGGCTTGACCTCTGACTGTAACTCTCAGAGCATTGGAATAGTCCTGCAAACACACACATACACACAATGCATTGAAACAATTTCAAAAAGGAGTCCAAAGGTTGTAATAATAATAATAATAATAATAATAATAATAATAACTTTATTTATATAGCACCTTTCAAAAACAAAGTTATAAAGTCCTTCACACAATAAAACACACTAAAATAACTTAACTTAAAAAGCACAGAATCCAGATAAATTCTGCAAAACTGCACAAAACTCAGTGATGCTATTGCTGGACATCAGATAAAGAACATCTTATGCAGGACTAAGATCTTGCTAGAATTATACAATAAACATGTAAGAATATAATCTAGTAGATGACTTAGATTTAATTTTGAATTTTGAAAATGGTAACGATTGGAAAAGAAAGCGCGTCGAAGATGAATGCAACAGTTGGCCAGTGGGGGGTTTATCCCACTGCAGCACATCTGCTCAGTAAGACTGCATTGGAGTGAATACTTGGACCTCTGACCCTGTGTGTTAAAACGTGTGTGTGAGCTGACCTCGAGCATCGTGCTGTTCCACAGTCGGGAACGAACGTAAATCTTGGCGGAGTTTGTCATGTTGAGCAGCGGACAGGTAAACGTCACACAGCGAGCTGTCCCTTTGGAGCACTCCTTCAACACAAGATGAGAAATAAGGATTTAACAAGTACACATGGACAATTAGAACATTATTACACTTTTTCAGGATGCACACAATCTAAATTAGTACTCGACAGATTGGAAAATGTCCATCAGCATCTATATTCTATAAATCTTAAAGCCTAGGATGAAGTCAGTATCATTATTATAAGAGTGTCAGGTTTGGGGAGACTTTCAGGACAGTAGAAGAAGTTCTGACTTTCTATACTACAGTACTATACTATTGACACAATAGCAGCATAGTCTCTGGGGATGGTAGTGATGATCTGTTTGTCAGTCAGCTGGTCTACCTCCAGGTCTATGAGACTTGCAGACGTTGGTGATCTCCTGATTTTTCTTCCGGCCTCATCAACAGGTTAATTTATGAGTGAAAAGTCAATTGCTGGATACAAATCAGATATGCATGGTCTTTGTGAACATAGGTGATCCTTTAAATAAAAAAAAAAAAAAAAATTCTTATATACTTGATTGAGCGTTTCTTACCAGCAGGTATGTCTCTTTGCGTGAGGTGAGCAATGTAAGGGCTGCTTGTGGCTCGATAATACGTGGATCGGTTGTATCATCGTCGCCCGCCGCCATAATCTGCCGTTTTGTACGCGTTCGTCGGCTCTCTGACAACTGGAGGACAAGAGAGGGAGAGACGGCATGAAAGAAAGACGCAGAGGAGACAGAGACATGACATCAGAGGCCTGGTAATTACTAGTTTAGATAAAGTAAAGACATTACCAAATTTCTCTCAGAATAGCATTGTCATCTCCACGGTCTAAATCTAGGCTGCATGTCGTCTTCCTTTCTATTTGGGGCTCTGTGAGGTTGCATGTGGCGACATAGATGTTTTTTCTCTAAAATATATTTCTGAACAGCTGCGGTTTGGCTCCGAGACCATTTTCACACCACTTTTCTACCACTCACATTTACTCACTTACTGGATTACAGCACATGTGAGAAGCGCAAGAACAATGACACGACAGCAGCAAAGTTTGTGTACATTACCCAAAGGTAGGAGTGGTAAAATCAACAATATTAAACCAACACATTTAACTGCATACCTGCTAAATGTCTGTACATAACACTGACATTTGGAGAATGTTAGCAAGCTGGCTTTAGCATTTACCTCAAAGCACCAGTGTGTTTCTGTGCAGCCCTTTGGCTGACTTATTGTCTTTTGTTTTTTTTCTAAGCCTTTCATTAAAGTCAGTACCTCTCTCTTTTTATGTGAACGTGTTTGTGGTTTGTCCGTAATGGAACATTTTGGAATGTGTGTATGCCATGGGTGTGGGCAGGAGTAAGCAGTAAAAAAAAAAAAAAATGAAATAAAACAGTTTTTGCATAGTTTACAGTAAACAGAGAGAAGATTACACAAGAAAAGCATGACACTGAAAACACAACTCATACATTTGGTACTGTTCTCTTATATTTGTGCTCTTATCTTATATGTGCTTGGATTGTATACTGTTTGTGTCATTTTTGCTGTTACTCTTGGCATTTTGTCTTCATAGATAATACTGGGTTTTGCTGTAAGAGAGGTTAAGATGTTGGTTTGTACGGCTTATTTTTCGTATGTTGTAAAACTCTCCAATAAACAAAAGACCTTGATCAAAGATGCCTCAGTCATTATTTTCCTCTATTTGCCATTATTACTTGTGCTAATTACTATTATTGTTATTGGGGTGAGCTATTACCTATGCCAAGGCTGTTATTTTTTGCCTCCTGTTAGTTTGTTTGTTTATCTGTTAGCAGGATTACACAAAAACAACTTGATTGCTACTTCCTGAAACTTGGAGGGAGTGTTGGGCATGTGACAAAGAAGAACCCATTACATTTTGGAGTGAATCTAGATAAAAGGGCTAAATCCACAAAATTGTTTTTTCAATGAGTTTAGCAGAGGCCTGAGAGCTGCCATTTGATGGCGCACATGTCTTGTTTGAATTTGGATTAGGGTTTAATGTATCCTTAATTTAAGATTCCTTCTTCTTACATATTATACCAGCCAAACTACTCTTCTAAATGTTCCACACAGTTTACAGTGTTGGTCCTGTTAAGTGCTGGATTTAGGATTACACAAATTTGACTCTTCTAATGTGAAACAGACCATACTTTGAGAAAAACATGACATATCAAAGGTTCCAGGCTAAACACGCATTCAGGATGTCGTGTTTCTGGATTTTTTGTTCCAAATGACTATGTTCACAATATGCATCTTCAGTATCTGGTTCAGATTTACAGCTTACCTCATTCTCAAAGTGGACACTAATTCAATGTGCCTGAGATATTTAGGCTTGAATTTGACCAAGAGAGGGAATAAAATACTCTTCAGCTTGCTCTAGGAGTAAAACTGTGAACTATTGTAAATTTCCCCACTGTGGGACTAATAAAGGGATATCTTATCTTATCTTATAGCTGTAGAACGACCCTAAAAAGGAGCCTTACAGTGAGGTTGAGCAGGTCGACAACTTCTCCAGGAGGGTTACATTCCACCTCTGACTCTCCTGTGACAACAATCTTCGTCAGGTACAGTAGCCACTTGCCGTTGGCTACCTCAAAGGGCCATTCGAACTCCACAGCCAGGGTCCCCAAGTCTCCCAGGGGGTGCCCCCTCATGTCCACCTAGTGAGGAAAAAATGAGCAGCACAAACAAAGGAAACTTCAGTTAAAAAAAAAAAAAAAAAAATCAAATGATGTGAAGTAACAGTCAGGGCTCGACTGTGACTCCTAAATAGAATCCACCCCTGGTGTTATGTGCACCACAAACCATAGCTCACATAACAATCTGAGAATATGCCATGAATTATTAAACTTCTGAAGAATAAAAGTTTTTCGCTTCAAAGACAGGGTGGAGACGAGGGAAATGTGGGTGGATACCACACATATTGTTGATGCAATTTAAAACCTTGGAGATCTAATATAGTCTGAGTCGTGGAAGTGACTCACATCGAAGGTGAACTCCACCAGACTGCCCACGTCACTGGTGTTGACCATAGCTGACTCGCCCATCACTGTTCCCCCGAATTTTGTCTGCACCACCGAGTTCGCTCTAAACAGGGTGACGGATCAAAATGATCAGTATCTATGGTATTTGTGTTACTGTATATACTGTACAATGCACGGCTTGTTGGTTAATGGGACTCACATGGAAAAGGAAGGGAGGATTGTGTTTTCAATCAGCAGGGCCACAGGCACAGGCGTCAGGTCACTCTGCTCACTTAGACTAAAGACACAGCAATTATTACAACACTGAGCACAATTGTAATAATTAGTGATGATGTTCAAACCTCAATAACAACAATGCAAGTTTCAAATTTGGAAATAAACTAAAAAATACCACTAAGAATAGCTACACAATGCTTTATAGTGGAATCCAAATGGGAACAATTGGATACAAAGGATGCGATGATGCATCAGTGTGAAGCACTTACGTGGACAGAAGGAGATGGGATTCTACTTCTTTCGTGTACAGATTGATCCCTGACGTCTCAAACTTCAGGACAACTGACACCTGACAACGAAAGCAAGAGAGTGGTAAGTGTCAAAGTCCAAATCTATGAGAGGATAATCCACCACAGTTGTTCTCATGTACCTTTTCATTGCTTTTAAATGGGTTCCCCAGGTCACAAATCACTGTGCCGTCCGGACGGCATAGAACATCACGGTCCTGAACACAAAGTCAACGTCAATTTGATAATTTGGGAGAGCGGAGATGCATGGTAGCTACTTTTTACAAACTGATCAAAAATAAAAGAAAAAAATTAACTGTAATTTAATGTATGACATGAAGAGATAACTAATAAATAGTCATTTCTCAGTTTTCTGCTGCCCTCCTGTGGACGTACCGATGATCTGACGGCGGAGTAGCTCAGTGCCTCAGGAATGGTGACGTTGAGCATGGCCTGGTGGGCGTCTTCCGCCAGCTTCCCCCGATTGCCAGAGTTGGTCACTTCCACCATCAGCCTTATTATCTTCATATTGCTGTTAAACTGAAGTACCTGGAATTTGCCCTGCCTGCACACAGGGATGCATAAACAACGCATGTTAAGTTCTCACTTATTTTTTAATTATTCTTTTTAACAAATTAATACATCTGCAGCTTAAAAAAACTATTGTCTATAGGCATGACAGAAATAGTTTAGATATTCTGGGATGTAAACTGTCTTGCACAGAGTCTTGTCTGTATGCTAAATATGAAGCTACAACCTAGAGATGACAGTTTAGTTAAGCACAAAGACTGGAAACAGCTTGGCTTTGTCCAGCAGGCAATTTTAAGGATTAAACAAACAAACAAACAAAAAACAACAACAAAATAACAGAGATGTGGTCTGGAATTTCCCCTCAAATTTAAAGCTCAACATGTTGAGAAATATGATTATTCACTTTTGTTGCTGAGAGTTGAATGAGATGATTGATCACGCTCATGTCTGAATGTTAAATTTGAAGCTACCACTAGGAGCCATTAAGGTTAACTTACCATAAACACTGGAAACAGGCAGAAACAGCTAGCCTAGCTCTGTCCAAAGGCATAATGTGCTTTCATTGATTTAGAAATGCTGGTTGGAGGATTTTGTAATTTTGGACAGTGTTTCAAGACCTTGTGCTAAGCTAAGCAAACCATGATCTGCTTCATAATTACCATACAGACATAGAGAATCAATCCTCTCATTGAAGTCTTGACTAGAAAACAAATGATGTCTCCACATACTGAGCTACTCTTATTTGTGACATCTAAAAATATAAGCTTTAAACACCTTTTCTAATTATTGTTCAGAATTTAATTTCACCTTGGGTAAGGCCTTTCCTCATCATCAACAAACTGGGCTTTCATCTGCAGGTTGCTGCTACATTTGTTGTCTGAGCCACACTCCTTCTGAAAGTTAATCTGCAGGAAACGGAACACATAATATATCATAGATTACAGGAGGACTATCATATATACATGCCTCGCCCTCTGTAACTTTTTAATTTATGACCTATGAATAAAGTGCATTCACTCCATACCTCAGTTCTTTGAGACACTTTCTGCTCCTGGCTGAGAATCGGGAAGGAGTCCAGGTTCTGCACAGAACGTCTGATTTTAGGTTTTTGTTCATGTAAGGATATGTTGAGGGAAAAGACCACCGGCTCCAGTTTGTCCGTCACAGGTGCCTGTAGAATCATCCCAGCACAAGCACATGGTGATTATGCAACAGCACCTTCTCATATAAAACGATATAAAAGTTCATATAAGTGAATAAAACACACATTTACAAAAGCAAACACACATTAAAGGGACAGTTCACTCCAAAATCCTCTAACCTGTAGTGCTATTTATCCATCCAGATTGTTTTGGTGCGAGTTGCCATGTTTCGGTTGTATTGGCCGTAGAAATGCCTGCTTTTCTTGAATGATAGAGCTAAACAACACAACTCCTCTGGTGCTCAAAGCGGCAAAAAAATACATTTGAAAAACTCAGCAGCAAAATTTCGTGCAATGACCCGGTTACTCAAGATAGTCTGCAGACCTTGCTGTGAGCAGTTTCATGTAAGAACTATTTTCTTATTGTATCCCTGTGCAGACAGATGTGAGCATGCATCTACTTATGGACAAGAGAACAGCTGACAAAGCTAACTAAGTTAGCTAACATTACAGCTCGGTCTACAAGGATGCTTTCAATGTTTGCCTCCCAAACTGTGATATTTTCTTCTGCGCAATGATATGATGTAGTTCAGCAGAAAGAAAATAGTTGCTATATGAAACTGTGCAAAACAAGGTGTGTGAGTAACTGGGTCGTGATTTCTGAAAAGAAACATTATTGTTGGAATATATTTCTTTGGTTAATTTCAGAGAAAAGGCTGAAATCTCTATGTCTCCAATATCTCCAAAACTTGGCAACTCCCACCAAAAACAATCTAGATGGATAAAATGTAAAGAGAAGACAACATGTATTTATGATTCTGGGGTGAAATGTTCTTTTGATATCCATTCATACAGTACTGTGTATTTATATTGAAACCTTACCATTACAAACAGTTTAATAGTGTGACACTTGGATTTGGAAGATGGCAGAGTCAGGAAGCCGGTATATGTGTCATCACTATTGTTGTGGAAACGAACACGAGGGCTTCCTCTTCTCTCCATGTCGGCCTCCACTGTGTACTTCACCGCTTTACAAAGCAGAAACACGTACATTATGGTGCGTAAGGAACAGCAAGCAGCCAACAAACCAGCATCTACACAGTTCAGAATTTACATTTAGTAGTCTCAAAACTGTAGCCCTTATTTTATCCAATTGGAAATGATTATTTATTTACAGTTAACATGGTAAATGAAAAGAAAATCAGCAATTGAACTACAGCGCTTACTGATATTTTTCTTGAAGTCTTTGTTTCCATTGCTCAGCGTGAAAGACATACACAGAGTCGCTGTGACGCTATAAAACAGAGAGAAAGATCAGTCTATTTTCAAACGTAATAGAATAAGACAGTTTCAGGTTAGGAGATTCTGCAGAGACATCTCACCATGGTGTATTTCCTGGACACTGATTTGGATCCACAATCTTTGGCTCAACAGTGAAGTCCTTAGTTAAATGGATGACTGGACGAGCCCTGACAACAAATGCAATGAAAAGAGGAGTCAAACTGTGTTCAAGTTATATCATTGTATGATGACAGTACACATTCAAAAGACTCTGTCCTTCCACAGTGCAATATTCTAAAGAGGAAGAAAGAAGCTTAAAAATACTGCCTGTTAAATAAATAAATAAATAAATAGATTAATTTAAAAAAACATGTTTTAAGGAATTTCTCAATACATATGACCCATTATAGTATTTTATTTATTTAATTTTATTTCAAAGAAGTAACGCTTTCACCCAACAATATATCGCCAATGTTTCTGTTTAGCCTCTCTCTTATTTCTACCTGAGCAGGGCCATGCGGTCATCCAGGGAGCCAACTAAGATGTCAGGGTAGCTGTTGTCATCCATGTCCATCCCTCCGTTAATGGAGTAGCCAAAGGTCTGGAATCCCCCATTTCCAAATGACTTACCCTCAA
Organism: Chaunax sp. Z400; assembly: GCA_037577475.1. Classification (NCBI taxonomy): domain Eukaryota; kingdom Metazoa; phylum Chordata; class Actinopteri; order Lophiiformes; family Chaunacidae; genus Chaunax; species Chaunax sp. Z400. The sequence goes on from CM075203.1 coordinate 12,714,038, forward strand.
TTACCTGTGGAGGGCAGCAATGACACATGGGAGATCAACACAGTATACATGGGCCTTTTAGATTATCCTTAAAAGTAAGATCCAATGCTTACCTGACTGGGCTCCTGTGAGATTCCCTGTCTACTCCCAATCCATATGTAAACCTTTCCTGTGTCATGGAATGGCGCTCCCACTGCAAAGTCTGCAGACATAGCATGAAATGTCATAAGGAAACAAAGGCTGGCAGTTGAGAAGAAGCAGAGAGAGGCCTGTGTATGGAATATATTAGTCCTGTAGGTGGCAGCATAGCACTACTTAATTTATACAGGTTTGAAGTAGTCTGATATGCAACACTGTACATTATGTTTCCCTGCTGAGATAATTACTTAGCAGGAGTGCATAAAAACAATCACACAGAGTGCTTTCTCTCTGCAATAGTTTGACACATTCTCACAGCACCATCTCTCCATATGCAGTCATATACACCGGGAAACACAAAATAATGGAAACACTTTAACATTCACACTTTAACATGAAGTACCTGTATTACCATTTCTCAGAGTGCATCATTTTGGAGCTGCTTTAATGAAGCTGCAGTTGCAGTCACAACAAACATTGTGCGTACAGTCGTACCTTGAAATCCGTCTTGGTTGACATCACCAATGGCAGCCAGTGCAAAGCCGAAACCAGAGGCCGATGGACCCTTCAGCACCATGGTGGCGGTTTTTTGGAAAGATCCGTTCTCATTCATGAAGATGTACACGGCTCCTCCCTCATCCTTCATACGGTCAAAGTAAAATGGAGCGCCTACGATTAAGTCATTCCAACTGTAAGGAAATATCCAAAAATATATATAAATAAATGCACACACACACACCAGAGGAATACATCTGAAACATAAACTGAAAATGTACTTTATATTTCTGATTTGAACATGATGTCATGACAAAAACTGCATCTCAGCTGCTGAGAGGACAGGTTTTCTTCTCCCATCTCAGCCCTTACATACATACATACATACATCAGCGTCACACATTCTCTGCATAACAGGAGGATCATAGCTGCAGAGCATTCAAGCATGAGGCGGCTCAAAAGCACAGGATACATTGAGAATCCACGGACACGTGCAAACATAACACTTCTCCTGTTCTTTCCCATCTGTGAATTGAGAATTCTAAGCAGCTTGTGGCATATGGCAAAATGGCATTAGATGGAAATTCTTTTCTAAATGCATGGACTGCCAACCATTTCTTTTGTCTCTGCAATGAAAAATTTATTTTTTGTGTTTAAATTGTATTCATCCAAAACCAAAACTAAAGGACATAACGGATAAAAACGAGTCTTTGATTACCAGCATAGAAAAAAGGTTATTATTCTTTAGAACTTAATCCTTGTCCTAGTGACACCCATCAGTAGTCTAATTAAATGCATCTATAGTCTAAATGCACTATATAAAGATAGCATCAATTCTCTTTGTTCAGAGACACACTTGTCATTGTTGAGGTCGGTGACAGCCAGGCTGTTCCCAAAGTACGAGCCCACTTGTTTCCCAGGAATGATGAGCGTCGGCTCGATGTTTTTGTCAGTCTTTGTCCCGAACATCACGGAGCCCTTGGACTCATCCCTGGGAGACCCCGTCACCACTGTGTATTCATCATGGCTCAGCAGCTTCTTCTCCTCGAGAACCGAATAACCTGTGGACGAAAGCATTTGAGATTCACTGTTAAACGGTAATCTGACATTCATGAAAAGAATGCGGACCATTCTGAGAGCAAATGGAATGTGATGCAGCCGACACTGTCCTGAATTGAAACGGTTCTTTTGCAATTTATACCAACAGCTAGATGTTCTTATGACTGTAGAAGTGTCAAAAAGATCAAAAACATAAACTTCCGTTTCCAATGATTTTACTGTTATGATGCAAATAATACTGTATATTTACCCATGTAACTATAGCGTCTTTTCAGCTGTCCAAAGTCTTTGCCAACTGAGTCCCAGGCATTTGCTGGATCTGGATCTCTCCATGTTACGTGAACATTTCCTTCATAACAAAGCAGAATTAGACAACAATGTTATTTCTGCTCCATTCACAGTAAGCAGGGTTCCCAGACAGAGAATAATCCCAGTGACAGACTAACACTAGAATTTAGCAGACTTGCTCAGGATTTAATCCCTGTCTGTGAAACCAGCCCATTATTTCAACACAAAGCAACAAAACACACAGTTTTTAGCGTTAACTCCTCAGTGCCCACCTTGCCACACATAGCTGCCTGTAGCGCCGATGTAGACGTCATTGTCTGTCATGCCACCTGAGATGCCCATGTTGCACATGCCTTCAAGTTCCATGTCAAAGTTGGGGTTGCAGACCTCATAGCTGTAAGTCTGCCAGTCATCGTTGGGGTCAAAGGACAGGTCGTTACTCCTGACATAGCACTTTCCTATCATCCGCCGCTGCTCCTCTGTGCCACCTTGGATGATCTTCACATAGCGATGCCCGCATGCCTGGACACCAGAGAAGAGTGTATGTACTGTGAAATTACTCTAATGTCCAAAAATCTGTGTAAAATCTGGCAATCTCTTCTGATAAGGTACTAATAATGACATTAAAGCAGAGCTAGTGTTATTAAAAGAGAATATAATACAAATAAACAATGCTAAAAAAAATACTTAATTAAATATGACATTAACTCAAAACAGCAAATAATTTCTTTATAATAACAACAGTATTGGCCCTTTTTGCATTTCACACATTACACATAGGAAGAGGCTATTTTTTGCTGTTTGAATGAGCCAAATATTGTTTTACTAACATTGGCACAATGTTCCCTTATAGAGTATAACATAAAAAATAATATGGCACGTACAGCATTGTAGCTATAAAAATCGAAATATCCAATTTTGTAAAAAATCAAACACTGGATGAAGAACTGGCCTAAAATAAAATTAGAGACCTCCATTTATTTTTCATCAATAATAAAAGTGTCAGATGTGTGGTATAAAGTATATTCCAATTTATCTTTAACTAAATGGAAAAGATAGAATGGTTTATTTACCAATACATCAACATATGTATATAAAAGGACCATATTAAAATGTGGAAATTCCTGCATAAAAATGAAATTTCTTACCTGTCCATGATTCCAGTTTTACTCTACATGTCTTTCCTACCTACGAGCGTCATTCTGTCCTGGGTGTGTGCATGTTCTGTATCATCCATTTTGCTCTATTTTGTGTCATATGTGACACTAAATATTGAAATATGAAGGATTTTATCTCCACCAGCAACCCCTCAGTGCTACATGAAATGTTAGCCAATACACAATATGCCACCTGTGACACTGAAAAAAATAGTATGGGATGTCGTCTCACCAGCACGCGTCCTGCCGGCTGGTCTCTCTGACTGGCCACGGTCACACCCAGCCACATGCCCTCCACCATCTCTGATGGGTTTGCTGTGGATGGATCATATGAGTCGGGTCAGGTGTGACAAATACATTTTATTCAAAGAAAGTTCACTTAAAAGCTTAAAAAAATATCACTATCATGGACATAAAGGGTGAAAATTACAGTCTAGCATCCAGATTATTGAATAGCTGGGTCTTTTATTTTAAATCTATTTCAGAATCAGGTTTCCAGAGTTAGGACAGGTATAGGTAGTAGTAGTTGGTACATAATACAGTTTGAAATTTTAACCAAACAAACCCGTATACAATCCATGGTCGACTGTGGCTGATCATCCATCATATAAACATAACTAGAATATTTGTGTCCAGTTACACAGATGCCCCTACTACTGGAAAAACCCAATTTGTACTGATGTGGATAGATCATAATCTCCATCACTAGTGAATGTGAGCAAACTCACATGCCTAAAAATTTAAAAAAAATATATAACTGAAAGACCGATTATGAGATGCACAACTTTAGGGCCCAAACAAAGCATGTGTGAAATTGTCTTAAATTTTGTCCAGCGTATTTTGAGATGTGAATAGACCATACCCCATCACGTACGGACAGGAGGTAAACCTATATGACCTGTTTGGCGGGGGCATAAAAAAACATTTAGCATGATTATAGTGATAATATTAAAAGGAAAACCAACCCAAACAGTAAAGCTTCACTCAGCCTGGATCATGCCCTGACAAATATTAACCACAAAATATGCAGCGCCAATCACACCGACCACAACATCAAAAGTGATGAAGAATACCAGCATTATGGTTCTTACTTATAGCCTCTGGCGGTCTGATTCACCTCCAGGTAGGAGATGAGGAAGTCTATATCTTAATAACCTTTAATTAAGTATGGCTGCGCTTTCAGAGTTTCATATCCTGGAGCTCATCATGCAGGAAAGGCAAATATTCATGAATGTTATGCTACAAAACATGCTGAGGATCAGGTCCTGGGATTTTTGACACACTCTGCTCTTAGTGAAGAAAAGAGGAAGCTAACTGATTATCATAAGCAGTTTATTGTTTATAGTCGCTCACTTAGCAATTAGGCAATTTCTCTATAGCAGTGGTTCTGAGTGGAGTCCAGGGACCCCTAGGGGTCCTTGAGGGGGTTCAATGAGGTCCCCAGCAACGTCCTGTAATAAAACACCAAAAAGCTAAATTCTTATCAGATTAGGGGCCATAAAATCTTATCAAATTGAGGCCTGTGGTCTAATTTGTGTCAGTTGAGGGGGCATTGGTATTGTCTGGCAGATTGATAATAACACCTCTACAGTAACTTGTATGTGTTTAAGATTTTACATATAAAGGCCAGATTACTCATCCTAGAGAGTGGGCCAACTGTGAAAACCCTTTAAAGTATCTTCAGTGGCTGATGGAGGAGGCTTTTTCAAAACTGAGAAAATAGCCCCTGATGTTGTAATCAGATTTATCTTGGCTTGGCGACCAGAATTTTTTAACATACAACCTGAATTACAAGTTGGAGGCTTGGTGTTTGTACTTTTTGTTTCATGCTAATTAGGGCATGAGCATGTGAAGTCAAAGCTCTACTGTCACATTGAACAGGTAGCATAGCTTAGTCATGTTTTCACATTGTATTGTGCAGAAACGCTGTACAATACGACAATCTGCATACTCTAATTAATAAAAAAAACGATTCTGAGCGCTCTGCTTACTTGTCGTGACCAGGTCCATTCTGGAGCAGTCGCTGGTGTCTGTCGTAATGGGACAGGAGTAGACGGCACCTGTTTCATTGACGTTGCGAAGAGATAAGGCTTTCTCTTTGGGTGCTCCTGCAAGAAGCCTAAATACACACAGACAGAGCAAAAGACAGATAAAGATCTTAAGATTATATCAGAGGTTTTTTTCATTGTGGTAGAAAATAAAACACAGTAGCAGCCACATTAAAAAGGTGAATCCTTCTGGTCTAAACAGATTACATTTGAATATGAGCACCTTGTTTCCATCTTTCATCCAGTATTTAGCAGTATAATACTTTGCCCTGATGAAGTAGATTAATTATTAATGGTGGCACCTTAGATATGAAAAAAAAGTCCTTTGCCCCAGAACTACTGTAAATAAAAGCGACCACACTGCTTCCCCTGCTCTAACGACACAGCAGCCTATACGCTTTACACTCGACACACACACACACACACACACACATACAGACACACATTCAGACACACACAGTGAGACCTGTGAATTAAAAGTGGAAAGAGTGGAGCAGTCAGAGCGTGACCCGTAACAAGTCTGGACACCTCACACACGCACACACACAAATTGGCTTCTCTGCCATGGACCTGATCTTTTCGTCCACTCACCCTGACACTCCCTACATCAGCACCTTTTAAACACACCACAGAACTTTGAAGTGGAGGGATTACTCCCTCGACAAGGCTCTGCACACGGGACACACTATTTACTGTCAGCACAAGATTTATTAGCTCCACTTTGTAGGCGGAAGGTGCCGACAATCCTGTTTACATGGTGTGTGACACATGGCCTGCTGAAACAAAAGCATTTAAAGGTGCAGTCAAAGTGCAGAATTTAAGCTTCTTTTCATTCATTCATTCTGTAAGTGATTATAGACACTGACATGCTACCGGCTGGGATGAACCGTGGAAAGGGGAAATGGTGAGTCAAGCTGTTAGACAAGCTTGAGGGCATATTAACTGCAAGGGCAGCTACTTCCCTTACACAGGCTGATAAGTAAGAATAAATACAGATAATGGATGCAGACATACAAAATACGCTTTCACAGTAAGGTTACTGAGCCCTCAGATCAAAACGTCTCTCATGAGTCAACCCCTGCATTGTTGATTATTATGTCCTCAGAAATAAAACATGAGGGAAGGTTGAGGCACCCTACTTTACGTCTGAGCATTAGCATGACAAATATTTCACAGTTTTACTGAAACACTGCTGCCTGCGCACACACTGCTGACAGGATATGTGGTGGGTTTTCATGCTACACAAACACAGTGAAACTGTGTCACAGGCTCCGCCGCTCCGCCACAGCCCTCTGTATTTGTGCGCACACTCTTACAGAGACAAAATGCCCGCATACATACTTGCAATCTAATCATCTCAAGAGCCCAGACGAAATAATCTTCTCTTTGCTGTGTCACCTGACTGTGAACAGACTCCAAAAGTGTGTGTTTGCTTTGGAATCAGTCGTGTGGGTTTGTTTGCACTGATGATCTCAGATCTAATGATCCCATTGCAGATTTGAAACTTGTCCATCTCGGAGATGACAGAATGTTTAATCTCAGTTCAGGAGTTGTGGTATGAACTTCATAAAAGAAAAAAAAGTCCTTTGCCCCAGAACTACTGTAAATAAAAGCGACCACACTGCTTCCCCTGCTCTAACGACACAGCAGCCTATACGCTTTACACTCATTTCCTTTTGATGCATCAAAAACAGACATCGTGCAGCTATGAAACATATAGGTGCAATTATCCTGTCTCTCTGCTGCCACACGGGCTTTATCAGCAATGAATCAATTATCTTGCCACAGAGATGACAGCCAGGAAGAGCCAAGATGGCCTCTGAGGGCCAGCAGTTTCCAGTTGACTAGTAGAAAGAGTCCTTGGTTCAGGTGATCAGTCAGTAAAGTAGACAGCATCTCAGATTCCACAGAGGTTTGTAGAAGTGAGCGGGGCCGACAGACATGTGGAGAATCAGGGCCACGGAGTCCCACTGTGAGCGTGGAGGCCTATTCGGTAATCTACATTATGAGTGTATGTACGATCTATGTGCTCCTATACTACACAGAGTGTCTGTGTTTCATCTGCTTCCATTGTCATTAAAAGCAGAAGTCATGGCCAGACAAAATGTTTCCAGTTGCAAATGGAACAGAGTGTCTCAAAACATTCACGTGCAAGGTAAACCAACCTTCTGGGAAAATCCGCCAAATATCCAAAGCATTTGAGAAGAGCATGACAGAAAGAGGTCAACGTATAGGGAATAAACACGACTGTGATAAAACACTTCGAGGCAGGTTAGTGTGAACTTTACACACACAGAAAAGAAATTAAGTATAAAGGATTGGGGCACAGAGTCCAGTGATAATCTCACATGCTTTAGGGAGGCTTGCGTAACCTTGGCTGGCCTTCTACTTCGAATAGGAGGAAAACGTCTACCGACCAACCCGACCTCATTAACATAGTCACTGTCTCATCAGAGCCATGTGGGTCACCTGTGTTTGTTGTGGATATTCAGCACTGCAGAATCACATTCTTGCAGAGAGTTAGATTGATACAACGCACATGTCTGCACGGTAAATATAAATCTGCAATCAGCCTGCAATCGAGCTTAACATAAACACTGGAAACAGAGCTTGGGTCTGTTCAGGGGTAAATCTGCCTGCTGGCACCTTTAAAGCTCATTAATTAACATATTATTTGTATGATCAGCAAGTGTGGAAACAAAATATTGTCTCTGATGGTTGTTGGGGGAAATTACTGGGCCCAACCAAGATATAGTCTGACACAGAATCTACAATAAGCTCACAAAATGTTGTTTTTACATTTTGGTCTTTGCATAGATTCAGAGCAGCCATTCCCCCATTTTCCACTTAGCTACTGGCTGTAGTTTAATTCTAGTGTACAGGTATTACAGTGGCATCAAGATCGGATTCTAAGCAAATAGGGAGGACAAACATATTTCCCAAAATGTTGATTCCATTACATTATTTCTAGTCCTTCATATAAATGTTATTAGATTTTTTTTTAAACCCTCTAAAATATCAACAGGCTGTTTTTTTAAATTCTTGACCACATTGTCATATGTGAGGTGACTTGAAAGGATTTCTCAAGAATTCTCAACTCGGAGATAAAAATCACCAACGTTCTAAAAGCATTGACTCATCCATGACAACACGCCTCATATCCTGTCCTGCTCCAACTGCTGCCACAGTGTGTGCTCTCCTATCTCCCTCCCTGCTCATCACCTCCTCATAAACAGGCTGTCAAAGGTGCAGGGGAGTGAAGGGGGGGCAACCGGCAGCTGCATTCCTGGTCTGAGGACATGTTGAAATTCGCCCCCTCTGCCTAAAAAGTGATCTGAACGGCTGGCTAAACCAAACATTTACTGCACCTAACACACCCTGCCAAGGTGAGAGCATGGGTGCATTCTTGCCATCTGGGGGTAAAAGACTCTGTAAAAGAACTACTGCACATTCATATCAGTGCTGTTAGGTAAAACAAACAGGGGTCAACTTCTCTATCTTGTCCTGCCCGTCAAAGCTCCTGACAGCTCCAAAAACAGAGGAGGGGGAAGAGGCGTTGGAAAAGTATGGGAAATCTAGGAAGGGAGGAGAGAGGGGAGGCTGGGGGAAAGGTGACTGCTGCTAAAGAAAAGAAGAGAAAACACTGGTGACTTTGGTAAACAGAAATCTGTCTATAAGACACTCAGCACAACACATGTAGTCTCTGGGAGTTCATTCAAATTAAGCAGTGACCTCTCAGGCTCTCACCTCCCACCTGACTCCTCCTGACTCAGAATAGCAGGGACATAGCAGGGAACCCAGCTGAACTGAACACGACTAAACCCTTACAGATGCCACTTTCTCTCCGTCTCATTTGGCTTTTGGATGACTAACAATAAGTTCAGTCTAGGACTAGGTGGTTTAATCCCTTCTTGGTTGCACGAACAAAAAAAATGAGTGGAATGTCTAAGAAGAATATACAATCTGCACAACAAGTCAGTCGTGTTTGCTTCTAAAAGAGCAAAATGTCATAATTTAGAGTATATTCATCTTAATCTGGGCCCAATTTGAACGGGGGTCTGATGAGACACATGATATACGATTATAAGTGATACAGAATTCTGTTCCTTATATTAAACGAGTTAAAAAATGCCCTGCTTCCTACTCTGTGTGGACAGTGTCTATACTTTAAGTGTGTTTGTGTATTTTAAGTGTGCACGCTAAGGTAATAGCTGCTGCGAGTGTGTTTGAGTATGTCAGCCTTACACAAGTGATGGATCACCCCTCCAGATTAGGGTTTAGGGCGACCTGTTTGTCACAGGGTGCGGCTGAGGCCCTCAGGGCGAAGAAAGAGAAAACCCTTCAGAGAACCTCAGGGCCTGGTTTTCAGCCATGCAGCCTGTGACGCCTGCATTTGAAGCCACACAGCTACATAAGAAGTTAATGGTCTAACACTTTTTGGTTTCTAAGTTTTGGACATCTCTTGACACCCACATTGCACACACACACACTAACACACAATTCTACATTTCATACAACATACACAAGGTTAATTTAGTATTTGTTGAAAGCATATTAGTAATATCTGCACTCAACCTTATGTTAAATAACTAATTCTTCTTTTGTTTGACCAATTCTGTTCATTTGACCTCTTTTATGGGCCCAGAACTTTAATGCTTGTTTTTCTTCTTTTTTTCCTTCTTTTTAAAAAAAAAAAAAGTTCTCATTTTGGGGTAAATAAAGCTCATATTCTAAAATCCACCTGTGACGACTCATGCTTTCCAGCTCAGTCCCTCACACACTTTTGAGGGTCACTGATAATCAGTCATCCTTCTCCTAATTTCCCTCCTACATTATTTCATGGCTGTGAATATAAATACTATGAATGAAAATTCAGCGAATTTGTGACATATCGACAGGGAACATATTCTGTTTTACTTCATCATGTAGCATAGCCACAGGTGAGTTTATCTCCTCTGCAGTTAAACATTCGATGTGTCAGGCTATCTATACTGAACCACTGGAAGCGAGTTGACACATGCAGATGTGGCCCCTGGCAGACAAGGTGTTCTTTGGGGATGAGGATAAAGAGGGCAGGATTGGTGGAAATCAGAAGTGCAGAGGAGACTCATGATGTGAAAAAAAAAGAGAAATTCAGCCTGTAGAACTTTGAGCGTCAAATGTGTGGTGTCTCCATCTCCAACACTACAGCAGACTGTGCACAGGATAACAAAAGTTGGTTGGCTATATTTTGCAGCAGGCTCGTGCTGGTTGTGCAATCAATGGAAATGGAAGACTTGAGTGTAATTAGATATGTCTGATTGCAGATGGATAAAGCGGAAACAAGCAGCATATGAAAGGGGGTTGTGTGATTTTGAAGAGGTCTATGTAGGTGCCAAAGTGAAGAAAATACCCCGTGCGTTTAAAATGGCACAAAGCACGATCACTGTGAAGGCTGCAGTGTACTATTAAAATGGCACTTTTTTTTCCTACACTGTTCACATAGCAAACTACTTAAAGTACAGTCAAGGAACAGGTGCACAAAATGATATCAATCCTCACTATTAATCCTAAATGTGTTTAACAGATATCGAAAAACACACACTCACCTATACTACATCCTCAGTATTTCCATGTTGCACAACAAGCAGCTCATTGATTCCATGGGAACATTACCACATGGACCCACGAGGCAGATAAATGGAGATAATATTGAATGGAGTGACTCAATTTGCAGATTGAATTAAGCAAGAGGACATGAGCAGAGAAGGGCTGAGATGTTTTTATCCCCTTGTAAAAATGAAAGATGTGGTGTTTTAAAAGTCTGACTGTACGAGGACATGAAGCCGTGGGATTTAGTGTACGTGTGTGTTTTTTTTTTCTATAACTGCTCTACACAGTGTGGCTTCACTCATATTACAACAACACCACAATAAATCAGTTCTTTGTACTCTCAGGAACATCTCTCACAAAGCTGTAGGTGGGGGTGAGTACGCACATTGCTATCAAACTATTCACACCAAGCACACCTAGTTGTTAACACACTGGCTATGTACCTGCACGTACAGGATATGGCTAACCGATGAGTCCTCTCTGGACAAACAGTGATACATCAACCTGTTCCACGTAAAAAAAAAAGTGTTGGTCACACAGACCTGCCCTCAAAGCACATGTGCGTCATATTTTTTATTTCAAGTGTAGGGCAATATGTGAAATAAAGCTACTATGATATTACTAAGGATATTTCACAATATTGATATATATCATGACATGTACATTATGTGAAAATCATAATAGACTTGAAAGCTTGGGTTGGCAAGTTATTTCAGAAGTTATTTTAGTTAGTTATTTTTTGAATGAGACGTAGTCATAAAATGATTTGCAGAGCTTTCCCAACGCTGGTGCAGTTAGTTTAAGGTTGGATATTGAACAACATGTCTATCCAACAGGCCTTCGTTGAAGAACGAGTGTCGCTGCAGTGCCACAGACTCGTTCAGCAGCTTAACCCAGCAGCACAAGGACTGAGGCATTTAACAGAATTCTTTATTTATGTATTTATTAGACTTAAACATCTAAGAGAGCTGGTTGACTGTGGGGAACCCACCGCTCGAAATATCTCTCAGTTGGACCAATGGGGCTTTCGGTGTAGTCAGGCCTGAGGGGAGAGCATCAGATTTTTTTCATGCTCAAACACTTTTAAATGTAGCTACTTCTGCTGCGTTCTCCAATCATACCAACCCCAGCTTTAACTGTGTTCTACTGGTACATAATGCATGAGATAAAACTTCTCATTGGTGTATAGGGAGCTGTTAAACCAATTAAAATGAAATTATTTCAATTGGTTGCACACAAATGAATTAAGTTCAATTTCTAAGCAATGAACTGTTGATCTTAATTGCTGACTTGATTAAAAATAAAACTTCGTTTTATAGGTAACAATTGTCTTTTTAAAGTGAATTAACAAAGTTTATACAATTCATAGCTATGGCTTGCTCAGAATGAAGAATTTGGACAACCGTAGAATGTTTCAAACACAGAATAATATATAATATATCACTGTCAAGGGGTGTAAATTATTAACAGAGCAAACATGCACAGAGTGAAAGGATGGTAGTGAACTGTAGGCACATCTAGGGCGGTTAAACTGTAATTTCATGAATACAACGGTGAGAATACTGCTCCATTTAAATCTCCTTTGGTTTCTAAAAGTCTGAAAACATTTGTCTCTCAGTCATATTTCTCAATGACTGTAGCTGAGGTGAAAACTAAGGTGAGGAATGAGTGACCTTTTTTTTCAGTCTTCTGATTTATTTATGGTGATTTTGAACAGAGGGAATAGAGGAAATGAAATGCTAACATCATTGAGATGAATGGAAATGAATCCAAAAAAAAAAAGATAGCTGGAACTGAAATGCAATGCATACATTAGTGCTGATTAAAAGAAAGAATGGTATAGTCTTAACAACTCTGCAGCCATGTTCCACACACACACACACGCGCACACACACACACACACACACACGCACACATGCACACACACACACCAGCCTAACGGGGTATCTCAGCTGGACAAACATCCTTTTTGAAGACCACCATCTGCCATTGGTGAAACAGTAACAAGAGAGCAAACTCATTTGGACCCACTGTGACAAATCAAACATGGCAGGTCATCCCCTGATAATAAACTAACTCATTTTTCATTAGCAAAGAGTAAAACCTTGTCCAACAAGGACAATGTTATTATTTTGGCTTATGTCTGTCGGCTGCTCTGCTAACTATGCCCACCCAGTCAGTGTCTGGTGTCGCTACATGAATGATGTCACACTGGCTCCCCGGCTGCTGCAGATGCAGACAGCACAGCGCTTCTACACATGATTAGCACACACACACACACAAACATGCTATCTACCAAACTGACATGGAGAAATACACACAAATGCATGCACACAAACGTAAATACAGACTTGCACATCTGGACTGAGCCTGGACACATGTTTCTCGGTGATCCCACACCACAGGGGCTCACATCTGTCCTGCAAACTCTCATCATACAGCCATTCACGAGAGACTCCAAGGTATCAGTAACAGCTTTTCCATTAACATGCTGACCCCAGTTGTATGCACAGACGTGGTGGATACAGGTGGACTACCTCACAGCTATAATGGAGCAGACAGCAGCAGTGTTAGCGTGCCTGTGAAGAGCCACGTGTTCACTCAGATATTGCTCATCTTATATAAAAGCAGTGCATGAAACATCTGAAACATATTTTTTCTGTTGAGGCTTGGAAGACTTCTAATAAAGGGCACTATAGAGCAGATACTTGTTCATATACTTAAAGGTATACTCCCACTCCCACAGTATTTTCCTGCTCAAGGCGTGTGAAGAATTTTTAAAGTAACCACAATGTTTTTATTCAGTTGGACGAATGCTATTCTACAGCCTGATATAACCGCGGGATACAGAGAACAATTCCGATTTCAAGCCAGTCAAGGGCGAAAAATATGAAGTAAACAAAGGACCATTTTGAAATTCGGTGAAGTCATATGAAAGTATGTCTTCCCCCAAGGGCTAGATTTCCAGGCCACGCAAGGCCCCACGCGCATGCGCCGAAGTTTCAAATCTGCGAGAACATGGAGAAAATAACAGATAGTGCGAGGAAAAGGCGTCGAGTATCTGAACAAAAGAAAACCGGTAAATACTGGAGAGCAGAAGGATCGATGGGAGCTACTGAAATCGAAATCTGGACACGCTCGACTGGCTTGCACACATGCATAGGCGACGGGAAGCTGCAGGGAAACGGCTGCCAGGTAGGGGATATCCAAAACAAATCTACCCACGGAATTCCCTTTCGTTTGGCATGTTTTAAAAAAAAATTATGTATTGAAATTTGACCAAATAATAAAATGATATTTATTAATTGATATGCCGCATTTTTGGTGGAATGCATTTTGTACGCCTAGGCTGTTAGTTGAGTGGGAGCATACCTTTAATGTAGCGATAAACTATACGAGAAGAGGCCTTTGGTGACATATTTTCACTTTCAGCACATTTTGTTTTGTTGAGGACAGATGACAAGCTACTGCATACAAAGACAATGACCACATACCCAGTGTAAACCAATACTTCAGTATCGTTTCCCCTCCAAAGATGAAAAATGGCATGAAGACGGAAGGGTATTGAAGCATATAGTTTTTCTAGCTCCAGGTAGCCCTCATTAGCCCGGAGGCCTGCTACACCAGATTCTTCTCCATGCTGTTTGAGTGCATTTATACAACCAAAGGAGAAAAGAGGGATCTCTTACACTTTTGTAAAGACAGAAACAGTCTTCACTGCAGGTATTTCCAATGAAAGCTCCACCATAGAGAATCTCCTCTGTGGAGATTAGCAGGAGGTACTCAGTCCCGCTGGGATTCATTTCAACATGTTATGAGAACCTGTCATTCATTCTGGTGCTAAACGAAATACGACTCATGAAATAAGTAGTAATAAGATTAGGGCCAGTCAATATGGAGCTGGCATTTAACTTTAGTCAGGTCTTTAACGGTTGTAGTGGCTTCACTTAAACTCTAATAAATTAGAAACGACTTAAAACGTTGTATAAACTAAGAACACATGGGCTCACGACACATTTTTCTGTCTGCTTCCTATTTGGCACACCTTGTTTTTTTTTCTTCATTTTATGGCTCTTATTCTTGGGCACCACTTTTAAAGTAGGCAACCTTCATGAAAGGTTTATGAGGTGTGACTAATGGAACATAAACACAGTAAAAACAGTATTATGTTTTTAATAAACTCTTGTTCTTTAAAACACATACCATTAAAATAAAATTCTGCGACTCTCTATGTAATAGCATGTTGAGATAATTCTTTTGGATGCTATATGAGTGCAAAGATGTTCATTAAACTTCTCTCAAATGAAAATTGAAATGCCTCATTTTCGTATAGGGACAGGTCAGGAAAAACCTTCCAGCTGGTTCTCATGTAATAAATATAAGGGTCTAATAAAACACATTGCGTTGTGACATTAGTGCTCTGATAGGCTAACTTCAGGGACAAAGACCACTAGCATTTCTATGAGAGGGAGTGTTGGATCACCCCCATGTTAGACAAAAATAGCTGCATTATTTACATAGAGCATGTCCTTTGACATATTCAGTGTTATACCGTCATTCATTTTAAATGATATGAGCTTACAACACAGTACAAAATACTGAACTGTGCATGACGGTGAGAGAGAAAAAAAAGACTTAACGTGTTAAAAGACTGGTCTGTGGATATTTTCATACTATTTCCCTACCGTGAAAACCTGTCCCCATTGAAATCCATGGTAAACCAATCACTGGCACGATGGCTCCCACAGGAGCAACGCTTCAGTTGAATGGACTATTCAAAATGTAAACTAGAATATAAGTAGGCTTATTCAATGTTTCTGTTCTGGACACCTTCCTCATCTGCTGTCTCACAAAAGAAAGATGTGATTTAGGAAATAGATGTTGAATTCCTTCAAACTGTAACATGTGTGCATGTTCAAACTGAACTCGAGACTGTTTGTGTTTACAAATCCTACGTCAAGTCAGCCCATTTAATCTCTACATCACAACAGAAGGTCCCGACAAATTAAATGGCTGACTTTCACGGCCTCGGGCCACAGCAGTCAGACAGAGATGAGCTGGAAAAGCAAAGGCACTTCATCTCTCATTAAGTATTCATCAGTGGGAGAAATTAAATTCTTCTCCACGGGTCACAGAGGTTCCCAACAACAAATTGAAGGAAGCTTTGTCTGCGGAAGGATGGACAGATTTTAAATCTTGGCGGGTTTGTGTGTGTTCTCCACATCGCTCTCGCTCCTGTCTTGTCTCAACCTGAAGCCTGGCAGGTTGTGACTGTGCAGAGAAGGCTAATACATTCCAAGCATACCATGGGGTCAGGGGACTGGAAGAGCCAATAGGTGGCCAGCTGACTGCCCAATCCCTCCTCCCTGCTACAACAGAGAACAAAAAAAGCCCTCTCAGGAAATATCTCTAAATGGGTGATTCAAGGAGAAAGTGGGGAGTGGTGAATACCCTGTACAAATTGGCCTCAGGTAGCTTTTAGATTATTCTGGCGCAGCCTTTCCCCAAGAGGAAGCGATGCTGGTCTTCTAATTGGTCATGCAACCCCTTAAATTCAAAATACATGTTTGAAATTGCCTCAGCTGAGCCAAGATAGATTCAGACTAATTGGATAATAGCCTACATCTTAGGAGGGAAAACTTCTGGGAGTGGAAAAACTTTGCTCTTGAATTTTGTTTGGACTTTGACTCAGACATTCTCACAGAACTACCACTTTAAACACCGTACGTGTCTTTACAGGTACCAGCTTTACATGACTGCGTTCTTGCTTTTTTTCAGATATTCACTCTCTTGCTCACTCCAATAATGAGGAAACGTGTAACAAACAGCTCTGTGGTGCGGGGCCACAGGTTTGGGGCCACAAAAGAAGCCAGACAAGTGGAAACATACAGGCCTGTAAAACCAGCCCTATAGTCAAACATTGGGTGCACCATCTGCACAATGTGTGTGATGTGTTTTTACTGCATGTACACAGCTAGGTCTGAGAACTGGAAGACAGATTACAAATGGGCTGTAAGAGAGGACACTGCTAAGACGGTAGATATTGACATACAACACATGAACTGAATGGATCAACAGGTATGGATCAGTTTTCATTGAGAAAATCAGAGTAAAAATGAGATTTTGGTCGCAGGTATGTAGAATCACACTCTCCTTTTGAATCAAAGGTTATATTCAAGGTTTAAGTGCTTCATATTTACTGCACAGACAGAATGAGAGGCCTGTTCAAATTCTCTGATGTCTATTACTGGGCCGCATTTGGCTGAACATTGAACCACTGCCAGAACACAACCGGGTGCACCAGCACTGAATCACAATCTATAGGCCAATTCAGCCAGTTTATTATTGACGTGCATCATTTGGACATTATGGTCAGCTCATATTAGTATATCCTAACCAATCAAATACACAATGCAACAGAGAACTGAGGGCCTCCTCGTTAGCAGGAGACTAATGAGATGTTTCCTAGTCTCTTTGTCCCTACAGACCTCCAGTCTTATTACCCCGGCCTTGTGGTCCCCTCCTTAGGTTGCATTCTGTGACGGTGACTTTATCCCTCTGAGGACGGGGCCAATATGGCACATTGATCAGGTGTTAGCTGGGCACAGCTATCAGTTATATAAACCAGGCTGAAATCTCTGTATCTCCGTGCACATGAATATCCACCACTTTGTATGGAGATAAGGCTGATAAACTTTACACTCAGGCTCACTTCACCATGGAAAACACTGAGGAAGTGGCCCCGGGTTTGCAAATTATCTTCCTGCATTGCACTTCAAAGCAGAACGAACACACAGATAACAGTAAGTTATGACAACACCGTGTGATCATGGATGCGGGAGGATGAGGACTGCAATTGTCCGAGGGAAATCCTACACTTAACAGTGACGAAGCTATAGGCTGAAGAAGAAGACAGGAAAGGTGAGACACGCATTCTTGTCCTTGAACATCAACCACCTGGAACAAGAAAAGGAATTTACTTTAATGTAAATCTTCCCCAACACTGTTAACTCCACACGAGCCTTCATGTCTTGGTAATAACAACCTACAAGTGTCACAGGCCAATGAACACCTTTATTACGAAACACAAACCGACTTGTGTCCTATGAATGTAATAGCCCCAAGACAGGGGGAAGGGGCACACCAGCCGACAGCTGTCATAATGCAGGTCTATGCACACACAAAGGAGACAAATTGGAACCTATAAACTTATAGAAATGTCTATTACTTATTTTCCATATGCTGTGATCACCTTACAAGAAGCTTCTGCTTACTGTTAATTCCCCAGCATCGACTTCGGGCCAGTGTTCACTGCTAGTTCCAGCACAGCCTCCTATGAATTTCTTACTTCGTTATACATTTCCAACCTTAGAATCGAGTCAAAATTGGAGAATGTCTGCTGCAGGGGCATCAGACCCTACAATAATTAGATGTCTGAAAGTGTCGCTCTTCTACCAGAAAAAGCAAGAATTGAAATGGAGAATATGTGCTTATAAATAGATATTCGTGTAAACCTGCAACAGCCAGTTTTTGAGTCACATATCTTTTTTTTTTTTTAAATGCTGTGATTCCTGTCTGATGTGAGAGCTTTCCGCACGCTGACTGAAGTGCAAGACATGCATTTTTTTTAAAAATAATAGCTCAAGTAATAACTCAAGAATTTCAATAAATCCTTATTTATTTTAGGACGGGGGTAAAAACAACTGTTAGAGACATTTTTGATATCCTTTTAGAGGAGTCCTGCATAAATCAGAGAAGACGAGACAGTCTAAAAACCGCTCCGGTGTCTTTAGCAGGTGGCTGATTGGAAAGGAAACCATTTTAACCTACGTGTAGAAAAAAAAGAAAAAGGAAGTGTGTGATGCGAAGGAGAACGGTGGAAGTGTTAAACAAGTGAGCGCAGTCCATAAACAGGGGACACCTGTGTTACGCGCAATAAACTGGAGCCTCCACAGCCTAATCGCGGGTTTTGCACTTCTCTCGGATAAAAATGGTTGTCTGTCGTTGCGCCTCCTGGTCCAAAGCAGGTGCGTTGCTTTTTTTTTCCCAATGCGGACATACTTGTAAAGGATAAAGAATTGGGTCATTTTGTCAGACATGCATGTCAGGATAACTTACAGGTACTTTCTGGAGCCCTCCGACTGTTGATGCAGAGCTACTGAGAATCCAAAGAAGCTCCCTTTCGTTTTGCCCTCTTTGATCACAGGAAACCGCTCATCTAGATTAAATCCGTTGCATGTTTGGGTCCCGTGGTACACAGCCCAAACAGCGCAAAGCAATAGTCTTAGAGACATGTTTGGCTCTCTTAAATGCGTCGGCAGATCCACGATCAGCGTGGAACCGGCGGCACTGAGCTCCAACAGGTAGGCAGCGCCTCACAGAGACCTCCCCATTCAGAGCCTCCTTTTCGCTCTCGCATTCAGCGTAACTGCCTAGGTGTCGATGTCTGCCTCCCTCTGCCTCTCTCTCTGCTGCCCTCCTCTGCTCCCTCTTCCTTCCTCTCTCCCCTCCACACCCATCTGAAACAAGTGCAGTGAGTTAACACACTTCAGTGTGCCTGACAAACTCCCGTCTCTGTCTCTGTTTCTTTTTGACGCACGCACTTTTTTTTGGTTTGGCACCTGCGTGTCCACAATGAAGCTGCTGATGCACTTTTCAGGGGAAAAAGTGATAATCAAAGTTTAATTTGAAAGACAGAATGATACTAGAATGGCACTCAGTAGAGCGCATACTCCTAACAACATGTCTATCTTGCCCCGCCTCTCCGCGTTTTCTGGAAATTGGTTCAGTATTGTGCCATGTTGAAGAAAAAAAAACAACTTTCTGGATCTACACCATAATCTAAAGAATTTGACCCTGGCCCCTGCCTAACCACTCTGAAAAATGTTGTGAAATTTGGTTTCAGCTATAACTTTTTGAGTAATCCTGCTGACAAACAATCCAACCAACAGACATGGGTGAAAACATAACATTTTTGGCATGCCTGTTGTAAAATCTTAAGCATTATGTTCTGAGTAATATCAAGCCTGTTAATAATTTAAAAAAATCTGAATTATAAAAGCCTGGTTTCCCTTTATCAACAATTAAACGAGTTCACGAATAAACCCCTCTTCAATGTGATCCTTTTAAGAGTGTGAATAAACAACTGCACTCAAAGCACAAACCTCCACCAAGGCAGCTCAGTTTATTGTCACTGCAACTAAAAGCAATAGTACCATGATAGTTTGACCCTCCTTGACCATAACAACATACCCTTAGAAAATGGAATCACAACGGTATTGTTATTAGTTTGATATTTATTCAAGAAAAATAATATTTCAATAATTGTGATTTCTTCAGGATAGCTTTTTCATGTCACTTTTGAAGAAAGGCCAAATTTGACACCCAACTGAATCAACAGTTTCAACCACAATTTGACCTTAGTTGGAAGTCTGTAGTCTCACAGTCTCACAGTCATGAATTTTCCATGAGCCCTATAAGTTTAAACTTTCTGGATCACCAGATCTGGTTTATTACTTTGTTCCAGATCAGACTTTGATGTGGTAGATCTTATGGGGATGTCATCATTTAATGTTTGGTCCAAGCACTTTAGACATTATGCAAATCTTGTAATTGTCCTTATCCTTCAATGGTTAAAAAAAACAACTTTAAAACTTCTGGATCCCAGATGACATATCCAACATATAGACTGAGTTTGAAATGACTGTCTACTAATTTGAACTATTTTATGTTCAAACAGAGATTGCTAAATGTGTTGTAATTACATTAGCTCTGTGCAAAATACCCTGTGTGGGACCATGTTGTGAGAGTCAAGCCTCCTGCCAAGACTCCTCCGATACAACTAATAGACATATGGCCGACCCTCTCATGAGCACTCTTGTGACAGCCATCTCTGCCTTGCTCCACTGCCTATACTGCACAAACTTCTGGCATCCAACAGGCAGTTCATTAAACCCTTAATCCACTCAGAGGGTTCATGGAACAGGTCAGACTTTTTTTCTTTTTTCTTGAAGTATCCTCTCCCTTCCACCACCTCTCCATTTCTGGTCTGGTGTTGAGACACCCACTCTAATCTCCATCTCCTCTTCATTTGTCTGTATCCCCACAGCAACGTGCCATCTTTCATCATGTTTAACTTTTATTTGCTGACTCCATGGCTAAAATCTGGCATCACTGACCTTCTCTAATTGACGAGGTAAGCTCCCACTCTGCATCTCCTCCTGCTCCAGGAGTTTCTCTTCTCACCCAGAGGTTTATCTCTTACCCACCCCCAGTGAAATAATGCCCTGTGGAGAATAGTTCGCTTTTTGCATTCCGCTGGCTGAAGGTTTGTGTGTGCTATAGATAACAGTGCCTAAATTAGAGGTATAGTTTCTACAGTATGTTCAGGTGTTCATAGAACTTTCTTTGTGTGAATGCTCTTTGCCAAAAAGTGAAATCATACCACTTATAATATATATTTTGATTCCAGGAAAAAAATAAGTTTGTATATAACAACACTAAGGAAAATCCCTTTAATCGACAGGTTAATGTGCATAGATTGTAATGCGATATAAATCTCCCTTATAATCACTGTTGGACGTCCCACTGTCTATCACCCTATAGCATTAAGATAAACCAAAAAACCTGGCCTATACATTTGGAGTCCATGTTTCCAGAGTTTATCCAAGCTTACCCTCTAGTTTTGTACATTTTCATATAGCTACTGAATGCTTTTCAGCCCAAAGGTGAGTGCACAACATGCCAGTGTATACAGTGTCAACATCCTGTTGTTGCCTTATCAAGACATGCATCTGGCACAGCACTGACGTTGAGCAGAGCCATGCAATCGTGCAAATAAAGGCCCAGCTTGACCGCACCGACTCGACACATGATAAACGTCCTGAGAGAGGCATTAGCAGAGAGGAATTTAAACCACAATAGACGAGCAATCTGACCTCCCCCTTTATTTTACTCCATGTGATCGATTGCAGTGCTTGTTGACTGCACATCACCTGATCCTTAACCCCCTCTGGGCCTTACACCCAAACCCTAAACATGTGAAAAGTGTCACTCTGGGAAAAGTGACAGCTGATACTGACAAATTGTGCTCTTTTTATTCGCAGAAAAAGATATGCTCTTGTATAAGGAGTGTAATTGCACTGACAGCCAGCTGTTATTCACTGTTATAGCTGTTTATATATATTCATGCCTGGTTATGAACTTTTAAAAAACTGTATCTGATAGGTTTTGGCACAAGAGCAGAGAGTTGACTTTCAGGGCCTGCTCAGAATTACACTAGAGAACAGAGGGAGTTCCGGCCTTTAAATGTGTATTCCCCAGACCCAACTGTAAGCCAACACCAGTCTGTGAACCAGGGGGACAAAGACCCTAATGCAGTTGCTGCTGCCTCCTGAGTCCTCCAGTCCTAGCCCACGGAACACACATGGAAAATAATTTGCAGTTTATCTCACAGTTTCCTGTTTTTTTCCCTTCAACAAACCCACCACCATCCTCCCCTGTCACCATAACGTAGAAGAAAAAAACAGTTTCCTCCTCCTCTCATTATTCTTGTTTTTCTTTCTGCCTCATAATATCCATTTAATTGAGGAGGCTAAGCCTACATATTTATAACATCTTCCCGTTCAACATTCCTGTTGCTTTGTGTTTTGTTGTATATCCCGGATAGCTCTGCAGAGTCCTCTCAAGGCGCCCTTTGAGACATTAGGGATGATGGGATGTGGTGGGTGAGTGGGATACTATGTGGAGTTCCTGATGTGAACGTGTGATAATAGAAATGTACTGACTATTACAGACCAGGGCAAATGTAACAACTGACTGCATGACTGTGCTCCATAATAGTCCCATTATTCTTGGTACTGTGGACCTACTCACTCAGCAGGCTTTGTCTAAAATCTTCAGGCAGTGAGAATCTGCACAGTACGGCCTAGAGAACAAAAAAATAAGCTAGATTAAAAAGTTGCCTCAGATGTCAGCCTTCTGCTGAATATACATGAATATTAATACTCATCATCTAGACTGGCGAACACGACATACAGAGCAGGACATTGGTTGAATATGAATCACAGCACGCTCTCACACCGAGTCATCGCTGCACGCCGATGATAGTGCTGGTTGTTGCCATGGAGCTGGAAGAAGCAATGTGATGCCAGTATGTTCTGAGCAGTGGTAGGAAGACAGTGTGGTCTGTTTAAACTCAGGCAGGACTCTTGCTGGGCTCAGATGACCTTTTACAGGAATAAAACATGATCTATTTGATCCTGTCCACTAAACCAGGAATTAACACAGAATCAGACACATATTTATGCATATTTATATAATTTTTGTGTTCTGCATATGCACACAGAGACATAAATAAAATGTGGCTTCATAACAGTGTTACACTTTCGTCCCGCATGTGAACAACTATCATACTTTGGTTGTTTCTTGGCATTTGGCTAGACTGCATAACATTAAGTGAACTTTTGCACAGGACGGGGGAGACAGAAGACAATGAACGCCATATTTTCCTGCTGTAACTTTAAGTATCTGGCATAACTTAATTTTAGAGCAAAATATGAATAATACATTAAAAAAAATCTAATAATATGCAGTCTTCTTTCATTTATTGGGCTTTTTGCCTTAATGATCCACTTAATTCTCAGCCTCTGTTTCCACAGAGGGGGATTGCAGGAACAGGAGGGTCTGCAGCGACTGCAGGGACCGTCATGTCAGACATGTCATTCCCAACAAATGTCCACAGCAGCAGGGAAACAACTGATAGTGGCTGCAGTTGTTGTATTAAGGGAGGGGTGATACACCATGAAAATTAATGCTATTCCAAATATGTGTCATTTATCATCCAAATGCCATCTCATATGAAAATCTTGTATCACAAATTTATTAGATACAACTTAATTTTTAAGCAAATCTGTGGATTCAGCTTGTAATACAAGATGGAATTTCCATTAACACAGCCCCCATTGGACCACATATGTTCATACCATATATCTAATAGAGAACAACTGGCCTGATGTTATATGATACCTCTATATACAATGTCTCTGCATGTGGAAATTGTGTTTTATGACTTCTCTATGGGGCTGCAGTGTGGTGGTTTGTGTTTGCATGCATGTGTACAGTATACACATACTGTGCATGTGTGTGCAAACATGTGTGTGTGTGTGTGTGTGTGTGTGTGTGTGTGTGTGTGTGTGTGTGTGTGTGTGTGTGTGTGTGTGAGGGAGGGAGGAAATGCAGCAGGGGTTTGGGACCCAGACAAGGTCTCGCTGTTCTTCAGGTCTCCAGTCCGTGCAAAGTGTAGGAATGTATAGCCTGAGGAGGAAGGCGTGGCTCCAAGCACTCCCCTACTGTCCAGTGGCACCTGTTTTTCAGCTTAGCTCTCAGGCAGACAGATAGGGCCATGGTAGACAGGAGGACACAGTCACTGTATTGTGGAAACAAAACAGCTGTTATTCAAACTTGTGTTATCAAAGGATAACAACAATGACGTCATCACAGATTGTCTTCTATTTTGTGAGAGAAATAATTCCACGTTTTACTAGTTAAAGCTTTCTCACTGAGACATGGATGAGGATCAGATCAGCAGCCGATCAACAATCTTAATGTTAAATTCACAGATTAACATGATATGATATGATATCCTTTTTGATAATCTGTTCAAAAAATTAGGGTCTGATTATAACATGGCAGTAAACTGTGGCAATCTCACAGTGACAACAAGATAATTACTGAGCTTTAAATATGCTGATATCGGCTGATTTTGCTATCTTCATACCTTCAGGCTAGCTATTTCCACTTGTTTCAAGTCTTTATGCTAAGCTAGGCACACTTGCTGCTGGCTATAAACTAGTATTGATCTTTCAGCTAACGCTCAGCAACAAAGAGTCTCGATCTATAAAGCAAGGAATCTCTATCTGTCCATCTGTATGAGCTTCATATATACAATATATATAATTACCTACATAATTAATAGGTATAATTAATTAATAATTAACATATAATATAATTATCAATGAGGTAATGTTTTCACCAGCATTTGTTGGCTTGTTTGTTTGCATGTTTGAAAACAAAATGACGGATTCTCATGATACTTAGTAGGAGGATTGGGCACGTAATGGGGAAGAACCCATTAAATCTTAAAGTGGATCCAGTTAAAGGGGCATATCCAGGATTTTCCCCCCTTTCTTTATTATCATTGTGAGACAGTCCCTTTTTTTCACCATTTCCGTCTATTGCACATAAAGTACCTGATGCATTTTCATGAAAGGGTTAAGGGTTTGGCATGTAGCACAGAAGAACTGTTTCAGTTTTGGAATGGATCACTGGTAGCAATAAAAATCACAAAGAGTGATAAAAAAAACTAAAAAAAAAAACGCCCTTTACATACCTGTCAGCTGAACTCCTGAAACGTTGCCTTAGCGGTGATAGCAATGTGTGAAAGAGTTAATGATTTATAAAGGGTGAAAATAAAATTAAAACACTTGGTGTACAATGGTGCAGTCCCAATGTTTAATCATTAAGAAGGGAGTCTCTCCGTGCAGCATTCCTTTCTCTGCCTGTAGAGACGCTTTTGTTCAAAATGAACACTTCTGTGCAGAGGAGTCATAGGTAAAGAAAGAAATGTTTGAGGGGAGGCTGGGTTTGATCTGGCTGCATGCCCAGAGGACTGATAACCTTGGGTATGAGCTCTCAGTCTGAAAGATAGAGCTGCAATAACCAACCAAAAATGGTTAAATGATTATTCATCCAGTGCAGCTTAGGTAGCGTATAAGTCCGCTGCAGATCTCTAAGGGAGTGAGTGGGTGAAAGAGCTGTATCTCTGGGGAATGACATATGCTTGACCTTTAGCTAGAGCTCAATCACAACAGGACTCTCCCTGTGTTTTTCCCTCAGACCACACTAGTTTGAGACTGGCTGCTGCATGTGTTCTAAAGGTCAGGAGTGCATTTCACCTTTGTCGAGACACATTAACTCAGAACTTGATACTTAACAACCTATGAAGCTCACACCGTCACTTGTCTGCATGTGTTTGCTTTGGACCCAAACAGTTCCCTCTTTCAGAAAGTGCTGCGCTGCCAGCAGAAAAGACACATGGCCACTCTTAATTCTACTTAATAGTCTTGTCTTTGGAAATGGAATACCATGAAAGGATCGGGAATATTGGTTTACAATTGTCTCTGGGAGTCACATTGCGACATTGACAAACTGGATGATCATATTCCAATTTACTTTCACTTAATCCAGTTATTAAGAGCCCCGCCATTCCTCACCCTGGATATTAGGTGAATATATAAGGCAGTAAATCTGATGCTTGTTGGTGCATCACCAAGTCTAATGTAATCAGGTGGACAGACCATTGAATAATGACACAATCTGGAGGGTAACTGCAGTAAATCTGACCAGTAAACACAATGCTAGCTTGCTCCCACATCACTCGTCCTCCCTCCTGTGGTAAACGGAGTTGATATGATTTACAATGCTCCTTATAAAGCCTCCTTCCTGTCTATGCAGCTTATAGGCTGTCTGGTTGCCCGACCCCTGCATCTTCACTAGTCGTCCCTTAGACTTCCTATAAACACTCGGAGGATTTCTTTTCCTGTCTCCTTTTGATCGGCTGTTTGCAGTGGATCCTCTGTAACCGCATGGTGCCATTTTGTTTATTACTAAGCTTGCATGACCTCCCAAATGAGTGCAGGAACATAAAGGATGGTTTATATTGAAGACATATGTGTTGGTTTTCGACAGCCAAAGCTGTGGTCCATGTCGATGTTTGTTGTGAGTGTGCAGAGATTGGCAGATGGTTCCAATCTGATTGGTGGTAGAAAAACAACACATTATACAGTTTAAGGTTAGGTAGCCTCTCATTTGTAAGGGTTGGTGCTAAACCATGGGAATACTGCAGAGGCCATCCATGCTGTATGTGTGTATTCAGCCAGCTCTCATTCCAGAGTGTGTGCATCCCTCTCCACATTGTGTGTGAATACAGAGCCGAGCCCTTTGTTTCCTACAACAAGTGGAGCTGTGCTCTACAGACCTGCACATTTTCCACTCAATTGAATGGCCCTCTCAGATCATTAAATGTCCATTCATTAGCAGGGGACACCGGAAGGGTCTTGGCGGTAAGTCAAAAACAGAGGGACCTGTCTGGGGGCACTGTCCTTCACACTGTGGCCTGCAACGCAGTGGGTGGAAGAAACCTCTCAGTATCGCACCTGAGATAATCATTGTTATCCCGAAAAGGTGCTCAAAGGTATCACTGATTCTCACGTGAACATGCACAATCCCAGCTCAATGTAAATTCGTACAGGATAACTATTGAGCGATGCTCAGCGAAATGTTCTCAGCCATTTATTCATAAATAGATATACCTGTTTCAGGTTCTCTGCTTGCTTGATTTCTTTTTCATTCACTCTCAATCAGTCAAGCTACTCTACAATCTGTCCACATACCCCCGGAGCATCTGTACCCCTTACATGTAAGCTATGGTTATGAATCTCTTGGCGGAGTAGTCATTGGTACAGCATATATCCCTTGTTTCCTGGACTAAACTTCATCTGTTCCCTGAGGACAATCAGTGCAAGAGACAAGGGAGTGGATGTAGGGAGAAAGACACTCTCGTCCTGGGGCCGAATTTTTATGTAGAAACTCATGTTCAGACTGGTTGAAGTGGTTACAGACCGATGCAATTTTTTTCCCACCTGACTTGACAACCTGATTGACTCATTCTACCCGTATTTGATTTTTAGGGTTATGACTGCAAGTTTATGAGATGGAAAAGGGAGACCACGGTGGAGTTTTTGTGTAAACTGAGGAGGAAAAAGGGGGAAGGACGGGAACTCCCAAAATTTGCCGTGCTCAGGCATGCCTAGAAAAATGACAGCTCTCTGCGCTTTGTTAACAAGCCCACCAAATAACTAGGTGGATGTCTTACACAAGACTTTTCTGTGATTTTCCTGCTGACTAAAGATTTCCAGTCAAAGGCATCTGATTACACTTGAATTTTGCCCAAACAGCTAAACAAAGGTGGTTCATGATTAACTCAATGGAAATAAAGATGCATCTATTATGCATGAAATGAAGATCATAAGAAACATCTTACATTAAAGACCACACAGTTGCTTATTGTGACCATTTTCCTAGAACCCTCAGGAAATCCATTTGATGGTATTGGGATGAAAACTGGTGTCATCCTGCCTACAGATTTAGAGATAATCACCAGATAGAAGAGAGTAGTTTCATCTAGTCCTATGTACAGTTTAGTCTGAGCCTCAACAAATACGATCAGGGTGGAGCTTCCTGCTAGAATCCTGGGACAGGGCATTGCAGCCCAACAGACTCAAGGAGACTCTAGATGTAACCAAGGCTACATATTCATTCTTCAGTGATAAGCACCAAAAGAGATTGTAACAAAGAGGCTGAAGGGTCAAGATTAAGCCTGAGATAGTGGGGACTCTGTCAGAGTCATGGGATACCAAGCTATTTGCAAATATTAGAGTTTAAATCTGTATCAGTGGGGAAGAACTGTTTGTAATTTTACTACCGACTGCTTTAAAATACAGATAGATACAAGCATATTATCTCTCCAAGCATACTATTGCCCTGTAGTTACCCTTGGCTTGCAGCCCACACAGAGAGTGGCCTTAGCGAATACGAAAGTTTGAGTGGAGGGCCAACAAAGAGGTCGTAATCAAAGACGTCTCTTTCTTTTGATCACTCCCTGAACAGCTGTTTCCACGGCCACTCTTACTCATTCACTCTTGGCAAAGTGGGGCTGGAGAATAGATGCATTCTTGTCAATGGCACTTGGGTTGCCAGGACGGAACACTTGTAGGGATGCCTCTGTGAAGTGTGTGCTGTTGGTGCCAGCTGAGTGGAAAAGATGGAGAGGACTAGCAGAAGGTGACGGATGGTGTGAGTAGCAAGGGATTGCAGATGAGAGAGAGACATCAGAGAAGATCACACACTAAAGAACCAGGAGAACTTTTAATGAGGATACATTAGATCTCCATTTTGTCTTTCTGTGTGTATTTAAAAGAAAAAAAGAGTGAAAAGATGACACTCTCATTATCCTGCTCACTATGTGTGACTCGGCTATGAGCCGAGTTTGACCGAACCACTCAATTAGGGCAGTGCACTGTTGCAAATGTTGATTGACATGGAATGCTGTTCCGGGTCAGAGGCCTGTTGTCTCCATCCAGGAGGCTGTTTGCTACATACATAGCCTATTACCGACTGAATACTTGTTAGTACGTGCTCACATCAGGAGGCCAATAACTAGAATTAACTAATAACTAATATTCATTTAGGGCTCTCTGATATGCCTTAATATCACAGACTTAATAATTATATCTCCCTCATCTATATCAGTTTACATCAATATGAAACAAAATCCCATAAAAAACATTAAAATACTATTTACAGCAATAAAATGTGATCAACTGTTATGTTCTGAATGTTTTTCAGCATGTAGCCCCCACTTTAAGCTAATTATTTTTGACAACTTGTACATTTTCACAGTCTACCCCTTACCTTTCCCCTAACTATCTGAAGTCTTTATCCAAGAGTGAGTTAAACCATCCATCCGTTGTCTGTTTTTCCTTGCAGGGTCATGGGGGGCTGGAGCCTATCCCAGCTGACATTGGGAAAGAGGTGGGGTTCACCCTGGACAGTTCACTAGTTCACACTTCACCAGTTCATCTCAGGAAAACACATAGAGACAAACCAACCACCAACACTCACATTCACATGAGAGTTGCAATTCACCTAAATTCAATGTTTTTAGACTGTGGGAGGAAACACGGAGGGAACCCATGCAGACATGAGAGAAAAGGATTCCAACCCAGAACCTTTTAGCTGTGAGGTAACTGATAAAAACCACACCGCCATGCCACTTTTTCATTACATCATAGAAAAAAACGACTCATGATTTTGTAAATTCATAGTTACACTAGACAACACTCAGAGAGCACAAACCTCTGTAAAGGCAGCTCACTTTTCCCCTTCCTTTTCTAAACAGTTCTGTAATGGAGCTCACCTCTACAGGAGCCTGGAACTGCAGGTGCAGCTCTTCTTCCCTCATCTCCCTGATGAACACCTTTAGCAGGCAACGAACAGTGCATTGTGGGCCTGTAATGATCCAGATCACCACTAAAATCTGGGGGATTGTTTGTTGGGCCATAACCTACCTCTCCAAAAAAGAAGTGATCAAATTATTTCATAACATTTTGAATAATCCTGCTGAAAGAAAGACAGACAGCACAAATGTTACCTCCTTGGCGAAAGTAATAATCCTTGAAATTATTCATCAGAAGTTTGTAATAGCACACTATCATATCGTCCATGATACTGAGTCATCACTCTTTCTCTAAACTCAATGAACTAATTTTGCTGAATTTGAAACAATATGATGCAGAATGTAAATGAATAGAGAATCTTTTGATTTCCGTGTGAGATTGAACTTGTTTAGCTAAGAGGACAACAACAGGATTACCTATATTGTACGCCCAATAGGATGCAAATGAAGACTTTTGACCATGACTATGGAGAGAGAAGTGTCATTAGTGTTCCATTAAAAGCAACAGATGGCCAATAGCAGTGGACCTGCTGTGTTTTTCAGGTCACATGTGAGCCAGTGTGGGTGGAAGAAGACCTGCAGGGGAGCATTTAGCTTTAGAAGGTGTTTTGAATATGTTTATGCGCATGTGTGCATTCATGCGTGGGTTTGGGCAGAAGGTCATGCCCTTTAACATCTGGCAACATGTGCCTTCCATTAGCTATTTGAATTCTTTGACAGCTGTGGACCTGCGGGAACACATTACTCAGGCCTTACCTGGTCTCTTTCCTCTGGTTCCCTTAAGTGTACAACACACACACACACCATGTCTGCACACTGCGTTGTCCTGGTGTGAGGCAGCCTGAGAACAGTGATGTCTCGATCCCATGTTCCTGAGCCAACTTACAACACCGCTGGGAGCCTCGAAGAATAATTTGTTCCAGAGAAATCCCAGATCAAGTCGAGTATTTTTAGTTTGGATGGATGGGAGCGCTGAGCTGTTGGCCAGTTTTAGGGGAAGCCCATTTCTGTAGTTTTCGGGCTTTGAGTTTCGCTCTGTGCTCTTTTATTGTACATGTGAAGTCAGTGTTTGGATAATGCATTTTGCAGATCATGTATTTCAAAAAACATTTGGAGGAAAGACCAACATGAGTTTACTCATGAAAGAGGGGTAGAAGCATCAGGTGATTTTCCCTGTCCGGACACACCTATCTACATTACACAGATGGCTCAAAGTCCTTGACTTGTTGCCATTTTCTCTTTTTTTATCTCTAATCAGGACTGAAGAAGGAGGGAGAGCAAGAGAGAGGGGAGGGAAAGAGAGAGTTAGCAGCTAATAGACTTCCAGTTCTCCCACTCGTGAGAGTGCCATATAACTCCCTGAGTAAGACGGCCATTCAATCAGATCTGGACCAACTAGCCAGTGGCGCTTCATTATCTCAGGGATCTCCACTCTGCTGCCTTGAAGTTTTCAAAGTGAGATGAAATTGCATTGATGGACTGCGGGGGCATAGGAAGCAACGAGGGGAGTTTGTTTTTGTGATGTAAATGACGGCCTCATAATTAAAGCCTAAACAGCCTCTGCAGTGTAGGTGTAGCCATGTGGAATTAAATGCACATTACTGTACTCATGGGGATTCCCATAACTTGTTTACGTATGTAAAGGTTTCAATATAGCACTCACTGTAGAAGACCTTATAGGCAAGTTCAAATGAAACTGTAGATGTAAGTTTTCCTTTGTGGTCTTGTAGGCACAAGACATTTTTGCATGTCTCTTAAAGCCTGGAACAGCTTTCTGTACAATCTGTATTTCTATATGCGGTATATCAATACAACTTGCACATATGTTCACTCTAGCACAAGAAAACAGAGTGTACAATATTTGCCATGAGGTCCTCTTCAGTCTGAGGAAGAATCAATTCAATCTGGAATGCTGACGCTGGTGTTTTGAAGCTGAAAAACAGAGACAAGCTGTAGGGAGAGATACGTAGAGTAGCACATCCTATACTGGAACTGAAACTCATTTCTACATACATTGTCATCTTATCACAGTAGTGAAGACATTGCTAAACCATCACACACCTTGTGTGTCACTCCTTATAGTGTTGCTCAATGTTGGGCTTTTTAATCACTCTCAGACTTTAGATGTTGAAAATGGGAAGTTCATCAGTTTCTCTGAGGAAAAAGGCCTCCATTTATAATGTATAAAATATACATGCACTGTTTTTCCTCAACAGCGATCAGACCAAACCCTTGTTAGTAATTACCAGAGCTTTTCTGTGCAAGGTCTGAGCTTTTGTCCTGTGCTGGAACCAAGCCAGCTGTTCCACTTTTACACACTGCATTAGAAAAGTACAGAACACGTTCCTGAAAGCTGTCTCATGTTACTGTGTTGTGAGGGTTTGATTGCTTAGGTGTAGACTGCATGGAGTTCATTTGACCGTGTGCAGGTTAGATTTACACCCAGAGATAAATTACATACATAGAAATAAATGATGTGAGCCAAGGATACCCGACAGAAGAGCAACTATATCAGACTATAAACCACTATGTCTACGGGTTTGTTCATACAGGTTACAATTGGGAGTCTCTGTCTGGTGTCTGGAATGAAATTTGTGGATCAAAGACAAACACCAAGTTTGCAGATTAGGGGTCTGGTCTTTGCAATAACATGGAGGCTTTTCATGGGTGTAACCTGACAGCAAACAAGTCTCAAAAGCAGAAATTGGAAAGAAATGTAGAACTAGAGGCTGTCATCCATTCTGGTGTCCTAAACTTAGCCTATTTGAACTGAATCCTTTTTGCATTAATAGGTGACTATGAAATCTCACAATTACCACTGCTAGTCAATATCACAGTGAGTTACCAAGGACCTTATGGGTCCAACCAGGAGATTCTCAGAGGGGAAGAAAACCAGAATCTTAAATGGAAGAAACCTCACATTTTAATCTGTGAAATAACTCCAATGTCTTCACATTATTCAAACCCTGCGAAGAGTCTGGTGTGTGGAGCGCCGACTGTAAAGTAGCACATGCTTAAATTAACAGCACCATTCTACCACATTTAGCTCCAAACAATGTTGAAAAAAAGTGGTGTGAAATATTTAAAGTCACCTTTTTAAAATCACTTTCACAGCAATATTTATGGACTTTGTCATTTTTACTTTTCTTGTAAAAAATATGATGTCAAATCTAAATGTTAAATGTTAAATCTACTGGTGCTGGTGCCAGGATGTTTTCTGTTTAAAGAGACATAACATCAAACAATAATTGCACAACAGTCTGTATGATAGACTGTTAATGGAAACTGCTCAAGTTGATTTTATTTACTCTGCCCTATTTCACACATTTCCCCATTATCTTTCTGGCATATGTGTACCGTTGCAGTTTTTTAATGACACAGCCACATTGAAATCTAAGACATAAGCGCCATCTGCTGTTTATTTAGGATACTACAATATTAGAACTCCAAACAATGATCCCTTTCACAGCAAATCATTCAAGATTGGCAGGACTGAAGAACCGTGTGGATTCTTGTACTTGGGGACAGATTTCATGACTTTCTGGAGGCAGTTTAAAAAAATGAAACCACCTTGTTATATTATGTGTATTTGTGTTTATTCTGCTCATATACTGAAGCATTTCTCTTCTGAGATCAGTACAAATCTTATCTGGATGTTCAGATACAGGCACACTAAACCCTTTTGGCTTTGTGTATCGTCTTTTTTATTGACTGAATCTCTATTTCCTAAATTAGTGTCATATAACCTACATTATAATCTTCCACTGACTTTTTTTGTCAACTCAAGACATGCACAGTCTCTTTCAGTCATCTTAAATATGCTGTAGGGTCTGGAGGCATTTGGCAAAAATATTTACTCTGAGAAAAAACTGCCCTAATTGACACCTAATGGATTGCATTTTGGTACAGTGCATTCCAGTAACAGAGTTAGTCAATAATATAACAAAAGAGGTGGGTATTTTAGATGCTTGGAAAAGATTAAATGTGTATAGAAACCATTTATTCTGTGTAGTTAATTAATTAGATGACACTCATTCCTGCACAAATCCAAAAGCAAACTGTCTACAACAAGTGGCTCGAAAAGCATTTTGATGTGCTGCAGGTTCTCTGGAAACATACTTATTGGTATTTTTACATTCTAAAATAACATTTGTTTTATTATTTTATTGATCCATGTCACATAACAGAAACCAGATGCTCTTATCTGCATTTCCAGTTTGTGGAAACATGTTTACCAAAAAGGTAGACTTGCATTTGATAGAATCAATCAATATCAAGTCTTTGTTTTCCTCAAAATACTCTCTGAACTGCATTCTGTTGTATTAATATCATATACAGTGGTGACATGCTGTTTACAGCAATGCAGTCTAGGAGACATAATATATGATTATGTATTATTCAGAAAAGCGCTAGGCCTATATGAGTACAGTCCAGTAACATTCATTAAATACAGGATACATACTGTAGCATTAAATGCAGTTACATATTGTAAATATACAATAATGTACCGACAAAACTTTGACCAGTATTGTGTTGTAAATTTACAAGAATACAGTAATAAACTATATGTTTATTTCTAGTAATATACTGTACAGTAAAAGGCTGCTGCCAGTTAATTACTGTAAATTTACAGTGACAGGTTTTAGGGTATCTAACAGGTTTCATCCTTTTTTGTTTGATCATGTTTTATTTTGTTAGTTTATGCAAATATTTAGGCAAAATGAGTAAAGCTGAATCCACTAGGATTGTCTGTCTACATTCCCTGTTAGAAATAAGTTGATTTATCTAAATCTTATT
Organism: Chaunax sp. Z400; assembly: GCA_037577475.1. Classification (NCBI taxonomy): domain Eukaryota; kingdom Metazoa; phylum Chordata; class Actinopteri; order Lophiiformes; family Chaunacidae; genus Chaunax; species Chaunax sp. Z400. The sequence goes on from CM075203.1 coordinate 12,748,666, forward strand.
CAAATGTTGGTGAACTGACTCTTTAAAACTTCATGGCAGTGCTACAGAAAGATACCAAAAGAGGGCGCTAGTCTATTAGATATGAGACTCTCCAGAGGGAAATTGTGTTACTTCAGAAGTGTCGTTGAAAAGCTTAAGTTATATGAGAAAAATGTTAAATGTTATATGTTAAAAATGTTTGGAAATATTACAAGTAACCGACAGAAAACAGGACGTACATCTAGAGCCGTGTGTAGCTGCATTTTTGCATTGTTCAGGCAGAAAATCTCCATGTGTGATAAATACGACAGGGGACGCTGTGTGCTGTGTTTTGAAGCTGACTGAAAATGAGCTGCAGTAAAAGAAATAAAATAATTAAAAAAACTTTCTTTAATTGCAAACGAAACAATATATTTCAAATTTTCCTCAGCAAAAAAGTCCTTTCAAATATCCACTGCGGACTTTTTTCTTTTTTCTTTTACATCCAATAGACCTCTCCTCTGTAAGCACACTTCTTTACTTTAATAGCTGTGTCGACCGAATTTGCATTCTTGTACACGCACATGCATATGTACACGGACAGTGTAGAGGAATTCACCCGCAGGCTATATCAGTTGAACGAGTCTTTCACCTATCGCTTCCATCTCTTTCACGCTAAGTTCACTGTCCGCCAGTATCTTTGAATGACAACAGGAGTCTGTGGGTGGGTGGCTGGCAGCCTTTCAACGGGCTGAATAATGTGTGCTGTCTGTGCACTGCTAAGAAAACATTGCATAAAACACATTATGGGACGGTGTGACTGCAGGATTAGGCTTTAGAAGTGTTCTAAGCTCATATGTTGTATAGTAACATCCTGGTGACAGGCTGTAGACTGCAGCCGTTGATAATAACCGGACCTAAAGGTTGTTGTGTTTTGGACAGACAGTCCCTGCGCCGCATGTTCACCCAGTTAACAGGTAAATGCAAATATTAAGAAAAAAAACGCACAGCACTGAGGTATACGTGCATAGGAGCTCTTGGCTGGCGACTGTGTTTCACCGCGACTTTGCCTGGAGCGCAAGGGGTGTTGGGGGTGGGGGTGGGGTGTAGAGGGGTTGGTGCGGAGCCAATGAGAAGGCAGCTTCCAGCCCAGCTCTCTATAACTCTGTGTCACAGAGCCCGAGCGATGCCACATCCAAGTTTCTGCAGCAGGGAGAGATTCACTGGATTATAGGTCTTCCAAAAACTGTGCGTTCAAAGCGTGCACACACCAGTTATTTTATTGCGATTTTGCTTTGCGCACTCCACAAAGAATCCACCAGTGGAGTTTTCTTTACTCTGGAGGGCTGCTTTCACCATGAGCGCCGGACAGACTTATGAGAAGAAAATTGCGTGTATCTTGACCGATCTGCCAGGATCTATGAGTTGCCACCCGAACTCCAAGGACTCTCCAACTCTGCCGGAGTCTTCAGTGACGGACATGGGCTTCTACAGCGGACAGACGGCTCACGGCCAGCACGAATATTATCCGAGCCAACCGTACGGACAGCCCATGAACTCTTATCATCATCAGTTTAATCTGAACGGAATGGGACCCGCCGGAGCGTACGCCACCAAGTCTGAATACCCCTACACAAATAGCTATAGACAGTTCGGACATTACAACAGAGATCACCTGCAGGCCTCGCCTCCGAGCTCAGGTAAATGTTGAGATCGTCACTGGCCATATTAATGTGCGCAATGTTATCTGCGCCTCAAGATAAAGATTAGATTAAAGATTAAGATTGTTAAAGAACCCCGATTGCATATGAAAACACGAATCATGCTGTTATCAGCTAGCGTTTTCCAATGTCTTAATTAATTTTATGTAAATGTTTTCCTAATGTTTTTGGGAAGAATTTGTGGTAGAAATTGGAGACAAGAATTTGCAATGTGACACGCTGTTTTTACGTTTCATGTGTCCGTAAATGTCTCCGTTACAGGGCCAGAGTAACATTCACTCGCCTGTATATTTGGTTTACTATCCTTATGTAGGTTGAAATAAATAATAATATTATATGCCAAGTAGAAGCTACAGCGCCTGCTGTTAATGTTGTGTTTTAACAAGCCGTCTGGGATCCGACCAGTCACTGAAAGCTAGCCATAAAACAATGACGGTCTGATGAAAGCTAATTTAAATTATCCACTCCATCAATTTTAATATTTTACCACTGGAAATCTGGCAAATTGAAATTATCTTTTGGGCCAAAACGTCTTCGAAGTCGCCATATATTTATTTTTTGTAAACATAATTCTCATCTAATCTTACCCACATTTTCTAATTACGGTGTCACTTTTATTTTATTAAGCTGGTGTTCGTTGCTTCTCAAGGTTTTCTTCAATGGTGTATTTTATCAAAAAATATTTTGTAATTTTTAGTGAAAGAAGAGCCAGAGCCTGAAGTCCGCATGGTGAATGGAAAACCGAAAAAGATCCGCAAGCCGAGGACGATCTATTCCAGCTACCAGCTTGCTGCTTTGCAGAGGCGCTTTCAAAAGGCACAATACCTCGCTCTTCCCGAGAGAGCGGAGCTGGCGGCTCAGCTTGGCCTCACTCAGACACAGGTAAGCTGCCTCACCCGGTTTCACTCCTCGTATTTTTAAGTTGAGCAGTATCTTAGATACAGGCCAACCCAACATGGCCAAAAAAAATTGCTCGCCGATGCGTAATTACGCACAGTAGATGTTGGGTTTCTCTGTCTCTATGTTTGATCAATTCAATTTCACACGATTTATATCTAATAAACAATACAAATTCTCAGTTTAGTTGTTTTGGCTCAGTAAACTACTGGAAGTGTGTGATTTCAACTCACATACAAGAACTTTTCACAAGTAATGGTCACTCTCTTATTCTCCCAGGTCAAAATATGGTTCCAGAACCGGAGGTCTAAGTTCAAGAAACTGTACAAAAACGGCGAGGTTCCCCTGGAGCACAGTCCAAACGCCAGCGACTCCATGGCCTGCAATTCCCCGCCCTCCCCCGCAGTGTGGGAGAACAGCACCCCACAGAGCACCACGATGAGCAGACCTCAAGTACCGCAACCCACGCACAGCTCGTCGCCGCCATACCTGGAGGATTATAACAGCCACTGGTACCAGCAGGGATCACACCTACAGCATCCGGGCACCGTTCACCACCCAGTCCCACAGCAAAGTGTGGGAGCTGTTTATTAACACTGACTCAGGAGCAGATGTACCTCCTCAGTTTTACTGTTTCAAACGAGGTCTCTCTGCAAGACTTTACAGAGCGAAGGCTGAGTGGACCGGGAGCAGGCCTGAAGTGAAACATCAATCCTGGTTTTTGGATGATCAAGAATGTTTCAGAACTGGGTTTCCATTCTCAAAGCACATAAGGGATTTCTGATCACTTGTGGCAGCATATTTAACGGACATCTGGCGTGGTTTTTTTTAAATTATTTAACGCTTCTGTTGTATTTCCTTAACTTCTTTTGTAAATGAATATGCAGAGTTTTTTTTAATAAGTAGCCTAACCACGAATCGAACATTGAAACTGTGCAGTTGATCCATGCTACATTCAAATTATGCATGTGGGCTTGTAGAGAGCGCGTCAAGAAAAACTCAGGTCATATTTATATGGATTTGTACAAAACGTCGAAGGCTGTAAATATGTGTTTATATGCAGAACCACTATGATCATATTTGTTCAAAACAACACGACTGCACTTTTGTGCTTCCAAAACAATTTTCATCATATTCATGTAATTAGTCCAATTGTTGCCTTTTTGTCAATTGAATAAAGGTGTTACTTGCATGTTGTGTGTCAATCCCATTTTTAAACAGGCTACTGTTTAAAACATTTTCTGTGAGGAAGATAAATTATTCAGATAAATCATCACTTTAAATCTGCAGATAACTTTTCTTGATTAAAATTTGCTTCCACTAGAAGCAGTTTTATTCATAATTCTGCCTAATAATTATATTGTATTATATTGTTTTTAAAGAGGTTGCAACTGTCCTTGCACTGTTTATTCCACTTCTGTTTTGAATTTTTGTCCAGAAAACCTGGAGAACCCCGCAAGCAGACGGTTAAATGGCAGAACCAGTGCATCTTAGCCAGTTTGGTCTTGTAAGATATGGTTTTGTTAAGGTCATTATTTAACGATCAAATGGTCATTGACCTTAAAAAAATACGTCACACTATTGTGTCAAAGCATGGTGAACTGTCTTCCTCTGTTTTTGGCGCTGTGAGCCGCGTGCAAAGCGCTGCACCAGGAAGCGACAAAGAAGCAGACATGTTGGAGTCACTCGAATTTATAACTGTTCATTTGCCCGAAAAAGAGAGAGAATTCGGCGCGCACTCACAAACACATGCACGCACACACAGATTATACAGTCTGTTTTCGAAGGAGATCTTACGCGCACGCGCACAGGCAACAAGATGGAAAGAAACGATGCCAAAATTTGAAGGTATAGGAAAACACATCCTCTTTTTATTTATTCATTTATTTATGTTGTGTTTAATTTTACACTTTGTATTTTATTCTATTTGGCAAAGTTGTCCTGGTTTCTCAGCTGTTTTTTTCATTTGAGCTCGTGGTCATAAACCCAGTAGTTCATCATGTTCCACGATATATGATGAAATATACAACTTTTTTTAATTGGAGGTAATCAAACAGCCAAATGAGATCGACAGTGACTCACGTGAAACCTTGGCACTACATGGGGAATTGATATTAATTAGCTGAGATGCGATAAACATGACAGCTACTGTGATAATGACTGTTGTGACAGCGACAATCAGACAGTGATAGAAAAAAAAACATCTCTGCCTCTTCACTACTAACTAATGACAGTGGACAGTAACCTTAGTTTGGCCATAAACCATGCATTAATATATAAGCTGCAGAAATACATGATGCAGACAGAGAATGGCGATTTCATTCACATGGACCACCAAAGCGTTATTACGCACTGGGAGAAAACACACCCACGGCCTCTCTCATAGTGGTTTTATAGCCTTTTCTAGTGCTTTTAGTAACTAGAATGGTATGCGCTAAGGACTGAAGGTGTTACCGTATAAAACTTTACTGCGCCATCGGGTCAGTAAATCATTTCAAAACAGCTTCAAATGTGGATTCAAAAATGTCCGTCTTAAACCTCCATGTGTAGTCTAGTGTGACCTACATTTCCTTTACCGTAAATTGGATATTTTAACGTATCTTTCGATTCATTTGCATCAACAAAAATCTGTCAGAATGGAGAGTATTAAGACTTAAAATATACTCTATTATCATATTAGAAAATGAATTTATTTAATTGAATTCTTAAAATTTGTTCACATTAGCATTAAATATATTTAGTATTCTACATGCTTTTGGCAGTCTTGTCTACATTTATAAACATGGAAATTAAATATAAAAAAATAATTTGTATTTCTTTAGTATTTCTTTGGGTCAGTATTTGTTTCACCAGTTATAGTCTGCAATGAGCTTTTTATTTTATTATTTTATAATTACATACACGTTTTAGGGATGTTAAGGGCATTAATATGTTTTCAAACCATTTGATTTATTTTAATATGAATTCAGTTGGATTTTTTTGTCATATTATAAGTCCTTTAATCTGTTATCACATTTATACTTATGTGATATTTACAAAGAAAGAATTCCTGTTAATTAATTGAAAAACTGAATTTATTCTTCCAATAATCTATTTTATATTAAAGGACATTTGGACTAAGATAAAACATTTTTTCTTTTTCTTTTTTGTTGTTGTCACATTTACTACAAGAGGTTTTAAATGTTTTCTTTGACACCTGTGATGTTTAATTTATTCTAACAAAAAAAAACTTTTACTCATGTTTCAACATTTTGCCACAAAACATTAAATGTGTTGCAGCTCTGAATCCTATGTCCCTAAAGTACTCCCTTTAAGTTTATTTCCCTGAACTCAACACCAGTTGTCTATAGCATCACTCATCATTTCAGTACACTGTGCTGATTTGACTAAAGCAACACGATTACAACTGCCTTTTAATATCAATGAAATCTCATCAAGAGAACATGTCAGCTCCTCCGTGGCTCCCTCAGCATGTGTGGCCCTCAGTTGCGGTTGTCAGGAGAAACATTTGTGCCGAAGACAAACGTATGTTTGCTACAGGCAGTTCTTGTGTGTGTGGGCTGTCAGACGTGTCCATATATGTCATCTTGAAACATCAACAAGCTTAAGTAGCCATGGAGGTGAACTGTTGAACTTGAATGTGATCCTGCATGGCACAACATCACACCACCCTAAATAGAGTCGGTGCCCAGGCCTCTATAAGAACCCCTCTCTCCCCACCTACAACAATCAACAGTGAACTTGTCTCTGGGGTGCAGGGATATGAGTTGAGATGGAGGTCGAGAACTGCATCCATGCAAAGACCTCGAGCAGCTGTCCAACACTCTGTCCGGGTCTGGGCCGAGCCTCAGCTGCATTAGGGATCACTCATTCCCTCCATTTTGCTGTAAACTGGGATGACCTGCAGGGAGAAAGGCATCCTTGACAGCTGTGGACTGGTGAACCCTGGCTGACCTTAGGCCAGGGCTGGACTGCAGTGGAGCTTCAGCACGTAGCCATCACATCCTAAAACCTTTGTTAGGACTTGGTGCTGCAGGACAAGTTTATTTTGACCTATGAACTAAAGAATTCTATCTGCAGATGTGACATTCAGCAAAAGAGACAATAAAAACTGTGATTGGCGAATAAAAAACAAATTACTAGAAAGAAAGTCCTTTTTTTCTCCACACATTTTTTTGTGTCTGACCTGCCTTAATCCAGTGTTTTGATCTGAGTGTGTGTGTGTGTGTGTGTGTGTGTGTGTGTGTGTGTGTGTGTGTGTGTATGCATCATTGTAAACTAAGCCAAGCCTTCCTTCAGATGAAACCAAATCATGCTTTCATTCTCTTTAACAGAGAAGCAGCTCACAATTATCCAAGACGTCAGATCACTCAAGTTAATAACAATAATCACCTCAGAGACCTGCTTTGCCACTTGCTCATTCAAACCAAGTGGGATTTAATAACAAGCTATTTTCCTTCTTACTGCTATCCTGCAATTAAAACCCATCAGACACCTCATTTCTGATAACTCCAACGATCCTCGGCATTGATACAGTCAGACTTGCCTTTATCATTACCCTTCAACCCATCTCCCAGCCTTCGGTCCACTCCTCTTACCTTGTCTATTACACTGGAAGCCTTTTCACTTTCCCTTCAGTCCCTGCATGATAATTGGCCCCCATTTAAAAGATCTTGCTCTGTCTGTCTAACACCTCGAGCCATTATTCTACTCTGAAGATGTAAAATTGCCTATAATTTTCCCTGATGCCCCGTCACTTGGTTGAGCAATTCTCGCCTCTTCTTTCCCAGGGCTTGCATTTTTAACAAGGCACATAATCATCAGGAATGAAGACAAGGGCACAAGGGTGCATATATATATTTAAAGAAGGAGATGTTAATGCAATTCAATGCCTGTCTTTATGTGAGAAAATCAGCTTGGAGGAATGAAAACTCAGGGCTCTAATGTGGCTCTGTTCTTCAGAGAAACACCACTGCAGGCTTTAGAGCCCATGAACAAGGCTGAACATCTCTAATTAAGGTAAGACAGGAATCTATGTAACCTGTATGACTGTGTATTCTGGTGACATGGCAGCTTAAATGTAGTTTGAAGTGGTTACGACATGCTATGAATTGAGTGGCCAGAGCGGCTTTTCTGTAACTTCTTTATCTTGGAAGTATAGCAGCTGATCCTCAGTGACAAAAATTCGCAATTGCCATTCAGTTTATATAGCTTTTCGCATGCATTGTGCTGTGAAGCCTCTGTTTAAGTACGAGGTGAAGATAGCAACTCATGACCCTTAAAAATGACATCACACAGAAAGACCTCCACCTGTTATAGAAATATACTGTATTTTATTTTAAAAAAGTCATTCCAAGTGGAAACGTTAGGAGAACATGCCTCCACTAAAAACTGTATGTTGTTTTTCTATCCCTTGTGTGTGACATCAGACAAATTGTACCCCAATGTTTTCCAGACAACCATGTCAGCAGGGTGAGGAGTGAAAAGGGGAAAAAAGGAGTCATTGGATGTTATTACGCACTATATTAATCAGACACCAACACCTAATTTAATCAAGAGCATCAGCCAAGATTGTGCCATTTTCTGTGTGTTTAAACCGTGAAAACGCCAGAACGTGCAAATCAGTGCAAACGACTATAAATCAATCACAGTTTGTCGGAGGAAATGTATGGTCATGGTTGTCACTTTATCGTGACAACCATGAAGGTTCCGTTTGAGCTAACTCAAGACGGGACTAGAGGAAAATATTGTTAAAATGCTGACTCGCACATCCTTTCTCCTAAGGGCATGTGTCGGATAAGAAAGAAGGATGTGTTGCGGCAAACTTCTTTATCCGTTTTTTTTTAATTCAAAATTGTTTAGAGAATTCAAATAATTGTAGGCTGGATTAGAATTTGTCATTTGGTTGAATATCAAACCGTCTTCTTCTTTTAAATTCAAAGAGATAATTTTAAAGGTACGTGTTGTATTCGCCCATCTGTCCTGCGTAAAAGTTACACTGAACTTGACCGCCGTGCGTAAATGTGGCATCCCGCATCCTTTTGGTTGGTTCACCATATAAACATTATATATTATAATGTTTATATGGTGACATTATATATATATATATATATATATATATATATATATATATATATATATATATATATATATATATATATATATATAATGTCCACTGAGAAGTCAAGCTGTTAAACCATGTAAGATTTATCACACTGGCTCAGCTGAGCCGTGGCGATAAACAAAAGTCGATGCATTAAACTGCAGTCGTGAGATATGTTTTATCCACTGGTCGTGAACGCGTTCTCATTTACCAGTTGAGTACAGTTTGACCTCTGACATGTCAGCGGCCCTCTCACAGTATGATGAATAAAATCACACATTCGTCTTTCTACATATTTGTCAATGATAATGTTTAACTGATAAAGCAACAACCTGAACAAATATGCCACATCAAAATGTTTCAAATGTCATATAATCAAACAGCTATTTCTTGCCCTATGCTCATGGCGTTTGTTGGACCATGCAGCTGAAACGTATTTTCTAATAAAATAGACCCACGCACACAAAATATTCTTTATAAATGCCTTTATCCAGAGTCTCTCGATAAACTGCATAAGTCGACATTTCAGTGAGTTGCGGACGTGCTCCAAAAGTCGCAGTAACATGACAAATCTAAAAAAAAACAGTAACAAAAAAACAAACATGTTTGATGCCTGGTCGAATTTTGCAGCGACAGCTGAATTCAAAACGCACACAAAAAAATGAAAGTCCTACTGACACACACTTAAACAGAATTTAGTTCTGATAAGACGCCTTGAGACCAAGTTCAGTGTTGTCTGAAGTGCGCTTCACATAAAGGCCTGCACGACGCCATAAGCAATCCACTCACATCATCTGAGGCCTGGGCATCGCGTCCTGATGAGGGTGGTGGTTTGGATACCAGTGACCAAAACTGTTCATATAATTGTTTGGGGGCATTTGGCCTCCTTTGGTAGCCATGGAGACCTCCCAAAGCTGCTGCAACCCGGGCGAGCAGGGGGAGATGGAGCTGGTGCTGTGGAGATGTTCTCCCTCTGATCCGCTGCCATGTTTTATGATCTTTTTATACTTGGATCGCTTATTCTGGAACCATATTTTGACCTAAAAAGAGAAAATTCACATAATTGTCACTGTGGTTAACACTCAACAACAACTAATAATATTGTGAAGGGCGTTTTAAGCAACGTTATGGGCAAATTTCCCCCAATTAAATCTACTTTTCAGAATTGGTTGAACATTTAGGAGCAATAAAAGAGAAAATTCCGCATAACTCTAGTCTTTTCTTTGTCGAGTTTGAAAACCCGAGTACGACTGGCGCGTTGCCATTCAGCCTCAAGAGTGATCAATTAAAATTTAACTCTGATTGTTCGCCAACTGTGCATGAGTGTACAACAATTCGAAAAATAAAAATATTTCCAAATGAAAATAAAGCGCACTCTGGAGGTGTCACTTATATTTCTGCTGACTCCAAATAAGACTGCGTATTTTACACGGGAACACTCAAAGGAATATTCATGAAATGCTTCAAAAAGCCCAACGAATCCCTCTATAAACACAAAGCCCATGAAATGGTGCCGGGTGCGGCGCGTGATGACAGATACAATCTATTTGTTTATCTGCTTTTTGAAAAAAAATTTCAATTTTTGCCCCATTTGAGAATGAAGAGTTTTCAACGACACGTGCACCTGTTTGTTTCCAAAATAACTTGACACACTGACGTGAAATTACTCCCATAATAATGCCCATTAAATTGACAAAACACGCATTCTAAATAAGCGCAGAGATTTTTTTTAGCGAATTGCTTCAAACTGTAACGCCTGATTTTTTACTCTGTCTTTTAGAACAATGTTGTAACTGCTGTCATGCTTATTTCACAGAGAGCCCTTCAAAGCTAACAGAGGAAATACATCCATGAAATGATTAAGTACAGTAAATAAGCCACGCATTAAAGGATCGAGTTGCAAATTTGGCCATGATCTCCAGAATCCTTAATAACATAGCGGATAAGAACTTTCCTTTTCAACTGTTTCAACATCCACTTTCTCTCAGTCAAATATGTCTCCAACCTGTTTTAAGTTGGATAAAAAAACAAAACAAACATTAATCCAGGATTTTAAAAGCCACTAATATTGATGGACTGATAGGTTGGCAATTTTTGCTGTATAATTGTAAAACTATTGTGCACAACCTCCTCAAAAACTTTCATTAATAATAATGCAGTTTGTGTTTTGTAGACCCTACACTGCACACTTCACCTGTTCCATTCAGTATTGCTGGGACAGTTGAAAGCCCACCTGTGTTTGGGTGAGTCCCAGTTTGGCCGCCAGGTCGGCGCGCTCGGGTAAGGCCAGATACTGGGTCTGCTGGAAGCGCTGGTGCAGAGCCTGCAGCTGCAGACTGGAGTAGATGGTCCGAGGCTTCCTGATTTTCTTCCCTTTGCCATTTAGACGCAGGTCCCTGTTCTCAATCACCATTGACTTCTCTCGACCTTGCAGATTGACCAGACAAGAAAAATCAGATGGATTGATACTTTTTTTTTTTCTCTTAAGGCTGGAGGTCAACTCAAAAAGAGGTCATGTTTGAACACACTTCAGCTTTTTCCTGTTGTCATAAAAACACAGAGAACCGATAAACGGTTCAGTTTAACAAATTCAGTACAAAAAAGAAATATAGAGGCCCTGCGCTGCATGCTATAAACTGAAAGTGTCAGGGCCCGACAGCCAAAATTTAATCTATGCGTTTTTTATCATAACAAACGTCATCAAATAATAAGATTATGATTAGTTTTATTAAATTAACTCCAGTATAGGCATAATGTTTCACGTGCCATTGACAACACCGGTTCTAATTTATATCATCTGCAATCTTTAATAACAAAGAACGCCAGATGAATCATATTTGAAGTGTGGAGAAAACCCCCACTGAACACACACATGAAAAGACTGGCTTGTTCTGGAATCGTTTTGTTATTGTGCACCAATAACGAGGGCAAAAGAGCCGAGTTTCTAACATATGGGCCAAGGCTACAGGGGCCATAATTTGACTTAGCCACAGAAAATTATGGTTAATAAAACTAATGGCACAGTCTGCCCTCATTATAGAACATAAGTGGAAGAGAGGGAGCATCCCCGACAGTCTGTGGTTGAATGCAGAGGTTTTGGTATATAGAATATGCCTCATGATGAAATTAAATGTGATAAAACGAGCTGTTTCTTTCACGAGGAAAATCGCAGGAAACTTGAGCGCAATTGCGCTCAAGTTTTCAAGCATGATGGAACATGGGAATTTTATCGCTATTAATTATACAACAATTTAGTCCAGCTCAGTTTGATTTTCTCACATACCTGATTGTTCTAATCTGCTGTGGACCAGACTGCTGCTGTTGCTGTGATTGCTGTGCTGGTACATGTAGGCAGACGGGGGATGAGTGTTCACTGCGCCGGGGTAGGCGTAGCCCAAAGAGCGGCCATAGGACGCGCTGCCGGGAAAAGGACTCTCGTGCTGGGAATGTCCAGTAGGCCTACCGTGCAAGGCATGAACGGGGTAAATGTGAGCGAGTCCAGAGGAATGCTGCTGGTGCGCCGGATGTCCGTGGCCAAACTCTAGAAAGGCCGATTTGGAGGGATCTGAAGTATTCAGACTGTCAGGCATAAAACCCATAGACATCATTAGCTAATACGCGATTCCATAAACCCGTCGCTCTGAAGAGGGTTTCATGAGTTCTGTCGGGCAGCGAGGAAAACAAACCAATCGCGAGGAAAACAACAAACAATCACACTTAAGTCCAATGCATTTCGCGTGAAAAAAAATAAGCTTCCCGCAAGAATTAGCTACAAAGTTAAAATGTACATGTTACAATCGTTTAGGAGGCAAACATCGAATAAAAGCGAAATGGATCCTTCTTTACATCACTGGAGGAGTTGACATGGTTCCTCTAACACCTCCTGCCTGCAGAGCGTCAAACTGGCTTCCATCTCCAAGCCCTGTGATTGGTCTTCAACAACCAGCTGTCACCGGAGCTCCACCATAAGCTTCATTAACATATGCTCCAGGATGCAGCAAGCAGGGACCTCCTTCCATGATCCCTCATTTATTTGATTGTTGTCTGTGTTAGAATGGCCTCACGTCGTTTATCAGCAAATTAAAACTTGTTTAATTACAGACTTTTTTGTGTTTTCATGATAATGTGCTTTAGGAGATTTAACATTTAGTGGATTTTTTGTACTTTACTCTTTTTTAAATGTTTTTTCGTGTGAAAATTATTAGTTATTTTCTAATGATTTAGTTGAGCTTCGGGAGGAAAGAAGGTTTGATTCAAATACATATGCTTAATGCTCTTTTATGGATATAGCCCAATAAAGCGAATACGTGCATTGTCTAATAACATATACAATCTAAATATAGAAATTAGAGCCATGAGCCCGATCTTATCTGGTGCTAATAATTATAATAATTCGAAATAAGATTTAACATAAAAATAATATTCACATTTCCGGGATTTTAATAATCCGCCAGTTCAACAATCCGTTTGTTATTTATCCTATTGGCTATTAATTGAATAAACAGATAACAGGAAGGTTAAGTTATTTATACCAAAGAAAAAAATTCCCGTTGTGGTACTGGTTGATAAATAATAATGCACTGCAAAGAATCTCTGACACAATGGTTAGATAACATTTTCTGGTTGTCTATTTGGAATTTTACTGCTTTAATTCAGGTAGTACTCACAATTTTACCGTCTTACGACATGTTTTGCAGAGGGATGAACAACACACAAATTAAGTTCTTTTCAAATATGTACAGACACGAGTTGTTTGTTTTTTTCAGTTTTTTTTTTACTGTTTCCATGCAGCATTGCATGCTTTGTTACTCGAGCTTGTTTCAGCAAGACAGATGCAATTTTTACTACTCGTTCAACTCTTTTCATTCCCGTTTCAACACAAAAATGAGTTACCTTAGGGAGAAACCTACAGAAATTAAATTTAGGACCAGTGCACCCGGATGTACAGATATTTAAAGACAAATGATTCAAAAGCGGATGGATAAATGATTTAATATAAGATGAACATTTTAAGTGAACCTGAAGGAGACAGGAGACTGACTCTGGATCCAAAAGGATGTTTTATTTTTACTTTTATATGAAACAGAAACACTCAGCACACGTTACACATATTTATTTAGTTTGTGTAATAAGGCAAACATAAACCTGCCTAAAGAGGATGGGGTTGGGTTGCAGAATGCAGAGTCAGCATAACTCACAAGGTGCATGTGGATAAAGAGTGGGAGTGGGGGAGAAAATGGAGATCACAGGCCAAAAGAGCAGGCCTGTCTCCATACTTCAGCCTCTACAGACTCACTCTGAGGTGGAGTAAATCCACAGGTAGAGGAAAACATTATAGGAGAAAAGAGTGAATTTCCAGCATGACACTAAGGCTGTGTTTTAAATGAGATCTAATAGAGTCACCATGTGTAAGAGTATGGTGCAGATTTCACCTCAACCGAATCACATGTAAGCTGCAGTCACATTGTAAACAGTGTTTGATGGGCTGGGAGTTGTGCTGAGTTGTTGTGCAACCCTGTCATTTTGGTCATGTCCCATATCCTGGTTGCAACTACTGGGAACCCAGCAGCACTAAAGGCCTGTTGGGGACTGGACCGCTTCCCGATTCCCCAAAGGCCTCAGCCAAGCAGCCGGCCGGAACAAAGCCACAAATTATTATCATAGTAAATTTTCAGTCATAATAATGATTTTTTTTAAATGGCTGATGAGAGGTCAGTTTCATATTGTGGGCAAGTTTCTAACTTCACACATAAGGCCTCGCAGCTGTAAATCCTCACTGAGAAATTATATCATGAGAGAAAGTAGTACTCTGTCTATTAGGAATTTACTGCAACATTATAGCAGCAATATGGTGATTGCAGTTGTCACTCACTGAGATTTTTGTTGCAATAGGAGCAGGTGTTGCTTTAAGAGCCCATGTTATGAGTGGGAAAGTAACCTTTGTGGCAGCAGTGCACAGAAAAGTCGCACTTTTCGACAGATGAATGTACCAAAGTGAAGATAGACACAAAATGCAAGGCTTTGAAGACACAGAGGCCTGTGGCCGTTCGCAACTCTCTTGTGAGACACTTCAGCAGCTGAATGCAGAAGACTGAGTCCTGTCAAAACCATGGAAATCCAAGGTTTGGGCAGAAGAGGTGTGCGAGGAAAGGGTGAGGGAGAGAGAAAGCAATGCGAGGAGGCTCTTGAAGGCTTGTAATTATGTCTGTATCACGGGTAAAGAACAAAGGAAAGCCCTGCAGTCATGAGGCCGGGATGAGTCCTCGCTGTGGCTGTTCTTAATACACGCAAAGACGGGGTGATGTTGAAAACAGTCACACTCCTGAATGCAACCCAGACTTACTGGCGTCTGCACATGGGCATACGTCTGCAGAGGTGTGTCTGACAAAGGTGTAAGTTCTAGATGTGCTTTCTCTCTTTCTCTCTCTCTACACACACACACCAGGTGAATTTGTCATCGTGCATCCCTCATGCAGAGTGGCAGCATTCTTTGTGTACAAACCGTGAGCATGTACGCAAGCAACTGCTGTAGCTGTGATCCTTCCCACTGGCACATCATGTTTTACAAGTAACCCTCTGTTCCTGGGGCCCGAGCTGAGGCCTGCCTTAGACTGACAGTCCACGACTCTGACAAGATGCCAGGATTTATTATCGCGGGCCCAGCTCACAACATAATAGACACGAATAAAGAGCCATGTGTCCAATTTCAGCAACACACTGTGATGGCTCTGAGGCTGAGTTGTGGTTTCACATAACTATCCCCCCGGAAATTCATCACAGAATCGACGTGTGGACAATTATGACAAACAGGAAAATACTGAAAGATGATCCACTTTTGCTCATTTATAAGCAGATGCAAACCACATTATAGTTTTAATGATGTAGGGCCTATATGGACTTTTTATGTACGTCTTTTGTACTTTTAGATGTAATATTCTGCCCAAAGTGCATCATATAGATGATTTTGCAATTCTGATTAAGCTGATATCTGATCAAGCTTTTGTGGGGGGTTTTTATCACTGAAAGCTGGTGTCTGTTACCACTGTGCAAGGTGGCTGTTTTCCCAATCCTCTTGCTTCAACAGAGCTACTGCAAACACTAGGATTTATGTTTTTCTGTGACTTTTTCTGCCTCAGGATAGAGAGGGGATCCGAAGTGAAGCCCAAGCAATGCACAGGATGAACAGCCTAATCTTTCCTCCAGGCGCCATCACACAGGAACAGAAATATCTGCACAGTCGACATCTCATTCCTCAAGTGCAGCCTCATTGTTGCTGATATGTGTGAGTCGTACTGGTTCTGGCAGACTCTGGGAGTCAAAGGCGTTCACCCGTGTTACATGATCAACATCATTCATGTGTGTGAGGATCCAGATCAACACGTTTGGCTCAGCTGATTATGAAGAAAAAAAAAAGCACAATTTATTATCAAGTCATTTACTTTGGATAATTTGTGTAATTCCATCTCTATAATTCTTCTTATTTCTGTATCTATGATATGAGAAATATGTCTAATAAATTGACCGTTTTATTGATTACTGTGTAAATAGTTTTTTTCAAATAAGATAAACAATAACTATGATTTGATGCTGTTAATATGGAGTGAAAGCTTTAAGGTGATTATATTGTATCATGTTGTCATAAATTCCATTGATTTGTGGTGAAAACTTATAGGAACGCAAGCACTTTTATTTTCTATTTCTAATGCAAATTTTAATAAAGATTTAATTCAATAAATATTTTTCTAATTTCCAAAAATGTGTCAACCTTCTATTTTATTTTTGTATTGAAATGTATGGTATGAATTATATAGACTATAATTAAAATGTTAATAATCAAGTGAAAATGAATAAGCTTTTGTTAAAAACTTTAATGTTTGTTACATCGGACTGTTTAAATTCTTTTTAACTTCCTTTTCTTTCTATATCAATCTCTTTTAACCTTCAATATGGCAAATAAAAATAAAGACAATTAGATTAATAATTAATATGTTCGAACTAAAAGCAATGTAATCATCATCCATTATAATATATTTTTTATAATTAATTTAAATAAGAGAAAATCAGAATTTGCCTGTACAACTGTAGGGAAAGCAGAAAAAAATTCTATTCATTAATTCAGAAAATATCTATTGTATTTGTTTGGCCTTTTTTCCGGGTTTTGTCATTCAATTTGAAATATTTATTTTGACGGCTAAAAATAACTCTTTTTCTTGGATGACCTTTCATAACCCACATGTTACCTGGACTGTTTTTGGAATGTCTTCAAAACGCGTTTTTTTTTTTTTACAGGCCAATTACAACTTAAAATCAGGCCGCAGATTTAAGTGCAAAAATAAAACCACGTGGTTAATAAGGTGTTTGTCACCACTTTGGTATAATTAAAAAGAAGAAGAGAATTAGATAAGGTGCAGGAAGATATCCAAGGACAACAAGAACATATATCAATAATAAAATCAATGAGAAAAGAAAAAAATGTAATAGTGATCACTAATGCGTGGGAAACGTTTCTGCTCTTTTGGCTCGAGCTTTGAATTCATCATTGGCATAATCGTTGCCAGACAGCGGATGACAGCAACATCACCGACTGCCGCTGACTGTTAGACTTAAACTTTTAATTGATTGGTTGAATATAGAGGCCTTGGCAGGAGGAACACACCCGTCTGGAATCCCTTAACAGTAAATGGCGCATAAGTTATTTTGGTGCAACCTGATCTTGGTGTCACGCGGGGCATCTGATTAAAATGGCTTCATTTGTAGAGACGGGGTCATATGTCTAAATTATACATTGTTGATTTTTTTTTCCTCCGGTCTTTCCTCCTGTTTGGCTAAAATGCGCGTCAGGTACTGTTGGCACGCACAGCCTACACACTGACGCACATAGAGTTCATTCTCATTGAGAATAACGCAGCAGTCTGCCCATAAAGATGATGGTCCAGGTCCAGGTGATGGACAGGCAGTAGGACAGTGTTGGCAGTGTGCTGGGTTACAGCCAAGTGCTTTAGCTGGAGCTGCTTTAATAAAGAGGGCCTGCTCCACATCTGGAACAAAGAAGCCAGTCTGGGTCTACCCTTGGTGTTTACAGCTCTGTTGTTTTTTCACACTCCTCGCAAAATCTTGCCCAAACACACATTCCAGACTTACCAGCTCAACATGGGGGGAGAAAAATATACTATATTTTTCCACTGTAAATGTTGCACCAAGTATCAGGGAGAGGTGGGTAGAAAAACAAAAGCCATGAATCAGCGGGGTGACGAGAGGGCATGGACTCGAGTGAGAGGTAAGCGAGAAAGATCATCTCTGTTTGTTTGATAATCCTGACTGTCCGGGTGCCTGAGATGGTATAGGAGTGTAGTTAAGGTCAAAACAGCCGAGGGAGTGGAATCATGAGCTGCAAGAGCTGCTGAGCTTGTTAACAATTTGTTTACAAGCATCTGATGACGCATATGACATACATTCTTGCAGTATTTAAATGGATATCTAAGTGAGGCCATTTAAGATGAAGCATAACGTTTGCAAAGACAGTGTGTTCAGTACATAAATCTCCTCTAAAACAACCTGTACAGCCAGCAGAAAGGCCTATATGGTCTAAAAAAACATGATAATGAAGAGTATATTTAAAGGGATTTAAGATTTGAGGAAAACTTTCCAATATTTTAAAACTGGTTGTACATCTGTATGTAATATATGAGGTTTAGTGATGCTTGTAGTCATGTCATGTGTCATTATCACACTAATCAAAGCATTAACATCCTTATATATAAGGTCCTAGTCAAAAGTTTGGACTCACCTCTCCAGTCACTACGAAGGTGAGTTCAAACTGTAAACGTTTTTTTCCTTCTGTGTTGAGAGAATATAAGCTGACAGACGGAGATGGAAATACCAAGCATACCGGACAATGACTTGCCCAGAGGGATCACACATGCACATGCACACCCAATCAACACACAATGACACATGGCTCAAGGTTCCCAGTTTAAGACAGAACATCCTGTCAAAAGACCGGTATACCAGGTCCAAGGATTATCCATCTGAAGTTACCTGCCCCTCTGGGTAACGTGAACACCCTTTTGTGGTCTGCAGGCCAACAAGTGAAGTGACAGTTTGAGATGCCAGAGGTGATGAGGATGACAAATACACCTGTCTTGGTGGCAGGACATGTCAGCTGGCCAAGGTTGCCAGGTTAAGTGACAGTGGGTAGACAATACTTCATTATATACATATCTGACATAAAACAAAGTCCTATCACAAGTTTAGAAAAACAAAACAAGCAGAAGTTTGAAAAAAAACAACACTTTTTCAGCATCCCTCATATTGTTTCATGAGTAGAGAATTAATTTTGGCTCTGATATAAAGCTTACGCAGCCATGAGGCCAAGTTTAATTTCAAACAGCTCTTCATTGGGATCAACTTGACAAGATCAAGTTTAGCTCCTGACAACAAGCCCCGGCTCTGCCAAGTGTTAAGTTCCATTGTGACCTACAACTGAACACAAAAGCCCTGCAGCACTAAGCCTGCACCTCGCTGTCTATCAAATGACAGCCTCTTTCTCCGAAATAATTGGAAAAGTGATATTAAGATTGGAAAACTGATAATAAGATCTGCTGTAGCTGGTTTTCTTTATAGTAGTAGTTAGTATGGTACATGTGAGAATTTCTTAGTCAATGTGCAAATGTTTAAAAAAAAGAATAAGGCATTGAAGTTTTTTTGGAGATGGAAAAAAGTCTAATTTTGGAAAAAGTTCAAGGACTCCAAAAAATTTCCCAATGTAAAACAATGAAACAATTAAAAGAAATTCCAAAGTTGTCAGCAAAAAGAGAGTTGGCTGTTTACATATCCAGAAGTTGCTATGCAAAGTTAGCATTCATTAAAAGTCATATTTGTGTCCACTTGATGACTTTAATCCTAAGGTTCTTGCTCCTTCCTTGTTCTGGTCTCAGCTCAACTCTTGAGATATATATTATTATCATTAGCTGTTGAATGCTCCACTATGTTCACCAGCTAGTCGTTAACTTTGTCTCTTTGCTGTTTTATGCTGAGAATGTAGTTGTCAGAGAATTGTTTTCAGATTTTTTCCCACTGAAAACCTGTTGGTGGTCTAAAAAAAAGTTGCAGATGAGAGAAGTGAGACCAAACCATAACAGTTAAGTCATGCGACAGAAAAAAACAAATTAATGACTTTAAATAGGGGGGAAAATGCCTGTAAAGCTGAATGGAACTGCAGAGTCAGGTCATAATTCTCTATAGGGTTTTTAAAAACAATACA
The DNA here is from genome assembly GCA_037577475.1 of Chaunax sp. Z400. Taxonomy (NCBI): domain Eukaryota; kingdom Metazoa; phylum Chordata; class Actinopteri; order Lophiiformes; family Chaunacidae; genus Chaunax; species Chaunax sp. Z400. The sequence continues at coordinate 12,768,608 of CM075203.1, forward strand.
AGTGCTTGGTTTATATGAAAATTATAGATTATAGCAGCTTTAATTTCTGTTTTGAATAATACAAACTTTTAAACATTTTCTTCCTTGAGAGCAAATCTAGAAACAAAGCGGAGAGCTGTTGTGTAAGCATGAATAACTGAACAGTCATAGAAAACCACTAAGCCGCCTGGCGTTTTAAGTTTGCTCCCTTGACCCCACCCTCGTCGTGACCATTTTGCTGCAGTGCTTCAGGTGTTTAACCTTGTCATATTAAAGCGTTTGTCACTGCAGGGCTAGACAACTGGGGCCAGGATGGGCCGGGGATTTTTAAAGGCCTCCCAGATCATCAGATTGTCAGTTGCTGTCTGAAGCCTGCCAAGAAACATCAAAGCCTCAGAGAGTTGCTCATATCATCTTTGAGCCTCACAGGAACACGCCCACTCTGCCTCCCTGCCCGTCCACATTTTTGCCCTACATCGCAAGTTTCTTTTGATAACTAAAAAATACAACAGAATTGCATGCAAGAATAAAACCAGGCCAAAAATGAAAAGAGAAACACATTTAATGGTTGGTTGTGGACTTGCAGCATTGCATGTATGTCTGACATGTCATATTAGTGCTCTGTCAAGATGAGGAGACAGTCTCAGTCTGAGCAGGCCTCTCCTCAGAGGGAGCAGCCTCCCATCAGATCCCGGCTAAGATTGATGGCTATGAAAGAGCTACCTTAGACGGTGGTCAAAGTCACACAGGATACATACGCCTCAGCATTTAAAATCTTTCATCTCCTGCCTTTTCTACATGAGTCATGAACCTTCACCTGTCTGTCTGTTTGACCTATGGCTAATGAATGGTACAGGCGCTCTGTAAGGCTGCCATTTTTCTTTATTTGACAAAGACAAAACGGGTCATGCAAAATTTATAAAAAATAAAAATGACCTTTTTCATGGGATTGTGGCAATATCATAGAAAACAGTGTCAAGATGATTCCATGTGTTTTATTAGGTCATTTTATCAAATTTTTTTTGCCTTCGCCACAAGAAATAGGACCTTGGTTTCTCATCGTGAGGCTCTCCTCACAGAGGAGGCCAGTAGTGGAGGGCTATTTGCATTCCAGCAGCGAGAGTGAGGACAATTAAGCCATTTCCCCTCCAATCTATCTCCCTCCAGTCAGCCATCCAGGCAACCTAGTAGATCAATGGGAAGTGCAGCTGCACAGCCCATGTGTGCCAGGCTGTGAAGAGAAGATTGGGGTTAAAACCTTCCTGGCCTTCAGATTGGCTCCATACCTGAGTCAAAGCACAGATGAACCAACAGCTGTTGCCAGGCAGAACCGGGAAAAAGAGGTTCTCGCCCCATCTGTGAAAGCATTACACGGCTTCTGGCCTCAGGTGACTGTTTATTTTCTTAGCAATTTGAACTGAGATGTCTGTGTTTTGTATTTGGCATCATTTTGCACCTCAAAGGATAGAGCTATAGTAGCAGCAGGTTCATTTCACCACCTGTATTCATAAAGGAAGCACCCTCAGCTTCCATCACAGTCCATTCCTGTGCTGTGTCCCCCAGGCGCTATAGACTGGCCACTCCAAAATCAATTAGCCAAATCACATTTCACAAAAGTAGCTGAGCTCTATTTTCAGCGGCCAGGGCCCTCAGGTGTCTCAGAGTCAGTTTAAAGGTGCGCGGGCAGCGAGCTTTGGTTTAAGTTGTGTGGGATTAGACCAAACAAAGAGCCATAGATATCCAGCTGCACCTGTGTAACTTGCTGCTCAAGGACAACTAATAGGAAGAGTCTTTGGTCCAAATTGCGGGTGCTCAGAACTTAATCTCCCAGCTCTCGGGCCATTGCAGGTATCTGTTTCCTCTCTTCCTGGCTGCAGAAACTGTCCCGAACTTGGACATAATCGCAAAGCCATCATGTAACAAGGACTTCCATCTCTGCTGCCTCTGCCAAGTCCAGGTGATCAATCATTTACATGTGTAATTAAGAACGGGTGTCAAAACAGAAACTGTACACTCGCTCAGGGACCCTGTGTGCAGTGGGCTGACATCAGACTTGGCAAGTGGTGGGTAAGCAACGTCAGAGGGAGCGAGGGAGAGAGACTGGAAGAGAGAGGAAGAAAAATGAGATGTTGAGACGTGTCGGTTTTTCTGACACTCTCTGCTTCTTCCCACCCAGGGGGTGAACTGCTCTACAGAATATCAAGTTATGTTAAAAGCACATCCTTATTCGTATGGTTACTTCAGTAATGGGTGTAGTGCAACTTTGGTGTTATTGGATTTTTTTTCCCTTGTATTTTGGAAACAAATAAAATCCTTGAAATGAAAACATGTTAAGTCACGCAAAGCTGTGTTTATTTGTTGCAGTCTCAAGGCGAATGCCAAAACAAAAACCACTGGCAACAGGGATTATGTTAGGGATCAGCAAGAAACACAAACACTTTATAACAGATCCACTTTCCTATATAAGTCAAAGGACATGCTCTTCAGTCAAGTGGTTCAATGGTCTCCTTAGTGCCCAACCAGCCATTCAGCCCATTTGAAGTCATAACAAGGGATTACACTGCAACAACAAACACATGCCAGTGTGAAGTGATGCTTTGAATACACAAGATAAAAGGATAAAAGATGCTAAGAGATGCAGTGAATTTAATTAGATTTTTGTCTCCATGTTATTCCATAAATGTTGGCATCTTTGTCATAATGCCACCTCAGCTCAAAGTGGTATACACTCCGAATTTGATAGTACCACCTTAGAAAAACACAAAAGTCACTACACAGTAACCATCTGACAGAAAAACTGGAGAATGTCTCTGCAGATCTGGAGTGACGTTTTCCCACGATCAATGGGCGTGCTTATAAACGGGCAGAAAAAAATGCAGAAATACCAATGCCCAATAATCCACGTGTTACCTGAGGGGGATAGGTGTGGTGCTGCAGGGCTAAGGAGGGGATATGTTCAGGCTACCGTGACTTATGTGGACTCATCCAGCCAACACCTCAGTGCCCAGGGGGTGAGTGGGCGTTTAAAATAGCCCGTCTGGGGCCTTCGTGTAGGGTTTCCTGGTGCAGAGTGGCTGAGCTTTGAAGAGGCAGGTCCAGTAATGAATTAGAGTATTGTCTCCTCGGAGGGAGAAGCCTCTGGGTGGGACATCAGATCAAAGGAGGTCCTACTTTATTACTTACCGCGTCAGCTCAGGTATGCAACTGGACAGAGCAGAGGGCAGACACACTGACCCTTAAATAAAAGGATTTGGAGTGACTGTCCTGACATAGACAGGTTTGTTATTGCAGTCCACATTAGGACTCAGTGATGATATGACATGCACACCTCAGTTTGAATAATGTGTCTTGCCATCATCTAATGTGGTGTGGTGACAACTATTCGATGGTTTGAAGGAGAATAAGATGGTGAGAGCTTGTAGCTGACTCAATTCAAACATAATAAACAGAATATCCAAGCTGTAGCCACTCTGTTTCATTAAGGCTAACTGAATGCTACACCTGGACCTACAAAATCTGCCAAGCAATGGTTTGAATTTTTGCAAAATACTCTTAGTCACTTTCACGACCAAAATTAGATGAGTTGTTTCATACCACTCTGATGTCTGTGCTAATTATGAAGCTACAACCAGCAGACAGGTAACTTAGCTTAGCACAAAGACTGGAAACAGGGGGAAACTGTTAGCTCAGCTCTGTCCAAAGATAATAAATGCCAGCAATTGTAAAGCTCACTAATAAACATAATATCTCTTGTTTCTTTGTCAACATATAAGAAGTGTAAAAATGGCAAACTGCAGTTTTACATTGGCTGAATTGCCGCAGGCATTGCTGCAATGACTCCTGACAAAGTTGTTGTATGGTAGCGTCCTATTTGTGCAAGATCATGAAAGTAGTAGCAATCTTTTCATCTAATTCTAAATGAGAAAGTGAAAATGTCTATTTCCCAATTGTCTAACTCCTTCCTTTTAAGATCTCCTGACTTGTTAACAAATATTTCCTGTCTTTGCCGTTAGACATCAATTTCTGCTGACCACCTCTCTCTCGGACACGTGATGGCTTTTTGCATTGGGCCACTCAGTCTTTACAGTGCAGAGACACAGAGGAATGCACTGACCACTCCTCTCAGGTGGCTCCACATCGTCCTGGGGCTGGACGAAGCCTCTCGCGGGGTCACTCTCCCATGACATTCCCTTCAGCGTGGAGAGGGAACAACACAGCTCTGCTTTGATGTCTAAATGGTCAGGTTTAGAGGATGAGGCAATGACGCGAGAGACGCAAACACCTGGATGGAGTGGAACTAAACAGGAATGCTGCATGGTGGAGGAGCAGATGTCATTATCTGAAATTGAAATGTATAACATGCTAAAGCACTGTATACAATTAAGATATGTAATGATATGTAAATCAACATGATTGTAAAATACCCAGATATAAACTAGCCTTTGGAGGACTACCTGTTGGTTCACACACAAAAACCAAAAACACAATGATTCTTTAAGCAGAGTGACTTATACCATCTAACATTAGCAAAAGATTTGAAAGAACTTTAACCAAGGTCTGGTATACCTGCAATATGTCAGTGACAGTGTCAATTATGACACATACAGTACCGTAGGTTGTCTTATCAAATACTCGTAGTGTTTATAATACAAAATCTGGCCTACCAAAATCAGACTTCTATCTTTATCAGTCTAAATCTGCATTAAGAGTGTGATAATCTATCCATCCATTTTCTGTAACTATCTATCCTGTGCAGGGTCGCACAGAGGCTGGAGACTATCCCACCCGACATTGGGTGACAGGTACACCCTGGACAAGTCGCCAGTTCATCACAGGGCCACAAAGACAGACAAAAAAACCATTCACACTCACATCCACACCTACAAATAATTTAGAATCTCCATTTTATTTTTGGTGTTGGGAGGAAGTTGGAGAACCTGAAGGGAACCCACCCAGACACGGGGAGAACATGCAAACTCCACACAGAAAAGTCTAAGGTCCTCAGGTGGATTTGAACCCAGAACCTGTGAATAAACTGTGCTACCACTATGCCACTGTATTGTAATTACGGTAATTCTAATTCTATATTGAAAATAGACATTTTTAGCAATGGCATGGTTCAAGGGACGGTGATGTCGACCTGTTGTTTGAGTCCTTAGGTTGTGTCCATACAGGTTGGTTCACCACTTTAGTCCAACAAATATATCTCAACCAATCTTGGACAATCTCAGAATGAATCCTCCAGACTTTGGTGATCATCTGACTTCCTGTAGTGTCACTATGTGGTTGACGTTTGTGGTTTGGAAGTCATGACATTTGGTACACACATTCATGTTCACGTTAGGATGAATCATAAAAACTTTAGCGTGCCCCTGAATGTTTTTATACGGGTAAGATATTTGCATTTGTCCAATACTTTGGTTTATGACTAGATACCTGCACAAATGATCACATCCCCACCATCCACAGCAGTACTTTATTCCCAGCTCTAATTGTCAAACATTTGTATTCTGACTCCAGTGTTGGTACACAACATATCTGCTTAGCACCAGCATGTTAGCATTGTCACTGTGTCTGTTAGTATGCTGACATAGATTACTGTTTATTTACCTCAAAGGTTCACAAAGCTTCACAGAGCTGCTCTCACCACTGTACAGGCTGCTCAGTCTCTTGTTTGTTGCTATTTCCATGCGTTGCTACAAGCCATAGATGGTAATTCTTAATTGTGGTGTGCCCACTTGCACAGACATGCATTTGTTGTCATATCCTCCGAGATACGTCATCAATGACAGTCGACACAAAGCCTCAATTTCATTAGCATTTAATATGTCAGAAATGAGTGATGTTGCTAGCGGGAGAACTATAAAACATTTAAACTGAAATCCGTCAAAGTCCCACAACAGTTTTTTTTATTATATAATCAGCACATGAAGGAAGGCAGATCCAGCCTCAAACATTTTTTTTTTCATTTGCCATGAAAGAACCTAAAACTATTATCTAAATTTCCCTTTTCCATACCTTTCACAGGCTTTCATTAGTCCACTAGAGATCAACTTGCTTACATAACACCTTCATCAGATGTCTCCCAGGCCCCCTACTCAGAGAAAGTCTTATTATAGTCCTCATGCATACACACCCCAGACCTGATCAAACAGTGGTTGTAGATATATTCTTTTATTATGTATCATAATACGCATGGAAGGAATGATTATGTGATACAGTTAGATTCTCTCTTTAGGTTTAGAAGTGATCATGAGGATTTGATTTGAAGAGCTCACACCAAACCACACATAGTCTGAAAAAGGACACTTTCTTCTTTTAGCGCTGTATTTATTGTTATTCTGCATTTATACTCTTCTCCTTTATGTCTTTACATCACTCAGATGGGAAGACATGGAGGAGCTTTCACATGCACTTTGACCCTCAGTTGCACAAGTTTGGGTCATAATTTAAGTCTTATCACTTCCAAATCTAGAACTGATACCAATAAATACATTTTCCTTTTTTGTGTACAAGACCTGACATTTATCGCTTCCTTTTTTTATAGTGCAATTGGAAAGTTAATTGCAGAGTAGCATTTTCTATAGTGCCTCTGGCTCCTCAGCAATTAAGAGCAAATTCCTTCAAAAAAATGAATTTTACTTGCAAAAACAAGCACAAGAGAAGACTATTGCTCTCAATTTGCATTTTATGAACCTGAGTGTTTTAAAAAAAATGAATTCAATCACAGGATGAAAATTAGAATTTACAACAAGATAAATGTTTGCTGAGAGAACTTAAATATATAATCACTGTTGGACAAATCTTAACACCCCTACTCCCTATGCAGCGTTCCAAGCATCATAGACACCCTCCCTGATTAAGACAAAACATAGTCTCTGTATGTGGTGGATTGCTTTCCTGTGGGAATTGTTGCTCTCTGGTTGCCCATTCCTCCCTTCTGTTTCTCACCAACTGGGACTGCTGCTCAACCACCCAGCCATAATGTCATAATTGACCTGTTCCTCTGCTCCTCTTGAGCCGCTGGGACACTATGAAGGCAGATCAGAGTGGAGTGTGAATAGGAGCCCTGGGTAACCAGGTGGGATTCATATTATTCCCACACCTGCTGCTCTCACCTTGGCTCTTAAAATAACTACCCTGTGCAACAAGGAAGGAAACAGGTAAACATTATTTGATTGTAAGTTTTGTATAAATTGTGCAAAAGTAAAAATGTCTCATATAAGATAGATATAATCATAATATAGATTAGTTACCCTTCTAAGTTAATGCCATTTTTCTCATTTATGAAGCATTCAACGGGGACTTGGCTACACCACAACCCATTTGAAAACCAACAAAATCCTGCCCTGGACCTCCCTAGGTCTCAATTAGCCTTGATGACTTGCCTAGGGGGAGCTTGTGTTTAAATCAACCAAGGAAATTATTGCTGGGGAGGCATAATATTGATTCTGTGAGCCACAGAACCACAAAACAATTACTGATTACTTATTTCTGTTTGTCAGCTATGACAGCAGGGGTTTCAATAAAGCAGCAGGGGTGAAACAAAACTCCTCACATGGGACCAGGCCTCATACTGGAAAAACTGGAGCAGCAGTTGGGTTCTTTATATGTTACATGTAAGGTAAGTACAAGGAGGATTTTCAATTCAAAACTCAATGTAGATTTTCTGGAATACATTTTTATACATCAAAAACTGATCGATGGTTGGTAAAATGTAAAAGTGAATGTCTTTTTTTTAATGAAACATCATTTCTTAATCCCTTAATCATCCCGTATGAGTAATGTACGGTCTTGTAAAAACATGAACACAAAGACAAAACTGGGCCCACAAGGGATTAGGGAACAGGTGTCCTGCATAAACGGTGTGTCGCCTCATCAGTTGGCATAAATAAAACCACACTTCCATCTGCCATAATCACATGTATCACATGTTATTTGTGAGAACACTCACAGTTCTTTTGAATTGTGCCTTAAATTGCATTACTTATTCAAATGTTAAAATAAGCCTGTGAGTTTTGACTTAAATGTCTGGCCTTCTCCAAGATTTCCTTTTAAGTCACTGTAGCTCATTTGTGGTCGACATGACTGGCATCTGCGGTGATGTACTTCCTGTGGGTTTGTCCCTCCGTCTAGTCCATGAAGAGATCTCATGATAAAGTTTTTTAAACTGGAGTCTGTTCCTGGCCAGCCTCTTCCTCTGGTCACTTAAACTTGGATCTCATTCAACATAATCGGCTCCCTTGGGCCAGCCTTGAAAAACCCCTGCCTAGAAATGCTCAGAGCAAAATGTTTCTCTTATGTGCTTTACCCGCAAAAACTAAAACAGTTATCTGATGGATAGAGCTTTGGCAATTCTCCTGTTCGAATGAGGCAGAAAGTTTCTTTCTCTCAATGTGGAACTTCAGATAACAGACAGAGCTACTTCTTGAATCTGCGTGTGAAGTCTTAGGGTGGCCAGGAAGCTGTTTTTCTTTCACTTATAAGAAAATACCTAATCCAGAACCATAAAACCAGGCAAGGCCATGCTGAGAAGCAAGCAATGTCCTGAGGATAGTAATCTTGGGCTGAAGAATTTAGCTGAGCTTTAGCAGACATGACGAACTGGTGGTGATAACACAGAATGACTGATGCAGCTCCTACCCAATCATGTAACCTCTTCGTTGGCTGTGTAGGAGCCAACACTTCAAACACAACCATATTTCAGTGACAGAAAGCTTCGGGGTAAAACAACCCATTTACCTATAATCTGTTTTAAAAGCAGCCTAGGAGGAGTAAGGTATAGCCTGTAATGATGGGAAAGTTGTCTGAAAAGATCTGCCTTGGGAGACTGCATCAAGAGCTGACGAATCGAAAGACAAGGAGGTAAGTGAAGCCTCAGTTGACCAAAGCTTGACCCCATCAGCTCTGGCTAAGACACGTCAGGCAAACTAATGAATTTTTGTTTTGATGTGGGTCATTTAAAGGGAGAATTCTACAAGATTTTAAACAGAACCTTTAAGATAACCACACTGTCAAAAATCCTAACCTTACAGAAAATAATAGTAAATTCTTACATTAATTTTCTGTTTATTTAATTTAACACCAAACTGTGTAAAATTATGGACATTTTCTGTAAAATAATTGTTGTTTTTTCTCTAAATGTAACTATTGATGGCTGTGTTTTAAGTGTTTGACAAGACGAGGCTGCTCTGAGAATTGTTATATTATCCCTGTGTTGTAATTTTCACAGCAGTCAGTCTCAGACTCATGACATTACAAGACATGACAGGACAGGATGACATCGTGAATACACCACTAACCTGACTGCAGTAAGCTTCTTTAACCTCTCATGAATAGAACGTGGATTAAATGTGCATCCTCCAGAGAAAAGGCTCAGGGATGCTGAGAAGTCGTAGACCAAAAGTATGTGATTACAACGTTTATGTTGTTTAATTTGGAGCCCATTAAAACATGAAACCATCTTGTTATAACACAGCATATGTTTGTTTGTAGGGTATAACACACTGTATCATTTGAATATCTTTAAAAAATTAAACAGTATTTTTCATTCAGATTCCTGAAAATGGTATAATCTCAACATGGCTCTTTATAATTATATGATTTACACAACACAGTGTTCAAACCTCCACCAAGGCAACTCACTTTTGTCGTTATGTCATTGCAGCTTAAAGCAACAGTCCCATGATAGTTTGACCCTCATAATATGACTCAGGGACCATGAAAACATACCCCCTATATTTGGAGTCACATTGGAATCAAGTAGAAATATTTTTGCAACTCAATCAAACCTGAATCTAGGCATGAAAAAAAGTCTGTGGGTTGGACCAAGGTGCAGCACAAGTTTGTAATAGCCCACTCTGAGGTTTAAGGAGTCAGATGGTAAGCAGAAGACTGAAGTAACCTTGTCCTCCACAACATATGTGAATATTATTATGTCATTTATACTGTCTGCAGAGGGGGACAGCGACATGGCGTCTCTCCTTGTCTTGCTGAATCTTCTCACACCACAACCATCTGGAAGAAAACCTCTTAAGAGGATCGGTGTCAGAGAGGCAACCGATCATCTGTCAAGCAGTGTCTGGCGGCAAAAATGTTGAGATGCTTCCTTTGTTGGTCCTTGTGATCCGTATATTTATGTACATGTTTATGTTATCAGGATTACGCAAAAACTATTCAACCGATTTCCATGAAAGTTGTTTTGAAGGGTAAAGCTATGGCGAAGGGATAATCCATTAAATGTCGGAGTGGATCTACATTAAGGGGCAGATCCAGGAATGTTGTTTGTCTTCACCATTGTAGGAATCATACATCTGCTTGACGGAGGCATGCACTCTCCAAGTGCCCTCTGCTTGTACTTCTTTTGGTTTTTGTTTGTTTCATACATTTGTTTTTATTTATTTTTTTATTTCTCATTTCCATGTGACCACACAATGTCCAAAATGTAAACTGTAAACTATATTAGTATGGCTTAAATGTGAATTTGATGAAGTTAATTGTCACAGAAAAGGACTTGATTCAAAATGTGGCAAACATAAAGTTTTGAATTCTCTGTATTTCTTAGATAAAAGAGAGACATTTGTTGAAATCAATATGGTGAATTGTGTTGACATTTTCACTTAAAAAATGCCTCAGTGTTTTGAAATATATCTCATTTAACAATTTGTTAAATGTGTCAAAAGAATTTTTTTTTGTTGTATTTTACTATGTATTTTCAGGTGTTCACTGTTTATAATATGATTTATTCAAGAGTTGATTTAGCTCTGTCTTTGAGTGCACTGGATGATCTCACATGTACACTCAAATTGAGTTGATCTGAATTCTCAGGGAGTTTATTCAAAAGTTCAGAATTTGCTGTGTACGTTCCTGGGCTGAAGCCGCTGGACAACAGGTGTCCTTCTTAATGCTGGTCTTTTCCCTTGAGAGTGCCTGAAAAGAAACAGACATCATGTTTGATCTCATTTCCAAAGGTCTCCTGTTAGTTCAGGGGGGGCTCACTGAACCCCCCAGTGGCAGTAGCCAAAACAGCATATAAGGATAAACGTCTGTGTTTTAACTGCAGCTATCATCTGAAATCTGTGAAATTGGTTGTTAGGATGTAAAATATGAGCTCACCTGTAGCCAACTGCCTCCTGTACTCCTTGGAGTCTTTCAGCTTATTCTGGTGAAATAAGTTGTAGGGATGTAAAATATGAGCAATAATAATAATAATAATAATAAATTGTATTCATAGAGCACTTTTCAAAATTCTCAAATTCTCACACACAATAGCTAAACATTAAAAGCTGATATCAAAAGATGAGTCTTGACACGGGAGGGTGTGGGTGAGGAGGCGAGCAGCAGAGTTAAACTCACCTGTAACCGGAATTTCTCGTCCTTCAGGCGCTGTGTCACCTCTGTAATCTGGTCCTGCAGAGCCACCAGTTGACATTGAAGGGATCTGATCACATGATCCCTCCGTGCGTTCTCCTCCTCAGCCCTGTGGAGGTCAGCCCGCAACTCCCTGGTTAACTCATCGGGGTCGTGCAGCCTCATCCTCAGATGTGCGTTTTGTTTTTACGGAAACACCATCTTGTTTGGATGGATTATATTTGTTGAAATTGATTTCAGGGTGAGAGAGAGAGAGAGAGAGAGAGAGAGCTCGACTGCTGGTTGAGCTACATTGACTTTTAGCAAGAGAGAGCGGCGCACTGCGCTTTTCTCAATGGAAACAGTTTAAATCTGATTTCAAGGAAATATGAGGTGAGTTCAGATATGATGGGACATCCTACCAATTTCCAGACAGATACTTGCATTCAAGTGCATTATTATTATTTTAATGTCAACCGTACTTGGTTGTGTACCTGGTGTTGACTCTTCTCATGTCTTTCAGTGGATGCAGTAAAACGCTTGTGTCAGGAATAGGCTTTTAACTACTGTCACATTTAGTGCAGATCTAAATACTAAGTTTCCAACCAGCCAGTATGCACAATATAGACTTTTATCACAACAGACGTCTAGAAGCGTCTTAGCAGCAAGAAGCAGCACAGGTGTGATTAATGACATTGATTGGTCCACTCCACTCAGGTGTGCCCATTCCAGGGTCCTGGTACTGAGCATTCTGGGTAACTGGCATGGCTTACTGAGACATTTTAATGAAACAGAGCATAATGGACCTTTTTATTGACAGCTGTGATTTTGCACTGCTACGACTTGTCAGAATGTCTGCTGTGAAACAAACCCAGAACCCCAACACTGGCACAGCAGTTTCAAAATTTGAAATATGGTATGTGTGCATTTAAAGGATGAGCAGTCAAATAAATCCTAAATCAACAGCTTATCTCAATAATTGCGTTGCAAGGTTTCCACAAGTACTGCATGTAAACAAAATAAATGATTTCATGTCATATTTTGCTTCAAAAACAATCTATGGCTGATTTCAGAGGTAAATTCTGTATTTGGTACATCTGTCTCCAGGCGACCCTCCTTGGGCCACTCACCTGCTCTTTGTCTGTTTACTGTCATTGTCATGCAGTTTTCTGCTCAAGACCCTGAAGGCCTTGAGGCCCAAAAATGGCCCAGGGGGTTCACCTTCTATTGTTTGTCTTTAGATTTAAAACCTGTCTGTTTTGTCGTCTTTGCCCCTCACTGCTACCTTTCTCCGGTACACACTCGCTGCAGAGCCAGGAGGAATGCTGTATTAAGTCTGGCCAACAATGACAACAAAAAACATCAACAAAAGCCAAAGGCCAAACCTGCCTAAGTTACCTCCCCTGGACTTAGCTCACTCTGCCTCCATTACAATCCCACTATTACCCCCTGCCAAGCCGGGAATGCTGGGCCATAGTGACCTTTTCACCCATGAGTCCTACCTTGGTTTCTCAGGAAGATTAGGAGGAGGTAGAGGATGGAAGTGTCCACTGGAGTAGGGTGTATATCCCAGTTGGAGGGGATTCCAGTTTTTTTTTAAAGGGACTGGTTCTGGATTTGGAAAACTCACGTCTTGAATTTCACGCTGCACTGCAACAACCTTGTATGCTTTTTGTGCTTCGCTGGTTTGGCTATTATTCAAAAATGTGAAACCAATGCAACTGCACCACATCAGTTTTCTATTACCGAGCCGTCCATTATGAATAACTGAGCTCAGCCTCATTAAAGAGGCTTCTCCTCACTGGCAGCAGATTGTTTGCAAGCATATAGTGTGATTTCGGTGATTTTATGTGCTTTGCATGCTTTCAAACTCGGTTTCTGTAAACTTCCGTGTTGCTCTTGGAGCGCTTCCCGAAACCACTGTTCCAGCCGCCTGCAAGGCTCCAGACAGAGAGAGCAGAACCACAGGGAGCAGCATCAGGTGTGTTCATTCTGCTGAGGTGCTCATCAGGTGGTCTGGTGCTCTACAACAGCTGTCAGGGTGGTAACACTGGCTCAGCTACGGCAGACATCGCAAGGCATCCACTGGTCACAAAGGGAGCACGACATCATCACCACAGACTTGAGCGTTTTTTTTTATGTCTTTATGAATATTAAAACACACAAAAATAACACATAGATCTACTTTTTTGTTGTGTTATACTATGATTTGTGTAAATCTTATCTGTTGTTGCCCATTGTAGAGGTGTGACTCAAGAGATGGCAGTATTGATCAATCCTGTTTTTAAATTTTTGACATTCATTGCTGGTTGACATTTTTAATTTTAAAATTCAGCCCCCCCAGGATGAATTGCAAAAGCTTTTCTGGTCCTTTTTCTCATTACTTTTCAATTAGCGCCATCATTAGGCTAAAATATAACTTTGTTCAATACTGTACTTTTTCGTCATTGTGTTTTCATGCTGACATTGGCATTCACCTCATAGCTCTGCTGTATGACGGTACAAACCCGCCTAGCATGGCTCTGAACTCTCAATACATCAATATCTTTACATCAGTACACAAAGACATTTGTTCCTTGTTACAATAAATTACAACAAGTCCTTATTACATATGTGTGATCTAATAAACCATCAACATATTGTAAAGATTAACAAATCTATGTCCGGAGGAGTGACACATTCAAATACCTTAACGTAAACAGCAAAAAACGGGTGTAATGAAAAGCCTGCTGTACATCTGTACGGCACATTTAAGAGTTACCTCAACCATGTAAAATCTCAACATGTTCCACAGGAGTGAAAAGACAAACAACAGCAACAGCAGCAAGAAAATCTCCTCACATGCCCCAGACATCAACATCTCTTAATGTTGTGGGTGTTACCTCAGCAGTCCAAACCGAAAAGTAAGAAACGTTACTCAATTACTTTGTGAAAGTTTTCCACAATTAAAGCTTTCACAAAGCAGAAAGTTTCAGATTCCAGCACTTAGATAAAAGAGAAATCCACATCATACAGTCCTGATAACCCAGGTTAGCAGCCATTATTACAAAGTGTTACCAGATGCTGCCACAACATGATTATCAAACCCCAGGCAATCAAAACTTCTAATCTTTAATCTCTTTCTATCATATCCTTTTATGTGCACTTGCTACCATCTTGGTCTGAATGTGCATCCTAGCTGTGTGGGAAACATATATAGTTCCTACATCTCTCAAATAATATTTTTATGCAAAAATATAAAAATGGAAGATGCTTTACTTCAATGGACACAATCTTATTTATGGAGAGACCTTTTTTTGTGTGCAGCTGACTGGTAGTTGGGTGTTGGCAGTACCCAGGCATTAACAGAGATGCAAAAGGGCACTAACTCACATAAATGTTCCCGTCCAGACCAAATTGTCATGAAAGAGTTAATCGTTGGATTAAAGGATTAAAGCTTGTAAATAAAAGGCTTGTATATGCAACTATTCAAAATATTAATTATTACAACTCCACCTATTTGTCATGTGAGGCAAATTTAAACCACTCATTGTGATCAGTGTTTTGCATGATTGTACTAAAGGAGCACAGTCATTGAACATACGATGATCATACATCGTTTTGCATCACCTGGCTTTAAATGGAAGAGGCTAATGTGTCCTAGCGGGTAATCAAAGCACAGACACTCAAGTTTAAAGCAGTTCATTACAGATCCAGTGTCTGGTGACACTGTATCAGCCAAACGAAGTCTGTCAGCAGAAATAATGCATCTGATTGGTCAACAGACTCAAGTAATCAGTGGATTGCTGAACAATCATGCTAACAATAGCAAAAACTTAGTTGACAACAAACAATATTATACATAGTCACAGAAGAAGAAATTTAGAATATGATTTTTTTTTTACTTTGTCTTTATTTCTCCAAAAAGAAAATACATTTTAAGGCTGGATTAAAAAGCGACTTGAACTCATACAGGCACGGAAACCGCCACTGGGCTCAACATAAGACACAGTATGTCTCTCTGGGCAGATGTCTTTAACTTGCAATTGTCCAGAGATATTTAGAATGTTGCATAAAACACCTTTTGATGGTGTATAAAACTTAGTTGATTTCAGAGGTTGGATGAAAATGCTTTACTTTATAGTAAATGCAGTAAAATGTTATTTCTTTGCTACTGCTGCAAAACGTTATTTTTTACAGTGCATTACTCCTAACACTGGTGGAATGAATTGGAGCTGGTGATGAATGGATAGATAATGGGCATAGTTCTACAATGCATGTCTCATCATGCAAATTAATTGCCAGTCATAATCAAGATTTCTGAAACTTGCAAGAGCCAAGTCATCTTCATGTTACGGCTTTTCTTTTGGATATTGTGCATGAACAAGTCTGTCCTTGAGTTCACGTTGACATTTCCTAAGTAATTAATTTGCTCAAGAAACATAACATCACATCATAGCTACCTAATATGTCTGAGTAGCATAATGCATTGCTCTCCTGTGAAAACCTTTCCCCAGCCAGTGATTTATTTCTGCAGGAAGTTGCAGGTTTGTGTGCATCTAGGTGCGGCGGAAACCCAATCCATCAGGGAAGAGCGAGGCGGGTGGGCCTGTGGTGTGTGACATTATCCAGACACCATCATGACAGCCACAGCTTCATCTCTGACACATATGTTACCAGCAACATAAGCTGGCATTGAGGGAAACACGTAGCTAGAAATCAGAACAAGCTGAAATGAAAGAGATGGTTTGTTGTAGAGAGCATGAAAATAAAGGACCAATAACAACATATATATATTGGAAAGTGTCACTCATCCTATCAACCAATACAGTCAACCAATACAGTGCCAAAGGTAAGGAAAATTACAACAAATTTGCATTTATACTAAAAAAAAAAGGGCAATATGGGACAAGCTCACTAACAGAACGCTAATCGTTATATCAAATGTCAACAGCGCCTCAACAGTCTCAAACGCTTAACAGAGGCATGCACTCTCTTTGTCCAAACCCATCTGCTAATCCACACAACCAGCTTCCTCCTGCAATCAAACCTTTGTAAACTTCACAACTTCAGCAAGATGGCTGCCTCTGCTGTTTTATTTTAACCTCCCTTTGACCACAAATAGGTCTAAATCGACCCAATTACTTATGCTTCCTTAACTGTCTGAACCAGATGTACTGATACTTGCCAGCAATGGCTCTTTGATAACTATCTGCTTCATCTGTTGTCTCCTTGTGTATCCCAGTCATTGGCCCATTAAATGAACTCAGAGCAATGATAGAAATCAAAACTCTGACAATGACTTCCGTTACAGACAGATAGTGGCTTCCAAGCTTGCATTAAGTCTAATTATCTTGTTGAGAAGATTTTCCACTAAAAGTTTAACTTTTACACTTTTTAGCCATAAAAGCACACGCTTCTATTAACACACACTTTGAGCAAAGTGCCATCCAGTTCCACTACTTAAACAGTGAAACCACTGAGAGACAGGGGAGGTGACAGATGAGACTCTCCTCTCTGAGTGGGTTAGCATATGGCAGCAATCAGGGAAAGTGAGGGTCTGCTGGCCCAACAGTAATTAGCAAACGGCCTCATGTTCATGTTTCTTTTAATAGCTCAACACGGCCCAGTGTGGACTAAAAATAAACAGGGCAATTATGGGCGGCAAGGAAGGCCATCATTTGAGGGGTCTGACCTTTGAACCCGGGTCAGAGCCCATATAGAGGTGTCCATGTGGACCACCTGCACCCCTCTGGGCCAGTGGGCAAAGGAGCCATGATATGTTTATGTTAGGGGTCAGGCACAGAGGTAGGCCATTGTAGGGTAAACTAGATGTGTGAGTAAATACTGTCTATTTATATCATAAGAGGAGTCTAAATGCTTGCTGTGTTTGAACCCGAGAGCAACAGTTCCACCAGCTGTTTGTAAGATCATACTTCGCCTGCTTATAATATATATAATTAATATATAATATAATATGTTCAATATATATTTTTTATTTACTAAATTAAGCTGTATCAGTTTCACACAAACCTCTTACACACGTTAAGCTCGCGCTGAATATTTACACCCAGGAGTTGCCAGGTAGCTGCTGCATAGATAACTGAGCCAGCCCCAAAAACAAACATTATATTGCTACTATGTGACGTCTATAGACTGAAAAGTAAAATGAATATTTGGTTCATGTCGTTCACCTGACACAAAATGTCGGTCAATAATGATGACACATTATACCTCAGAGTACAAAACATTATGCTCGTAACATTAGCGTTAGCCCACATGGCTAAGCAATGTCAAAATGTGTTTGTTTGTTTGTTTACAAAACTGACTGCTTTCCATGGGAAGGTAACACAGACGTATCCAAAATTTGCTCTGATATTTATATTTGGTTTATTTCGTTTGCACGAATTAATTGAAATGTAGGTTTTTGTTCATGTCTAAGTCTAAATTTAAAATCTGTTCTAAAACAAAGACAACAAAGTCATGTCACTCTTTCACTGTTTTGCAGATGTTAAACATCCCTGAAAGTTGGCATTTATTTTTCTCACTAAGATTTTTCTCAGTTTGTCATCCAAGTACAAATCTAAACCATTTCCAACAATTATTCACAATCATTACTTGTTACTTAAAATGATGTCATTTGGTTTGACTTGACTTGAATTTCACTGCAGGGGAGCAGCACAGCTGATAATCATTTTGCATGCGGGCTAAGTGACCAAAACCTGATTTCATATGCATTGTTTATGTTTACATATCTGTTTGATCTGTAGAGGACAACAATACTCGGCTTTCTGTCATCTTAGCAGAATATAGTCCAATTAATGTGCTGTCTCTAGTGCTGGCAGTGAGTACGTCAGCTCCAGTAATTTAAATTGAATTAGACATTTCCTCTAGACCTAGTCTGGCTTTTCCCGCTACACTGGAATTTAGGGTTCCCCCACCTGCCACATCCCACTTTAACCCCTACAGGAGTCTGGTCATTTGCTTTTTTCTTAATCCACAACTAGAGATTTTTCTCATTTTCAAACTCTTCAGCCCCAACCAGCACTAATTCAAGTGACATCACTTGAGGCATTTTATCACATTTTACACCAGTACAGTGGTGCTCTAGTTTGAAACATCTAGTTCTTACTAGGAATTTAGGAGGGGCTCATAATGGCGGCTTTAGTAAGTAAATCCCTTTCGTAAGATTCATCCATACACAAATGCTTCAGATATAATGTTGCAAAGCCCTTGATGCATAGCTCAGAGGTGGTTCATTACAGTACCATTCCCCCTGCTCACCCACAAATGTGTTTTTTCTCATTTACTGTGTGTTATAAGGGAAAGTCCCCAACATCAGCATGAATCTGTTTCTCTGCACTGGCTAGTAGTCCGGTACAGATGTTCAACCCAAGAACAACAAGAACAGCTTTTCACACCTGGCAACTCTCAAACAGAACTTGGCACCAAAGAACCTGCAAGGTTGTCCCAGATTGACCTTTGACCTCTTTTGATGTCAATGATCCTCTCAACCAATTAGATGCTAGAAGCTGCCCTTGGACTTGCCTGGCCTCAGACACAAAGACAAATGATTCTATCAGATTAAATGTTTTTTAATGGCAGACAGAGAGGCCAAATGTGGGTCTTTCACTCAAAGCCATATGTGCATTTTTCTGGTTATCATTCTAAATGAGGCTCATTTGTAACCGATATGTGAATGAGAGGCTAGGCTCTGGCAGACATGTACAGGAAAGAGTCTTGTTTGTTGTGTCAGGGCCAGGACACTAAAAAAAAACAGCGTAACAATTTATTTCTTTATATCAATATCACTCCATCATCAACATGTTCCCAGATTGGATTGACCAGAATAACTGGCAGGCTGAAGCAACATGGAATCATATTATGTAGGTTTACATATGAAGTTGATTATGGGCAATATCTTCCGACCTGATTCTGCCAAGAGAAACAGCCAGAGCAAACAACACATCCAAACGCCTCACTATTTCTAAACACACATTGGACGCAGCGTTCGGCGGCACAAGGCTCCTGGAGCCGCCATCGAACACAACACAAAGACACTGTCCCTGAAACGAGAGCTTCAAAGGAACGAGGTCAGATCCTGTATTTTTTACTCTCTAGTTCTGTTCTTGATGAGTTTCCACACATATATGCACAAACCTATGATCACTCACCCATCGTCCTGTTATTCAAAGAATGGGCTGTGGGGTCCTTCACCTGCCTATTGCGAGAGCTGGTCATTCCTATGGACCCCTGTCAGTGGATGAATCCCCCACCCCCAAGAGAAGAAAGACCCCTGCACCACTTATGAAGCGTTTGTTCTTCCTGTCAGCCTTCAATTGAGGATAATTGTCTCCTTTAAATCTTGAGGGCCTGTGATCTGCCATCCATTGAGCCCAAAAGGAGGTTATGTTTCACCTTAAGCCGGGTGGAGGGCAAGATGGTCCCAGATTCAACAAGGAATGCCTTGATATTGATGTAAACACGGATTTAACATCAAAGGGTTCAAACTGGATTCATAAGAGGTGCAGTTGTTTTATGTTGTGTGTTGTGTGATGGGTGTCTCTCAGATTTTTCTAATAATATGATGAGGCATTCATGTTGACACTCACTGTTATGCAATGCACAAAATGTAATATGCAAATATTGACGCGAGGCATGCACGATTGCATACTTCATCGCCTGTGCTCCTTCCTCAATCTGCAAATGCTACAAAAATACAGCATATACTGTAGTAACAAGCGTGAGTTCCAATTTGCATGACCTATTAGCTTCCACTGACATCAATCAGGGTCTCTTTCTCTTCCTGTCTTCACTCTCCTTCTGGTACACCTGCAGCTGCTCGGGTCACATAATCAACTCCCACTGGCAGTCCTTTACTGCAACAGCTGTGCACCAGTGAGAACATCGTGTGGAAAATTAGTATAAGCTGAGACTCTCAACTGATTGGTGCGTCTGGACAACATAATCATTTTCTAACTCTGAATGCAGCTTGGACGCTGCCTCAGCTCTCACGCACCCCCACGACACATAAACATATCGCCCCTCCTTTCTCCCACTCTATCTCTGTGTCTCTCTGTCTGTCGCACAGACACAGAGTCTGAATTGTGGGTCAGTGCCTCATGTGGTGACAATGTGTGCGCTGTGCTGTGGCAGTGGAGGCAGCAGTCAATCTGTAAAAAGAGGAAGTGGTGCTGTTTGCCCCGGAGGAGTAGGGTCCCGGGAGGGAATGTTTATCCTGTCCACCTCCTTTGATCTTTTACTATTAATCACTTCCTGCACACTGTATATGAACTAAGCTGCTCTGTGTTGCAGTGCAGGGCTCACTGGTGACACTGGCAGAGTTAGAGGAGAGGTAGCCATTTTGGATTCTCTAAAGAGGGAAAGACGGAAGGCCTGAAGAGTGAAATCATGCCGCTTTTCATTAATCATGCAATAAATTTTCTAACCACTGTGAACAAAAACACTACAGTTTAGGACTGTCTAATTGCCTTTTCACATTGAACAGAATTGAACAGATTGTGTGGGACTTCCAGGAACAGTGAGAGCCCAGAGTTACAGAAAAGCTGCAATGCTCAAGATTTATGAGGCCCTAATGTTCAAAGCCTGACCAACATTTTATCTCCGCACCCTTAAAGATAATAATAATAAAAAAGTAATTAAGTAATTGAGTAATTAAGTAATTAATATTATCATCACAGGCCAAATTGGTCTGTAAATAAAAATAAATTGATATAAATAAATAGGTACAGATAAAAAGCCAGGTCGTTTTTGGGTGCTGCAGCAGCCTGCCATTTCCTCCAGTGGGTACTCACTCAGCAAATCACAAAGTAAAGTCCCCCAAGGCCCCAGGCTGTGGCGGGGTAGGTGGTCCCGCCCAGGAAGTTGACAAACACAGGTAAAATCATCACCAACTCTGATGAATTGTTATGGATGTATTTTTCTGTGCTTTCAACTATCACCTTCGAGATTTTAGTTTCACTCTATGTTAATCTTTCTGTTGTGTCTTTCTGATTGTGAGAACCTTCTGAGCTTTATATTAAAGCAGCAACTCGTTTTTTAACCATCCAGCAGCTGTTTGTCGACCTGTGAAGCCAGAGCGGAAAGTTTGAATGCGGCTAGCTGAGATTAGCATGCTGGCTAATGATCTAAATAAGTTAAACAGAATCATGCTGGACTTAAAATGCCATTGGAAAGTGACATCATAGGCCCTGCATTTACAGCTCCAGTCAAGGACTTTACCTCATGTAAAACCAGGAGGAAGATGGTTTTATAGGGACAGACTTTAATATGTCCAATGCCGTCACTTAATTGTCAGCGCTGCTGTTACTGAATGCATCAGCTCTGGTATCAGTCTGTCATTATGTCATAGCTTTGGGAAGGATGGAATGAGTTTGTGCTTCTCTGGACCTGGTCTGGCTCTTGCCACTACACCAATTTAGGATTAGGCCATCTGCCGAATTTTTATTTTTTATTTTAGATACTGTATTAATCCCACAGGGGGAAATTCATTCTCTGCATTTGACCCATCCCTGAGGAGCAGAGGGCTGCCACTACATGCGGCGCCCGGGGGAGCAAATTGGAGTTCAGTATCTTTGCTCAAGGATACTTCAACTTGTAGACTTGCAGGGGCTGGTAATCGTACCACTAACTTTTTGTTCCATGAACAACCGCTCTACCTCCTGAGCCACAGCCAACCCTAAAAGTCCCGTTCCCTGACCGGGAATCTAACGCTGGTCGAGGCGATGAGAGCGCCGAATCCTAACCACTAGACCACCAGGGATACCTCTTTAACTTCTGTTGTAAACCAAGTGATGGTTTTGTGGCTCAACATTATTTGTTGGTGTCTCTCTAGTCACATAATTGAATAGTTGATGTATAAGAAGAAATGCTTTTATGAACAGGTCTGAAATAGTCAGCAGAGAGTAGCTGAACAAACTGGACTCTTAACTACAACAACATACAAATGCAGCTGTGTGCACATTGGGAAATAAAATTGTGCTCTATCAAGTTGCATTGACTTCCTTGTAGATTTTTAGATGTAGATAACATTCTAAACATGACTTGGAGGGACGGCCTGATTGCACAGAGACTCAATTGTACGATTCTTCTTTCATTGTTTGATGATATCTGTCCTCATGTGGTTCAGAGACTGATACACTGTTTTGTTCATTTCTCCTCATATCTGCTTTGCTATGACTTCATCTTTTATGTTAGAAAAGTGGATTGAGTCTTTGCCTCGGGTTTCATTAACGAACTGAGGGTCCTCTCTAAAATCCATTATTATTATTTAACACCACAATAGATCATTAGTTTGTTTCTGATGGTAACATTGTGTGCTGAATTAAATTGAGGTTTGCCAAAGTGAAAGGAGTTTAATACTTTGATTTTAAATTTTCTTAAAATATATGTCACTTGCTAGTAATTAATTAAAAGTGCTATTGTGGTAAAATAGAGTGTCATATGTTGAAAAGTATAAATGTTTAATATTTATCCAGTTAATTAATGATTTAACTGTGGGGTTGAACACTTTTGCAAGGCGCTGTATGCATGTTTTATTCCCATTAGGGGCTGATCCCCCCAAAAGGTCTGATATAGACTCGCCCCTGATTCATAGACCACACCATGTGGTTTGCGTGGCAGTGACAGTTTGTGGCCATAATAGCTCAAAATCCCTGTCAGTGTTCCAAAAGTCTCCAAAGAACAACTTATCACATGAGGAGAGACTCAGAAGTCCTCTCACATACAGACTGTCTTGGTTCTGTTTTTCATCTCTCTCCCTCTTTCTCTCTGTCTTACTCCCTCACAGATGCACACCACCCTGGCTACAAGACCCCGTGCAACACACCTAACCCCTGCACATGCAAACCCCCCCAAGCATCTGAGAGCATTTATACTGCTCAGGAATTCAGAGGGGCTGAGTCCCACACCTGGCAGCTGAAATTAAGATGTGCAACCAAGGACATTCAGACTTAGAGAAGACAGTGCCTGACCTCCACCCAAACCCCAACTCCATGTCTGGTAAGCACTGCACATGCAGAATACACACACATGCCGAGCACACACATATACAGAGAAACGTCCATGACAGGTTGAATAGTGGCAGTGGGTGGATGCATCAATGAAAGGCAGAGCATGAAAGCTTTTGTATCTGAGTGATGGGTTCGAAATAGAGTTGTTGCAGTAGGTTGTGTTTGTCATGAAGCTCTCTGAAAAAAAAAGAATGTCATCGCAAGACGAGGAGACAGGCGGGGGAGGATCTGTGGAGAGTTTGCATCTATTCATTTTGGATTGTATGTGTATGGTATGCATGTGTGTGTGTGTGTGTGTGTGTGTGTGTGTGTGTGTGTGTGTGTGTGTACATGTGTTCTCAGGAGCTTTGTTTTAAAGGTCTCTCCTTTCAGTCATTCAGCGATGCCCTGCAGCCTGTTTTGAAGCATTCAAGCATACTTGAATAGGCCCTCCCCCCTGTCTCTTTTGTCTCTCACACACTTATTAATACTATCCAGCACTCTCACACTACAATTAACCAAAGTAGAATCACAGTCGTGAAAGGTCATTGTGACTTTGCTGTTGTTATGCTATTATGTATTTCCAATATCGGTGTCAATACTGCACTCGATACTCCACTGCACCAAAACGGGATTGTTTAATTCTGTAATACAAATACAAACTTCTCATTTAATTCCACTTTAGACAGCAGAGACGCTTTAAAAATACAAGAAGTCAGGGCCTTGAAAGTTTCAAGAATTCCTTTGAATTTCAAACAACAGCCTACACCACAAGCACAGCCTCACACAACATGTGACCTCATTGTCCTGAGTTGCTCCTCTGACTCATTTTATTAAGCGTGAGGTTTTCGTCTGTGTGTTTTCCTGTAAGTGCGTGAGTGCGTGTTTATGCACCTATCTCTGACGGTGCTTGCGTGACTAGTGTGGAGTGTGAGCAGAGAATGGAAAGGTTCCTCTCTCGCCTCAGGGAAATAGCAGCGTGTTGTGTGCATCTAACCTGTTTTAATCCCACAGAAACTTTTTTTTTTAAAAGACCATGTAAAACAGCATGCCCCACAGGTAGCTGCACAATACACGCAGGCATTATCATAATGTTGCGTGAACACCGTGTTTCCACAGAGCTTCAAAGACGCCATGTGAAAAAGTGTAAAGACAATATCCTTAGCCACATTTTTGGGATAAGAAAAACTCCAGTTCAGATTCTGCACGCTGTATTTGGTCGTTGAATGTTTAATGTTTTGCGTGCAGCTAACAGCCTCTGTCTCTACTCCTCACAACAGGTTTCAGCAGTCTGTGATTCAGACCGTGTAATGCAGAGTGACTCACTGCTTGTCATCTCCCCACCAAAACATTATTTATTAGTTTAACAAGTATTTATCCAGTGAAATTTATCCAAGCATGCTTCTTTTTTTTTCCTGTAGCTGCCACACATTGATACAGTTACACAAATTCACACCTATAGGCTGCTCAGTTTAACCTCCGTCATCAACTGTTGGAAAAGATTCACCGGTGGTTAAGTGCAATGCAGGAAGGTGCCATGAAGACTTTTTTGTTAAGGGAAAGGAGGGAGCCTCCTCCCCAGTTTGGCAGAGTTTTACATTGCCCGGCTGGAAATATAAGCCAGCCTGACTACTTCATGCTCTATATGCGCTGTTGTAACTATGCTTAAAAGCAGAAGAATGAACTGTGATGATGATAACTACAGTGGGACAGATATGAGGCTGGTATCAGTTGTAGTTTTTGAATCAAAACCCTCTATACCTTCTATGTAAGAATATGTTGACCCATATAATAATCCTATGCAATACAAGTTTTTTTCAGATCACACACAATCAACCAAAATAAGGCTCTTAACCATGTCAAACTTTGAATACATCTTTATTATTTACAAATTGTTCTTACAGTCTATTTATACAGAGTGGTATGAATGGAATCTATGCATAATACTGACGTCTCTATTGAGCTTAAAGCTCCACTGGTTAGATTGCTAAGTATCTGTTCTAAGACTGTTGATCAAACGCTTGAGTCAAGTGAACTGCAGACACTAAAAGAATGGTGTCGTCGGCCAATATTCATTTGGAGAATATCAATTTATGACATCAAGTCCCAGAGTCTGGACAGAATAGACTTTTAAACTCTTTTGTTCTTCAGTAAATCAGAATCAGGTTCTAAATAGTCCTCAGAGTTGCTGTATACACACAGCACTGAAAGATAAAGCTAGGGATTAAACTAATACACTGCAGCTAATTTAATTATTCCTGATTTCTCATCTATGTTTGCTTTGTTTGTTTTTTTGTTAAATGTTGTGTTTGTGGATATTCTGAAAATGACATCAAATCACATTTCTTGAGAGTTGCAGCAAAGCTTCTTCAATAATTAATCGGTGCCACATTTAGTCCCTTCTTGTGTAGCAGTTGTGGCGTATCAGTCAGCTCACTGGAGATCACTCTGCTGAAAGGTGACATATGTCACTGCTCACGCAAACAAAGCGGTCCTTCCATTCGCTCCAATTAAACCACTGAAAAATAGAATGTGATACTCACTGGGCAGACTGCACTGACAACCTCTGTATCACAGATATAGAATTTCATGATCTTTATTTGAATGACTGAGCATTGCGTTTACCTGTTCTAATGGAAATACAAATCAACTAGTGCGTCTTAGTTGGTGAAAAGAAAGGGTCAAAGTGAGTCGCCGTTATTCTTACATTGAAGACATTTATTAAAAAAAAAAAAAAAAAAGGAGACAGAGAAGTGGATGCAGCCCCAAGCTTGTAGGATGGGACAGGAATAGTGGGTGTAACAGGGATTGAGGAGGTGGAAGAGGGTGGGATGGATGAAGGGAGGCCCCCCACTGATTCCCAGTCTTAGTGACAGGTGGAGGGGGCCGACCTGAGTGCATGTAGGTGTGTGTGTATGTATGTGTGTGTGTGTGTGTGTGTGTGTGTGTGTGTGTGTGTGTGCAAGCAGGGCCTTGGGGACGGGGGTTCACCTGTTCCTGCTCATGTCCTGACAGGTAGGACCCCCTCCCCCTCCCCCTCTGCCACCAACCGTACCTCCCAGCTCAACCACCGCCACCCAGTCCCGCGCAACACCCAACAGTTTCTTTTATTCCATCTCAGGGTTCAATCTGGTCAGCGCAGCCGCCTTATGTTCCCGTCCGTGGGCGGACATGTGGCGGCTTAGATTCCCATCTGCTGTCTTTTACTTGGTGCCAAAAGAGTTGGGAATGGCCGTGTCTGATGAAGGAAGAACTGTGAATTGTTGAGGCTTTGCTTCCTTTTATCATTTTAACAGTCACAGATGTTAATTATAATGGTTATGATTATTTCTTGGCCGTATGTGTGCTCAATGTAACAGATTTCCTTTGGACATTGTGTAAAAAATGTACAGCTTTTTAATCTTTTGAAAATGCTATCATACCTTCCCAGTTGTTATTCAGATCTCTTGCGTTGATTTAGATTAGATTTAGTTTGGTTTGGAGTAATGAGGTAATGGTGAGGTTTAAAACCTGGTTTCACTTTTTTTACTGCAATATACCACCGGAGTTGAACCCTTACGGTGTGGTTCTTTATATATCAGATTAAAAAGTTACCACTTTCATACAAAATCATATAAACTTTCCTGTGAGTTCATGCTACAATTTGCAATAATAAGGAATAAGTTTTTTTTGGCAGAAACTCCATTTGCACCAATTTTTTTTTTAATGACACAAAGATGGTATGATGGTAAAATGATGGCATGGTAAAACAACCTGGTGTTCACATTATCTCTTGTATGTCCTATGTACCCCCCCGCAGGAGACGGGGAAGTGGTGGCCTGGTGCCAGTAAACACAGAGCTTTTGTTTGTGGGAATCGGCCTCAGGTGCAGTTGACCCCTGACCTGTAAGCCCGCAGGTTGAACAAAGGGCCATTAAGAAGAGCTGGGCATGTCTCCACTCCAGAACGACTTAGACAGAGAGGTTTACAGAAAGTGTGCAAAGGGTCAGAACTTCAAATGCATAAACACATATAAAGTATTATATTTTTTGAGCATTTTAAAAACAGCATACTACACATTCATACTCACAACATTGCAAAATATAATATGGAAACCCCATATATAAAGCGTCTGCTGTGTCTCTGATTTCTAATACTAATCAATTCACTAGCATTTTTTTAGTTGCAGCCACCCATCAAAAAAGAGCTGACAGTCTCCATCAACACTTGTGAATCCAGACCAAGTCACTTCATTATCATCTGATCACTGAAACAAGGTTCTCTTGGAGGTATCCCCTTGTCCCCCTGTCACTGCTATAACAAAGCAGAGACAGGGGCTTGTCCTTTGGGCTATAGCTGGTGACAGGTAAGTCTCTCAGATCAGGAGCAGCGCACAGTGACTTCAGTCACTTGTAAGGCCCCGAGGGAACAATGGGCTCACTCTTTCTGAAAAAGTTGGGGTGTGTGTGGGGCGCCCTGTATTCTGGCTGCCTTTACACCTGAAATTGACAGCATTCAGGTAACAAAACAACAGATATCTACATTAAACTAGCTCATATCTGCTTTTTTGGTATGTTTTACATGTTAATCCAGCCTGTATCGCATATGCTGCATTGCCAGAATTCAATCTACCTCCCAGCACTCCCCTCCATCATCTTGCTGGCTCAACACTGCCACCCAGTGATCGCACACAGTGAAATAACATCACACAGCCAGTACTGAGGCCTGAGGTTTGGTCAAAAACGTGACCTCACTGCAAGGGAAATACATAAAACTGGATGGGCTGGTATTTTCTATTGTACCCTAGAGGGAGTATGCCCCACCCACACAAACACCGTGAGCTAACAAAGACATGAGTGTCAGAAAAGGTTGCAGTGGACACCCCTGAGTATCTGAAAATGTGATTTGTATCAGAGTGTGCTCTCTCGGTTGTAGCTACTTTATTTCCCCCCTGTTGATCAGGAGGTTCTTTTTTTCTTTCAACATAAATGCCGCAGCCAAAATAGTGGAAGTAGAACCGTCTCTTCTTCCTGCACAGCTTTTAAATTCATTATAGAGGGAGGGTTGCATCTCTGAGCCACCTGTGATCTATAACAAAGTGGATCATTACAGGTGTGTTATATCAAATTCTGTGACCCATCAGATTCTGTGACCCAAATGC
Organism: Chaunax sp. Z400; assembly: GCA_037577475.1. Taxonomy (NCBI): domain Eukaryota; kingdom Metazoa; phylum Chordata; class Actinopteri; order Lophiiformes; family Chaunacidae; genus Chaunax; species Chaunax sp. Z400. The sequence continues at coordinate 12,797,066 of CM075203.1, forward strand.
TATCCCTGGAAGTCTAGAGTTATGATCCCGGCTTCCGGTCTAAATGCGTACCAGTGCATCTGCTCAGGAAAATATGGACTGCAGCCTGTAGCAAGCGGATATATGTGGTGCGGGCAAGTGTCTGATTTCAAAATATCACACTTAAAATGTGACAGGAGGAGTAAGCTACTGCAGCATCCTCAAAGAGATGTCTGTCAAACACAAATCAACTGGATGGAAATGTAGTTACACAGATGTTACAGCACATTTGACAACACACACACTACATGAAGTAAAAAGTGATGAAAAGGTAATTGTTCCCCTTGTGTGCTGTCATAAAGCTGTGATGTCATGTGTGTTTATGTCAGTGAAGTCAGGTTTGGTGGATCTTGTCAGAGCTCCCGACTTGGAATTCTGACTTGGATGGATATTGCATTACACTGTTATGCATCATAGGTGTTTGCTGTTTTTATTTGTTCCAAGTACGATGAAACAACTTTCAGCTCAATGGTATGACTGCCAAACCAGCTACCGGCCTTAACATTGGAAATCCTATTCAAGTAAGTAAGTGAGTCACAGACTCTGGTGAACACTAGCATCAGAAAGTGGCACATAATTTCTTTAATGATTGAGTGATTGCATAAATGACAATGACAATATTGATAGGTGCTTATTAAAACTGAATGTATGACAACTCAAAGTGTCGCTCCAAAACAGGAAGACAATAAGAAGTGGCATTGTTGGCTGCGTCCATCTTCTTCGACATACAAGTAAACCCGGTTGGGTGAGAGACAATTGGACATAACAAAGTGATTCTGTCTGTCAGTCAGTCGTGCTCTGCTATTATCCTAATAGAGGGTACTTCATTAGTGGTTGTCCCAAGGAGATGGCGTGCTGTGAAAATGTAGATGTCATTAGCAATGGGAAGGAAACAAGAGCTGAGGGGACCCATCACACCTCATGGAGATGTGAGATACTGTAGGTAAAGGTGGTTGAATAATTCACAATAGTTGTAAGTAAAACTGGCTGGAAAGCTTTTTTTAAAATTATATATATATATATATGTTTATAAAAACACACACACACACACACATATATATATGTGTGCATCTGTGCACACCAATGCACAGATGCATTAACATTAACACATGGGTGTATGATTTTTTTAAATTATAAAATCAGGCACTTGATTGCATATATTATATACAAGTCTATACAACTGCAAAATACATTTCAAACTACGATGGTGCTCTGTAGAGCACATACCTCCACTAAGGCCAAACAATCCTCCATCCTCTGTTTAGCTCACCTGACTCATGCTCTCAAAGCTTCGTGGAAGTCAGTTCAATAGTTTTTGTATAATTAAGTAAAATATTGAAAAACATCTAGCAATGTTAGAGAAAGTGGTAAAAAACAAACAAAAAAGAGTCCTGGAAACGTCACTTTTTCTGGCTCTGCATCAAAATGTTATGTGTCCTTTCTTGGGCCATGCCCCACCCTTCTACCAAGTTTAGTGGTAATCCATCATGCAGTTTTTGCATAATCCTGCTGAAAATCGAACAAACAAAACAGCAAATAACCAACCGACACGGGTAAAAACATAACCTCTTTGGCAGAAGTAACAGGTTACCTGTCGTGACCAAATTCTATCCTGAAAACTATTTTTTACAGCTGCTACATAAATATTTTTATAATAACAATGGATGAATGTGTTATGTGAAAGGGGACACTCATAGTGATGAACCCCCATAGAATTATCACCTGACTTTTCTTTCTTTTTTTTTTCTTTTTTTAAATAAAATTTCTCGAAAAAGCTCGATGTACGTTAGCATCAGCAATTAGCTCTTAGCAGCTAAGATGACAAATATCTTTGTCTGGAGTTAGTGCAAAAGAGTGAATATCAACCTAATATTTGACATTATGGAACATTTTAACTGGTAGCTATGAAAGGTCAAGGGCATGTTCTTCCATATTATAATATAAATTTTTTATATATCTTTTCGGGGTTTGCCCTAAATCATTAATCATTTATATTTTTGCTGCATCTTTTTTCCTCAGGTTTAATTTTAAATTTTTAACCTGTAAGCTAATGTGAATCCTAACGATTAATATATTAATAATCTCTCATATATAATATCTAATAGATATGTAGTTTTCTTATAATGATCATTATATTTGACAGAAGTACAGGCCCTCATAATACACATGAATTTGCACGTGTGGGAACACACAACTCAAAACACCCTTTGGTCTGTGCAGTCTGATCATCTGCTCTCCTACACCTTGTAGGGATTACAGGTGTTGGTTTTCTTTCCACTGTGCAAGAGGAACCAGGGTACTGCTCCTGTGTGCCAGAGCATTTGTAAGTATACAAGAGCGCAGGAAACCTGATCCCATTTAAAAATTCATGACACCTCTGAAACCCCTACACCTCTGTCCATTAGTTCCTCTAAGACCTCTGGCCTTACACTACTTTGTAACTTCTTGAAAACAAGAGAGCGTGTCACAGCGGCCGTGACTAATATCAGGTTTTCAGTGCGTTCCAACTCAGACTGTCCGTTGATCAACTGTTGCTTCTCATTTTGTTCATTTACTGTGATGATTTTAAATTGATTGGCAGATGAGAGCAGTGTAGCAGTATTATGTGGGTGTCCTGTGGTCCAGCTGCACTTAGTCTCTTACTTAATTAATGTGCACTTATTTCTCCTTCCAGCTACACCAGGGGTATAAATCCTAGCTGACAGGTGGGTTGGGGGGCTGGAAGTGACAAGAAAGCCTGCTGATAAATAATGCAGACTGTACACCTCAGAGTGTGAATAATCCAGAACTCTTGACACGACATGGCTGAAGCGTGGCCACATTATGCCTGACGCTTCCCCTCCTCTTCCACCTCTCTCCTCTCAGAGAGAGGGCATCTCTACTGTATATTCCTAGAATCACAAATCACATGCTAGATTTGTTGTGTATCCGAAAGTTGCAAAAGCTGAACCCATCTAGGAGAACAAGCTGGCAGAGGAACAAAGACAAATGTAAACTGGTACTTCGCCCTCGTCACTCTGTGAATTTAATAAGGTGCGTTTACCTCAGGGGAACATTTGATTACATTGTGTCTTTGTGTTGGTCTTGAGCCAGTGTGCCACCCAGTACTCTGCGAGGGCTGGTGGCGCTGTCGTAGGAGGATGACAAAACAAATAACCACACCCAAAACAATTGGACATTAAATGAATCCTAGTCCTTTATTGTGAAAGGTCGCCTATTTTCTCTCCTAAAATAGCCAGGATTTTCAATTAAAAAGCTGGAAAAAACGTATAGAATGAGCGGCTAATGGCTCAGTCAACGTCATAACGGTGAGTGGATCCCTGCTCACTCCACCACCTGCTGGAATGCAGGTTTCCCTTGATAATTGGGGCAATTAGAGATTCCGCTTCACTATCTCTGGTTGTGGAGGAACCCTACTATTACTATTACACAACTCGACCAGAAAGACACACCTCAGGGTCTACAGCCAGCTTATCTTAATCATCATATCAGCTTGCCTCAGTTTGACTGAGCCAATATGCAAGGACTACAAATGCAGCACTAATGTCAATTAATGGCAAGGGAAAGTGGGCAATTACAGCAGAATGGTTGCAAATAGGAATCTGATACATGGGATTGTTACCCTATGATACCAGATAAAGCCATCTACATTAAGCGTGTAGCCTTTTCCAACTGCCACAACTATGTACTCATGTCTTCACATGCACAGAGTGATATACAAAGAAAATATGCTAGCACCTCTCCGCTGTCACTGTAGCTCACAAAGGCAACAGTGACAACTGAGATCAAACAGAGCAGTCTTCAGGTGTGGCGGAGTTAGAAATGCAACGGTAGGAGTTAGTCTCGTCATCTGTCTCGAGTAAGCATTTCATCTTGTGCCTCATGACAGCTGATGGCAATCATTTGCTTTAGTTGTCATGCAACGCCAGCCGTCACCTAAAGAACTCCTGTAGTCTCACACGCGAGGCTTGTCTTTTATCAGGAGGCCCCTTCTTTTGTCTCCTGCCTGACAGAGAGATTAATTCCCCCCCACCCTTACCTCACATTTTGGGCCACCTTGTTGTTGCTTTGGGTTGGGAAGCACTTCAGAGGAAAGACCAGAGAGATGACATGGGAGAGAAAAAGAAATACAAGTGGAATATTGTGAGTAATACGCTATCGTTTCAACACGAACTAAAGTGAAAACAAACAGGAGATATGTAACAAAAAGCTCAGGCATGGATAGCAGCCCAGGGGTACCCCTCATATCCAGTGTCTCCACCAAAGCTCTTGTTTTCTAGTACACACTGACAGAGACAGCAGACACAGTAGGTAAGTGTTTGTGTCGGGTCAGGCCTAAGCCCCTTAGACTCTGTTAGTCCCCTAACGTCTACTCAGGTTCCTCTGGTTCTCAGGGTTGGACCTGTGTTCTGTTCCCTGAGCACTACCATGACACTGGTCCTCAGTGGCCACAAACACAAACAGTAATTGTGATAGACTCACACAAACATGCAGATAAGCACACATACACACACACACACATATGCGCACACACACACACATACACACAGTAGGTGTAAGTCTCCTCCCTCTGCATAAAGAGCATCCCAGTGGAATGTAGTGGTGTGTGTGTCTGACGCCATGCTAAGCCACCTCAGTCCTGCTGAGGAGTCTACTTTTGCAAGCCCTGTCGTCTGTGTCTGGCCATTACAATCATGAGAAAATCACTAGGTGCCTGCAGGGCACATCTCCCAGGTTACAGGTATGCCTGTTGACACATGCCAAATCCCCTTCTTTCTCCCAGGTTGGCGGTGAACATGCTGGAACGCCCTGTCTAAACCGCAGACATCACATAGGCCGCTGAGCAGGGCAGGACATGTTGGGTCACGTGATGGGACCACTGGCTGCGTCGATGCCTCGTAAACATGCATGAGCGCAGACCTGCGTGTTGATCTGTACATGCACACCAAAACACATGCACATGCACATCCCAGCCGATTCACCAATAAGGCGCTTCTGCCCTGGGGAGCTCTCTGGGGCCTACAGTGCTCCACAGCCCTGCCTGTTCTAGTTGAGCTGGTGATGGATGGGAGTGCTGGCGCATTCCTCTGACAGGTGATGGGAGCAGCTCCTATTTGATCTGCCACGGAGTGCAGAGAGAAGAGGAAGAACCAGAGAAAATAAAAAATGTCTTAAATACATCTCCGGTGACAAACTTGTGAAGCGGAAAGCAGTTGAACCGATGCTGATGAAGATGGTGATAAGACTTTTAGAGTACTAAAATAATTATATAGTGATCAAAAAGACTAGTTACTCAAGCACTGCACTAATTCTGGTGTTTTTTTTATAGTTCTGCTCCACTATCTTCGAGAGAAACAATACTTCACATTTTGCACTATACATTTATTTGTAAATAGATACTAATTATTTCACGACATACTGAAAGGAGTCAGTTTACATATTTTTACTTTTGACACATTTTGTTGCTAATTTGCTTCATGTAATTAGAATTTGTCGTATATTTATTTTCTTAATGCGGGAACCTCAATAAAAAGAGTTTTTAAAAAAGTAAGTAAGTAAGTATTATTTATACTGGTATTTTCATGATAGTAACCTTGCTATATTTATATCAGTGTTCATGGAACAACATGTCATGGTTCCATCTTTAAATTTTCATTTTAATTATTGTGATTTATTTTTAATCATGTTGAATTGGACCGTGGGTTGGACCAAACACAGCATGGTAAAGGTGTCCCTTTGGGCTCTGGGTGATTGTGACAGCATTTCTCACTATTTTCAGAATTTTTACAATCAAAATCAATCAGAAAGAAAATAAGATAAATAATTCTAATCCATAATGGAAATAAATGTTAGTTTAAGTCCTTTGCAAATAGTGAAAAATTAGTTCAACCAACAACAACAGTAAATTATTGCTTTTACATAAATGTATGAGCGAAAATCATATGATACATAATAGTATAACAGTCACAGGGGCAATTTTTTGCTTCTAAGTACATTTTCCTGATTTTACTGACATGCTTCTGCTGAATGTGGCACCATGCTGGATTTTTCAGCACCCTTTCCTGGAAATGTAACACAACAATCATCTATCTCTCTTAATTTAGTGCACCCCTGAATAGTGTGTTTACACAGAGCAACCAACAAATCCTGTCTATGCCTTAATTATCAATGAAGAACTTTTACTTGTCACAGAGTATTTTCACCATGTGGTATTGGTACTTTTCCTTAAGGGAATGATCTGACAACTTCCTGCCAGTGGGAATGATATAAACAATGTTCATCTGTAATGGCTTGAAACACATCTGAAAAGGCGAAAACTGATCCGAGAATTATACTTCCTTGAAAACATTTATCCAGACGTGTGGGTATGATTACAATCAGCTATTACAGTAAGTCATTCACCGACTAGCCAGTGGCATCTTAACATTTCAACGTACCTGTGGCATCATAAACTTCTCCCATTTATTCTCAGTTGTGCTTGAAACCACACTGTGTACATCACAATACTCCCTAAGACTATCAACCACAAATGCAAACAAACCCACAGTGCACTCTACACACCTTAATGCAATGTTGTCTCCACTCAGAAAGCATGATATTCTTTAATGTGGTTCGAAAATGCAATGTTTTGTGTTTGAAATTCTACATTTGATGCAAGTATTTGTTTTGCCGCCATGGCGACTAAATCCAGGCGTAGGAGGGAACGAGAACAAGGCTGGAAACCTGAGCAAGGAGATTCAGATGATCCTGTGAGCATTATTAAAAACCAACAGGATGAAGCTGCTATCAGACCATAGCACACGGCTGACACATACTGTGCCCACTGCGCCAAAATATGAAATGTATGTCAGTGCATAGGTGCATCTATCAGCACCAGCTCTGCTTGTTTGTTTTCCATTTGTACATATCTGTCATTCTAGTGCTGAGACACAACAAGCTCAGCACTGCCTGTTGATGAGAGCATTCACAGCCCCGGAGATGTATTACATTTCAAAGCCAAGCCTGACATATAGACAGGTATGAGCAAGTCTGAAGCATTATAATGTTCAGGGAAAAGAAAAGGCTGAATCCTCATCAAAAGAGCTACAGTACCTATTTGGCTCGTTACAGACCGTTAAAGAAGTGTTTAATTAATTCTGCTCTCTTGTGGCTTCTGTCTTTCTTGTGCGTGTAACTGTGTGTAACATCATATGCTCTCCTTGTACACAAGGCTGTCTTGTAATTCCTGTTTCCTCCCTGACACGACATCTTCCTTGATACACAATGATGACAATCATGAGGAGATGAATCCTGCAAGTTTTTTTCTTCTATATGCCTATATGTGCTTCTGTGAAAATGTAAAAAATGTGACTTTGGGGAGTGGGGTGGATGTTGTGTAGAGGGAAGGTGGTTCAGCCACCGCCCTGACTGACTTCCAGGCTCCCCGGCAAAACCACAAACCCCCGCTTCCCCCTTCTCCTCACCCCTGCAGAGGCCGATGCCTGATTCAACACAGCATCCATGAAACAAACACAAACTCCCACGTGGCCAGCAGTGGTTGTGCAAGACGTTTGGTAGAAGATCCCTGTTTATATCACAGCCATAATACAGCGCAGCTACAAAGAGAGGCTCCAGCCCACGCCAGAACCACTCAAAACATTACTGACCACCTTCTAAACACTGAAATTGAGCCTCATTGTAATGTAAAGCTTTGGGGCTATGTAGGTTTGGCTCAACCTTGAAAAATCCTATTCATTCTTTTAAATGCATAAAATACATTTGCATATTCCTATTTTTCCGAGGGTCTTCTGATGTGCAGTTTGTTTGCTTTTCTGTGCTCATTCACTGTATTTAAGTATAAGCCATGTTTCTGTATGTTTGGTATTTGAGTCCATACGTCAGATTGTAAGAAGCTCAAGAAAGCTGGTCCCCTCATGTCCCCCTCCATAAACCTCCAGCACGCCTCCCAGTCTAAGCACTGCCACTCTGTAATTGTGGAGAAACCACAGCACACAGCCCCATATATAAATACCCTATTCTCCCAGCCTTGTCAAAATAAAGGTTGTGTGGGGAAAAAGGAATAGGGCTTATTTTGGTGGCCCTCTCCCCTGACTTTGGAGCTATATTTGCACAAACTCTTCACCTTTGGGTGAAGCTGCACAGATTTGAATTTGATACACGAAGACAAGTCCGAGGAGGTTCCTCCTTCGGACGTGTTTTTTTAAGCAAAGCTCAACATCAAAGGGGCTAAAAATAAGACTACGACTGTCTTAAAGTTGCGAAACTTCCACACAACTGAATGAGAAGGTTACTACATGTCAATATGTTGACGCGGACACTGTAGTACATTTGACGCGGTACTTTTATTACAGCACGCAGGTGAGCTGGCATGGCGGTGTTAAAAAAAGGCTTAAACGTAAAGAATTACCTGAGTTATGTACACACAGCAGCCTGTTGACGTGCAGCCTGCTTTGATCTGTGTTGTCAGTGTGCGGAGACTTCCATGTTGTCTTAGCTGTCTGTGTCTTGTCTCCCCTGAACACATAAAAATGCTTTAACAGTGCTTTCAAACACCTGCTGAGAGCAGCTCGGCCAAGAGAAAGACTAAACCTCATCACTTAACTTCCACCGAGAATTTTATAAAAACCCGAAACACAGATCTTAAAAACATTTTGTCATGTTAAAGACACGCAAGAAGTGGGTCATTCAAACACATTAGTTGCAGGCATAAGTCAACAATGCATTAGATCTTGTTTATTTCCCTGACTACGTCAGCAGTCCATTTTGTCTCACAATACAGTTCACATTGAGATACAGGGAATTTGATGCTTTATTATATATAATATAATAATATCTATAATAATAATCATAATGTCCTCGTAATCTAAAGTTTTCCTCTACAAGTATTTGTATAGGAATTATAAGGAAAATAGAAAGAAGTAAGCAATAGAAACAGAAATGTGGACCAATATTTCAAAATTACTAAAACTTAATGAATATTTGGATAAATCCTGGGTGATATGGTGGTGGGGCGGACCTGGGTCCTTTCTAGACTTTACATGTTCTCCTCATGACTGTGTGTGTTCCCTCCAGCTTCTCTCTAAAGGCATGTAATATAGTAGGATTTGGGGACTCTAAATTGCCCATAGGTGTGAATGTGAGGGTGAATACTTGTTTGTCTCTCCATGTGCCAGCCCTATGATGAGCTGGTGACCTGTCCAGGGTGTACACTGCCTCTCAGCCAACGCTATAGCTGGGACAGGCTCCAGCCCCCTGCAAACCTGCAAAGGATACAGAAGATGGATGGATGGATGGATGTCAGACATGCTTTTTGCACATATGCATGTGCTGAGCGCTGTCGTCATCAGCCCGCACCAACAATGCGATAAAACAACACAACCAGAGGGGAGGGATGACAACAATGCAGAAGTATTTTCTGTCCTCCAGAGCAAAATATCATGCATACGTTTGCTGCTAGCGCACCGGTGACGTGTGGTCAGGGGAGTCAGGGGAGGCGGGGCTTCACCTGCCACACTCTGGGCTAGCGAATGTAAATAACTGTTATGAAAGGTAAAAGAAATTATAATAACAATATAATATAAACATTGAGATTTTTGATGTGTGTTGCAAAAATGGATCACATTATATCTAACCTTAAACGAAATTCTCAAAATTGGACTTTCAATCAAAACAGGGAGTGATAAACAATGGAGGACCAATGCCTGAGCTTTAGGACCTACTTCATACTAACTGACAGATTTCAGATGCGACCTGCTTCCTAGCCATCAGCGATTAGTATTTTGTGGTAATGATGAGAGTGCTATTCTAATTATGTCAACTATGTGGAGCTATGAAATGCCTACACTGAGACAGATGAAAACTCAGCTAGGCATTTGGAGATGTCCACTGTTTTCTGGCAGATCAAACAGGATAGAGAATGATTTAATCAAAGCTGTCAGTGATGTAATGGGAGAGAACAACCGTCACCCCTGGCATTTATCTCTATTGAGACTTTGAAAACTAAAAGAAAACAAAGAGGACTTCTACAGCAACATCACTGACATCTTCGTTCAGAAGGATAGGCGAAGTGACTTCATTTACAAGGTAAGACCATGCCAATATATATTTTCATTTGTGTTTTTAAGGAGTAGGCCGTATGAATACTGGAACTGCATAATAATCAGGCGGGTAGTTTTTGAGTAATCCTGCGCAGTGCGAACAGACAGACAAAAACACAACATCCTTGGAGGAGATGTTAAGACGTCAAACAAATACGTAACCTGTGTGCTGCCATGATTCCTAACCGTCATTCAGTCATTGTGCAACCTGTCAACTGAAGAGAGAATTCAAGTAACCTCTATCGGGTTCTTGTAGTGTGCAAATCTGGTTCTGAGATTATCCTTACCTCCCCAGTCGTTGACCTCACCACATGTCACTGCAGCGCACCCATTTCTCTTTGAATACCAGGACTTGATTTACAACTAAGACGTTTTTTTGTTGTTGGTGATGCAGAATATCTGAGCAACAAAATATCTGCATTAAACAATGAGGCTTGAAATGTGAATTTCACCAAAACCCCAGGAAGAACTTGACAGAATTGTATTTTATGCTAATTGCGAAATTCATTTTGCGCTGGCTTTTATACAGGCATGTTTGTCCTGCTGCCAATCTGTCAAGTCATATTAAACTTGAGAACATTGTGATGGTGACGACATGACAGGTGAGTTTCAAGAAATAAGGGTGTGTTAGAGTTTGTTTATCGAGGACAGTTCGTGTTTCAGAGAGTCATTCGCGTCCCTTAAATGTGTTTTACTTTAATAATGTATATTTATAGGAAGTCACACCTTTTAATGAACTTTTCTTGCTTCTTGTTTTCTCGGTTGAGTTGCTTCTCAACTGGGGAACATATGAAACTGAGCCATGCTCTGTTTTAAACAAGTGCATAAGATGTTATAGTAGTTATGGTTGTCAAATTTATTCAATAATTACTTGTGTAAGTGTGCCAAAGGAATCTGTTTATTCAGTGACAGCAGTTTCATGAGGGACTTAGCTTCCCTTTGCAGTTTTCAACTCAGACATGATGATACCTCTTTTTGGGTCCATTGATGCTTCCTTGTTTTTGAGCTTGGATGCAGGGTCCATAGCCAGCATGTAGAGCATCCACTCATGTCCTTTTTAAGCATGCACATACTGCATCCTTCACACATTTCCTTCCCTTGGTCTCTGTCTTATGCACATCCACACATATATGCACACGGGCAGGCAGCCATGGGAGGAGGGAATGCGAGGAATGCTCCAAACCCCGGGCTGGTGTTCTGACTCGTCCCAGACTTCATGCCGTCACCGCCGGGGTCTGTGGCCAGACCTCCCTGTGCCAGACCCACTGGCTCCAACACCCGCCCAGGCCAGCCGAGCTGCAGCTCGCGACCCATAATTAACCAGCAAGCCGCACTGCAGCTCATATCCCTTCCCCCCTCCCCACACTACTGCAGGGGCCCCTTGGAAACCCAGAGGAAGAATATTCAGGCCCGTACTGGAGCTTGTAGATGAGGATGCTCTGGGAGAGGAGGAGCTATCAGTGTTGTATATGTGTCTATGGAAAGCAATATGTGTCAACATTCAATCATTGGCTTTCAAGCTTTTTCAATTCCCTGGTTGCATATTAGCTTGAATGTTCAATGCACAACTGTAGCCATAAAGACACTCTGCCACTCTCACAAAGATCAAAGTTGCAAAGTTAAATGGTTTTCTGAACAGTTTACAGACTGACAAGAGAAGGCAAGATTGCAGCACAGTTTGATAAAGAATAGGTAAGTGTGTGTATGTAAGTGTGCATTATAAGTAATGCCAGGGTACCTGTAATTCTCCCAGACTGGCATAATTATGGCTGAGACGTCTGGAGAAACAGTTTAGAAGTAAGCAGTGATCATTTTCCTTCTTTAAAAGGCTGCTCTCTTGTTGAGACAGGAAAGACCTTCATTCAAGGTGAGGCTTCTTTAGATCCGCCAGAGGGACTTGTTCACGAATCTTATGCCAGCTATATTTGGTATGCAGTGCATTATTAGTACTGTTTTACTATGACAGATGTCACAAGGTGTGATTTACCACTTTTCTTTCGAATGCGGAGCCAAACCCGAAACCACTTCTAATCAGGCGCACAAGATTTTGAAAAAGCTACGACACAGCTCCATCAAGTGCTCGACATAAAACCGTAAAGCCCCATCCATGCCTCTTCTTCCCTGTCAGAATAGACTCCTTCCTGCTGGTGCAGGGTCATGGCTTGTAAATTTAACACGGCTTCCTCGAGGAATACCTCATCCTTTGAAAGAGAAACAGGAAAATTACATGGTGGACAGCCCACTTGGTCCCCCCCTTCCCTCCTTTCTTGCACTGTAATTTGCTTCTGGAGCAGGTCGGCCTAAAATAACCTTAACCTAATATTCACAACATAGGGAGACTTAGGGAAATGCTGGAGGTCTCCCCTTGGGTGGCGGTGGACCGTCCACAGCCTGTAGGCGTGTTAGAGTTTGTGTATTTGCTTACCTTTCTTAGATACATCAAGAAGACATAAGTGACACTCATTTTTGCTCCTTAATTTGAAACGTACCTTACTTACCCTACTGATATGGCTAAACGTGTTCAGGTAACCTGATTTTCCAAATTAGCAATTCATTGAATCATGTTTGTAATCGGTAGATGAGTTAAGGTTTATTACAAAAACACTGTGAATATATCACAGATTGTCTCTGTCTTGATCCGCAGTCCTGTTTCAGCATTATTCCCCACGTCTACAGAGCTCAGCCAGAAAACCGCTGAGCTCATTTGATGGGCATCAGAAGAGAAATGCCCATGATCTCACTTGAACCAAAGTTTCCTACAGGCAGGTTTCTCATTAATCTGAGGCTCCGCTCATGATTAGCGACCTTGTTGGCCCAGATATTTATGCATGCAAGGCTAGAAAAGTGTTGGCTCAGTCACCACTCTGGTATGTACTTTTGAGATACAAGATCCATTAAACTGACAGTGATTTATGATTTGTGATTCATGGAATATGCGGTTGCAGTTTTATGTTCCTATTTTGCAGCAGAAAGAGAAGAGTGTTGTCTGCTAAGGCGTTTGACAAAGGCAAAGGTGTTAGTCTACTTTAATTGGTAATCGTTCTATTGGCTGCAATTTGTAATCAAAGTAAATATAATGTGTTTTAATTTAAGGATTTAAGATACATGAATTTGTGCGTAAGGACACACCACACGTGTCTGCAGACATGAATATAAAGACTGCATTTCCTCATAAAAGCACTTGCATTCACATACCCACGCACACTTACCCTGCCAAACCCCCTCAGCCCCCAACGCTCATGCACACTACACCACAGGCACCACACACACACTGGTTCTCATATGGAATAACGTGGGTGGCGCTGGACCGGTAAAGGGCTCTGTAAATAGCTTGGGAGCAACCCCTCCATTTGAGCAACCCAAATTTCCTTTTCTGAGGTCGACTGCCTGGGCTGAAAGTGCTGTGCAGCAAGCCTTCAGTCGCCACGGGAGACCACAACGGCCACGCTGACAGCACTTCACAGGGACCACGGCATGGCAGGGGTGACCAGATGGCCCTCTACAAACATTGCACTGGCACACCGAGCCCTGGCACACACACATTGTGCGTGCATATACCGCATGCACCAGTGCTTTTAGCCATTTATTCATGCACCTCCCCATCTACTTATGCACGAGTGTGTAGGTATGTGCACATTTATCCATGCTTACGAGGAGATAAATGCAGATCACAACACATCCATGCACACAGACTGTGCAACTGTGTTCTGTCACAGACACTGTCAAGGAGAGAGAGAGACAGTGGGTGGGAAGATGTGTGTGGTGCATGTTTGTGTGTTTGGTTTGCATCTGTGTGTGTGTTGGAGGAGATTAGTTTGTTTTACTGTTTGATTTAAAATATATGTGACATTGGTTTGCTTTTTATATGTGTGTTTGTTGGGAGGTTGATACTCAACAGAGACACAAAAAAATTGAAATAGAAGATGTCCTACCTTTAACTTCCTATCTAACTTCCTACTGTGAAGGTTAAGGTAGACATAGGTGATGCAAGAGCGGTGTCGATATTCTTGTCAAGCTCTCAGCAAGAAAGTAAATAGAATTGTATTTCACAACTAATGCTTTAAAGAATTTGTCACATCCACCATGGCAGTAATGTTTTCACCAGTATTGGGTTGTTTGTTTATCTGTCTGTCAGTCTGTCTGTTTGTAGAATAACAAAGAAGCTACTCAATGGATTTTCATAAATCTTGGTCGGAAGTTTTGGCATGTGACAGGAAGGAACTCATTATGTTTTGGAATGGTCCCAGATAAAGCGGCGTGTCAAGGAATTGTATTTATACTTTCTTTAACAATGAAAGATGTGCCTTTTTCACCATTTCTGTCAATTACACATAAAGAATCAATTAATCCGGACGAAGGACGGATTCAAGAATATTTTTCTACTTTTTTTAACATTGCTAGATTGGGTTTTTTGCTTGTTTGTTTGTTTGTTTTTAGTAGTTGGTGGAGGAGTGGGGCATGTGCAAGAAAATGGAAAAGTGGAATTTTGGAGTAGATCCGCATAAAGAGGTGGATGGATGACTTTTTTTCATTTAGATTCGAGTTTAATTTAATTAAAAGGGACTGTTCGACCTACTGTAGGTGGATGTATGCACTGTTGAGGGTCCTTCAAGTTTTCAAAGTAGAATATACTTATTTTTGAAGACATTTATCTTAGTGTTTATTTATCCACTAAAGCTGAGCTGAGTATGCATGTTTTCCAGAAATGCTGGAGAAAAACCACATGTTAATTACACATTGAACATCTCAGCAGTTCCAGTCTGTATCTCTTCATCCCAAGATTTTCTCAGCGGCTTTGTGTATTTGAACCTGGGAGTTCAAATTCTACTTGATAAACATCATCTTAGATGTAGAAAAAAAATTTTAAAAGATATTTATAGACTTAGCAGTTTATCATTAACATTTCCAAGGCATTAAAATCTGATATGAATGTGTAGAATTTTAGACAGCATTGGAAATATCTACCGTACATTATTGTGGTGTTTCCAGGTAATTTGAAGCTGAACTATGCATCAGCAGTGCCAATAAACAAGGGCTGTTCTCAGAGGCTATTACACCATATCATGCACAATATCTCTGCCAGAAAACACAAAGCACATACTGCTAAACTCAAGTGAACTGCAGGAAACAGTAAAGCACCAGGGTTTGGTAAGCAAAGGTAGTAAAAACAACAGAGACTACCCCATGTTTCTCCTTCAAAGGCCTTTTGTTTGGAGAGGAGAGTCTGACTGTTCCCATTCACATCGGCCATTTTTACCCAGGACAATATTTTATAAGCCCTTCAGAGAGGACCTTTCGCTTCCTTTTCCTGTGGTTTGGCCAGGGTTGAGCTGTCGGGAGAGGGGAACAGCCAAACCCAAATGTAGATGCTCAACTTGGCAGGCTCTCCACGGAGCGTCCTGACCAGACAAAAGAAGGGAGAGGAATAAAGCCATTTATTTATATTCTCTGTGGTTTTGCATGTTGCGTCCTAGACTTCCAGACCCCGGGTGGATATTCTGTCTGAGGACGAAGACAGACGAATGACTTTCCATTGACATACATAGAGGAACCTTCAGGATTAATGACGGATCCATATGTGTTAATTGAGTGTGAGGTTTTGATGTGTGGTCTACTCTGTACCACCTTTTTTCTTTTTTTTAAAAAACTTTTAAAGTGAAATGCTGTAGGTCGATCTTTCAGAACAGGTTATGGTTGAAGACATACACCCATGAAGACTTGACATTTTGTATGATGGTCCGTAATGACAGCAGCAGGCAATGTATGAAATTTGAGCATTGTCAGAATCACCAGCTTAGACTCTTTTTCTATCAGGCATGACCTCACCACTGTCAGCCAAGGTATGGAACCAATTTAGAGGAGCTCCCCTGAATTGCTTGTGTGTTCAGATTTGTCAAACTCCACTACATCTGGGCCCTCCTCCCTTTCACTTCCATGTGTACTTTATCGTGTGCATATGAGACGGGTAAGGATTAGGGGTTATAACAAAAAAATGAAAATTCCTCCCAAAGAAACTGCGCTCGAGCCTCTCTGACTCACACCTAGGTACTGTTTCTATGTGGGAGAGCCCATAAATGAGGCAACCAAAGCTATTTCTATATAGGCTCAGAAGTTAGGAGGGGGGCTAAGGGCTATATATGTTCACACACATACACACACAGTGGCTGTGGCTAGCTAGACCTCTCTGGTCAGGAGCCGGTGCCAGAGCAAGCCGAACAGTGGAACACTGGGAGTCTTGTGCCTGATTTTGGAGCCGCTAGCTCTCTCCCGACCTTGCTTCAAAATACACTGCGGCTTCAAGGAACAGCACTCTCAGCAGTAGGGAGGCCAGGCATGGAAAATTTAGATGCAACAAGAAAGAGCAAGGGAAAAAAGGAGGCAGGCAAAATTTATGTGCTCATTCACATTTGCGGCCGCGAGCCTTTTCTTAATGCTTTTAACACACTTACTGTGCAGCGAGGAGTTCTGAGAGAAATTTTCTAATCTGAAAGGGAACGAGAAAAAAAAAAAATGCAGTCTAACAGTAGTGTGTGACTCCATCCAAACAATGGCAAGATTACATGTTGCAACGTGATGACAAGTTCCACACCCACATGTATCAAAATGTGTTGTTTTTTTTGACAGAACATTTTACTTTTAAGTCAAGGAGTTCCTCAGTAACGTCTTAGATTATCAAAACACAATGCAGATGATCACAGAACTTCCCTTTGAGGAAAGATTGATGGTATCCTCTTTGTTAATGTGTTTTGTATTACTCACGTGTGACTGTGTAAGGCTGCTGATCCAGCAATTGAAAGCATGACACAGACTAGTTGCTCTGACATTTCACCTGACACCAGAGGCATAATAACACCTTGTCTCGCTAATGGCGTGTGTTATTGCTGCTGTACCCTGTAATCTCTTCTCTTTCTGACGCTGATAATGACTTGAAAAATCAAACTGGCCTGCAGTGATACAATCCGTACAAACACATGCACACACAAATGGTGTCATACGGTGGTGCAAACACACACACACACACACACACACACACACACACACACACACACAGACGCAGCTTCCAGTGAGCTCATCTGAGCTAGAAAAGGCAACTTACCCTTTTTATTTTCAACTTATTTACCTGCGTCTGCTCCTGTGTTGTCTTTGTTGATCTGAAAGTGGAGGACTCAGCCAACCCATGCACTAATTTAAGGTGACATAAGTTGTGGCTTGTTTGCCCTTTGGTTACAGGATGGTACATCTTCTGTATCTACTTTGAAAAACAGCTACAAAGTCTCTGTTTCAGAGCACACAAGTGAGAGAAGACAACCACATGAGAAAAAGCAGGTATGGTTGATGTGCCATCAGACGCCAATATCAAAGTCAGTGGAAACTTTTTTTATACCCTCGTGAAGGTTTTTACTTTCCTTTCATCGTTTTATTTGACTGACAAGGAGAAATCACTGTGAGTGTCTTTTGTTTTCTCTGTGAGGTAAAAAAAGAGCCAAGACTTTGCCCCATATATTCATCAGAGCATGCGAGGACATCTGATCATTGCCCTGTGGCCCCTTCCTGTCTGTCTCAGTGTTTATCCCACGGCTCTGATACACAGATTAGGACACAAACCCAGCATTACCCAGAGGAAAAATAAACGGTTAGATACCTGACAGACCAGCCCACATTTCCAGGTATTTTATCAAAGTGTTTCTGCGTGTTTGTTGAGTGTTTGCAGAGATATTTACTTTAGAGGCATGGGCCTAACTATATACTCTATATACAACCTATATTTTTGGAAAAGTACTGCTGCTTTCCTTTCTCAAGTGAGTAATGCAGAGGATCTCATCTCAAACATGTTTTGTCTGCTACTCACTCACAGTTTACACCTCAACACACCTCAACACACTTCAAAACCAAGTGAGTTATGATGCATGGGCACGCCTGTGGGTAAGACAGACAAACCGGAGAGAGAGAGAGGGGTTGGGCATGTGTGTGTGTGTGTGTGTGTGTGTGTGTGTGTGTGTGTGTGTGTGTGTGTGTGTGTGTGTGTGTGTGTGTGTGTGTGTGTGTGTTGGGAAATTCACACAACAGAAACTGGGCCCAGAGAAGGGGGAAGAAGATCCACAAGTGGAGGGGTGGAAGGTGTGATTGGGAAGAGGAAAAAGGGGGCGGTGGAGCAGGGGAGACATGAGGAGTGAGTGACTGAGTGAGTGAAGAGCTGAAGGAGGGTAGAAGAGGATGAAGGGAGGAAGGAAGGGGGGTTGCTTCCTGTCGCCATTCCTGCCAGCCCACATAGACAGCCCGAGAAAGAAAGAGAGAAAGAGAATATCTGGGCGGACTGCTGGCCACATGACAATCTCTGTGAGTCCCTTGCTTTTCCTCCACGCCGAGTGATGTGCTCCCTCCCTCCCTTCCCGTTCCCTCCCCTTCTCCCTCCCTTCCCCTGCCCTTCAAAGCTTTGACATGTCATCTCCCACCACAAAAACAGAGGTGGGAAGACTCGCTGGCGCTACCGCTGCCTCAGGGTGTCTGGCACTAAAGCTGCCTGCAAATACAGCAGAGGAGAGGAGGAGGAGGCGGAGGAGGAGGACAGAAAGAGGCAGAGAGAGAAAGACAGAAGGAGTGAGGGAAAGAGGAAGGAGATATGGACAGAAAAGTCAAAAGAGAGACGGAGAGAGAAGCAGCTCATAGCAGCTCAGAGTATATAAAATAGGGCTCGTAAAGCCCAGGGCATCGAAGTGTGTGTGTGTTACTAAGGTGGAGATGAGTCCGTACTTTTTTAAAGTGACACTCCTGCAACCACACATAGCAGCAGCTGATTGAAGTATATGAAGAGGCACTGAAAGGGGGAAAAGTCAAACTCCGGGGGGGGGGAAACCTCTCGGATGCAGAGCCGGGACACGATTCTAGCTGTGTGGCCTTTCCCACCATCAGAGCCACAAAAACACAATGATACCCATAAAGGCAGAACAAATTGGATGAATTGTACTTGGCCTAATGCAAAATGTGCCTGGACCACAGGCCCATAATTGAATGTATCTTCTCTTATTCTACTGGAATTTTTCTCCAGGACACTATAGTATTTTCTGCCTCTAAATACATACCACGGACAGCCGTTTCATGTGAATAAACGATTCCAGGCCAACGTTCTGCAGCATGGATACCACAAAATGTGTAGATTGATTTAAGGAGCAATTATGCACTTGGCTTTTGGACCTCTGAGGCTTTGGCAATGAATTGGTGATTGGCTCTTCGACAAAGTAAGCACATCTCACCAAACTGGGCCTTGCCATTGGCTGAGAGTGTCAACAAAGCCACAAGGGCCCAGCAAACAAGAACATCTTTAACAGGGGGTCAGTTATGGGCCTCTGGGGACCAGTGGGTTCTGACCTAAGAACCAACAGATGAGCACTGTAATGAGGATGGGAAAGGACGACAAGCAATCACAGGCTGAAACAGAGGGATCCAACATTTTGATGGACGGCTTAACAGAGGACTAAAACCTAACAGTTTGATAGTTTCAGAAATACTTACACCACTTTGTTACTGGGATTTAAATGAATACTGTCACAGTAAATAAGAAGCTACAGCCTGCAGCCAGCTGATGTGGATCAACGCAAAGACTGACACAAGAGGAAAGAGCTGTCCAGGCTCCACGTAACACTCAGCTAGAGTAAACGAGTCAGATTATTCTTTTAAACCATTATCCAAAGTAATGTAAGAGGATGGTGACGGCACACACACACAACATTTTAACGTGAACAATAGGCTTGACTGTGCTCTTTAGACCTAGTAACCTCTATTGTGTAATCTGTGTATATGTATATGCTTATTGTCTAATCTATGTATATGTATATGTTTTTAGTATAATATATGTATATGTTTATTGTGTAATATATGTATATGTTTATGTTTATTGTGTAATCAATGTATACTCGTTGTGTTTTTCTTTTTACCCATTTATCTGTTGCTGCTATTTTTTCTGTTCTTTAATTGTGTGTGTGGAAGAGCGGCTGATCTATCTATCTATCTATCTATCTATCTATCTATCTATCTATCTATCTATCTGTCTATCTATCTGTCTATATCTATCTATCTATCTGTCTGTCTATCTATCTGTCTGTCTATCTATCTATCTATCTGTCTATCTATCTATCTATCTATCTGTCTATCTATCTATCTATCATCTATCTATCTATCTATCTATCTGTCTGTCTGTCTGTCTGTCTATCTATCTATCTATCTATCTATCTATCTATCTATCTATCTATCTATCTATCTATCTTATTCTTATTGACAGTTCTCCCTGAACAGTAGTTGAGGTCATGACAATTGACTATGCATCCTCACAGTCATTAATTAACACTGAAACGTAAAACCCCTCTCAGACATTTTGATTTACTGCAAACCCATCAGTGAGCTGCTGTAACACGGGCCTGTCAAAGCCGGTCTACCTGCTCCCTGCCCTCGTTTGAGGACACTCCGGTGAACCTCTGCCACCTGACGTGACCTCTGAAAGAGCCTGACCACAGCGATGACACATCCACATGTCTGTGTGCAGGTAGGGGAGATGCCTTTCATGGTGAGATCTGCAGTGCACTCACTCCGGAGTCAGTATGGCACTGCCGTGGCATTTCATGTTGAGATGAAAACACAAAATACACATCCCATGCTCTTCTTGACTGGTGTGGCCAGCGCTTTGAGCCCAGTCTGTCTCAGAGACAGAATCAGCAGCCTGAAGCCCCCAGTCTGCATGCAACAGCAGACAGTGGTATTTCATTTTCAGAGAGCCTTGAAAAGCCTCTGTGGAGAAACCACACGAAAGTGCCACAGGGAACCAAACGGGAAAAACAACTCCAAAAACAAGAGAGTTTGGAGGCATCCAGTCTAACTGCAACAGTGAAAACCCTACAACGTATGATGATTTATATTTACATGTACTCTAGGTTACACCGCCTACTATTGTACTAATGAAGTCTATGGTACACAACGTGTGATCTTTTATGGTTTTTCATGCTTTAAGGTGAAACACATTGTGTCTTCTTATTGAATATAGGGCAATATTTGAATAGTGACTTGTTTTAAAGCAGTGAAATGAATATTTGTTTGTTTGTGAATATATTTAAAACAAATGTGTTTTTATGGTACCATGTTTTGGTTTTTTTTTTTGCATCAACATCAAAACTTTCACAGATTAGTGAGCGCTTCACCAATCCACTGTGTGCAACAATAAATACGCTTTTACAATGTTTTAAAGTCACAAACAAAATAGAAATGAACCATAGAAATCAAAGACAAATCATAATCTGTGTCACGTTTCCCCTTCCCAAGGCAGTACATGAACATTCTGTTGTTTTTGGATAAGTCAGTCAACTTACAAATTCATAAGGAGCCCTTCTTAAAATATCTTCACTGAGGTGGAGACAACATTTTGGCTTTGAGGCAGTTTCGCTCCAGGTTTTGACTCTTAGGATTTCATTTGTTTGACACCACTGCCGCCTGCTGGATGAGATGTATCCTGTCACAGACATTAAAAAGAAATTTAAAAAAATAGAGCAGATGTAATCACACAACTGACACATAAAATAAGTGGGAGAAGAATGAAAGACATGGTGGAAAAATAAGGAGCAAATGTTTACAGAGGGTATTAATTGATTTAATTTATCATTTAGAGTCTCTTTAAAGTTTTTCTACATTTCACCAAAGGTTGAATTCTTTTTTATACTTTGTTTGTCACCTTGCAATATCAAACTAATATTTTAAATCCCCCTCCACACAAAAATATGTTTACTTTGAGTCTGACATTTTTCACATTCTATATCAGACACAATTTATACTCAAAGACAAGCATTTTCTTTAAACATGTCTGGAGGAGCTCTTGAGTCCCAACACTTACATGACAATATATTTACATACACTTGGTCTCTTTTCTTTACTTGTCTGCTTAGCTCCAATAAAGCCCACTTAGTACTTTGAATGGACTCGTTTGTCAGCGTTAAGATGTTAAGATTGGATGAGGATAGCAGGTCTAACAGTGGGCCTTAAAGTCACTCTGTCGGGCTAAGAGGTGATGATATCAGGCGTCTGGTCTGAACTCACCACCGTGCAGCATCTGCAGGGCTTGACTCATCTGATAACATACTATCTGTCAACAGGAGATTAAGGCCCTCAGCTCTCAACAATGAGGTGTCTTCAACGGGTTTTGTAAAGTAGTGCCACCTTGTGTCATTTATCTGTATGTACCTGCATCTGGACCTGACAATATGGTGGCATTTACTGAAAGCCATACGAAAGCAGTTAATCTCATGAATAGAGAAAGCTGTGATTCTATTATTTCAGACCACAAATAAATTATGCACAGACTGTATGTGTCGTGTGCAATATTCCTCCCTCCAGCATTCGGCATTTCAATGACAAGAGACAATTGTCATAGTTATATTAGTGTACAAAGTAGAGCCAACAGGTTTAATCAAATCAAGCGGATGGATGGTAATGGTAACTCTTTAGAGGAGGAAAAGCAGACTAGTGTGTGCACATCCAACAATAACACAGGTGTAAGACAAAAAACTAGATCAGAGTGCAAAAAAAAGAGAGAGAGGTCTGCACACTGTTAAGCTCTCAGAAATCATTTTTAATCTCTCTTGCTACAAAAGCTACGTTTCGATCTGGTAGATCTTCTTCAGGCTTGTGTCAGAGAGAACAAACTTCTCCTGATAAAGGCAGTAATCAGTTCAATCATTATCACCTGTTGTTAGACAGGCAGCAGGAAGCAACACCACAAGATGGTAATCTTAAAGGAGCAGTAATATAAAAATACAAAACACATTTTGTTACATTTAGTAATTAATTTGGAAAAAGATGCACTCAAAAATGGGGAAGGCTGTAATAAAACAACATGATGAACCTTTTATGCAACATGTACCTAAGAACAATAATATACAATCTAGTAGTAGGGTCAATATGATCTAGCCTAGCAACAGGTGACAGTGATTGAACTGATTACTGCCTTCATCAAGAGATGTTTTTTAAACTTTGTCTGACCGCAGTTACAGTCCCTACAGATTATTCTGAAAATTATATGTCCCATGATGCAACTGAAAGGTAATCCACAACAATCAAGGTAACATATCAGAATCAAAGCTGTGTAAAGAGGTCACACTGAAACCATGTGCATGATTACATTCTTGTTATGCTTCACTTGAAATGTCATATATAAACCATGAAACTCGATGGAAAAACACTGGAAGTGTCACATATTTGCAGGTGAGATGGATCAGACATCAGACACAACACCCTCGGTGAATCACCAGCAATGAACAGTACAGCTTGGAGCGGGAATGGCCATCGCAAACTGCTACCCAGCATCACACGGAGCTGCTGTGTCATTACGGCGAGCTCTTTGTGACTGAACCATTTCATATGGAGATGCTGTGCCTCTGATTCCTTTTGATTCAGCACTCCACATTTGCTGTGGGTTAGACTGTGTGCACATAATGGCTGTTCAGGTGTAATTGCCTTTCAGACCTAATTGTCCCGGGCTTTTCATGCTTTTAGAAGCACCTGTGCACTGATCAAAGCATTTGATGTGTGTCAGCTTTGTTTCAAGAGGGTGTCCTTACAGCACACAGATTGTCAAGTAATTACCTCTCCAGAAATTTCTATAGCCGGAATATTAGGGGGAGGAAAAGATCACTTTTCAATAACGCAGAGCATTTAAATGGCTAAGGATCATGAGAAGGTTTAATAACAGCGTAATTATCTCAGGAGATGGAAAATAAATGATCCTACTGACATATCAAGTATTGAAAAAGTTGAAAATATTGAAATACTGGTTTTCAGTTTATTTCAGGTCAGGTTTTACAAAAGACTTCATTCATATTTCATTACATTTCTTTTTGCAGGAGCTCTTTCATCATTGTGACAACAAACCTTTAGTATTTTAGTCTAAGATGCACTTAACCATCTCGTAGCCAGGTTGAGGTCAGAGGTCACGTTCATGTTGCCTTGCTTAAGAAATCCAGAAGAAGATGTAGTCAACTAACTAACCATTAAAGCATGAGCTTCAAAGAGCACAGTTATATTTGCGAAGCATCTCTCAAACACCTGACACGCCTGCACATCCTGCCCATTTCCCCGGTGATATCAAAGATGCATGCGCACATCAGAGAATATTTTTAGACCAATAGCAATCCAGATGTCCAATAAAAATGGAGATGAAAGGTGACCTTCTCAAATGTAAATAGTTAAGGTTTAATATTGTTGAACATGTAGAGTCTCTCTTATAGTTTGGCACTGCTTGTAAATCTTTGGATGACATCAAAGTTCTAAATATAGAACGGTAGAATAATATACAGTATGTTCATTGAAAACAAGTCTTTAGGTCAGATGTTTAACGTGTAATGGCTGCAAATGACTTAATACTTGGGGTGAAAAGGATACCTCATTTTGTGATATGGAAAATTCATTTTCAAAGGCTATGAAGCCAAGTGCATAATCATGTTTGGTGGGGAGGGGTTTAGCAGCATTGGGTATAGAGGTATAAATGCCCCCTGGAAACAGTGGGCACAGACAGAATAACAACAATCACATCTGCACAATAGTTTTTGCATTTTTAGCTTTTCCAGCTTAGAAAATATCATTTTGATTGGAAAGACTGGGGGGGGGGAAGTATTCCTCTGTGACAAAGAAATGGATACCTGGAAGATGCAGCTTGTTGTTGTGATTTTTTATGCTTTGGTGCAACCTTATCAGGCTCTGTCCTCTACTGTGGTGGAGGAGGGTGGGTTGCCTCTAGACTGGCAGGTAAGCATCAGTGATTTAATGTTTTTAGCAGAAATTAGACAGAATACGGACAGATGTGAATGGGTTTTTTTATCAATATGTTTAACGGGTTTTCTTTTCTTAAGAGATGTAAAAATGTTAAAATAAATATTTTAGATGACAATCAACACTTCTAATAGATTTTTTTTTTAAACTAGGACAGATAAATTAAAAAACTAATAAAATAGAATTAAATGTGTAAATAAAAGATTTGAACAAAACAACAATGGTACAGAAGCAGCAAAGAAGCAGAATTACATTTCACAGTAATCGAGTACTTTTCACCACCACTTTATTTGGTTTTATTGCAGAAATGTACTCAACTTTCAGCTTGAGAAATAATGAATATCAGGACATTAAATGATCTGTGATTTGATAACAATGTAGACAATATTTACGAAACATTAAATATATGGAATTCATCCTTTTTTTGTTATTTTTATTACAATAAGAAATCAGACATGTTATGTATTCTTTCTTCTTATGAGGAGTCACTGGAGACGGATCTGACGCACCCGATGGTGAGTCTGATGAAGAGATCTAAAGCCCTTCGCTTCTATGGACTCATGGGGAAACGCTCAGGTGCCCTCTAACCTAATCCCTGTATAAAAACTGTTTTTATTTGTGGTTTTCATTGTTTTTATATTAGTGATTATTAAGCTGCATATGGCGGCGTTAATGAATATGAATGGAATGATGCGACTACAAAAAACACTGGTAAATGCTTCTTTTAATCCCTCACAGGCACGAAGAAACCTTTTCAAGTAAACAGACGTAAGTAGCTTGTTTCAGTATAAAATAACACTATTTTACAAAAACAAATCAAGTCTCTCTTAACTGTAGATGACCTTTAAAAGTAATTTTTCAATACTATAATTTATTTTTAATATAATTTCAGTTTCCTGTATGGCAGCATCATTCCTACATCATAACCATGAAACTGCTCCTTTATAAATGTCTTTTACATTCGTAGGAAATAAAGGAGAGATGTTTGTGGGCCTGATGGGAAGAAGCATTTCTAGTGGTGGTAAGAAAGCAAAATCTAATCTCGTTTCAAAATATCAAGGCAGCTTTATTGATATTAAAAATATCAACCTGCTCATACACATTTAACAAAACTACATTTTAAGAGTACAAAGGCAGTCCGATTAAAATGTTGACTTTAAACGTTCCTGTGCGTTACAGAACATTTAACCAGGATAATTCCATCTGCAACCACTGCGATCGATGTTTCAGACGAACCACACAAGCAAGGTACGACGGTATCAGTAGAAAAACCTGAGGTTGTTTTATTTCTATGTGCATTCTTACAGTGGTATTGTCAATATTTTTTGATATTCTCAGCAATTTAAAAATATCTAATATTCTGTCATTTTGCAGATTCATCAGAAGAATGGGACCAAATCCTGTATTGATGGAGCAAGAGAAAATATTATATTATGATCTATACAATTTTACACCAACCAAAGAAGGCGTTACCTTCCATCATACTCCTCAAAATATCCTCTGCTTGTGTTTTTTTTATTCATGCTAACAATTATTGTATTAATCCCCAAAAAAAAGCTGCATCTTCATAATGCACATTTCTTGAATGAAATAAAATTAACAGCCAGTAAATGCTGCAAAATGTGGGTGTGTATTTTCTGCAGGATCAAAGCAAAAACATTCATGTTATCCACCACACTGGACCATCGATCATTTAACATTCAACGCTTGGTAGACAAAGCTTTTCTTAAAACAAATGGGGGCAAACAGATTCTCTGCTGTTAATTGTCTGACAATGTTTAAGTCAATAATCATTGGACTTGGAACGTATGGCATTTAATATAGAAACAAAAGAGAAATAGAAAAGTAAAAAGGTTCCAGGACACAAATAAGCAGGGTAAAAACATGAAAGAACAAACACTCCTCTTTATTGACAGTTCGTAGGTCTAGGCTACTTGTGGCTAAATGAGGCTGGAGGTGAGTTCATTCAGTAGCCTGAGGATCTTAGTGCTTATGTCCCTTTGGGAGGGGTCCATTTTAGTGAGCTTGGGTCGATGGTTTTGTTGCTGTTGCCCCGCTTGATCTCCTTCGCTTTCCACTCATCAATCAAGTCCTGGAAGCAAGAAAAAATGGAACTAGCGGTCAACATTAAGTGAAGCAGCATTACTGTCATTTTTCAACAGGAAACATACATTATACTGGGGTGTGTTGTGTGCAGAGTATTTTTTAAATCTTTTGAAATTTTATTTATGCCCATCGTAGCTAAATGCTGTTTTACTGGATGTGTTTGACTTAAGATTTAGATATTACAATAACATTTGTAAATCCACAGGCCAATGGAACGGCAGCTTACCTGTCGCTTTAACACTAAGTGCTTTCCCTTCCAATACTTCAGCATCTGCAGGGACTGCAGGGTGCTCACAATATCCACTGGGTTGACAGCAGTTTCCTGACTGATCTCTGTGCACCAAGCAAAACGCACAACAGTCAGTGTGTTAATCTTTCCCACCAACAAGTGAGCAGCACTGCTCGAGTTCTGTCTCCTCACTCACCTTTGATGGAGATCTCCTTGCCTTGGAAATTGTACATGTATCGGAGTAACACTTCCTTCCAGTAGCTACGGTAACTGATGAGGCCCAGATCAGATAGAGGCCTCTCTGGTGAGCCCACCTTCTCCTCCACTTTGGACAGCAGGTAGCCTAAACAAAGTACAAACAACAGTCCATATATGGTCTGCAAAAAGATATTCCTTAATTCAACCTTATATTGGATACAAACTGGATTTCATTAACTCCACAAGAACTGATAAAGGTTTACATGCTTATATGAGCTTTAGCTTAAGAAAACTGGACAGAATAAATGTTTAAATCAACAGTGTAAAAATCAAAAAAAACTTCAAATTGATGCACCTCAATGATCATTTTCAGTTAAATGAAAGATGTAAAGATGAAAGTATGTAACATATAGATGCCTTTTCTGTGTTCACATACTTGACACTTTCTGAACTTTGAAATAACATTATGTACATCAAGTTTTCTGCTTTACTGGTTAATCTAACTGTTAGAACAGTCAATACTCATTGTAATAATTTTTGACTGAGTAAACAATTGACAAAATGAGTCAGAGAGCTTAATACATACTGAAGTCAATGAGCATTTTGCCAAAGCCCTGCCTCATGTACTGTGGCATTGTCAGGATACAGGATACATTGTAGTTGAGGAAGGAATTCTTCTCCTTAACAAAAGAAATAAGAGGTACAAAAATAAAATTAATACAATACAGAATTCTTATGCACAAACACACAGCATAAATCTAAACTTGTTTTCCCATTTACCTTAGAAAAGTAACCCACTAAATGACAACCGGTGTTGTCGGCCTCAGTCATGACGTAGAAGAGAAAAGGCTCCACGTCGTAGTACAGGGTTTTATGGTCCAAGAAGAGCTTGGCGAGTAAACACAAGTTCTGGCAGTAGATCTGGGGATAAAACAGAACACACTATTTTATTATAGCTGCTTGTATGACTGTCTGAAGAAGTTGTCTGTGATTCTCGCTTTACAGATATAACCAATCTCCTAGCATTGACAAAACCGGGAGTAAAGAAAGTAGGAATTTTTAAAGTGTGGCTCTCCCTGCCTTATTCTTTTTGCCGTCGACTTCAAACACAGATATAGCCCCCTTTCTGTACACCTCGTCTCCTGGAGGATGCTTCCACACACACTTGGCCTGAAAAGACACAAAAGAAAACACACCTTAGTTTTATTTTAAAAGAAAAAAAAAAACAACCTCAATACTCAGTAGGTATGAACATATATATACTTTTGAGGACCATTATGCATGGTTAATAGGAAAGATATGTAGTATGGATGACAATTGCCAAATTTATATATCCAAGTGCCAGGGGAAGAGATTTTTTTAGCAACTAAAAGTCCTAATTACTAAATTATGGAGAACCCAGTCTATGAATGTAATTATGAACTCCTATTGGTCAGATAGATCACAAATAAGGGTTACCAAAGACAAAGATAATTTTCATAAAGACATAATCTGCTGAATACACAATTAAAAGTCCATAAAATGGCAAAATTGGTGAAACAAAACTGCCCATCACAATTTCTTTAATTGAACCAATCTGAAGCGACGTCGTCAAATAGTTTCAATCAAGAGTCCAAAACCCAGAGATTCTTCCTTTACCGTCATAAATGACAGCAAATTCTGACATTGGAGTAACAGGAATCTTGATATGTCTGACTTTTTTTTGCAGGAAAAGCGACTGAAATTATTTATTGAATATCATAATAGTTGGCAACTAATGCCTCATTCATATGTGGAAATAAATCTGATATGAATCGGACATGTGCGTTTGCATCCGTCATCTAAGCGGACAGATCGGATATTCCCTGTCAATGCAAGTCGTACGTCATTGAACATGCGACGGTGGTGAATGACGTAAACATAGGTGGACACAGACAGAGCCATCCGCGTGCACAGGTCTCTCTTTTCACCGGTGCACCACCTCCAAAAATGCTTCAGAAAGCAATAGCTTGGATAATTAGTACTATGTCACACTCGTCTGCATCCATGGTGAACAGCGCTGCTTTTACTTCCGTTTCAACCTAAACATTTCTGGGTCAAAACCATGTAAACGCTTGCGGGATGTTGCCCCGAGTGTTAACAAGTGTAAAATGCAGATGTCGTTTATGGGTCACTTTTAATACTAGATGTAAGCAGGCGATATAAGCAACAAATCGGAATTGGGCATAAAGACCTGTAGTGTGAAGACAGCCTAATTAATCCACTATTTCTTGCTCCTCTATCAGGAACACACACAAAAATCAACTACACTATTGATAGAACACTGGCCTACAATTAATGGTGTATCACACACAGACTCTCACCATATGTCTCCTGAGAATGGTCTGGCTCTTCATGTACTTGAGGCAGAATTCGCAGACATAGAGGCGGCCCAGACGTGCGTATTCCTCAGGATAGGGTGAGTGGTACCAGGTGTCGAGCTCGTAGCGGCCAAACAGGATAGTTTTGATCATGTTGCTGCCCTCTGTGATCTGACCCTGGATACGCAGCTTCTCCTACAGCAGGGAAGGAACACAAGGTGGTGGCTGCTGGTCTTAGCGTCAACCTGTGTTATCATCCAGCAGACACTGCTGTGTTACCATACTGAAAACGGAGTCTTAATTGGCTATTCTTTTAAGGATGTGGTGAAGGATGTGGAAATAGGAATTATTTTTGTGTATAGAATCCTAGTGTAAGCGTGACACTGATGGAGATATGGAACAGTCCATTACTAGATCTTCAGATGCTCGGGCCTGGGCTTTCCTGAAGAGTTCCAGGTCATAATCACTCGTGATGTTCTCCAGCAGAGGCTCTCTGGTGTTGCCATGTGTCTGTCGATGCTCCTGTGGATCAGACAGAAAGAGGAACAGAGATAAGAAGGAATGTATTCTGAAATAAAAACAAAACCAGTGGAGGGCCAGTTGTATCAGTGACACGTGGAATGCAAATCAACATTTGAACAACTGCGTGTTGGAAAGCCAGTAATGTACCATGTGCTTTTCTTTCTGCTCCTTCTGAAGGCCAGAGTTCCGCCCCTTCCTCATCTCAGCAACTTGTTCCTTGTATTTGACCTGTTTCGATGTCGGCGTCTGAAAATTGAGACAGAAATCTATTGTATTCAATGGTGATATGAGATCTGCACAAGAACAACTAGTTCTTTTTTTTAGGCCTGGTGGCAAGAGCTGATAGAGATGATGCATGCGCACGAAATGTTTGGTTATTTATTTCCATGTGAAACACTTAAAACAAAGTGATCACAAGGAGAGGATGACTCAATAAACTCCACTGATTAAACACTACCACACTTCACTTCACTGGAAGAAGTTACAGCAAATACAAGAAATTATTTGTTTAACTAAGGTTACCTGGAAAAAAAGTCATTCAAAACTACAAAAAAATAATAAATAAAAATACCATTTCCACATGAAATATTATACCAAATTATAGAAGTATAATACAGTCACATGACTGTCAAAACTACTCAGTTGTGCAAAGCACACACTTATTGTTGCACTGTTGTTGGAGAAAAAATTCACCATGGCATCATGGGATGGACATTTTCCCACAGGAGGCTCATTTATTGAGATTTTCATGTTGGTATACACTGTCAGCACATTAGACAAAGCAGCAGACTACCTGATGACGAGTTGCATGGCGTGAGTTGCTTTCTTCCTGCCCCTTCATCTCTTCCTCTTGTTTCTCACGGCTGATTGCTTTTACCTAAATTGAAGAGTAAAAATCAATGTTATTTTTCTCTAAAAATAAGTCTAAGAAAGGTAAGGATGAGATGCAGCACAAACTGTCAGTACTGTCTGATACAGTTTGGGCTTTATGTCAGTGTTGTGACCAGGACAATTTGATTGAGCTTCCCACCCTACGATAAATGTCAAATAATCGAGCATGAAACACGGGTGCATTTCATTGAGGTAGGAAGATTTTTTTTTTTTTGTTAATTGCATTTATGAAAATACGATTTTCCAATTTAAAATAAATAAAATTTTGTTTAAATTTCCCAAATATTCAAAAGGCTCCTCTCCAATACATGGGAGGTGTGTACAGTAAGTTTTGTGAAAAAATATTGAACAGTTTTTTAGTTATGCCCCAGAAACCCTCATCTGAGACGAATCCAACTCACAGAAGAAGCTTAAGTTCAACTTGTAACCATGGAGACGAAACAATCAGAAAGATAAAACCCCATTCCTATATCCACGTCCCCACTTTGTTCGCTGTCTACCCATATTAAATACCTCTATATTAAACTGACTGCTGTAACTAAATCTACAACCAGAAGGAAGGTAAAATATATCATGAAATATGAAGGACAAACATAGTAAAGAAAAATGAAACTAGGACAAATACATATCCAGACAAGGACAATGACAACTAAAAGATAAATCTATCTAGAATGTTTTTTATTTTGAGAGAGTCACCTTGCATTCATCAGCAGAGAGATTGTGGTAAAGAGGGCAACCTGATACAGCAAAATGACGTTCATGTTTTCCTGTAAGGTGACCTGGACAAATTCAGAAAAGGATGATAATTTATCTTAATGCAATTACATTATAATTGTACAGGATGTCAGTGACAACTATTTAAATTCAGTGTGTTGCAATAAATTATCAGTGGTACCCTTGAATTATTTGTAAAAAAAAATTCGAAGGGGCAGGAGATTTACCAAGTGAATTGCATCCTGGCGTAGGGCATTTCATGTTGAAGTTGTAGGTCTCATGACAGCGGCGCCGCTTGGGTCGATGGGAGAGGTCTTTATCTGAGTCTCTGTTAGTTTGATCTTTAGCCTGGCTCTCATCATGAGAGGCATTAGGGCTGGAGATGTCCAGCTCAGATTCAGAGGAGGGAGCATTTCCTGTGGGTGTCAATGGTGGCGATTCATCATGGTCCGCAGCACGCTTCAAGTCCGGAGTATCTAAAGCAACAGGAGTCAAACACAGTCATGTTGACCAAACAGCTGAGACAAGACACGGTAAACGTTTTATATGTGATTTGCATGATATGTTGACTAACCCTGAGAACTTTGGCTAAGGCGAGTAGAGGCTCTGGTGAGGCGTTGTCTCTTGGGAATGTTGCCATCACTTTCTGAACTATTGGTCTGTTCTCTCTCAGCGGAGGAGTCGGAGTCTTCGGTTCCATCTGAGCCACTTCCAGCCATATGTCTCTGTCAGGGGGGAAAAATGGTTACAGGCATCCTACATAAATTAATAATCATGGGACAACATTCCAAAAGGTGATTTGTTATGGTGAGTGTCCAGATGAAAAATTTGATTTGGCAACAATGACGCTATGTTTTACAAAGCCTAATCAGTGAAGTTAGATTGCTAACAACTGTTAATTTTGGATTCATAAACCCACCATGTCAAAATCTGGGACAACGGGGTGCTTGTGAAACAAGAGCTGTTAAGTGGATCAACTACCAGCATCGTAATTATGCCAGGGGCCACAGACAGCTGAAAACTTGAGGTTAGCTGGTTTTGAAACGGTAGCAGCTGCAAACAGCGAATCTTGGTCACGGCTATTATCTCTAACTGCAGTTTGATGGCATTTTGGTACTTTTCAACATATCAAATAGAGTGATATTTAGAAGCTACTGTAGCTACACTGCAAAGTAGCTAGCCTGGCTAGGTCTTCAGCAGCCTATTATTATGGTTAGCTTAGCATGTCACATTAGCTAAGCTAACCCCACTGTCTATACGGCTAATTGACAGTGGCACCAAACTGCATTAGCAAACCACACAGTTCAAGATAAAATGCTTTTTAATTAGGTTTTCTATCAGTATCCATTTACATATGACTACAAAATACTATTCATTATGGTCTTATGGTAAATTCGGCACACACCGGACCTACTAAGTACTGTTGTTTTACAATAATACAAATGTTAAGTTTTATTTTATTTAGCTAGCTGATCGTTACCGCTCACACAGGTTTAGTTCACTTATGTTTACTGCAGATGTTAACAAAAGCAAAAAAAATATGACGGCTAATGTAATTAAAAATAAATGTATTGTTGGTGGCGTTAGGTAAACTGGATGTATGGGTAACTAATGCCATGTTGTGACATGCTAAACTGTCAGATCCTTGAATGGCATATGGTGGAACATTCTCCCCGGCCGGAGTGGAACACATCGATGCTAACAACGCTAACGTTACCATTTACCCTCTTGTGCGACCTACAATTGTTCTTACCTGTCGTCTACGGGGCATTTTCACTTCCAGCTGTATTTCTTGTGGGTTCGTGTCAAAAAATAGCAAAGTTCCACAAATGTAATGTAAATAAAAGGCGAAAGGAAACTATTTGTAGATTTTTACAGGCTGAAGTAGCACAGCGTTACCAGGGTCTCTCGCGCCACACTCCCCGCACAGACAGAGCAAAGAATTGCATTTCCGTTGGCATGTCAATGCAGGGGTACCGCCAGACCAATAGGGGGCGACTGTGCACTCAAAAACCCTGTTGATTGGCTGTATGAATAGGCGGACCGGAGATTAATATTGTAATATTGTAATTTGAAAGACAACATCTCTGGAGAGGACCAAAGGACAGAGGAACTCCAAGACCCTGAGGAGGAGAACATCCAGCCACAAACAAACTCATATTTTTAATTCTAACAACTAATTTCAGAAGACTTTAGATCATAGGGGCAGTTTGAACTTTAAGGTTGGGATTCACAAAAAAGAATGAAGAATGACCAGAACCAATGTCCTGTATTTTGATAATAATCACAGTCACACAATTAATCAGTGTATTTATTATATATATTTATTATTATAGAACAAGGCATACAAACATTTTCAATTATGTGTCATTATAAAAAATAGACATTTAAATCCCTACATGGTTCTTTGTTAAGTCCAATGAGTCACCTGAACCAACAGTGAGACCTTTGGTGAAGTGAAATCAAAGAGGTTGTCTTTTTTCTTTTCAGAATGTAAGGTTGTGGGCTCTCACTGGTGAGTCAGGATTCCCTAGAAGAGATGAAATGCTGTTTCCAGGCAGTAACACAAAAGCATTTAAATACTACATCAGTAAACCAGCATTGGGGGAAAAATATAACACAAATCAGGAGTGATGCAACCAAAAACTCTATAAGATGCAAACAACATACCGGTCCAATCTCCTGGAGGTACAATGACTGACCTCACACTGCAGCGACTCCATCCTACTCCTCATCTTAATGCAGTTGGTGCATGGTGTAAGCACTATTAGTTCCCTTTTTTAAATGAATATATATACAGTCAGAGTGAAGCTACACCAAAAACAATAACACTAAGTCTGAAAAGAATGGCACAAGTAGTTTGCATCATTTGACTTCCACAGTTCCAAATGCTGTTTGTACATTTTCAGATATCCCACTTGTCGCCATGTACTTCTCTGGTTTTCATGTCCCTGCCCCCACTTTCACCCTCTCACCACCCAGTCGGGAGAGGCTGAAGTATTGGAGAACCCAGAAAATGCATCTGTTTTCCCGAGAGTTCCACTGACAAACCATGTAGGGCAGGACAAGGGGCTGTGGCAGGCAAATCTCCCAGCAGCTGATACCAACTGCTCTATATATAGCCTCCAGGGCCTGGTCACAGCATTACAGCACACAGCCCAAACGAACAAGCCACATGCGTTTTACTGTCTGGTAATCAAAGAAATACGTCTCTTGTAGTTTTCTGCTAGAGTTACCATGAACAAGCCCAAAATCATCAGACCTGAGGAGAGGTAAGTAACTTATTACGTACCTTTTCCTAATCCTTTAGATTATGAGGGTTTCACATTTAAAAACAAATAAATCATCGTATCTTTGAGTCATAAGAAACTTTCTCTGTGTCTTAAAAAGCCAGCCAGCACAGGCGCTGTGGTTTGACAGAAAGAAATATGTCACCATCAACTTTGTGGTTCAGAAATCAAAAGATGTCCAGGTGGATATCCAGCCAGACAAAATGATTTTATGGTGAGTTTAAACATGAGTGCTTTTTCTTTCTGTCTCTGAAATCTGCTGCTGTCTAAATCTGTCTTGTTTGACAATCTTAATGAAACAGGATATGTAGAGAGCCTTATGTATAATTTTTAGGGACTGAAATGTAATCTGTCAAGTTGTCAAGTTGCATATTATCTATATTTTGAACTGAATTCTTCCCTTGACAATCCTGTCCTACCTTTACAACAGCTGCAAAAACAACACAGATGATGTGTTCTACAATGAGCTGCACTTCTTCGACAAGGTTCAAATCTATGTAAGCAGGAACAATGAGAACAATATAATCTAACTTGTTATTTTTGCATTATGAACTTTACAATCAGAGTGATGTTAAATATAAGTGTCTTTG
This sequence comes from Chaunax sp. Z400, assembly GCA_037577475.1. Classification (NCBI taxonomy): domain Eukaryota; kingdom Metazoa; phylum Chordata; class Actinopteri; order Lophiiformes; family Chaunacidae; genus Chaunax; species Chaunax sp. Z400. The sequence continues at coordinate 12,832,862 of CM075203.1, forward strand.
AATCCATTCAACACCTTAAAAGGACTCCAGAGAGAGAGTTTATGAACGCACCATCAATGTGTTGCTGAGGAAGATGAAGCCTGACTATGCATGGCCTCGACTCCAGAAAGATGAGGCTAAGGTAAGTGTGTGTGTGTGTGTGTGTGTGTGTGTGTGTGTGTGTGTGTGTGTGTGTGTGTGTGTGTGTGTGTGTGTGTGTGTGTGTGTGTGTGTGTGTGTGTGTGTGTGACTTCAGTTAAAGTTTTTATGAAGATTTTATTGCATATGTTGGTAAATTTCTTTTTTTTGAGAGCACAGGGCTATGGATTCTTTAGGAATGGGGATATATTTGAAAAATATATCATCAAAAACTACTATTATGACTATAAACTACTATCCCAATAACTGTATCACTATGGAGCAGGGCACGCTGGTGCTGCATCCCCTGTCAACTTAACTTTGCTTCTCCTTCTTTTTACAGCCCAGCTGGATTTCAGTCGACTTTGATAACTGGAGGGACTGGGAGAATGAAGAAGATGAGGGAAAGGAAGAGTATGATAGATATGCAGATGTGAGTATATGCAGAGTGTCTAGTAATGAGGTCAACTATTCTGATAATGTGGAAGATTGCATGTGCTTTGTTACTTTGCAAGATTCACATTATTTCTCTGAGGCTTTGGATTCAGGTGTGTGTCTCTGTATGGTCTGTGTGTCTGTGCACTTCTTTCCTTTTGTAGATGATCCAAGAAATGGCTGCCGGTAATAAAGGACAAGCACCAGATATGGGTGATCTTAGTGATGTAAGTGTAGATTTTGAGTAGTTTACCATTAAAATGTAATATGGATTATTTGATTTTTTTCTATTAAATCTCCGTTTTGAATTTCTTGAACAATAAAAAGATTATTATTATTATTATTGCCTATATAATAATGAATAAACTAGTGAGTCAAGAAAGCCAACTGCTTTTGAGATATTATACAGAATTTTTAATGATCCTGCTCCCATACATATTAGATATACAGTAAATTCACTTCAAGTTGCAGACCTTCACACATTACACTGGCATACTGTAACGTAGGACTTTATAGAAAAAAAACTTGTTATAATATTGATCATTTAAATTTTGAAATTGACCACCTCTTTCTTTCTTTCTGTCTTCTTCCTCTACAGTCTGACTAAGACCGTCTGTCCTCTGGCTGAGACCACAATAAATCTATTGCTCAGGATGATGAAACCAACGCTACGTTTGCTGAAACGTGTAATCTTTGCAGATGGGTTGATATGATGTCTAATCTATTGTTTTTACATATGGGATATTTTCTATGGGATTATTTATTGACACTGTACACTAACATATTTCATTGTCGATTTTAATAAAAAGGTTTTACTTACTATGTTTGAAAGTTTATGATGCTTGGAGTCTTGTGGCTATTGGCTTTTATCAGTAAATAAAAAAGAAAAACATCTGCATACTGTTATCGTCCAGCAATAATTTTTAATCTCTCTTTCAACAAAAGCAACGTTTCGATCTGGTAGATCTTCTTCAGGCTTATGTCAGAGAGAACAAACTTCTCTTCTTTTTTAAAACTTTTTTGTACTGTTCAAGTTTTTTGTCTTGCACCTGTATTATCGTTGGATGTACACACACTAGTCCACTCTATCTATACTGGATCATGGTGGAATGTTTGGGCTAGGATAGCTGTTTGTTTCACTTAACTCCAGAAGATGGCACTACTACAGCATTAAGGATTTATTTAAATTATAAGCTTTATTCAAATTTTCTTTAAAAAAAATCTTGGGACAGCAGTACTAACAGCTGGCAACATAGACAGACACATAAAAAAATTGCCTCATGCAAACAATTGACTGCTCTAAAATAAACCTGTAAAACTTGTTAAAAATACCAAGATTTTACATCTTTCATGTGTTTTTGTATTGAGAAAATAAACATTAATACATTAAAATATTGAATGCTCACATGTCAGCAATTGTGAGATTTTTTTTAACATTTAGTGGAGATGTTTTAAACCAGCAGTGATTGTTTTGACCTGGATGGTGATGGTTAAATGTATCTGGTTTTATATTAGACTACATCTTTATACACTGTATTTTATGTAGCTTTTAGCACAAATGGTCACCTGTGTGTATTTTATTATATTTCATCTGATCAAGCCTCTTCTATGTTTCGCCTGTTTAAAAATTGTCTATTTAGGAAGAAAAGGGAAATATTTATCGGATAGCTTCTTTTTTTTTTTTTAAAACGTTTGGTGTGATTTTTGTTACATTTTAAAACAAAGTCTACTATTAAACAAGTCGAAACCAATTAGGTCGATGAAAACTAGTTTGGACCACGTTACTTGCCATACTTCCTGTAGGTGACGTCAGAGTTCATTTATACTTTCGTTTGTGGTTGTTTCTCTGATTTTCCTCCTGAAAGCGCTCCAAAATGGCTTTTCAGTGCCAACGAGACAGCTATATGAAAGAGGTAGGAAACTGAAGACAGTTTATTACTAACTTTAGTTGTAGTGCTAGCTAGTAAACCACGTTTACTCACTGCTGTGTAGTAGCACCATTGCAGTGTACATTATGGAACACGCTATGATGAATTACATAACGCAGCAGCTGAGTGGCCACCGGAAGAATCCTAGCTAGTCACCTTAATGTAGCCAACCCACTGTCAAAATGTTGCACTTAATATTTCATGAACGCATTTCACTGTTTTCCTTTTAGTTTGTTACCACTGTAGAATCCTGCTGCCCGGCGGTGCTCAAACAAGAGGTCAACGGGAAGAAAGAAACTCTGAAGGGCTTCAATGTTAAGCTCCATGACACCATCTTGTTTCCCGAGGGTGGCGGTCAGGTAAGATGCTTTTTCAACATCGGACTCGTCTTATTTAATTTTCTACGTCAAACCAAATTTATCCAACCCCCATTGTATATTAAGATTATTGAGGAAAATATACAAGTTATCAGTTGTCTGCACTAACCAAGTTACACAATTACAGTTTAAATATCTCAATGCAACAGATATATGCGTTTTCCCCAAATGTAACAGAAAATGCTACTTTTACTAACTACTGCTGTCTCAAACTGATTCAACCCCTTAATGACAAGTGTCTCTAGTACTTTAGAGAGACCTTTTTGCTGCTATGACCTGCTGCAAACATGATGCATATCCAGACACCAGCTTCTGGCGGCATTCCTAATAAATCTTAGCCCATTCCTCATGGGCAAAGATTCAGGTCTGTAATATTCCTGGGTTTACATGCTGCAACGGCCTTCTTCAAATCCCACCAGAGATATTCTTGGGGATTCAAGTGAGGCGACTGTGACGGCCACTCTACAATGTTCCAGAGCTGCTTCTGCTTTGAGTTCTGCTAGGGATCATTGTCCTTTTGGAATGTCCAATGATGCCCAAGCTTCATGTTCCTCACAGATGGCGAGATGTTTTCAGAAGTAGTGAACATCTTGGAGTTTGGACATGGAGCCCTTATATAAATTCAGGTCTTAACAGGAAAAAAAAACTTTGAGACTCCCCTGCTAATCTATTTATTTAAACTGATCTTGTTTGACTTGATTAGTGCAAACAGCTGATGAATTGCATATTTTGCTGATAACCCTAATATGCAATGGGAGTTGAAAATTTGGCTTCCAACTGTATGTACATTAATATACGTACATGTTGCCATTCCATGTGCTATTACTATAATACTGTGTTTTCCATGCTTTGTGTTGTCCTTCAGCCAGATGACCATGGGCTGATTGGAGATGTCCCAGTTTTGAGGGTGATACGGCAGGGGCCTGAAGCCTTACACTTTGTGAGCTCACCCCTGCAAGAGGGTCAGGAGGTTCACGTGAAGCTGGACTGGGAGAGGAGGTTTGACCACATGCAGCAACACTCAGGTGAGTAACACAGAACAAATGGGGTTAGGGACTGCTGTACGTGTTCAGTATGGAGAAAACTCCTCAACCAGATAGAACAGTGTATGCATGACTATGGTTATTCATTATACTTGTTCTAAGCAATGGTTTTCTTCTTGACTTAGGTCAACATTTGATCTCAGCTCTGGCAGAAGAATTTTTTGGATACAAGACCACATCATGGTACGTCACCACTGCACGGAGTGCCTTCCCTGTATCTATCAAATGTGTATGTTTACCCCTCCTCTGTGGTTTTCTTTTTCTTTCTTTCTTTTAGGGAAATGGGCCGTCAGAGATGCAACATTGAACTGGACACTCCTTCTATGAAGCCTGCCCAGCTCCAGACCCTGGAGGAAGCTGTAAATGAAAAGATCAGAGCTCATGTACCTGTAACTGTAGAGCTTCTCTCTATACATGATGTGGAAAAGGTGCATATAGTATTGATGCTAAAATACAGTCCTTTTACTATTTGATTGACTCAGAAATCAAGTCACCTGACAAGAAGAGACTTTCCACATACAGCATTTTACATGAGGTGTGCATGTGTGTAAACCAGGTGAGGAGCCGAGGGCTGCCGGAGGACCATGCAGGGCCCATTCGGATCGTTACTATTGAGGGTATAGATGTCGACATGTGCTGTGGAACCCACGTGTCCAACCTCAGTCAATTACAGGTTTAACTTCACACACACATGCAGACACACAAGCACCTTTATCTAACCCAGCAAATCATCACAAATTCTTACTTACAGCTGTAAAGTAAACAAGGCACACGTTTTGATAAGACTTCTGAAGTCATGAATGCATAAACACACATATGCCTTTACACATATTTACAAGATTAGATGTACCTCAAGTGATTCTAATAAATGACTATTTTTTGTGCTTCATGTCTCATTCTGATTTTTAGGTAATAAAGCTACTGAGAGCTGAGAAAGGAAAGAAAAACAAAACCAACCTCATCTTTTTGGTAGGAAACAGGGTGTTGAAGTATGCTGAGAAAAGCTACAACATAGAGCGGTCACTGGTGTCTCTCCTGCAGTAAGTTCAAAGTCTGAATCATCAAACTGTCACCAATGCAAGTTCAGTTAATTCACTAAATTAAAAATGGACAAAAAAAAATCTTGTCACTGTTCCACAGAACTGGACCTGATCAACACGTTGAGGCTGTTGACAAGTTGCAGAAGTCTGTTAGGCAACTACAGAAAGTAAGAACATTTCCTCTTGAGATGCTCACTGAATATGCCGTTTTGTGTTAGAGAGATGCATGAAACAAATTAGTCTTTACATTTTGAAATGCACTGCTTTACATACAATACATACAGTATATTTGCTGCTACATAACTCATCGCAGATACCTCCTAACCGTCATAAAAATGTCTTGGGCAGACTAACCTGAGCCTGCTACGCGACATGGCCTCGCTCATCGCTCAGAACTTTAAGAGCAACCCCCAGAGAGGCAACTTCTTTAGCTTGCACAAGTAAGACTCTTATCTACAGCAGGTACAGCATTATATCCAACATTTCCCTGGCATTTAGCATCTTTCATAACGCACAGCAATGGCCCAGACAACACCAGGGCTACCTTGTTTTAAGTACAGGAATCAATGAGTATTGCAGAAAGACAACGGTGTCTCTTTCTCTCTTCAGAAAAGATGGTGACAATGAGTTCATGAATATACTTGTCAATGAAATAAACACTGAGGTAAGATTGTAACCAGACTGCTTTATTGTTGGTGTTACACAAATATTTTTGTGAAGCCTCATTGTCGTCTGCTCTTAGGAAACTTTTGTTTTCCTGACTGTCGGAGAGGAGAAGGGACCTGGTTTGTTTGTACTGGCTGGACCCAGTGGACCAGTGGCTGAACTGGGACCGCGGTAAGAGAGACCACCGCATATTTTATCCTCTTCTTTAAAAACCTTAATATAAGTTGATAGTGTATATTTCTGTGCTCCCCAGGGTGTTGGAGATTCTCCAAGGGAAGGGGGCCGGAAAAAACGGACGTTTCCAAGGCAAAGCCAACAGCCTGGCACGAAGAGGGGAGGTGGAGGCTTTACTGCAGCAGCACTGCAAATGTCTCACCTCAGAGGAAGAATAAACACCACAGTGGTTAAACACAATTTATATGGTGGGAAACTGTAGTTAGTTATTGATATTGTGGTCCATAATGTTTTTAAGTACACACGCCTAGAAATCAATGAAAATGTATATATTTGAGACTTCTGTTCAACATATGCTGCACATACTGAATGTTAATCTTATGTACTGTATTTAATAAATCAAAACCACATCTGCAAGTGTTTTTGATTCAGGGATTTTACAAGTACCTCAGTTTGTAATTTAGTCCCGATGAAAAAATAAAAATCACCCTTTTAAGGACCTGCTGCTCGACATAAAGGTACGTTTTCCTTGATAAGAAAACAGGCACAAACACTTGATCAATGTTTTAATATACAAAAAAAGACATAATTGACACTGTTGGCAGCTGACATCTAACTTTGCAATATCACTGTGACCCGAAAAATACAAACCCTTGTACATTGTAATACAATAAAGCACAGCAGTCCTGTAATAAATATTAACATTGTGAAATTTAATTTATTAATAGCCTCATTTATATACAATATGCCAAAATATTAGAAACCTGCCACAACAATGTGTAATCCAACAACATAACCACTAAAACAGCCTCAAAAATTCCCATTTCTTGCACACATTATCACCAACAAACAAATGTGTAGAGTTGATTACAAGACTGCTGTATTGGATTGTATTAAAATGTACAAGGGCTCCTATTTTTTTCATTCCTCAGTGTGTTTGTGTCATAAAAGCAGTGGTTTAGAAGTAAATTTATTGCCCACAAGTCTGGCACAGTTTAGCGGTGTAGCCAAAGTGTTCATGGTAAAATGTCATCATATAGTGCAAATATGCAAGCACCCCTTCCCATTTAAGTAGACCTCTATAACATAAGCAGCAAGAACATATTTAGATAGTTTGGCAGTAGTTGAGCCCATTTAGTGTGATCATGTGGCTTTTATTCCTCCTCTTCCATTATAGGTTAATTTAGTGGTTTCACGATCTTCATGGAGATGTAGTTCTGGAAAAGGCAAAAGAGAATAAAATGACTGCTTCTCCAGTATGGACTACAGTATATATAGTATACAGCCTCACTATTAAGATATCACAGAACTGCCTACAAGAGAAAATGACTGAAAATTGGAATTGTCCTTACCGGTAGCGAGTACAGCAGGATGCCGAGGAAGAGAAGCACTATACTGAGGATGATGGTGATGATGAAGATGCACCTGAATCGTCGCCACACAATAAACTTCATGGTCTTACATGGATTGGTGAACCAAAAGAAGGACGTTTCTGGGCGACTGATGGTTATGGAGAACAAAAGAGGAGCACATTTGTTAGACATTACAGCCCATGTGTTGAACTGGATTTTTCCCTCATTCATCCCATCATTCATTTGAAAATGTGATGTCTTTATGGTTCATGAGTCATACTTGGGAGGGTCCAGTTTTGGGTTCATGTTGGGCTCGTCCCTGCCTTTTCCTGCAGGTCTCTCGTCTACATTTGCTTCACTTACAATCTCAAGTGACATCTCCACTTTTCCCTGAAAATCAAAGACGAACAGCTTTAATGAGCAAAATACAACAGCATAGTAACAATGAAGATCTGACACTTTCAGAATAGGTAACGCAGGTAATCATCTCCACCTAGGAGGTTATGTTTTCACTAATGTCAATTTGTTTGGTTTGTCAGCAGGATTATGCAGAAACTACTGAATGGATTTTCATGAAACATGGAAGGGTGGGTCTTGGGCCAGAGTAGACACCATCCAATTTTTGGTGCTGATCCAGTTTTTCACTTTAACACAGCAAAATACAGCATTTTTGACTAATTCTTAAATTTCTCGGGAAATACATGGATCTTGATGGAAAATAAAACAAAACAAAAACACAGCTGTAGTATTTGGTGCCCCAATATAAAGGGGATGACACCCAAAGTGAAATTAGGCTAAATATGGAAACCAACAAGGACAGATGTGAGGGTAAATGCTGACTTTGGTCTGTCCGTAACTCTTTGTAAACTGGAGATTAATAGTAGGCATGGAAGCAGATTTAAGTCAACATTGTCCTTGATGTAATGCCAAAGATTCAAACTGCAGCATCTGCTGCAGAAAGCCTTCAACTAATTTTGTTTCTAATCGAACCCCATTGTTGTTCATTCCTTTGCTCAGTAGTACAGATCTGAACAAGCCTCAAAATCTCAAAAAATGCATTCATCTATCTTTGGCTGTACTTCCTATTCATACTTACGCCAAGGACCTTCTCTCCATCCTTTTCAATGGAACATGGCCACCAGCCTCTGACACCCTGCTGAGCAAACAGAGACTTGGCATGCTCTTTCTTGTTTGGAGCTCCTATTTCCAAATTATCCATCATCTTAAGAGAGCACTTCTCCGGGGTCTTCGCTGGAGCAACAAGTTCATGCAAATCCAGCTCCAGAGTGCCTGGGATCACAGAGTGTTATACTGCAATGGTCAAGTTTTATATTCGAGGTCTCTGGGTACAAATCAAAAACTTGAATCAGGTCATATTGTCCTGGTTTATTTAAATGAAATGTCTCACCAAGATAATCATCCAATGAGAATTTGTCATTATCCCATATCTGAACAATCAGCTTGGGAGGAATTCTGAACTCTGTTTTGTCAAGACTCCAAAAGTGCTCCTGTTGAGTAAAGACAACAAATAAGTTCAACAACACAGGCCTGTTTTGTTCCATCTGTACAGTATGAAAGTGGTCCTTTTTTAAGACAATTGGTTGATTGGTCCAGACAAACTTCACCTTCTTGGACACGAGGCAGAGTTGTTCAGCGGGCAGGAAGTCGAACTCGAAGACAAACCTCCAGTTAAAGTTGCCATCTCCGTCCAGAGACCTGTAGTGGACGTCAGTCTTCTGCTTGTCCTCCTCCATGCCGGGCATCCAGCTGGAAACAGGAACCACAGGCGTGAGCATTCATCATCCTGTCCCAAATGTTTTTCATAGTAACCTCCCACTATTACAGCTTTTAAAGAATTAAACAAGTCAATGTAAATCAACTAAAAGAAGATTTTACAAATGGCTGCTGATGAGACACAATATCATGGAGCTAAATAAAGGCATTAATGCAGCAAAAATGAATCAGAATCAAAATCAAATCAAACACTATGAAATTCAAAGGCTAAAGCTCATTTTAATGATTGATCAGTCATACCCTTTGACATAGATGTCACTCATATGTTCTCCTGTGATGCTGGTCTCATCTAAAGTCACATCTGTGGTGTTCCAGACGATGGCACGCAGGAAATACCTGAGCATTCACAAAAACACAGTGAACATTAACTCAGAGGTATCTGATGTGACCCAGTGATGAAGTACTGAAGAGCTATAGAACACTTACTTCTTAGGCTTGCGTGGTGTGATATCAAAAGGAGGTCCAGGGACGCCAATGGTTTTGGGGAAAACATCCACCCACATTTGAAGGCTTCCCTAAATGAACACAATGTAGAGGTTTTACAAAATAACTGCATCAGGGAGGATGTGGATATGTATGTTATATGTGAGATATGACATCTGACCTGAGAGAGAGTCGGCTGGAAGCTGCTGTAAAGGGTCCTGGTCTCCACATGTTCGGGGACAAGTCCTTGCTTTCTGAGCACATGCAGACAGAGTCGTTCCCGGGCCGGACCCAAGTGCTGATGAATTTCCTTGTTGTCCTCTGAATGTGAAAACACATTAGTGTCTTAATTGGACTCAATATATCATGCAGTTAAATTAGATGTGGAAACAATATGGGGCGGCTGTGGCTCAGGGGGTAGAGCGGTCGTTCACGGAACAAAAGGTCGGTGGTTCGATCCTCAGCCCCTGCAAGTCCACAAGTTGAAGTATCCTTGAGCAAGATACTGAACCCCAATTTGCTCCCCGGGCGCCGCATGTAGTGGCAGCCCACTGCTCCTCAGGGATGGGTCAAATGCAGAGAAAGAATTTCCCCATGTGGGACTAATAAAGGTATCATTATTATTATTATTATTATTAATATTCACTCAATATTTCTCAAGCAGTGAATCAAGTGTAGGTCACTATCATTTGTGTCAAAGACGCATCGTGTCACAAATCTTTCATCACAAATAGAAGCCAAAACTTATGACTTAAAGCCTTTGGTTGTTAAAAAAAAACAAAAAACTGTTATGGACCTGGAATGTAACTCACTCTAACCAACAGTTCAATCTTAATTAGATTCTATCACATTCACTTCTACATTATGAATTACTGACATTACCGAATTCAGCCAGTGTGTACTCTTTGCCATTGAAGGTGAGGGATGTGCCATTGTCCTCAGTTTTGGGTTTGGACAAGCCTTTCAGACGAGCCAGGTTCTCCAGAATCTGAGACGGCTTTAGCTGGTCCCGCCACTGGTTGATGCCAGAACTAAGATGTCAAGAGAGATAGATCGAAGACAGATTCATCTCGCCTGCATAGATCTCAGGAATATCTATTATTTTCATCATTTACATTAATTTCCCCCAAGATTGCCCACACCCAGATTTCCCTACGTGCAATAGGTTTGCGGGAGGCCACAGTAGGAGTTATATCGGGACAGGAAGCGGTCCTCCAGGTCAATCACTGTCTCGCCGACCTTCTCGTCACTGGTCAGTAGATCATAGTCATAGACACAGATCTTCAGGTCCTTGTCCTGGGGCAGGAAGCATGTCATCTCAAACATCCTACACAAAACAAAGCGTTTAAGAAGTGAGAATTACCCTTATTAGGATAATATGCTCCATATTACGTCCTCCATTGTTCCGATGTATCCATTCATAGCACTTACCTTCCAAACACAGGGTTGGTGGTGTTGGGTAAGTAATGATCTCTGTTATCAGTCGTGTTCCTTCCTAGTGATATCTTTATGTATGGATCACACTGAGCAGAAGAGAGAACAAACGTTAAAGCAGGAGATGCTGTGACTGTGTTGAAAACTGCCGCTTTAATTGATGGTTATATAGATTTATTCTCACTCTGCCATTGTTGTCTTTGGGCTGCAGGTCTATGGCCCGGACCACATAAATCCTGACCACACACTCTTGAGGTCCGCTATCTGGCAGCTCTCTGAACTGTCGGGGAGGAGGAGCAACCCCTGGGTCGTCTGACAGAGGGTATACCTTGAATGAACCCTGCAGACCCAAGACAACACAGAAATCTCAAGACCTGGCCTTGATCCTGAGCTGAGAATTAGCTCATTTTGCAGTTTTATTCATAAATCAACTCATATTACCTACTAATAAAATCTTTAATGTAACAAATTGGGAGCGTCTAATTAAATGTTAAGTGTTCTGAATGGTGTCAAACTACCTTCAACTCTCCAACCACAGTGGGGTCGTCATCACCACTCTCATTCTTGCCTCGTTGCAGTTTGAAGGTGTTGCAGAAATCAGTCAGCCCTTTGAAATCTAGGACATTCTCCAGTTCACAGTCGTACACCTGAGAATACACAGCACAAGTCAACAGGTCAGGAGGGAAGCTTCTGTACAAACCTGCATCATTTACTTATGGTGCAGGCGGATATAAAACAAGCTTACTTTAAGGGTGTCGTATCCTTTTTTCAGATAAGGGCCACATCTCTCCTGGTCTCCAGTGGAAGCGTAGAATTTACTCCACCAATCAACCGTCTCCTTTTCCTAAAGTTTGAATTGCACCATTTTAATCTTCCTGTGTATGGTTCTCTGCATTTGGTAAAAGAATCTGATTTCTTGGTCATGTTCTTTTGTTTACTCTCACCTTCTCTACAACCTTTGGAGAAAGAGGACGCAGTGCAACACAAAACGAAAAGAAGATGAATACACTTACAGCAGTAACATGAATGCAAGCACACACGTTCTTTAGTTGATAAATATTGACACGGAAGACGGAAAATGATGGTGAACAAGTGATTGATAAGGAGATTCTTGCAGCAATTCGATGATTGACAGCAAACCTAAAAACAAGGGCGTAACAAAGGGAATGTGAAAAATGTGCAACTGCAATAAAACCCTGGGCTTCTAGTGTTCAAACTAACATCATCTGTCCTTTACCTTGCAACATGGCACCAGTGATTTAGTGGTAAATGAGCCCGTCAGTGCATTGGATGAGACGTGGCTTTGAATTGACAGCAATGTCTTGAAGTTTTGGTTTTTTAAACTCCTCACCAAAAAGAATGTTTTCAAACTATGTTATATTGAAAAGAAAAGTTTAAGTTTTGGGGCTTATTGTCTTTCTTACCACGAGTTAAGTAAGAAAATGTATTTCATTCATGTCTGTGTTCTAAATATGAAGTCACAGCCAGCAGCTGGTTAGCTTAGCTTTAATCTCTATGATAACCTAAGTAAAGAGAACAAGTTATGGTTCAGTATGGTAGACTATTTCTTGGCCAGGCACATCATACGAACCCTAAACCTCGACATGTACATGAAAGGGTCTATTTTATACCTTAACCACAATCTTTTATTAAACCTAACCAAGTAAGTTTAATGCCTAAACCTAACAAAACTGACAGAAAACTGAAAATCATACTAAAAAATATGAATATAATAAATCAGCTACTGGCAGGTCTAGAATAACAATTAATCTTTTGATTTCCCATACAGGACATGAATCCCAGTCTCTTGTCCACAACCCTCTACTTGAGTGGACTCTCACTCTTTTATACTACATCTCCTGACCTCTTAAATGCTTTCTGACAGAAACTTTGTTGGCAGAAAAATAAGGATTAGCCAGTCAGAGCACAGTTGGGCAAAACTTGCAGTAGAGTCTTGGGCTGGAAAAATAATGCCACCTGACAAAGAAACAGTCCCACAACTTCCAATTTCCACTCTTTCTACTAGGCTAACCGGCTGCTAACTGTAGCTTCATATTCAGTGTGGACACAGAGTGGTATCAATCTTCTCTGGCAACTCTTGGCAGGAAATAAAATAAGCACATTTGCCAAAATGCCTAACTTTAGCTAACTAAAGCTTTTATAATCATGCTTCCACCCTGGGGGCCTAATTTGCCCCAGTGCCCATTTACATGTTACGCCCCTGTGGTGAAAAAAGAATAATTAAATGTGTTAATTAATTTAGAGGCAATTAATTTAAGTATAAGAGCAGTTATTGTGACAAATTTCTCTTAGATTAGTGGCGGTGGAACATCATTAAGAGGCCTTTGTCAAGCCTTGCATCGTGCAATAAGTGATCTCAGCCCTCCGGTCTCATTGGTGCCCAGCCTTGTGAATTAGAAAAGCTATGATACAAGTAACCATACATACAAAGTGGGAGGTAGGGGAAGCCATTTTGTTGACAGCAGTTGACATGCTGTACATGAACTGTAAGCCAGAGTAATAAAGTTTGTCAAATTTGACTACTAGAGTCAAATTCTGCACTTCTTAGTGACGAGAAGCAACTTAACGAGTGTTTGAGAAAGAAGAATAGTTATGAAGGACATGAATAATAAATCATTTAAAGATACGGAGGTAGAGTTTACCTGAGTCTCTAACAGGGGTCTAGATTCTTCCATATTAATGGAGACATGTTTGGAAGGAGAGGCCATCATCAGAGCCACTGTCAACAGAGTGAGGTCAACATTAGAACAGGGATTTCTGTCTCTCTGTCTTAGGTGTATCAGGATATTGTTAATTTTGCTTGCTTACTTTTAGAAGACATGGCTCCCTCTGCAGTGATGACATATGGGTCACATCTAAACTCCTCCAGACTCGTGATGGTGCACTGACCCACCACAGGCTTCCTCCCAAATGGACGGTGGTCAATCACCTTGAGCACAATGGGAGGCGTGTACATCTCATCCTTTGGAAGGAGCTGGATGGAGGGTGTAAAGGAGATATCAGATTAATATACAGTAGTACTATGAATTTACAGTATTGTATAGAAGATTTACATGTATTGTATAATACGTTTGGCTGATATCTTTTCTGTTCAGTAAGTTTGAACTTCATTTTTTCCTCTCTCCCAGACCCCTGAGCTTGTGTAACCCTGCTGTTACCACTTTGATGAAGAGGACAGAGCTGGGGAAGTTGGGGCTCTTTTTCATGTTCTTGATGACGACTGACTCCACCCTCTGCCCCCCACACTCCACCACCAGGCTGGGTGAAGACACTGAGGCCAGCTGGAAAGGCTTCATGTTCCTCAGGCCCCATGCTAGAATCTGCAGACGCGCACACACACACACAGGAGGGATTTAAAGACATTATGTGTGTCTGCTAAGATCGACAGTCTCAAAGGTTGTGTGTTACCTCCACAGCAGTGAGCTGCACCACAGGCCGGATGCCCTGAGGGACCATGTAGATGTTCTCTGCTCTCTTTGAAGGAACCAGGGGAAGATCTGACTCATCCGACTACACAGACACAAGGGAGTATGGATTATGCTGACATTTATGTTTTTACACATGATCACTTTGAATGGCCGACTGAACAAGTATGCATATCTAGTATTGCCTGATATTAACAGACATAAAAAATTAAGGTAAACCATTCACTCCTCAAAATATATGAATATCTGTCAGTCTGCCTATGATAGACTTGTAATGTAAAACATAAGGGAACTACAAAAGCGAGCACAGCTGTAGTTTTGTTGTATAAAGGAGCCTGTTCTTCATCATTATCTGGACAAACCTTGTCATTAAGGATGAGTTCAGCAGCCACAAGTGTTTCCCCTGCCTGGTGACCTTTCTGGATGATGGGATGCCACAGCAGTTTGGGCGTCTGATCCATGGCTGGGTTCAACTTCACGACTGGCACACAGACACTGCGGCCCAGCAGCTCATCTTTTCCCTGGGCAGAAGATGGCATGTCACAGTTATATTTTTAAACCTTTAGCCGATGCACTCATTTGAGGAAAACCAACCTGAATACAATAGCACATAATTAGATTATTTAAAAAATGAGGATCACAAAATCTATATCTAATGCATTCAAACAATAGATTTTTTTTATGGAAAAGGAAAAAGCACAAAAACCGCCAGCTCATGATATAAAAGTTATAATAAAAGACGAGTAGAGGATCTTTGTACTAATTTAATGTTTCTAAGAGAAATATTTAAATTATTTTCTGCAGTATTCCACTATTAGATGTATTATATGGTACCTAAGTACTGATACAACATGTATTAGTTGCACAGATGCTTTCTCTATGTGTATCTGCCACAACCTACCACTTGGTCATGGTCGTAGAACTCCAGCACAACATCAGGAGGAAGGTGAGCAATGTTCTGAGGGTCTCCATAAATCTCCACATTGTTGAAAATCAGAGTTTGGTCCCAGGTTGGGTTCAGTGTTGCTCGCAGCTTCTCAGTTGTCTTACTAACATGTAGGAAGGAGATGTATGCATACGGGTCTGTAAAAGAAAAATGTATGTGATTTCATGGTCATGTCTTTATTCATTTCACGCACATTTCATTTGAGATCAAAGATCCATCGACAGTCTTAATATTGATATTAGAACCTAATCATTTAATTATGTTTTTGACGAGCAGGTAGAATCTTACCAGAAAAGCTATCTTTGTCCATAGATGCCATGTTCCGTGCTTGATAGACATAGACTCGTAGATGGTAGATATGCGACCCTGTGGAGAAAAATATATTCTGTGGTATATATCTTTATTTACATATATTTTTGGATGTGGATGATCATTTATATGTGTCACTATATGCATCGCTCACTCTCAAAGGAGCAGGACACAGTTGGCGTGTTGGCACCAAACAGCTTAGTGGCATCAGCCTTGGAGCCTTTCTCTTTCTCGTCAGTATCAACCCCCTGCAAAGCAAACCAAAGCAGACATCTTTGAGCTTTTGAACTGTTAATGCATCACACACTCCCAAATAGAAACACACCATGACACTGTAGCTGTGTTTAACACCTAAGTAAATATTTGAGCGCATTTGGTGACTCAGTGAGCTCAGATCCGGTTCACGCTTTCATGTCAGACCTTCCTCTCCTACTTATGCAGACAAGTGCTACTCAAGCCACAGCCAAATTATCTGTTTGAAACCTGATACCAAACAATCATTTTTAAAATCAAACTGTATAAAAAGGTGGAAAAATTGCTACAGAGACCAAACCCGTTTTTGTGCTAAGGCTGTAAAATTGTTTCTGCTATGAAGTTGGGTATTTTGATATTGGGGTCTTTGGGGGATTGACTCATTTTTGATCCACAAGTAGACAATCAATTGTTTTTTTTAGCACCTCTGCAATGGCCTTTTCAGGCTGGTAGGTTGGTACTTCAAATGTGAATAGTTGTTTTTTTCATTTCCTTACTCACCAGCGCCCCCTCCAGTTGGAAGATGGCAGATGCTCCGAGCCGGTCCTCTGGTGCCATCTGTCGCCTCCAGCGCCTTCGACGAAATGTGTCCGATGAACGCTCCTTCCTGTGGAACTTCCAGCCAATCAGGGAAGAGAATTCCCAGCCCTCAGGGTCACCTCTGTCCAGCCTCTGTGAGGAAAAATGAAAATCAGTGATACAATCATTAGGAATGCATGTCTCTATCGATCTTTGTAAGATTTGCAAAACACACTGACATGTGTTTCGCAAATTCAGTTTCCTATATAAAAAAACTGTATATGTATATACAGTAGTAGTGGCCTATTGCCCTTTGCTGACCTCCACAGCAGCTCCTGCAGGGAGTGCACCTCTCTTGCGAGGTCGAACCAGCCTCCTCCTGCGGTGGACGTGGTACACCTTCTCCGTTGGAACCCAGGACCGAGGCTTGTCATCAGGGGGGATAGTGACCCCATACTCCCACCCTGGAGGGTGCAGACACAGACACATATACAAAAAAATCAATATTCCTTTGTTTCATTACTGTTTGGATTGTAATGGAAAATTCTATCTTAGCCCTGTCTGCTATGGTTAACTGAGGTAATGTGCTCTGTACTTTTCCATGATGTGATAGTTTCTCTCACAAACTGATAGAAACCTGTTTTGTGACCTTGTACTATTAGACTGCAGAGTGTATTTTATCAATATTACAACTAGCAAGGGTGAGTCAGAGCATTGCACATAAGAAGCAGCTTGAGAAGCAGACCTTGGTCATCCACAGCTCTGTTGTCATCCACATTCCACTCGTCTTCCCACATCCAACCTGGAGGACACTCGAACTCTGCAGGGTTTTGGCTCTTCTCTCCATTCTATGCAACACAAAACCTCCTTTAAGCGCAAGCACAACTTCATTTTCTAATTTGTTGATTTTCTTCATGCGTTTTTGCTTCTCATATTAGAACAGGTTATAGATTAGTCTTCCATCATAGGCCTCCAGAGGCAAGCTGAATAGAGATAATGGAGAGCAAAAAGGAAGACTGCATACTCATGCACATTCTTTTGTGTTGTCTGTCACGGTTACAACTATGAACTATGTTTCTGTGTGATGCTTAAAGCCACCATGCACATTGTTTGCCTGCTGTTCTCACCACATCGGTGAAGGGCTCAGAGGCAGCCTTCCACTCTCTCCCAGGAAAGCGAGTCTCATTTTGGAACACCTCGTCCGTGAATTCAGTGTGTCCAGCATCTGCCTCTGTTAAGAGACTGAAACACAGAGTCAAACATGTGTTATCCGAGTGTAGAATAGGTAAACTCCGACAGAGACATACTTGATTCTCACCAAGTGTGTGTTCATTGGTGAAAACACTCATTCAGCCACTATAAAATGATGATTCACAAGGTCTTTTACTCCATCTGAGAGAACAACCACAATCATACTCACGCTTTCTCCGGGTCAATAAACCAGTCAGCTTCCCACTCCCATCCTCTGGGTGGCATGAAGTACTCTTGTTTCAGCTTCAGTTTGCCCGTTAAGTCGGAGAATTTGTATCGTCCCACCAGTCCTGTGGTCCCCCACTTCCCAAACACCTGGGCCTGGTTCTCATACTGTAATTCAGAAGAAGCTTGGAGTTTAAGATGCCGACTTGGCTGCTGGGCTCTGACTAATCTTCAAAATGATCTTTAACTTTTTCCGAAAAATACTAAGACAATATATGAAAGTTTTTTTGTTTTTGTTTTTAAACTGTAAGAGATATGTCATACCATCTCAGCAAACACACTGAAGGTTCCCTCAGCGAAGGAGTTGAACTTCTTCTCGTGAGCAGACAGACCCAGCCACATGTTGACTCTGACCTGAACCGGCACCTTCAGGCCTTTGTTCTTGTCCATGGGGTACTGGGAGGAAAGGAGGTGAGTTGGAGGGAATCGAGCGAGCGTTATGATTTTGAATTATTTCTAGTGCAGTACCTTTTACTTCCAACAAAAAACTTCAACCTCTGAACTGCTCAGGCCAGTTTTTCCTACCTTTCCTTTACTTTCATGAAGGGGTGTGCGTACCTTTAAAAAGACGGTCTGCGTCTTGCCACAGTGTTGTCCACAAGCCTGCTCACTGTAGGTTGAGTAGAGGACTTGGTGAGCGGGGATGCGACTGTAGGCCACCCTCTTCTCCCCTCGTAGCATCCAGATGATCACATCAGGCATGCTGTTCTGGGGCTGGACACAGCGACAGTACAAACATGTAAACAAATGCAGGACTACAGATAGGAAGTGCTTTGGGCAATAGTAAACACTGTCTATTGATTAGGATCAATGTCCTTGTTTTAAGTGTAAATGCCTAATTTTAACAAATTTTGTTGAGAGACTGGTTTGACCTGAGATGTTGTGAATAGTCTATGCACTAAGGAACACGTCCGAACTGCCGTCCCACAGCCATACCAGTTCAGAGACGTCTCTTCTCTCTCCTCCACATAATAATCTCTGAAAAGTGAACTCGGTGTTTGTACCTCCTCAGCCAGTACTTTGAGTTTGTCCGCCCAGGACTCAATGTCCGACAGGGTGTCACGGATCTCTCTGGCCTCCTCCCTCATGCGTCTGGCCCCTTCCCTGATGGTGGTCAAAGTGTTGTCTCGCAGCTTCTTGATTTGGATGTCCAGAGAGGTCAGGTTGGAGCGACCCTCCAGCTCAGGCATTGGGAAGCTGACAAAGAGCGCAGACTTAATTTACATCGGTCACATTTTTCATTTTATCTGGATCTCTTTGGTACTTTGGTCTTGTTCTTTGGTCACAATTAAGAGACACACAGTGCTGTATTCTCCAGCAACACCACATCTCCATTTACCTTTCTAAGTCTTCAATTAGTTGCGTGAGCAATTTTAGCCACACCTCTACCAGCTGGTTGTCAGAGACCTTTGCCAAGATGCCAATTTTAAATGCCTCCAGGTTGGAATCCTGCACAACAACAAGATATGGGTAAATAATATGGCAATATTACAGGCAATAAATGATCAATTCTGATTGTCATTAACGCTTTTGACGAGTGCAGAGGATAATGTGGCTTTACCAGGCGGTGAGTAATATAGAGGATGATGTTGACAGCGTCCATGCGGTGGCTGATGTCCTCCCAGAATGAGGTAAGCACAACCACTGGCTTAGTGCCCGCCCAGGGCAAGTAATAGTAATGGTTGCCTAAAAGGTTTGGACACAAATTAAAGATCCTTTTGACAAGAACGCAGCTTTTATATGTCTTAATTGAAAAGATCAGAGTAGCTTCCTCACTGACCATCAAATACAGCACAGCTATACTGAGTGGTGGAGGCCAGGGGTTTGCAGGTGGTGTCCAATTTGTTGCCATAGTTACCGATGCTGACCTCAAATTGGATCGGCTCTCCTGGGTCCTGTATCATGGAGCCACTATGGAAGACTGCACACAAACAGAACTTCCTCCTCCTCTGGTACTTCTAAAAAAAAAAAGGACAAGGGAAAGAAAAGGAGAAAATACTCAAACCAACATTCCAAACCTTTTGTGTGAAACTGCACTGTTGTCACACTCGTCAGGTATTACTCAGCGGGTATATAGTCACAATACCTGTGCCACCAGGATGTCATCACTGGGGATGTTTTCTATTGTTTTCTCTGCTTTCTCCTCTAACTTGGTGGTCACTTCGACCAGGATCCTGCCTCTGTATGCCACTCCTTCTCCCTGAACAAGACATTGATGTGAAATGTTGAGAAGACAATAAAGAGAATGTTGGACGAGGATCGAGGCGAAGAGAATTAT
The DNA here is from genome assembly GCA_037577475.1 of Chaunax sp. Z400. NCBI lineage: Eukaryota > Metazoa > Chordata > Actinopteri > Lophiiformes > Chaunacidae > Chaunax > Chaunax sp. Z400. The sequence goes on from CM075203.1 coordinate 12,852,871, forward strand.
TAAAATTGTAGGTGATTGATCAGTGGCTGAAAAATGAAATATCCGTCACTACCTTGCCATAGTTGAGATCCTCGTAGGGGTCTGGCAGGCCGGTGAACTCTCTAGGGCTGCCGTAGAGGTTGACATAGCAGGGCCCAAAGACAGGCAGGAAACCCACTTCAGCCTGTCCTGTGTTAGCTTTGGAGAGGTGAAAATAGACTCAACATCTTTATGATTAGACTCAAGCTAAGCTAAGCAAAGCTTTGATGTTAGTGCGAGTGTGTTGCTGCATTTTTGGCAGTGATGGACAGACTGAGGTGGGCAACAGTGAATGCTGGGTAAGTGGAAGGCACAGCAACAAAAAAAAAGAAAAGAAAAAAACAACATTTAAGTCCTAATACTAATGTCAAAACAGACGACAGCACAGCTTTATTAGCCATGTGCACACGGAATGAGACTTATTGAGCAAATTAGCATGCACAACATGCTTAATGCATTCAATCTCATGCAACACGGGGCGGGGCAACACAAAAAAAAGAGCACAGGTGAACCTTCGAATGATGTCATTTCCTCATTTCCTGCATGTTCCTCTATTCCAGGAGAAAAGGGACAATTCAAGTACCATTTAGAAGTTATGCAAACAGGAGCAAATGAATTACAATTGTCTTCAACTGCAAATGTATTTTTTTCCACAGTTAAACTGTAAATACGTTGAATGCAATCAACTTCTATACCAGTCAAGTATTGTTTTTTTATTAAGTTTTATTTAAAGAAAAAGAAATCTGAAAACAATACCTTCTATCTCTCCACCAGAGGAGGCTATCTTGGCCAGGTTCAGGTATGTGGTGCCTATAGCATCATTTCCTGTCACACGATCCCTGTAATCATACATACACACAACCTTTAGTCACTCTGCACACACACAGACTGACTTATGTGATTAACTATTAAATAATATGCTAATGTCACAATGTATGGAGCACTGCTGTGCACTGTTGGTTCACTACATCTTTGAAGGAAGGAGGTCTTTCACTACTGAATCTGTTTGCTCTTAGACAATGCTGTGTTTTCAACACCTTGTGAGGCACACACACTTTCCTCTTGCACTTATTTCCCTTCAGCCTTCCTGGACCTTCAGACCTTTAATTCTCTCAGAAACACACAGTAATGAAACTCAGCTGAGAGTATGCCAACAGGATCCTATGTTACTGAGGGGAAGGGAGGGACCTTCATAGACTGAGTCATAATCTCATGTGGTTGGTGATGGAGCATGGAAACACACACACACACATACACTGCACAGCTATCCACACTGCAGAAATGCTGTGGTACACTTTGTCAACGCCAAACAACACAGAACCAAATGTTTTCCCAAACACAAAATGATGGACTAAGATCTCCAAAGTTTAAAATGTAATCTTACCAATCAAAGACAGTCAGTTTGACTCGTTCACACATGGAGGGGAACTGCAGAAGAAAGAAGAAACTGGTTAACGCAAAGTACGACAAAAAACTTCATGTTGTATATTATTTTTTCACTTTTGTGACAGGACAAAATTCATCTTTCCATCCTGAGGAACCCTTACCTTTACTTGGAGGTTGAGGACCTGGTTCCACTCTGGGTTTGCATTCTTCTCAATGATCTGAGTGCGCAGCTACATAGACCGAAAACTACACATTAGCATTTCCTCTGTCACACAATAATGTTCTATCCAGTATGCTTGCATTGAACACTGGAGCCAAAATCAGAAATGATCAGGAACCTTTTTGCCGGCGAATTGAGCCTCTAAGAAGGGATCAACCAGGTTCTTCTTGTTTTCTTCTCCTCCAAAAATCTCTTTCATGGTCTGGATGAATGCATCATCCACTAAAATGAGAAAATATAAGAAGAATGAATCAATAAATGCTCATTTGTTTAACAGTATGGTAAAATAATCTGCATTTACCAGTAGTGGCCGCCATTAAATGAGAAACTAGCTCTCCATTATGTCATTGCACCTAAAAAGCAACAGTCCCATGTTTGACCCTCATAATATGACTCCTTGACCATGGAAAACTACCCCTAGAATTTAGAATCACATTTATTTCACTAATGGTTTTCTTCAGGATCTATAGCTCAGCAACTATTGAAGATGTGTCACTTTGACACCAAACTAAATCAGCACAGTTTCAGCTACAGTTTTTTTTTAAAAATCTCACAATAGTACATTTTCCATGAGGCCTATAAATTTAAACATTCATCAGATCTGGATTACCACTTGGATCCAGATCAGACTTTGATGTGTGGTAGATCTTATGGTGATGTCATTGTGTAATGTTTTGCATTGTAAGCATTATCCATGAAGTTAGAAGCTTAAAATTTTGTAACTATCCCGCAATGGTAGAGAATCCTTCATCCAATCTAGATCATGATCCGGATCCACAACCAAAATCAAATGGACTGCTCCTTGGGTCATTCCCTACCTCTCTAAACAATTTCATCAAATCCTTTTGTAACTTTTTGAACTTTTTTTTTTGTGTGGTTTACATTTGGTTTGTTAGAAATACAACATAACTCTGTCTTACTCTGGGGAACGTCCTCAGCTCTGAACACCTTCAGTGACAGGGTGGCCCATCGCATAGTCACACCAGCCGGCAGCAGCAGATTGCTCTCTATGTCGTCTTGATCGTCATCTGTCTCCCTCTTCTCCACCTAAAGGATGTGAGAGAGGAATCCCAGACAGGAGGTTCATGAGAGTGAGCGAGGGGCACAGCCACCATATTTACACATGGAAAGAGGAAGCAAGCATGAGCCATGGAAAGTTGTCTGAGAGCTGTTGGTCTGTCAGTCGTACCGGAGGCTCATCTCCAGTCCCCACCACGAAGAGGCTGACTTTGAGGTAGCCTCTAGCCCCGGAGCTGGAGTCATCTGGGTCATTCAACAGGAGCCACTTCCTCATGACACAGTGGGCTGAAATGGGACATGCATACAGTTAATAAAGATAAAACATACTATATGATCATTAATAAAGATAGCACCATAGGCCTACAGCTAAATGGAAAGCACTTCACACCATGTGCTTGTGCATACAGAGTAACTGAGCTTATTATATATTATATAAGGAGTGAAATACCAGAAATGTTTTTGTTCTTTTCTTTATAGTTTTTCTTCTCAAGCGACTCTGCTAAGCTAACTAATTGTATATAAATTGAACTGCACTTCTATAGAACCTTTTTTAGGCCACATTCACCACTTCACTGCACTACCTATCCTGGCTTGTTAAACTTGCTTCGTAGTAAAAAGGCCTCAGGCCTCAGCAAACACAAGGCTAACAAAAGTAACACTATTTCCATCCCGTCATACTCTGACACACACAGGACGAACGACAGCGTCCTCTGAGCAAATGCAAGTGCCACACAAATCTGCGGTTTGTGAGAAGCTTACCTGGTTCATCATAAACATAACCAATGTCCAGCTGTGGGAGAAAAACATGAGATCAGCCACATTCATGTTAATGCATTAAAGACACTCTTTCCAATACTATATTAATCATTGAAGATTAGTGAAGATTAAATGAAACCAAGTACCTTGAATTCTCCCATGAGACTATCAGCCCTGAGTGAATAGGAATTATACATCTGCAGAAGGGAGTGCAACAATCCAGTTTATATATTTACACATATTGACAATGCATAGACTTGGATTCACTTCTTCAAAATGACGAGTGTGTACTGACCCGGAAGCTGATGTGCTCATCAAACAGATCCGATGGCAGCATGTGGACATTGTAGAAGAAAATCTGCAAAAATACAAAACAGAATTTCAGAGGAGAAAAACAATAAGAAAACATTTAACTTGGACACTCCCAACATAAACTTGTTTTATTTTTGCCCTCAAAGTCAAATTAAGGTAAGCGGAAGACCGATAGAACCAAAAGGTATCATTTCTATTCCATAACTCTGTCATCTACTGCACCTCATCAAAGAAGGGGTTGTTTCCCCTCTTGATCCTTGTCCTGTGGGTCTGTCCACACACAATAACCTTCACCACCGGTTTGACGTTGTTGCCAGACAGTTGACGGGCCTCAAGGATCCGGACACGAATCTGAAAGACACGGCCTTACAGTCTCAGTGTGGCTGAAAGTATAGAATAGACCAATATGAGAACATCTGATTCTGACCAAGAGCATCTCAGTTTATCGAAATACACTCTTGATTTAGAAATACATAGCCTGCTGTGGGAACCTGAAACTAACCTAAACTTTAAAATTTAAGAAGAAGAAGACAACTCTGTTTAGGTGTAAATGAGTTCTTTTGCCTTGCAATTAGTGGTTTCTTGAAGTTTAAATGCTAAAACTGCAAGAAAACGTTTCAAAGGATTACAAAGAATTAAAATAGCCTATTAGAGCCAACCAATTTTTTTTTTTTTTTAATGAGAAGGAATGGAGGTCATGCCTCCTTGTGATCTTCTTATCCTCAACCACAATCATCCTCAGGTTATGATGTGAATAACTGTTCATGCTGCTAATCTCTCCACTCACTAACAGGGACACGGATTAGCTGGAAGCAGTACGGACTGCACCACTTTTCACTAGCACTGCTTCATTTTTCCAGAAACAAAAATATGCCATCAGAAGATTCTGCAACAACATAGAAAGTCGTACATATAATGGCTTAAGTACTTGATTTTGACCTAAGCAAGAATACATACTGTATCTTGACCTGCGTATAACCAATTCAGATTGGTGCAGTAGTTGCTAGTTGCTTTTTTATTATCCGTGTAGATCTTCAGGAAAGACATTATCAAACTGACCTGGAAGTCCTGAGGTTTGTTGACTAGTCTGTGGCGATTCTGTGCCCTGGCCACCTTCTGGCGGAGGTTACCAGACTGACCGGGGGATAAGGGGGTCCCTGCAGAGCCCCTTTGGCCCTCAACCGGTAGAGTTCCATCACCCTCCATACCACCATCTAATCAGCAGAAAAAGAAAGATCAGGGATTAAATACCTGGCATGATTCTAATCAACCACATTATACTGAGAATTCGATAAACATACCAGCATCCACTGTGGTGTCTCCTCCATCATTGGGGTTTGGTCTAGCATTGGCTGGAGGATCATAGGCAATCACAAGGTTGATTGTAGCCTGGAATTAAATGGTTGACTCATCAATTACTTCATTTTTTTTTAAATGAGGGAAGCTTTCCAGTTTCTTATATTCATTAATCCATAAAGAGATAATCTTACTCCAATACTCTGTCCGCTTTCATTGACCAAATGGACATTTCTGGATGGCAGTGATCTCACTTGACCAGAGGAAAGTTCTCTCAAAGAGATTTTGGTTGACCCAAGTAATCTGTTTAGAAAAAAAAACAACAACACAGCAGGCAAACATTAAATGCACAAACAGGGTTATATCCAGTGTCCGATCATTTTTTTAGGCTCATGTGACTTGGGAGAATCTGCTTGTTGACACTTGACAAATTCCTGATTTTATAATGGCAAAACTCAGGCTGCTGACATAATCAGTAATCGAGTCAAAGGCCAGACAGAAAATGAAACACGTTATGTGTGCTCAATGGAGTCACATTCACAAAATGGGTATACACAAGGTCACCACCAAGAGCTAACAAACCCTTCCTTGACAGACAAACAAACGCACCCAATGAAGTAGCATACAGTGAAAACCACACAGAGGCTACCAGCCAGGGATTCAGTGTGTGTACATCATCTGCAGCTTTGTGCAAAGACAGATGAGCAAATGCTTCCTTTTATTTTCATCTGAGGGGCTTTTAAAAATACAATCGATGAGCATCACCCATTTTTCTGGTAGTCCAATAAGAACGTGTATAACAGGAAAAATCCATGAGACAAAGTAACCTGGCAAAACTTCAATAGTACCACCTGAATGAGAATTAGCCATTCATTCATTGGCTCCTCATTAACCTTGGATTAAAATCACACGAACCTCCTGAAGATACTATTTGAAGATTACACTTTTTCCATGAATTCATTTGCATCTGAGTCAAGCATTTACTTATGGTATGTTAATTACAAGATTTCCTGAAATGAAGTAAACATTGACATTTTAATGATCAAACAGAAGGCAGCTATGTAATGAAGCCAACTGCCTTCACGGACACACATTAAGCTGAACTAGAGTTGCTATGAGAGATGAGTGGGTTTAGGCTTGAAACGTTAAAACCACATTCCTCTGATAACTTAGATATTTCAAGGACAGTGTAGACATAAACTCTGACTATGAATTACTGGACTCTAATCATACAAGTACCATTTGTATCTTCAGTCCACAATGTTGGGTGAAAAATTGCACCAGGGCAATTTATTAAGGCTTATGGCTTATCATTGGTTTTCTCGGTATACAACCAAAAACAAATCTCCATGTGCAGCTTAGTTTATGCTCTGACATCTATGAGGCTAGGTTTAACTAATAAACCGACAACTGAGTGCATGTTTGTCTAGATTAAATCATCTTCACTGTATTGTGTCCAGAGTAACACAACATATCAAATGTAGTGCAGAAAATCATGTAAGTTGAACCATTCTTTGGGGGGGAACTGAGTCATATTATTTTGGCAGCATTCCTGTAGGAAAGAATTCTCCCAAGACAAAAACTCACAGTGGGCAATGGATTAAAATGACGCAACTGCAGCTAAGAATCAGCTGCATCCAAAAGAGGCCAGAACTTAAAGCTTTCAATCCCAAAATACAAAATTATGTATTTTTTTCCCCCTAATGCTAACAACTTTCACTTTGCATGGATGGAATAGAAAAAAAACTTTAACACAACTTATACACTTTCAACAGAGAATTTCTTACACACAACAGTTGATTGATCAAAAATGTCGAGGATAGAATGAGCACACATCTCAAAGCATTAGATCATAACATTTGTATGATCTTGTCTTAATAGTGAGCACAAAAGCATGCAAGACTATACGAATTCTTGACTATGTGATGATGTTCGAATTACTCAAGACAGCTGCATATCAGGTTACCAAAACTTTAAGTCACTGCACAAAAACTTGGACAGAGTTTTGATGCGAGGAGAAAGGATGGAGAGTTATTGTCTGCTCTACATCATCAAGGAGGAGGCTGACACGGGGTTTCTCCAGGGAGTCCATGACGAGATAAACCTGGTATGCAACCTCAGCCTGACTGGGTGTCCAACAGTTCTTATGTGTAGTTTTCTACGATTTGGTTTCAGGTAGGATGTGACCGACTCTCTCTCTCTCCTATAAAATGACGTGTCTGAGGATAGAATTTTTCCGCTTGAGAAAAAGGCATTCAGAAATGAAAGAGCTTCACACACAGTACAATACACAGTAGATGATAATGTACAGCAGGGCTGCAGCCCCCGTACTATATGACCTGCTTTGACCGACCATCTCCCCATTGTTGTCCTTGTTTGCACACAATGGCATGACCAAAACATGGTGAGTCACAAGAGAACATCCTACTACATCCTAATTTAGTCTCCATGTCCACACAATCACCCACAGACAGGGTGAAATTATTAGTAAGGAGTTATTATTGGATGTAGATAGAGTTTTTCCACTGCTCAGGATGTTACAGCCTATTCAGTGGAACACAGACAGCAGTGTCTCTCACCAACGAGACACTAACAAGTCTGGACTTTTCCACATTTCCTGGTGTGATGATTATCCAAACCAAATATGATCACCTATCCGTGAAGGAAAAGGAGGGACTTTCATCACGAGAGCGAGAGCGTCCTTGGCTGGGCTTCAGTTTAAAAGTTAACACCCTCCACTTATCATGATTAATTTCCTTTCACAGATCTGTGGGTTGAGGATGATGATGCAGTTCGTCTCTATCTGTTACCAGGTTGTGAAAATCAGACGTCACAGTCCCCGGATTATTGCTGCTTTCAGCACTGCAAGGCTACAATGTCCAGAGACATTTTAATAAAGAAGGCTGGTGAAACATTTGGACAGATCCTCTGATGTCTGGAATGTGATGAAACAGGAAATAAAACAATAGTGAGGTTCGGATGTAAAATCATTTGTCTGGCCATATCCTGTCAAGTATTTTTGGCCTGCTTTTTCCTTTTTCCTTTTTTCCATTCCGAATGTATTTCTGCAAAACAAGTTAATATTTAATGGTAATGATGATATATAAGTGGCTATTTCATTGTAATGTTTGACCAAAATCATAATTTTTAGTAATTATTTTAACGTGACAAATATCACGATTTAAAAAAAAATGGATGCATGCAGTGGCATGCAAATGAAGTGCAAAGCAGCTGACAGCTAGATTTCAGTCATGAACTGGTTTTACTAGTTTAGGAACTTTGGAGTGTAGACTATTAATTCTTTAGCCAGGCTAGTGTCACTTTAGGGATGATAATGTCCATCTAATCAGTCTCAGACTGATATAACACACCAGTTATTAGACAGACTGATATTCACAGGCCTCAGACGACTACAGATCGGTGGACTCCCTGATTTTACTCTGGTGCCATCATGAGGATGACATTTAGGGTTTAGAATTAAATCTCTCATCAGTTGGCTTGCTGTGGAATTTGCTGAGCATATTCAAGGTCCACAGAGAGAAGAGGAGGGAAATAACGAAGTAAAGATACTTCGAGCTTTTCGGGTATCTGTATTTATCTTTCTGACAACTTTTCACTTTTACTCCCTACATCTCAACACATGTTTTTATGGAATCAGTTTTATCATTTTCTTTGGTGTCACGCTTTGGAAGTCTCTCTGTAAAGAACAGAAACTCTCTCAGTCAGATCGTTAAAGCTGATCGGTGAACCTGAACCTGGCATCGCTGTACACACTAGTTCCAGCGGATAGCCAATACCATTTATTATTTATACCAAAATTCTTATTTATTACACATTTTACACTTTTGGTTAGCACTGGATGTAGAGAATTTCCCTTTGTCATGTTTTATTCTGCATGGTCTGTTGTCTGTGTGTCAACAGATGCCTTGCCTAAAAATAAACTGACCTGAACCTGAAACTACTAGATGTTCAGTGCTATTTAACAAATGTTTAGTGCTGTTTAACAAATATTAGCACACAGACACACTTGACATTACATGGTAAACATCAGCATGTCAGCATTTTCAATGTAAGCATGCTGACATTAGCATTTAGCTTGAAACACAACTGAGTTTAACTAATATATCCTCGCAGACTTGTCTTATTTTGACATTTCTTAAACACTCTTTCACCCTTTTGAATTATTTTAATAATATATCTTAAGATGGAAATCAAAATCAAACCTCATTCATTTGTGGCACATCCACAGAATGTGTGAGGAAAGGAAATATCTTAATAAACTCACTATATTGGCACCCTTGTTTTCAAATCATGTGATCAAGACTGCTGCTATTGACACACGAGAACTTAGTTCTACAGTTTTCTGATTCCTTTCCAAAATCTAGTTAATTCAGTCAACACTGATTGTTTTTTTGTTCCCTCTTCAGTTGCCACAACGACAAGGACAATATATATAACAGCAGCTGGAAAACCAAGAATTCCTTCTCTGCTGCCACTGTGTAGGTCTTTAGGGAGTGTGTCCGTGGAAAACTTTACTCAGTTTAACAAGTGCTGAAAACACACATTGAAAAGCTCCTCCCTCAGCTGTGACTGTTCAGTGTACTGGGGGGACATTTACTATAGGAAAAGCATATAAGCAGGAAAAAAATACATTCCATATATGATGTGTTGGACATGAACTTTTAACTCAGATTTACTTTGGTTTCTTTCCACAGACAAGAATATGAGTTCAGTAATTAGTGACGTGGCGGAAACATTCTTTGTGGTTGGTGGAGATTGGTCCCATATGTGACTCGGGCTTTATTTGGAAAGAACCAACCTTAAACTGTATTGGAGCAAATCATTTTGTGTGACAGCATCACTCCTCACACAGGATTGAAGCATGTTAACGCAGACTGTCCGTACCACTAAAAAATAGTTTCCCAAATAACTGCCACATAAGGTATTTGTCTTTAAGAGCTGCTGCTCAAAATCCCAGTCAGAGAGAGAGAGAGAGAGAGAGAGAGAGAGAGAGACAGAGAGAGAGAGAGAAAACAAACAGCGATTCATCCTTCCTCTGCTTGTTGCCCAATGAGGAGCAGTCATCCCACACGGTCAAGCAAGTCTCAGCATGGCAAGCAGGGTGTGAGTAGGAAGAGGCAGCCAGCTACATAACTGAACGACTGGCCTGCAGGAAAAATACCTGACTCACTTTGCTTGTTGCTGCATCAGTGTTGATAATGATATGTATCTTAACCATTGGGTGGGGGGACTTTGGCATGTTCAAATAATTATTTATCAGCCGAGGAATTTTAAAAACTCTTCAGATTGAGACTGGCTAAATGGTAGCTCATGCTGGACCGCGTTGAATATCTAAATGATATTCATTCTGCTGAAAAAGACAAAATCTTCTCCGACAAGGTGGTTATGTTTTCACCCGTGTCCATTTGTTTGTTGGCTGGATTGTCAGTACAATTACGCAAAAACTACAGAAGGGGTTTCCATGAAACATGCATGGCGGGAGGATGAGTTTTGGGCCAAAATAGATTCAGATTAAGTGGTGTATCTGTTGGGACTTGGGAGTGGTATGACCTCTACTAAGCACCACATTCTAGTCTTGAAAGTCAGACAACAACAAGTTCGATTCAGTAAAGTGACACACACAGCTTTGTCTTTCATCACTGATCTGTTGCACGAAGCATGAAGCCAAAGTCACTTACTTATCTTTCCCAATAGTTTCATAGTCTTTCACAATCACATCTATGTAGGAGCTAGAGTCCAACGGCGTGCCTTTCAGATCAAACTCGAGCACCTGCAAGACAAGATGAGGGGTGAACAGTCCATCCAATATGGTGCTTTAGCTGCTGCAATGCCCTGAAGAAGCAAAACTTTATCTGAGAGCAGAGCCTTTTCAATAACGATGAGCCAACTCAGCTAACAGATGCAAAACAAACAACAGTCACATCGAACTCCTCTGAATCAGTCAATGTCTGTCATATGATGACTTCTTTCACAGTATGTACTTGGCATGTGATGGATGGTGCTGTAGAGTGGAGATATCTTAGCAGCTGGTCTGAACTAACCTAGTTTCTGTGCAGGTTGGATCATGTATGTGTGTGTTTGTGTGTGTGTGTGTGTGTGTGTGTGTGTGTGTGTGTGTGTGTGTGTGTGTGTGTGTGTGTGTGTGTTTGTGTGTGCGTGGGTGTGTGTGTGTCTCTCTCTCTCTCTCTCTGTGTCGTGGATTTACCTCATTCCACTCAGGATTCAGCTCACTGTCAATCGATTTTGTTTTCTTCCTCTCATCTGAAAGTGAAATATTGTGAATATTGATTGACACTCATTTACATCTAAAACACCAGCTTTCTTTGCAATTTCTTTCTTTACAGTTCTTTACAATGAAAATGCTACACGTGCAGGGCTTCTAAAAGAAAATGACACACACACAGCTCAACACCCTAAGAATTCACCTAAAGCCCCTTTATCCACTGCTGAATTCAAGTTTTCATCTACACTGTGTGAACAGTTCTGCATGCTTTGGGTATCAGCAGGCTGCAGTTTCTCTGGAACAAAGACCCACCTGTCGCTGATGATGATGATGATGATGATGACACCAGTGCAAAGACAACAGCTGACAGTGACTAAGGCTGATTACCATGGTTTAATTTCAGTTCAGAAAGCCACGCTATTATTTCATCAGAATATCTAGTTTGTCCACTAGCTGAAGGCTTATTTACACACTATTTCTAACTTCACTGCACCCTTCATTTTTTTCTGGCTAAGCTCATGTGCGCACACCATATCCTACAGGTCCAAGCATAATCCATTTCGAGTTGTCTTTGCATGGTGGAAATGCTGTGACATGTTGGGATAGAGTTCAGTGGTGCAATACAAGTTCTGCTGATTAAGGCTTTAGACATACCGCATTTGAATGGGGACTATTGGAATTACAGTTAATTCACACATAGGCTATAAGAAAGTTAAATAAGGGTACTAATATAGAGATATAAATACCAAATCTAGACTATCATGTCCTTAGAGTGACGTCAGACTCCACTGGTATAATAAAATGAGTGACTATAAACTTAACATTTAGTTTAAAAGACACCGTCCAGATAATTTTCTTGTTGACAATATATAATTAAAACTTAAAAGATGAACTTTACCTTTAAAAATCACAGAAGCTATTGGATCAGGATTTCCAACTTTCTTTTTAGGCAGACCTTTAGCCGATTCCACAACAACCCGCAACATGGCAACAAAAGTCAGGAATGACAATAAAGACTTAATAAAAAATGAGTGAAGTGGAGGAAAGGATTGAAAAAAGTCTAGCTGGACTGCCGTGCCATTGCATCCTCACTGGCCCATGAATGAGGCGCACAGGGCAGGGCTGAGGAAGTATATTCCCGAGTCCCATCGTGAAGGAGAAGGGGGGAAATGAGGGCGGGTCACGGGTGTATAATTACCCTGAGTGGAAGGTGGTGATCTGCTGCCGCCATCGTGTGAGCGCAGCTGAGTGGAGATGTCTGAACATAAAGTGGTCCTCTCAGGAGAAGAGAAGAGTAATAATAGAGTATTATTATGATTACTGTAGATTCATGAAACCAGTCAAATTGACTTGCAGCAGCCTGAACGATCGATGAGGTTAAATGTCGTCAGATGTTCTTGTGCGTATATTAACATTCTGATCATATAGTTTTGCTGTGGCTCCATCTAGTGGCCGAAGCTGGTAATAACTTATATGTTTGTTGCCACTGGGGCAAGCTGAGGGCTCATTACTCAAGGCCTCCCTGTTAAAAAATGCCTGAGTACCATTGCATGACCAAGGAGACATTTCAACCATAAGCAAAAAAAAATACATGAATATGAAATTATGAAGTTAATATGAAGTTGGTGGAATTCTACTAAGTAAACTCATGGGATTTAAAAATGCAACAAACATTCAACACAGATTTTTTTTTTTGGCACAACTTGAGAAAATCGTCTCTGTATTTTGGTTGTATGTCTGCGTGCAGGTCAGGTTTTGTGATATTTCTCAACATACAAGCTTTTGGTGATGCTGGACTCATTTTTGTGTCAGTCTTGAGTCTGAAAACACAATTTTTTAGAGAAATAGCAACAAGGTCTTTATCCGACTAATCCCAAATGACCCCTCCCTTGTTGAACTAACCCAATTTTATAAAAAAAATAAAAAAAAGGCTCAAAGATTGGGGAGAAAAAGATATTTGTGAGAAAGCCACAGCTGGGGCAATATGACTGGGGTATGCTGGAGGTGGTTGTGACCAGTGATGAGCCCCTACTTAAATCCTATTGAAAACCTGTGGGGTTGGTTGAGTGAGCAAAACATCCCCCACAGACTCAGCAGCAATTCTGTGCAGCTCTGACTGAAGACATCCCACAGGATGACATCATCTGGAGGTTGTATCAGTCCATGAGGAGGAGGATTACAGCTGTAATTGATGCTGATGTGTCACTGATTGTGTAAAATGTTGTGTACTCGACTTTTGTATACGATTGTTATTTTCATAGGACACAAACTACCCAAGCAAATTTGAAAATGAACACAGTGGTGCACTTTTAAATCCCTTGAGAATACATTTACGTCAGTACTGCACTTAAGCACAATTTTGAGGTACTTGTACTTGAGGAGTACTTCCTGCTTCTTAAACTTCACTCTACTGCATGTCAGAGACAAATATTGTACTTTTTATTCTACTAAGTTTATTTAATAGCTTAAGGTACTAAATCCTCAGCATTTCCGATTAATAATACAGAATACAATCAATAATTTGTTTAGTTTAAAAATCAAATGGTTCATTGATGTGGGGGGATAAATTCACAGAAGGTAAATATAATCAGCTCCTCCTTTACCACAGCATCAAAATGATATATATATTCTGATGCTAATAGAACTTTCATTGAAAAAAACATGACTTTTACTTGTAACAAAGTATTTCTGCAGTGTTATAAAAAAATATTTTAGAAGTTAGTTCCTCTGCCACTGTTTGTGCTCCTGAAGCCTGCAGCTCCATTGTTGTTATTGTTGTTTTTTTAAAATCAACTCAATTTTTTCTGTAGTCACCTTCAAATATGATGCTGACAAATCCAGTAATAATAAGCCACAGCTTTCCATCAAAGTTGTATTATTAAGGACTAATTATTTCTGTTGTCCTTTATTGGTCATTGCATCATATATCAGATGAATTAAATAGATATGTGAGCCAGCTGCTGGTGTGCATACAGTAGGTCTAATATTAAACTATGTGGAGGATATTGCTCTGCATACCAGGCTCCTCTGGGACTTCAGTGCCTTCATTAAACTTAGCGGGAGGTCACTCTGAATAGTTCATGCTCATTGAAGTGCTAAGTAATAGTGCTGTGTGTTTCCTGACAATAATTAAACTGAGTTAGTTAGAGGACTCTGCTATAATCATTACATCATTATTTATTTATCTATTTACTTATTTTAACTTATGTTCTACAGTTTATTTATGTTTATTATGTTTGAACAGATTGCCTGTCTTGGTGCAGAAGTGAACAGATCTTAACTCTCCTGGGTCCTCCGGTCTTACTTTGTTTCTTTAAATGATTAATCCACTGAGTGCCTGTCTTTGGGGCTTTAGGATCCGTCACCCCGAGCAGACTTGCAGTTAATTTGGAAACTTTAATCTCCCCGCTGTCTTCTCAGCTGTGATATGTTGACTTTCCCCCTCTCAGAGAGGTCAAACACTTGTGACTGATGGCTCATTGATCTGTGGACGTGGACATTCCTTGCCTGTCTGGAGACAAGGCGCTTTGTTTGAGCCAATCAGGCTTGCCTGAAAAGACAGAGGAGAAGCATGGAAACCAATCTCCAGCACTTTTACACTCAGAGCATGGTAAGGATCTAAGCTTGGCCTCAGCACATTTGAAGGGAACCTGCAGTTGCTGCATTTTTGCTTGTCACCTGGACACCGAGATTTCAACTGGATGGATTAAATCTAGAAAGCGCGGAGCAGTATCTGGCTTTTGAAAGACTTTAAAAAGGAGTTTATTAAAGTTATCGATATGAATGCCATAAGAAACAACAAAAATCCATGGCTGCTGTATGACACAGAAGTGCCACACAGAAGGTTTTGGTGAGTTTTCTTTTTCTTATTAATTTCATCTTATTAAATATGACTGATCACCATTAAATAAATACATGTAACCTGTTACATATAATATGTAGGCTATACCTAATCATATTCCTCTATAATATTCATCATTCAGTTGCTGTAAATGTGAAAGCAGACACCATAATAAACAGAAATTCATGCACAAACAGTGAAGTTCACTTATACCACAGGGCACAGGCCCATGGCTAACAATTTTATCATCTCAAATCTACACATGTCAAATACATTTTAAAAAGAAATCACACCAAGTGAAAAAGATTTGCTGGTTTTGATTCTCATCCCTCCAGCCTTCATCCATCTACTCCCGCATTCATCCATAAGAAGTTAAAGCATGTCTCCTGTCCAACTCCTTTCATAAGCAACTGCCTTTACACTCCTTTTCAGCAGCTAATGCACTTTTATTACTTAATTATTTTACGGTTCCATTAGCTTTGGATCACTCATGCATGTCTTGGTGAACCTAGATAAGAGCTCACAGTGCCGAGACACGTTTCTTATTGCTGCAGCTTTAAGTCTCCCGTGGCAACAGGTCCACACAAGAACTGCAGGTGGTGAGGAACACGTTGGTCTTTTAAATCTATCTCCCAGAACCTGTTACAATGATTCCCTCCATCACTAATTCCCCATTCCAAACATGTGCCAAGCACATATTAAGACCCACCAATCAATTTTTATATATTCCTATTAAACAAAGCAAGTCTTACATGAGTATGCATCATACCAGACTTGATATGTTGGTATTTTGGATCAGTAGCCGTGTGTTATCCCAGTGCTGCCACTTGGTAGTGCTGCTTTCATTCTTACGATGAATGATGGGACTTGTAATCCTAATCTTATGACTCCTGTAAGAGTAACAAAATTTTAAAAAAGGAGAAAAAAACATTTTAGTGGATGCATTTCCTTTAAATGATTATTTTATTTCTTTTTGCAGTGATCCAGCTTGTGGAGTCAGTCCTGCAGAGAAACTGAGTCCCGATCACCTGCAGCTCCTGAGAAATGCATTCACTGGAGCTGGAGAACACATGCATGAAAAAAGAAGAAATGGAAGGAACAGAGGAGGGAATGAAAAGAGCGGTATGAATTTTGAGGAGTTCCGGGAGGCTCTGAGGTCTGTTATTGGTCCAGATATTGAGGACACGTGGGTTGAGAGATTCTTCATTGAGGTGAGAAGAAATAATCCAGAAATAAGGAAATATATTATAAGTTATTGCTCAAAGAAAAGCTCAAATATCTCTGGCATGATGTAAAGCCACTGTGCATCTTTTAACTGCTTTATATCCAGGTAGATATCACTTGTACCAGGCAGGTGACGTGGGAGCAGTTATGCTCCTACCTCCTGTTGGAGTACACTGAGAGAGAGCGTGCCTCCATCCCCAGAGCAGCTCTCCAGGACTCCCAGCCACAGATCAGACACTGTCCTCACAACAAGGTAGGATCCAGTGGTCTGATGAGAAGGATTGGTGCATCTTTGAGGGATGGTTCAGTGTTTAAACAACTACCCTGAAAGGCCTAATGGTGGTACCAATTTTATTAAAGGTCATGTGTTTTCTAAAGTATAACGGCCAATATAGTTTAAAGTTATGACAGTTTATGTCTATCTGTCCAGGGACTGCCGATGGAAAGTAGCTTGTAGCTAAATTTCCATGCATGAAGTCTATTTATATAGATTAGCTGACGTTAACTTGACAAATAAATGTAATAAAACAAAACATTTGTACACTAAATGAAGCCAAACAAAACCTTACCCTTACCCACACCAACACGAATTGAAGTAAATGCCAATATTCAATGAGGAATACTAACAAGACATTTCACTGCAGCTTTAATTAATTTAATGGGTCACAAGTTTACAGTAATGACAGCTTACTGGTCGGTTTTATTATTCCTGCCACCTCTTAGTCAGAAGTTATCAGCAGAGAAGCTTTGCTGTCATGTCACAATAACTTTCCAGCATCAACAGCAGAGAGAGAGCAAATAGATGGCAAACAAAGTCCAACATGAGCAAACTAAAGTCAGATACTATCAACAACAACAACAAAAAAAGATTCAAAATAAAGTTATGTCAGACCAGGGGACATCACTTAAGTAAATATCCAATAGGGATGGTGGTGGTTGTCTGCTTGTCATTTTTCACAATAACCTTGCAACTCATAAAAGTCAATAAACTAGAAAGAGCAAACTTCCACCAACGACATTATCACTTACACCAGATCAATCAAAGATCTATTCCAGATTATGTCAAAACAAAATCCTTTAACAATTATTTATCAGAGATGGATCACCTATGATTGAAAAAATAGATACATGATAGAACGTCTTACATTTCTTAGATACAAGAAATCCATTTTATTGACGCATTGCCCTGCTCCAAATACATATTTTAATCTCTCAGATCCTGAATATGATCTGGATCTGGATCAAGTGGTGTACAGTGGTGGAGCATCATGCGTGGTCCATGCCTATTTCAATTTTTATTGTTTTTCATGATATTGGAAGAAAATAAAAGTTTATTTTATTTTATTTTATTTATTTAAAAGGTCTGTCAGTGTCGAAGAATGTGATAAAGAGATGCAGAATCTACATCCTTACCTGGATCTGCCTCAAAATTCAATCAACTCTTCCTTGGCCCACGAACCACCTCTACATAAAATGCCATTAAAATCCATTAACAACCTTTAATAACCTTCTCATGATATTGGAAAAAAAGTAGTTTTTTTTTTGTTTTCTTTTTCTTTTTAAAAAAAAAGGTCTCTCTCTTTTGCATATTTTTTCTAGAAGTAAAACTTTTATTACTATGACCTTTTCCGTACACTTGTGCTGATTCCTCTGCAGCGGGAGCCAACAGTGCGCGTGGTTGCTGTTTGCCATCCTCCTCCACTCCGCTACGTTAGTGTCAGTAAAGGGGGTCAGATCACTGTCTGGAACAGCAGCCTACACGTCTATAAAAGTCTTGGGGTGAGTGACATCATCGTACTACTTTTACATCCACACGCAGCTGCAACACACACACACACACACTCATATTTTTTTTTATATTTTATGTTCTTTATTCCAGCTAGCTGGAGACACGACAGAAGAAGTGGCCCATACAAGGAGATTCATGGGATGGACCACTGATGCTGTCTATATGGGGAATGTCCACAAGGTTGCCATAGCAACTGACTGCAGGGACTTGCACTTTGTCAATGTCTCTACATCCAATGTGTTTGAAGATGTCCACCTGTTTGGTATATTTGATACATCTAATCACTAATAAACTGACTGTACAAAATCTGATTTTTCAAATGTAAAATCTTTGTCTCATTCTTGCTCCAAGGGTTTCGAAGTGTCCCGACTGCTCTTTGTTACTGGTATGATGTTCAGGTAAGAACACCCATCCTTTGAAATGTTCTTTTCAACCTGACAAATTCACTCTGAATCCAATAAATTCATTACTTTAATTTATGTGGTTTCTCCCTCTAAGCATCCAAAGCAACCTTCCCTACTTCTATTGGGGGATGAAAAAGGAGGAGTTCATCTCATGTGGTTCCTGAGCCCATCTCAAGGTCTTTTCAAGAATCCGTTGAAGAAAGAGAACGGCCTGAAGAAAGAGAGCGGCCTGCAGAGGATCTTTTTCCCAGTGAGCTTGGCCTTGTCTATTAAATTACCGATTACACTCCAATGTCAAACATCTGAGCATTCATTGTTTTCCATCGTGGTAACAGGACCTTGGTGAACACAGCAAAACGGTCTCCTACCGTCACATCCCCAACATCCACCGGGAGCCAATCAACAGAGTGATGTTTGAGCCTGGAGCCAACATCATCATGACGTCATCAGAAAGTGACACCACTTCTGTGGTCTTTATGAATGTGACACTGAAGCAGGAGCCTTACATTTGGAAATTTAAGCAGGTAACTGACGTCACATTGTAGTTCTGCCTGATCTCATATTAACTAGTTGGATATTATGTGTTATATATTCTCAATATCTCTATATATATATATATATATATATATTCTTCGGTTAGGCTTGTGTGATGATGACCTAAAATAACAACTGTTTATTATTGTGGTTAATACCAATTAATATCAATAATATTTTTAGCATTAGAATTACATTATTTTAAACATTTATTTCTTTATAAACAATAGTAATAGAATTTTTTTTTTAAAAGAGCAAGAAGGTAGAGAGTTGATTTTTGTCCACCTCTGATGTGGATCGAGGTCATACAGATATGTGTGGGTCACACGGCTCTGGTTTGGGTGACACTGACCTCAGAGCCTCAAGGTTTGAAAACCTTTCACTCTGCTGCCGTAGAATAACTGTGAATGTGCCTAAGTGCCATGTAACATAACTCATTCAGTGAATTATCCAGAGCCAGTTTTATCTAGAAGATCAAATGTGAGTTGCTGTTTCTAAAGATGACTCCCACCCAGCATGCAGAGGTAGACAGCGCCACAGACTGTGTTGAAAAGAAGTGAGGCTGTTGCACAAAAAGTGGGTGGTGATGCTTCCTGTTATTCACAATGGCTTTTTTTCCCCCATGAGCACACTAATTTTACACTCCAATTAACTGTCTGGATATAGTTTGTTTGTTTTTTCACTGCACCATTAAACACCCGTTCATGAGAGTTTGCGTGTAGATGAAGCGACGTATGATGCTTACCATCTCTCTGTCTCATTTCAGGGGGCTAAATGTTTTGACTACAATGCGTCTCTGCAGCTGATGGTCACAGGAGGCTGTGACCGAGCAGTCAGAGTCTGGACTCGATTTGTGACCACGCGTCCTGTAGCTGTACTGCTGGGTCACAGCAGCAGTGTATTGGATGTGGCCATCTACCAACCTGTTGAGCAGATCTTCAGCTACTCCAGAGATGCTGTGAGTCATTAAGGAAATAATGTAGATTTGATTACATGTATATTGCTTATTGTTCATTATAAAAAAAAATCCCATTTGGGCCTTTTTTCCTCACATATCACAACGTAGCTATTTTCTAGCTAATGAGATGAGAATTGTCCCTTGTGCAGGAGCTGAGGATTTGGGATATTTCTAGCCAGCACTGCCTGAAAACCATCCCTCTGCAGTTCCCCTGCCAGCAGCCTGGTCGAATCCCTGAACATGGCAACTTCCCCATCCTGTTGCTGAGCCCTCCTCTGTCTGAACAGACTCATTTAGTGGTGGGCTGCAAAGATTATCTGGCACGGCTTCATCTGGCTGAGACTAAAAGAGGAGGAGGAGGGGGTGGGTGGTTGATGGAGGAAAGAGGGGGACCTGGACCAAATATTCAAAGAGGTCCTGCCCTCTCCTGTGCTTTGTATAACTCCAATCTCAGACAGGTGGTGACTGGTCATTCTGACTCATCTGTGTCACTGTGGGACGTCGAGACAGGAAGGCGGAGGCTCCAGATCTTAAACGCTCATGGAGAAGAGGAGCTCACCTGCATGGCTCTAGACTCCTCCCACAGAAGACTGATCACTGGGGCGCGTAATGGCACTGTGAAGGTTCAGTTTGTACAATACTTTAATTTACATATTAATTCCTCATGTATGAGAAATATTAGTTAAAAAGAGTTCTGAATTATTGAGAAGACTCTCTCTCATTGGCCACTCCCGAAGCAGGTGTGGAACTTACTAAACGGCCTCAATTTGCATAAGCTGGAGCCTGTCACCAACTCTGAGGTCACCGGGTTGATCTGTCTCCCTGACAACCAGCTGCTGGCCGTGGGGTGGAGCCGGCGAATCGCTCAGTACGACATTGCGGCTGCCAAGGTAAAATTAAAGGTACTTAGAATAGATTTAGTTTCACAGTGAGTAATTTTATACCAGGCTGAACAACGGTGAGCCTCTGGCCCCTGCGGGTGAAAATTTCAGTCCTCTTTCACCTTTGGTGTGGGGGGCTGTGGTAACAAGTTCGCTCTGTTGCTGCAGTAATCACACAGACGATGTCACAGGGTCCCAGAGTGCACTCGAACTGCAACAAAGTTGACAAATCAGCAAAAAAAAAAGAAAAAACAGTTTTCAGGGGGTGTTAATTCATTCTCCTTATAACTGATACATGAAAATAATACTCCAACCTGGTGTTCCAGGTCATTTTCACTTACTTTTTAATTGATTAGAATATTAGAGGTAACCTGTGCAATTAATTTTTTTTTTTTTTTTAGTAAACAAAAAATATTATCTTTGCACTCACTGTTTCACATCAGAATGCATCATGTACTTCCTTAGCATGCAATAAAAAAAAATTCAAATGCATTTTATTCCTTTTTTTAAAGTCATTTTTTGGGAAGTGTTATGCTTTTATTTAGGTAGGACAGCTGAAGGAAGTACAGGAAATCGGGAGAAAGAGTGAGGGAGTAGATTTGCAGCAAGGGGACAGGAGTGGGAATTGAGCCCATGGCCGCCGCGGGAGTACTGCAGCTTCTGCGCACACTTAACCCACTGCACTACCTGCGCCCCAAATGTGTTTTATTTCTTTAGAATTATCTCCAAAGACCATTTTTTGAAAAAAAAACAAAAAAATTTTTATATGCAGTATAGCTTTTTTATTGCTTTTTTTTGGTGAATTGCTGCATTTTTGTCAAACTTGAAGTAACATGGAGACAATTCAGTGTGATTTGGACAAAGAAAACAACATAAATGAGATAAAAATGCGAGACATTCTTATATGTTTTTGTGTCGGTCTTGTAGGTCTTTCAATAATTCCACTTCCAGAAACAGAAATTCACAGCTTTACATAATCGTTTGATTGACAAGTGATTCTGAGAAGTGTAGCACACACCAGTGACCAAAATCAAGATGTACACATTAAGAAGTCTTCGCCTTCGCACTATTGCTCACCCACAAGTTTTTCCCCAGATGCTGAAGGCTGATGAGTTCCACACAAACAGCTGTCACCATAGTTACTAAACTGGTACAGACTTAAAATACTGGGTTTTTATTAAAAACGTTGATGACAGTTGGAGCTTAGGGAGAATTTTCACCTCTTGCACTAGTATCACAAAACTTATCTTATTAAATTCAATTAATACATAAATCTATGATACAATATTTCAGAACATAAAAAAACATACCCACCTGCACATTCATAAATGCTGACATGGATGCCTCAAGTAATAAAGATGAAGTATTGCAAGTGCCAGTATAAACACCACTGTGAAGTGCTGGGTGTGCAGACGTGAATATTTCCACACCTCAAATTCTTGTGTTACATTTTACCTCTCAACCTTTAACTACCATCTGCTCTGCGGCCAGATTTAATCCCTGAAGGCTACAGCAGTAAACATTCAGGAGTCATGCTTCTCCAGCAGATTCTCAATCCTGTTTCTCATTGTAAAGCCTCTTCTTTTCTAGCAAGGTCAGGCCTTTAAGAAAATATTTTCAGACGAAAAGTTTTTGGGGGGGGGTAAATGATATCAGCAAATGACGCACATTTAAACACGCACATGGTGAGATCAAAGAAGTCTGTGCCATGCAAGACATCTGCACCAGTATTCCTCCATATAAATCCACCATGCTGGGCTTTCAGCATTTTAAAGAGCTGACCACAACATTGTGGCCCAGAGGTGTAAACAAAATCCATAAACCAGAGAAGGAAATAGAGCTGCTATCCACAAGGCAACACCAAAAAATAACACGTTATTTCAGACCGTTTGTAAACTGTCGCAGAGGGGGATGTGATGTGAAAAGAGTTTCACAATTTTAAGCAACAAGCTCATGCACACAGTGGAACTTTGTGTTTTCTTGTGAAATGCCCTGTGTTAGCACACAACTGCTGAAAAAAGTTTTCTTACATATAAGTCCCACAACAAAAAGCTTTAATATTTGCATCTGTGTGTATGCTGCATATTAAGGATTTGTACGTGAAAGCAGACATGACATGGAAATCCAGCGGTGTCCACACATCAGACATTCTGGCTGTGAGTCAGTGCACTGCTCTTGAGGTTGTTGCCACGGCGAGTCATGATGGAGAGGTCATTATCTGGAGGCTGGAGACAAAAGGACCAGTGCTCCGCCTGCAGAGGCCGGCACAGAGAGGGTAAGAGGGCTAATGCTCAAGATTGAAGTTATGCACTGCTGGTATGATAGACGACGATATAAGCTCAGAACAACGAAGTTTGTCTCCATCCCTTACTTGTATTACTTACACTTTGTACAGTACTACGTACATTATAGACACCGCTGAACAATTGGTAAGAGAAACCTTGATGTATCTTTTGACAAGATCCAACTGACAATGGAAAGAAAGGATAGTAGAGATACTGTAACAGGATACTGTAGCACAACAAAGCCTCATTCACACTGGGGTCCTTGATGTAAATAAAGCAAAAAACCAGGAGTCCGCAAGTACTTTGTGTACTTTATTTGAGCATTGAGTATATTACACAATATGTAATGTGATTATATAAAACAATGCAATGTAAAAGATTAAACCACTGCTTTCCAATCTATATATTTTGAGACACTTTACAAAAAAAAGTGTTTAATTGTTTCGAGATCCAACGTTCCAGATAAAAAATACAACAAATGCAAATTTTATGGAGCAGAATCTTTTTTTTTCTCTGTCCTCCTCAGATTTATTTTTTAATCCTATGAAGGGGGCCCGACACCTATAGCTTGGCTCGGCTAAACTAAACTAAACTGTACATAAACTAGTTAAAACTAGCTCCATCTTAATCAGTTACAATAGTAAAATGTGACACATTGATGCATCATCAGCACAGTTAATCTAATAATGTAATAAATCTCATATCTGTGATACTTTAAATACTGCAGATAATGCTTCTCACTTGTATTTATGATTTTGAATCCAGTGCTTTTACTTGTAATGGGGTATTTTTGCATTGTTGTATTGGTGCATTTACTTCAGTAAATTATTTACGAGAGTTCTGGCAACCCCGTGTTTTCCCTCAGCCAAAATTTGACTTTCTTTTTTTTTAATAATTGCGGTTCCTTGTTTTATTGTGCAAAGTTACTCATTGTTATGACCTGTTTTATTCTTCTGCTTGTGTGCATCCAGAGAGGAGTCCCCCGTCGACAGTCTGTTGTTCCTGCAGCATCGAGCTGCCAACAGAAAGCTGAGAAACAGAGGGGTCCTGGTCTCATCGCAGGCCGGCTGCCTTTGCTTTTGGAGCATCACTGGACAGACGCACACTTACGGTGAGTGGGACAGAGAGAGGAAGGGTGGGTGCAGAGTATTATTCAGGAGAACTGGATGCAAAAGTTAAAATGTATTTTAAAGTAGAACACTCACAGTAAGGAGGTGGAAGCACCAAACTGTTTGTGTAGTTGAAAGGCAGCCATCAGTTTCACTGAGCCCCCCCTAAGATGGATCTACAAACAGCCAGAGTTAGACAGAATTGTCGACTTGGCCTACCAACTGTACCATTCCTGGCAGCCCACAACTATGTCTCTTTCCAGATCCCATCTGTGTTTAGTGGTGTGGCATTCATGCACTGTGACCACTGTATGTGCAGAAGCATGCATAAGCCAGAGTGCATTTCTGTGTGTGTTTGTGTGTATAAGTCTGAATTTAAGAGTGATATAACAGGGGGATATGTGATGTAACAGAAAGCAGTGAAGGGTAGCAATTTGTCTCAGAAGTACATTTGTCATTTAAGTCAAGACTGTGCTGGCACAGACTCCGACTGTGAATAGATTTGCTTGCATGGTGCTTTGAGTGAATCAGTTGTTCTCCATGTTGACCTTCAGGCACCCAAAGCTGCAGGAGGCTATTGTTAAAATGGCAGTAAATCTACAGGTGATTGCATTTCTTTATGTTCGGGATACCGAATCATACAGTTCAGTTTTTCCTTCCTCTCTCCAGGCCAGTTCTATGCTCCAGAGCAGCCAGGTGAGCGAGTGCTGAGCCTGAGTTCAGATCAGACTAAAAACACCATCCTGGTCTCTGGAGACACAACAGGCTGGCTTCAGATGTGGGACATCGGTCATTTTGCATTGGACATACAACACGAGGTGAGATGGCGTGTATGTAGTAGTATATGTATCTATATATTTACAGTATATCCCCATAAGTCGGAGATGTTCTTTTTTTTCTACACAGCCAGTTTATGAGCGGCCTCCTCTGCTGAAGTGTTGGAGGGCGAATAAGGGAGCACTGGTGGGTGTGGACGTCCTGGAAGTGGCTGACAGATTGTTCATCCTCACAGCCTCAGCCGACAGATCTGCTGGACTGTGGACGAAAGACGGCGATCATGTTGGTTCTTTCGGGCAGGAAGTGATGTGGAACATTAATGAGCCAACAACTTACCAAAGGTGAGGTTCATGAGCTACTCTGTTTTGCACCGGAGCAAATGTCAAAGAATAGGAAACATGAAAAAAAACAGATTCATGACCAAAATTAAATTTGTGACACTTAACATTCACAGTCAGGCACCATATAAGACAAATAAAGACAGAGAAATTAATATTTTTGTATTTTTGCATTAAAATGTGATCATGCTTTCTTCTAGTAAAACAAAATATGCTGTTTTTAATTCTTAATAAAGTCCCAACATCCACCCATTAATCAATCAAAATGCAAATTCAACATCAACACTATTGATGTATCTGTGACTAGTCTCTCCATCTCCATACGTTCTTGCAGGAAACACTTAATAATGCACAACAAATCATGTGGACTCACACATATCGACTCTGTGTCGCTCAGTGTTGTGTGAACTCTTCCAGGGTTGGCGCACTGGAAGCCATAAATGCTAAAAATAACTGTGCACTCGCGGCCTGTGAAGCATATTGGATTATTGGCCATAATTTGAGGAAGACGTGTGTAAACATGGCAGCCTTTTTGAGATTATAACATTGAGCTCTGCCAGCATATAGTGGAGTGTATGGGTCCAAACAAATAATGATGTCAGCAGGGAGCCCTGAAGGGTTTGTGCCGAATATTTAATATAATTTAATGAATATAATTTAATATAGAAAATGTTCTGCAGTAGATATGTCATGGTTAAGAGTTTCCTCCGAAAGAAACTCGTTGTTTCCACAGATGTTTGAGTCTTTAATAGAATCTTTAGTTTGGTTAAAGGTCATAAACTCTGGCTTGGCCCAAGCTCTTTGTTGTGTGCTTGACTGTATCAAAAAACAGATGCTTTATACATACACTCCTGCATACAGGTATATATTCATATATATTTCACATTATCATTTAACTCTTGCCAAGACATCCTGCAGATGGCTTCTTAATTAAAGTGTAAACCATGGAGAAATGTATTGCACTTTAAATTATGGGTTATGGTGATGATTCAGTGCACGTTTGTGTGTTTAAGGAGGAGATTAAGAGATAAACTGTTAGCGCTCTTAAAGTCAATTATATTGGTTGCAACAACTGCTCTGCCCTACTCTGTGGCTTCTGATTGGTCTGCCACACTCAGGCCGCTAGACAATATTTTAACACCGTAATGTCGATGGATGACCATATGATTTGGCAAAGATATTCATGCACCCCTCAGGATTTATTACAATAACTTTGTAGATTCCTTAACTTTTCATCTAAAACCACAATCAGGACAAAATTACAGTGGTTTGTGATCAAATCCCTGCAAAACTAACGACCTTCCCATCAGCTTCAGTTGCACTTTGTGTTTGGTGTTCATTAGCATTAGCATCCAAGCAACTAAACTAAGATAGTGAGCATGGAAAATATACCTACTTACCATCAGCATGTTAGCTTGCATGGCTGCATACCCTTAGTCTTGTATTAGCTATGCATTCCCCAGTTTTTGTCCAAGGAGTATTCACTGTGCACATTTTAATAATGCATGAACAAGTGTAATCATCCCAAAATCAGAGGCTGCCAAACATATGTTATTGGATTCTGTCTTATCTCATTTTATGACAAATATCTCATACAATTGTCTTTGGCTAAACATTGTACAATTGTGATGTGGCCTCCTCCTATTAACTTGCGCATTCATAAATTCTAGCTCTTCCACATGTCGAAATTGAAACCAGACAGTTTTAATGTGCCAAATAAAATAATCCTAAAATGCTCACACACACATGGAGAGAGAGAGAGAGAGAGAGAGAGAGAGAGAGAGAGAGAGAGAGAAAGCACACAAAGTACACAACAGAAAGAGAGAACAGCGTCTTTTCTGGTTTAACTCGAAATCTAACACTAAAACACATAGATAGGGGACTCCATGACAAAATATCAACCAGCAGTGATCACCGATCTAAGTCTTTTCTAGTTTAGTGACAACATTGGGAAACCTGTCTTATCTAATGTAAACACGTTTCTCCATTCCCATTTCCCTTCAGCAAAGAGTGATATCTTGTCTGACATCCATAGGAAGACAAAAAAGAAACTGACAAAAGACTGGAAACAGAGAACTGAAAGCGACGACATGGGACTCACAAGACGAGTTGCTGATCCCAGCAACAGGGGTCAAACTTTACAGGAAGCCTGCTGTTCAGGAGGCAACCATTCAGACACACAGATGGCCTCTACCTGTCCCAGTCACAGTTGGCTGTCCACTGTATCCTTTCCAGTAACTTCCAAATTCAGTCAGTGTGTATCTGCTGCTGCAGATACTCATGAAGACACAGGTCAGGATGGCCTTCCAAGCTAATTAAACCTGATACTTTGATTAAATCATGGCCAATTTCTCCACATTATAAGGAGAATAGTCAGAACATTCTTTACATTCCCCTCCCCTGAAGTCTGGAGCTCAGCTCGGGAACTTTTGGTCAATGTTCTGCTCCAGAAAACGCAAGACAGATTTTTTTTTAAAGAAAAAAGAAAGTATATAAATATAAGTGCCTGAGGTCTGTTGATGTATGTGTGTGTGTGTGTGTGTGTGGGTGGGTGTGTATGTGTGTGTGTATCTGCAAGACATTTCATATCCTTTCCATTCACTGTCTGCCCATTACTCAGAACTTGCCAAAATAAGCGATTAGCTGTGCTTTCTTAGCAACCACACCTAAGCAGACGTAGTTCGGTACAACCCCAACAAAAAGAGTTGAGCCATTATGTAAAATGTCAATAAAAGCAGAATGCAATGATTTGTACATCCTTTTTTTTTTAACCTAAATGCAATTGAATGCAAGAAAAAAGACGAGATGTTTAATGTTCAAACTGATTAACTTTATTGTTTTTTTTTATAAATATATACTCATTCTGACTTTGACGTACGCAAGAAGTTTGGAAAACGTTGGGACAAGTACATGTTTACCATTGTGTTACATCACCGTTAGCGTTTGGGAAGAGTGGATATTAACTGTTGAACAGTCCAAGGTTCACAATGCGCCACACATTTTATAGACGGGGGGGGGGGACAGGACTGGACTGCAGAAGTCAGAACAAAGGACACTTTTCCGTTTTGTGTCAGTCGATGTCAGATGAACTTGGGTCCAGAGAAGTCGGTGCCATTTATGTATGCTGTTGATATACGGCTTGAAATTCACATGGCATGTGGTAATATGGGGTCATGTTGGTGTCATCTTTGCCTTTTATGTGCAGAGATTTCTCCAGATTATCTGAAGTGATATTATGGACTGAAGATGATCAAATCTTCCAATTCTTTGCAATTGCGTGTTGAGACACCTTCTTAAAATGTTGGGCTGTTTACTCACCTAGATTTTCAAAGTGGTGAACCTCTCTCCCCATCTTTGCTTCTGAATGACAGAGCCTTTCGAGGATGCCCTTTTCATACTCAATCATGATGCTGTCACCTGTTAGCAGTGAACATCTTTACCTGTGGAATGGTCCAAACAGGTGTTATTGATCATTCCACAACTTTCCCAGACTATTGCTGTTAATGTCTCAACTTTTTTTTTGAGATGTGTTGCAGGCATAAATATTAACAAAAAAGTACAACTTTAGATGCATTTGTACTGTTTTCAATCCCACCTTTTTTGTAATTAGGGTTGCACACAAACATATAAACACACACACAGAGACACATACAGACACACACAATCAGCAGCTGGTAAGTGTAAACACTCCCACACACATTCTCATCTCATTTGTCTTCTCTCTTCTGTTTGATGACATCTGCCAGAGCAATCAGCGTTGATTTGCTGTTTTTGTCCTGTCAGACATTTGAGCTGATTTCTGCATCATTTTTAATTCTCCCCTCTTCATACCGGCTTGAAAAAAACCTGGTCTTCATGTTATTTTGGTGCCTCGTTATTGCAATAACAAATAATTAATATTCTACATTGTGCTGTTGTTCAAAAGCATTGGCAAAAATTGCACAAAGTAAGAAACTTAAACAAGAACCTAATACACATGTTCAAACCATTCAGGGTTCTGAAATTGAATCTGTTGAATGTTATAAACACTTGAGGCTCCGGCTGGATACCAGACTTACCTTTAAGACCCATGTGGAACAACTATCAAGCAAACTGAATGCCAAAGTTGGATTCTTGTATAGACACAAATCATGTTTTCCTTCTGCTAAGCCGAAAGACCATTGTGCAATCTAGAATTTTGTCTGCACTTGATTATGGTGATATTGTATATGCATACTTCTCCCACTACATTAAAACTTCTTGACTCGGTGAATCACGGTGCTTCATCACAGGTGATGCATTCCTCACTCACCATTGTGCCCCATATGAAAAGGTTGGATAGTCCTCTCTAACAAACGAAGAGGAGGGAGCATCATTGCATGTTGATTATTTATACTTATAGTACTATGCTGCATACAAATAGAATGAGCTTCAAAGACTTATGAGGTTCAGTTCTCTTGTTTCATTTCAACAACTGAAGAGGTTGTACTTGTGTATTTCAGTCAGACAACTCACAAAAATGTTTGTTATCACAGCAGCAGAACATGCAATATTTTGAGTTCGGCGTCTATAGGCTCCGACCTTAATCACCCCCCGGCAAATATGTTTACATAGAGGCATTGGGGAGTGATGAGCAAACTTCATGAACCCCCTAAACAGAGCCTACAGGTGGATGCTCGGGTGGTGGTGGGGCTGAAAGTGCAGGCAGTAATACGCCTGCAGGGCAGCAGCAGCGGCATTGACAGGTAGAGGGAGAGATGGGAAATTGTTGCATCTTAAATTGTCCACCAAATGTGTGTTAGATGACGATTGAGGAGAATGAGACCTATCATGTGAGTATTGTGTGTCCGCAGCGTAGCTCGAGGTGTCTTTGAATTATGAGATGTAAACATTTGTCTGTAAATTCTGTGTGTCTATGATTTAAGTGTATATGCTCATTGTTTGTGACCCTACGCAGGATAAGTGGTTACAGAGAAAGGACGGATGGATGGATGGATGGATGGATGGATGGATGGATGGATGGATGGATGGAGGTCTCTCTTGAAAAAAAGATCCAGATGTCAATGAGATTACCTGTACCAATAAACTAAACACTGAGGACTTACCAACAATCCTCTGGGTGCAGAGTTTGACTGGCAGTCAGAGGCTCAGCTCACAGCATCTGGAAGTAAAAGTAATCTTTGATAGAAATGAAGACGCAAGAATAAAACTCATAAGTCATATTAAAACTACACTGGGCAAACTCTTGACTTTGTTCATTCATTTTTTTTTCTACATTGAATGTTCTGTTTGTCATTCATTCCATTCCACATTCCCTGACGTTTGCTCCGTCCCTTAGTCATCGCCTCTTGAAAGGAATGGATTTGACATCCTGGGAAATACACTTACAGGCTGAGAGTTAAGAGAGAGGATGGAAATCACTCTCACGTTCATACACTAAACGTGAGATGAAGCCAGCAGTTAGTTAGCCTAGAGGGAAAGAACTAGCAATAGGCTCTGTTCAAATCCAATAATTAACATATTATGGTGCTGTCACCCTGAGGTGAGGCACCTTGGTGCATTTGGACAGAGCCAAACTAACTGTTTCATTCTGTTTTCAGTCTTTGTTCTAGAGGGATTTCCCAAAAAAGGTAAATTACTGCTTCAAAATAATTTTTTGCTGTACATGTTCCCCTCTTAGTTGTGAAACAGCAACTATAAATCAAGCTGATTGCTATATTATCAGCAGTATACGATTTATTGGTCATTCAGACATACATCTGAGCTACTTCACTTATGTATCTAAACACAACCCACCCTGTGCTTATTATTACTGTTTTATTTTCATCCCTAAAATCCAGGTTATTTTAAGCACCGGTTGGGATGTTTTTGCAGGGGATGAATCGAGGGCAGAGCCCTTTCTCCAGTTTGTGTCTGAGGCAGAAAAACAGCCACAGCTGGGACAAACAGGGCAAGTCATCTAGTCTGCACATTTGCCCCCTCGGGCGTCTGTATGTCAACACAGGATTATGAATTCCACCAAATATGTTGTGCTTGTCAAATGATTTGATGTTAATTGACACCCTTTTCAACCTCCTGGACATACTTTTAATTCATTGTGATGTGGAAATAAAAAATGACATTTCCCAGTTTGTTGTCCCTACAGTGGGATACATAACTGTGGAATTTTCTGTCCCTTTCCACCCAGAAAGAAAGAAGAAACAGAAACTTAATATGGAAAAATCATTCAGTTGAATGTGAAATGTGGATTCTGCTTGTGTAAAAACTGATATTTTTTTACAGCATGAATTTGGGTCAAAACAACAACAACAGCATCTCTTGTTTCCTGTGTGTGTGTGTGTGTGTGTGTGTGTGTCTTAAAACAGAAGCCTCTACAACCTGGCTTCCTTTCCTTTCACTAATTGCCAACATCAGACTTCTCTCAGTCTGTTTTCTCTTTCGGAGAGGATAAAACACCGTGGAGAACAACTCCCAGACATCAATGCATAATTTTGCCAGATTTCCAGACACCAACACACACAGACACACACACACAGACACACACCCCCAAACAGACGACAGATGTTCCAAAATACCACAGTAACAACAGCGCAGATGCAGGCTGGGAAATGCCCAGTGAGGTCTTCATTGCTTTAGAAAAAAGCTGCTTAGGGCTTTTAGAGCTGAACGGGCAACAAGCTGTGCTGGTAATTTATGTTTTCAGAGAGGCAGAGAGTTAAGAAATGGTGGCCTGTGAACGAGGGGAAGTGTTATTTCTCCCCGTGTGTTTCCCCAGTTGAAGTTGTGCAAGAGCTTGTATTTTTTTTTCCAGCGTTGCCTTTTCTGAACTTGCGTCCCTCTGTAGATCAGCCAGACGGGGAGAAAGTGAGGGATTCATGTGTGGGAACTGCAGCGCGAAAGGAAAGCACAGTTGGGAATTCTTGCCTGAGGGAAAGAGACCGATGGTCTGTGGTGAAATAAGGCAGAGACTGAGGGGAGCAAAGAGGTTCAAAGCAAGGATGACAGGAATGCTGGGATGGGAGGAGGAGAGGAGATTTGATGAGATGAAGGAGGAGTGAAAATGGACTTCATGTTGTGGAGCGAGGTGGAGACTATAAGATGACAGAAGGAAGGGATTCTTGTCTCCATGGCTTTTTGGAAAAAAAAAGAGATGTCAAGGCAAGTCTCACACACTTAAACACACTCTGACACAAACACCTGTACATCCACAAATCTGACTGTCAGCCTTCTTCCTTCTGCCTCTGAGTGTTTGTGGGTTTTCTCCACCCAAATTTCGCTCACTCTCAACCTAACAACCTGTCATTTGATGATTGCGTGCTTACCTGCACATACACGCTCACAGAGCACACCCATACACATACACTCCCTCTCTCTCACACGCACACATACATGCACTTGATGCACTCGTCCTCAGAGCAGCAGGTCCATGGAAGCAGCCAAACTGTCAGCGACTGCAAACACATCAGCTCAGCTTTCTCTTCAGTTGCTGCCAAGGAAGGAGGAGGAGGAGGAAGAGGAGGAGGAGGAGGAGGAGGAGGAGGAGAGGCGAGGCTGGAAGGAAGAGACTGAAACATACAGATAGAGAGGAAAGAGAGAGAGAGAGAGACGTGGACCAACGTCTCACCTCTGGCTGGCTGGCTGTGTGAGAGACAGGAGGCAGACAACAAGTGATGCCCCATACTCTGCAGAGCAGCACAGTCAAGACTTTCTTCAGCTTCAGTGTTTGCCTTTCTCCGTCAGTGATGAGGAGAGACAGATTCTTCTTAGTTGTGACCCTCACAGCTGTCTTCACTGCTGACCTCTACTTTATCCTCCTGCCCAAGCTGCAGAGCGTGAGACAAGGATCGAGGCACTTGTGCTCATGCGTTCCTAACAACCTCACCCTCCTCAGGCACGGGGCTCTCGCCACCCCACAGCTCTCCGGTTGGACTTCTTCGCTGCCCCTGGATGGAAACACATCTGAACCTGCTGAAGGCGGCTCAAAGTTGGAGAGGCTGTTTGCTCACCCTCTGTACAACATACAGACTCCGGTGCTGGGGCCAGAGGAGAGGTTGCTGCAGGCGGCGCAGCTGATGGAGTACTACAGGAAGAAGGTGTCACGCTGGGAAAGGTCAGTTTCTGAAAAACATGATTTAGACCTTGCTCCTTTTTTTGTCCACAGTGCATTTGATTTTGCAATGGTTGAGAGGTATCTGAGAAGTAACTCTTGCAAAAGTAATATGGCTTTTGCAAGAGTTACTCAACTTTATTGTGAAAGAAGCTGACATTGGCTGAAAGCTCTCGCTGGGACAGCACGTGTTGGGACTCGACTGTGGGCAAGGGGCAGGGTCACTGACATGACAGCCAAACCCACAGCAGACGCACGCAAACAAACATTCATGCACGTAAACACACTTGTGCATCCAGACAGACGTCAGAATGTGTAGACAATTCTGTCAGTCGTAAAGGGCTAAATGTCGAGTGGGCTTGTGGGAGCCTTGTCATTCTGGCAGCTCACATCTGGAATGCTCTCTTCAAGGTAAACAAGGACTTAAAGCTGCTAAAGCTCATCTTAATCTGTGGGAGCCCTCGCAGTCTTGGCTTATGAAACTCCCTGCCTATGCCTATCTCTCCTGCTGAGAGATAGGCTTTGGGCTCTTATTGTGGAAAATATGAAGAAATATAAGCAAAGGATTTCCAATCTCTCCTTGGAAATAAAAACATAAACAGTGTTCCAAAATCTCGTTTATAACTTGCAAAATCTTGCAATAGCATCTCAACACTGCAGCAAACACACCAAGGAGGACTTTTTGATCGGGATTCTCCAATGAACACTTAAAGCACGCAGATATATTTGCATGTTGGTCACCGATGGCTATAGGGTGGCGCTTCATTCAGCTCATGACGGAGTTTGATTGGGTGAGAGGATGATCGTCCCACTCAGTGTGGTTAGCTCTGGCGATGTGGTGCCCCCACACACTTATTTGGTCTCGTCTCATATTGTTCTTGCTCAACACAAAGGAGAGGAGAAAGTGGAAATTCAAAATTCTGTTACAATTGATTTTAAAAGCAATAGTGAGATAGTAAGATAACGAAGCAAAATGGGCTACAGGGGGGGAAACAAATGAACAAACAGAGCTTGCATAATGAATTCAATGAATGTCTGTATCCTCATGTTGGTCCACATGTGCTCTTGCGCTTCAGAGACAATCTTGTGAGACCTGCTGCAAAGAAAACTTGTGGCACCGAGTACCGTTCCAAATCTGTGGTCTTTTCAAAATAAAATGCAGCCACTACAAAGAGGCCTTTTAGGCTACCTCATTATTCTTTATTTCCTCAGGCATATGAAACTCTACAGCGAGGCAGCGGCTGTGTCCAACATCACTGTGACTGAGCACGACATGACCTTTGACCCCGATGCCAGCTGGCTGAAGTTCCACCGGGGAATAAACCGCTACGCTCTCTACTCCCGTGAAGACACTGCTATCCCACAACTCCTCACGGAGATGCAAAGCATGGCCGTCGTTAGCGCAGGTGATGGATGGATAGATGGGGTTTAAAAGTATCTCAGTGTCAAATCAATTGTAATTGCTTCACGATTGATGAGCTGACATTCGTTTGTCTCTTGCAGATTACACTCAAGATGAGAAGGCCCTAAAAGGAGCATGTGATTGTACTCAAGGTGTGGTCAATCAATTTATGTTTGTGTTTTGGTTTCTCTCTGTCTGATCGCTGACTAGCCACTTCTTTTTTTTTGTCTTTTTGTTCCTCTATATTCCACCACCAGTAGAGGAAAACACACTGCAGCCTGTGGCACAGCAGATTTATTATTTTATTTACCACCAAAACTCAGATATGCTAGTCTGCAAGTGTGAGACACTTGCTCTGGGGCAAAACAAACAAAACAAATGGGGGAAAAAGGCATTTGTTTGCATTCAAAGGCACAGATCTTAATTAAATGTTTGATGTCTGCGTGCTCTGAAGGAAGCCAATGTTTCCAGAGCTTCAACCTACACACCAGCCTCCTCCTACACTGTCTACTGTACCACTGAGCAGCACTCGAGCCAATGCTGCCTATGTACGGATGGATAATGGAAAAAGCTTTTTATAGATGTTATTGTAGCAGATTTGGGGATGCAGTTAATTGTAAATGCGGTAGTATAGTTTTGTCGTGTAGAAATATGGACTTAAAAGCTCATTTGGACACCATAAAGAGCTCCGGCATCTCAGTTTTTTTTAATGTTGGTTTTATATTTTACTGTGAAGAATATATTCTGCTTATTCACCAGCACACAGTGAAGTGGCTGACCACGGACACATTGTTCACTGCCAAGCAGAAATGCAACCAAACAGTCCATCCTGCCAGTTTAAATTTAACCTCAAAAATAAACTTTCTCATTATCTCACCAACCAAAGAGCGACATTGGCCACGAGGGTTGTTTATGTCGGCTTGGTCCTATTTTCATTCACTTCCAGTAAAAAAAAACAAAAAGAGAAAAATAAGGAGTGATTGTAAACCTTTAAATGATTATTAACTATTAATAACCCTGGAGTTTCACAGAGCTTAGCAGGTGTGTAGTTAGCCTGTCTTTCTGTCTTAATATAAAACCAGACAGAGAGAGGAACCCAAATCTGATGAGAGAGCAGAGCACAAGCTGTGTGACCAACCCCCAATTATTTTATCACAGGGAACAGGCAGAACTAGAAAATATTCCAGTTTGAACCAGCCTCTGGGGCAGTCACTTAAAAAACAAACACTGACTGAAATATCTGATGCTCAGTGTTTGCTTCTGTCAAACCAAAGGGTTGACATAAGGTAAAGTGGGAGTCAGTTTGTACATAATATTATGCAAATGTGTAATTTTGGGCTAAAATTGGTTGATCTTCAATAGTGTGCATCAAACATCCCTGACCGTCTAATGTGTATTTCTATTTCCGTCTCTCTGCTCTAGTCGTGAAGCCGAGTGGGCATCACCTGAAACTGGCTCTGAAGATGCAAAACTTTGCCAAAGCCATGTTCAAACCAATGAGGTGAGGACTGGATCCACATTCAATGAGTCCTTGGTTCATATCAAACACCATATTTCAATGGACCTTATGTCTATGAAGTACAGCCCTGTGGTTCTGCTCTCCATTTTAATAACATAAAGTTGGTGTCCATAAAACCTTAATGAAACGTTAGGCTAGATTAAATTGTATTACGGTGCTGCAAAATCATCTAGTATCTGTTTAAATGATAGTATTTTTCCTGTTGATTATATACTACAGACTAACTGAGAGTGTGTGTGCATGTGTGTGTGTGTGTGTGTGCATGTGTGTGTGTGTGTGTGTGTGTGTGTGTGTGTGTGTGTGTGTGTGTGTGTGTGTGTGTGTGTGTGTGTGTGTGTGTGTGTGTGTGTCAGGCAGCAGAGGAATGAGGAGACTCCAGAAGACTTCTTCTACTTTGTTGATTTCCAGAGACACAATGCAGAGATTGCTGCCTTTCACCTGGACAGGTGCAGCTGCACATACACACTCATCCTGCTCATTAATTCTTAATTACTAATGTAATCACCTATGTGTTTGGGTTTGAATTCATTAAGTTTTGAGGTGGATCCGGGTACTGATGCAGATTGTGGATCACTTTTTCACGTTTCTTCCACATTGTGAGATAGGGCCTTTATTTTTTAAAACATTTTTACAAGATTATGAAAAATAATAATAGACCAATCAAAATGAAAATACCCAAGCATGATGTTCCAACACTATGTGCAGTTGGCACATGATCCTAATTTGGATCTGGGAGATTGAATTAAATTCTTTGAGGGGGGCAATATGTACTGGGCTACAGTACAGTAACAGAGGGGGGGGGGAGACATGGCACTTCCCCCAATATGTGGCTGAAATAATGCAGATTCAGAGTCACTCAAATAGATTTCATGCATCTATGAATAGTAAGAAGTTATATCCAGACCTGATTTTTATGGAAAATCATATTTTTGCTGATAACTCATAAACTGCTGATGACAAACACATGATTTCAAATATTTTTAGCAGGTCTCCG
Organism: Chaunax sp. Z400; assembly: GCA_037577475.1. Classification (NCBI taxonomy): domain Eukaryota; kingdom Metazoa; phylum Chordata; class Actinopteri; order Lophiiformes; family Chaunacidae; genus Chaunax; species Chaunax sp. Z400. Next base: position 12,890,264 of record CM075203.1, read on the forward strand.
GGGTCAAGGAAGTAGATAGAGTTACTCACTCTGGGAGGCAGATCTTAGTCACATAGTGCGTGCAATGGTACAACGGTTAATTAGTGGCATTAACCATTCGGCTTTCTAGTTTTTCCTGTCTAACCATCATCTCGGTTGCACTCTGTATTTTAAAGAGATTTTTCATTGAGTGTATGTGGCAGCAGAGCTTGTGGGTAATTTTAGTTTTTGTTGCATGTGTGTCACTTTATTGCTTCATCTTAAGGTGCTGGTGCAAACTGAAGAGCAACGAATGTTTGTTTGTTTTTTTGTTTGTTTTTCGAGTCCTTCACAATCTGCAGCAGAAATGTAAAACTAAAAACAGCAAGTAAGAAGTCCAGTAGTTATTAATGGTTCCCAGTGCTGTAAAATAATTGTGGACAACAGTGTAATATGTTCATCTAAATTATGACGTTACTATGTCTGGTTTTGAGTGAAATGTCTCAACAGCTATTGAATGGATAGCCATGACATTTGGTTCTGACATTTGTAACTTTGAGAAGTTACTTTACATCTAGGGCCATCATCAGGTCAAAATTTTCATTTGTCCGGTGGAAAAATTGCCTGCAAAACAAATGATATTCTCATCATCCTCAGATGTACTTTGTGTTTAGTGCTAACTAGCAAATATTAACATAAATTGTGAACACAGTGAGCATACCTGCTTTGCATCAGCATGTTAGGCTTGTCATTATGAGCATGTTAGCATAGCATAGCACCTAAATACAGCCTAAAAGTGCTGCTAGTCTGACTGTAATCTCTTAGTTTTGATAAAAACTTACAGAAATGGCCTAAAAATATTCTAATTCAGGAGTTTCGATGGAAATACTTTTTAATCTTAAAGAAGCAGAGGCAACATTGTTATGGTAATATACTACTGTTGAACAGACACAAACTACCATAATTTTTTTTAAAAAGTCCTACATGGTCACACAAATAGATATGAATTAAAGCTACATCTCTTGGTGCTAACAAATAATCCACCGAGCCGACACAAAGATTGCATCATGTCGAGCCCAGGATTTCCAAACTAGCAAATCAGCATAAACCACAGACCATGGACACACACAAGAACACATGAACACACACACACACACGTCTGTTTGTAATTACACATTAGCCAAGGTGAGGTGATTCACTCTCATCTGAACTAAACAGTATTATTAAGAAGTCTTTCACAATGATAAGTCAGCGCCGCACCACACAAAACAGAAAATAACAGAATTGCCACATCAACAGCTCCAATCCCACACAGTTATTATTATACTGCTATCTATCTACTCCTATTTAATATTTTAGCCTTTGAAACACCAAAAATCATGTCTCAATCTGAATCAAACACAAAACCATGTGTCTGGCTCATTATGTACAATTTCTCTGTGAATTGATATCTGATTTATACCTGTTAAAAGACCATTACAATAGTCCAATCTGTCTAATCTGTGGCGGTGTGTTGTCTCTCTCTGTTGTGTTTGCATTAGAAGCTCTTAACATCGTCATTATTCACGGGCAATCAGTTGGTGCATGGCAGCGGTTTAAGAAACAGCCACTCAGCTTCTCTGATTGTTGTCTGAATCCTGTTTTTGAGACGTGACTGAAATATGGCACTAGGAGGCATAAGCTCCCGATAGTGTAGCTAAATCATACAGTGTGGAGACTGGCAATAGGGTACATGTGTTGATAAGAGTTAGTGTAAAAGAAAAACTGTGGGCTCATGTGAAGGAGACAGAGATAAAGGTGCCATCATCTGAGGTTTCACATCACATTTACATTGAATTTATGTGAGCATTTTCTTCAAACTGGTAGGATCCTGGACTTCCGGAGGGTCCCGCCGGTGGCTGGAAGGCTGGTAAACGTCACAGGAGAAGTTCTCCAGGTCACCCACAACGAAGACCTGCGAGCGGTTTTCTTCACCTCACCAGGTAAAAAACCAGCAGGCCTCTTTTACAGGAATAGTCTGACATTTTATGATTCACTTTTATTTTTGCAAAAGTTAGGATGATAAGATTGATTCCACTCTCGTGTCACCATGTATGAAGATAACTGGTTGGCAGCTCATCCAGCTGTGATCCTACTTTTTGGTTATTGTATAGATTAAACAAACAAAACAGACTCGAGGGATTTAAAAATACACCACTGTGTTTGCTTGTACATTTGCTTGGATAATTTGTGTGGAACCAAAATAACAACCTGTACTGTGTACTTTATTACATTTTAATGATTATATTAAATTAATCTGTAATTAAAAAAAGAGACAGAACAATTTCAGCAACAAAAATGTGAGCACCATGAATCTCTCAGGTGACATCACCGATGTATACAACCTTTTATACAATCAGTAATCAGTGCGTCCCCCATCAGCATTGATTCCAACAGTAATCCTCCTCCTCATGGACTGGCACAACCTTCCGATGATGTCATCCTGTGTGAGGTCGGCCCAACTCAATTAGAGGATGTTCACACTGTCGCTCTCACTAAATCAACCCCATGTTTTCAATGGGGCCACGACTGGCCCATAAAACATGGACCATGTTTTAGTTGTTAATTTTCTATTCTGACTCTGAGCTGGCCAATCACATCTCTTACAAAGCCCCGGCCCTCCCACTCTGTCTTCCGTATTTCTCGTGACAGATATCATGGCTCAGAACCCAAAGTCTGTGGATGAGGCAGGGTGTGTGGTACCAGAATGATCAACCCAATGCACAAGAGGGGGATGCGGAGAAGTTAAAAAAAGATGACAAATCTACAGGCTGATGCCGCCAAATGTTTTGTAGTATGTGTTCATCAGCAGTACCTGACACTGTGCAGCAACAGACACTAGCGTACACTGATCCACTTGCACTGGAAACCTTGTCTATGGCACTTAATACAATACTCAGCTTTGTTTTCTGGAGTAGTATAGTAGGTTAGCGTGGACAGCAAGGGTGGTGTACTGCTGGGCGGTGTCCCACCAATTATGGTGGGCTGCCTGGGCCAAAAACTGCCAGGACTAATATTTTGTCAGGGTAAAGCTCTGGGTTCAGGTCACGGTCAACTCAGCACAGCCTGAGCATACAACTTGGAGTCCATCACGCCTCAGACGAGTTCTTATTGTTTTGCCATGTCTATCATGGCGGTCAATGGTCTCTGCTGCTGTGGCCGGTCAAAACCTGTGTCTGAGGTGCAGCAGGCGGATATGTCGATCCTGATTCTGGGTCACTATGCATGGTTCACCAAAGCGTGGGAGGTCTTTTGTTGTTCCTCGACGCTTGCGTAGATGCACTATTGTGAAAATGGCGAGGATTTACCTCCAGCAGGCCAGAACACACGATCCCGGTCATGTTGCCCCTGCCGTGGCATTCTTCTCACAGGTCATTTTCTCTCCGATCTTCATGCCTTTTTATAGGAGTGTGTCGGTTTAAAAATGAAGTGGACATTTGGGATTTTGTTGGATAAAGGCATCGCTGTTATTTCTCTAAAAATTGTGTTGTCAGACTCAAGACTATGGAGAAAAATCAGCTGAGCGTGACCAAACCTGGTATGCTGAGAGTTATCACAAAGCCTGTCCTGTGAATAAGATGTACTACCGTTTTTAAAATAGAGCAAAGATTTTCTCAAACTGGGCCAAAAAATAAGTGGTGTGCTTTTAAATCCCATGAGTGTATAATTTGTTCTTCAGTGAACTCAGTGTCGCTTATTGAGGTTTATAGGGCTTTTGAAGGAAGTTTCTAACTTCCAATGGGTTTGTTGATTTTCAATTCTCTTTTCTTTTTATTCTGTTTAAATTCCTGATGACTTTTTTCAGCAACAAGGTGACTTGGTTATTCTAAATTCTAACAAAGATTATGTGGCTGACATCAGACTTATTGTATCACTTGAGACCTTATGCCCTTACACCTTTGCAAACAACTCATATCAGTATAAACCTAAGCCTGTCCGTGAGTTATGTTGGTCTCAGTTTGATGTTTTTCTGGCTGTTGACACAGCACACAGCAAACCATGTGTTTGTATGAGCAGGAAACTCACTTCGTATTCCACCACTTCTCCGCTCCCTTAAGCAAACAACACGTGTTTCTTCGCCAAGTGCCTGTATGTGTGTAAGACGGAGTATGCAGTGTGCGGGAGACCAGACCTCCTGGAGGGGTCGTTGTCTGCCTACCTGCCCAGCCTCAGCATCGCCCCCCGCATCTCCATCCCCAACCCCTGGATACGCTCCTACACCTTCAGTGGACGACAAGAGTAAGAGCTCAACCTCCAAGAGGACTAACTTTATTTTACAGAATAATAAACTGATGTCTTGTGGGGAAATAACAGAAATAATTCACATTACTTACTGTTGTGTCTTTTACTGACCTTCGCCGGACTGTGGTTGAGACTGTTGGTCGCCTGCAGTCAGATTTAAAATAAAAGACAGGATTTCCCATAAGTCATGTTGACGCTGCATCAAATTGGATGTTTGCCTCTTCGGTCAAAGGCTTTTCCAATTAGAGAAGGTGGTAGAGTGCTTTTAAATTTCACCCTCTCTTTCTTTACTGCAACATCCTCTATTTTTGTAGCCTATGAAGTCATTTTGACCCAGACATCCTCTTTTGTACCATAAACATGCAGAATGGGTTTCTCATTAAATCCACATATAAAATGCAGAATAAAGGCTGAGAGAGGACCATGTTTTATATTATGCTGTTTTGGGTTACATCATGTGTCTGAAACTCTAAATGAACATGACAGGAAAATACTTATATTGCCAGAAAGCGGTTGTTAGGAAACTGAGAGGTAATTTTGGACACTGGTTTCTCCTCATGACGTATTTCTCCTTATGTTTTTAAAGGTGGGAGGTGAATCCCTTCTTCTGTGACTCCATAAAGCAGCTGTATCCCTACAACTCAGGCAACAGGCTCCTGAACATCATAGACATGTCCATCTTTGACTTCCTCATAAGTATGTCACGCTGTTACCTTCTACTATCATCTTCTGCTCACACAAGCGCTGCAGGAATGATCTTTCTACACATTTCTTAATTAATGTGTTCGGCTCTACATTACAGGCAACATGGACAGGCACCACTATGAGATTTTTACTAAATTTGGGGATGAAGGATTCCCTCTCCACTTGGACAATGCCAGAGGGTGAGACCAACATGTCAAAGAGCATTAAATATTGTTGTTGTGAAATGATGCTTTGTGGTTTCATCCCTTTACACATCTTATGCTCAGGTTTGGGAAGCACTCTAAAGATGAGATGTCCATCCTGGCTCCGCTATCTCAGTGCTGCGTGTATGTATAATGTTATAGAGAGTTTATAGATTTATAATGGAGATCTAGTCTTATTTTTAAAGCCGTTTTGGGAGGAAAATGAGATTCTCTTCCTTCTCAGGATAAAGAGCTCCACACTGTTGCGGCTCCAGCTCCTGGCCCGACCGGAGTACAGGCTCAGCGATGTCATGAGAGAGTCCCTGGAGGGAGACCTTCTACAGCCAATCCTCACAGAGCCCCACCTCTTAGCGCTGGACCGCAGGTTGCAGAAGGTCCTCCGGGTGGTGCAGCGCTGCGTCCGGAGGATAGGCAAGGACGAGGTGATCACCAAGGACTTTGTCAAATCCACAGCGAGACCTCAGGCTGCTACAGAAATGACACAGGTCAGGTAGCAGAGGGTGAGAGGGCCATCGTTCCCCCTCGTAGGAAGTGTTAAGACTTCATGATGAAGTCACCCTGTGAGCAGAACGAGGCTCAGGTGGTTTTGATTTAGGGAACAAGCCATAAATGGAAGACGCCGTGAAATCTTCAAGAGGAGCTTGTCAGAGAAGGAATCTCTTTGTGGAGATTCACATCGTGAATCATTGAAGGTCTCAGATTCCTAACTTTACAGATTTAGTCATAAATTCTCCCAAGGATGTATTTTATGATGGTGTTCTCACTTCTCGTGTGGACCTAAAACATCAGAGCGGCTTTAAATTAAGACCTTTAAAGCAACAGATAAAGACAAACTTCACCTGGAAAAACAGCTGGGAGATTCATCATTTCATTGATGCATGGAGCCACAGTTCATATTATTCGTAGGTGAGAACTATGACGCACTGGATCGGATGGTTATCGAAGTAATGCTGGTGAATATTGGGATTATGAAAGATGTGTGCCCATATGATGTTACGATTTTAAAATAAAGCTACTTCATGTGATGATGTAATGCAAGTTTTGATTAGACCTTATCACCTGCAAGTAACAAGACGTGTATTGGTTTGTGTGTGAAACAAAAGTGCTGCCTTTTAAACAGTCACTTAGTTTACCCCACCCCGTTGTCCAGACTTATAATCCTTCTGTCTCCTCAGAATGTTTTAACAACTTTACGACGTCACTATTGGCTACAACAGGCCGAGACAGAGATGGCGAACCTGGAGCAAGTTAGGTTGTGTCTTCCACAGTGAACAGGTCTGAGCTTCAGCCTTTGTTATTTGTTCTCGAGTGACAAGGTGTGTTCATGTTCAAACGAAGCACGTTGAAAATTTCCAGAGGTCACAGATTAACTAGAAAAGGTAAACGTTCAAAATGTGGTGAAAGAGTCAAATTAGATCAGGCTTTTTATACACGTTTTTGAGACCATGTATCGTAAGGCTTTTCAGACGTGACGCGGCTCCCCCTGGTGGACAGATGTCATGTTACATCTATTTTCACTCTTGACACCATCTTTAACAAATATTAGTGAGATCGTCTTCATAACAATTCCCAAATCCTTTAAAATTGTTTTAAAAAAAAGCCCTGTTTACAGTTCAACCAACACCTGAATAACCATTACAAAAGAATGAGACCAGAGACAGAGATGAATCTTTTTTACTTTTTTATTGCTTAAACTGCCATCTGGAACAATCTATACCAAAAGGATAAACATCTTTGCACATACAGGAGGTCAAACTGAATACAGGATAGAATAGAAAAAGAATGGTCCTCTGATTGCCTGCAGCTCTCTGCACTGCAGGCCTAACAAACTCACTGAAGGTTGGGCTAGCAGGAGTGACTACTACTGTAAGCCCAGGTTAGGTAAGCTAAGGCAAACCGGGACGATTGCAGTGTGGTTAAAAACATTTTGGACTATGACGCTGCTATTTACATAAAAACAATATTTCAACAAAGGTGAGTCAAACCCTCGGCCCTAACAGAGCGATTTCCTGCAGATGAGGATAAACAGGATGTGTTGTCTATGGACACAAATCCACATGTAACCAAATCCACAACGATAACCTCCGAGTTAGCTTGGAGGGACAGATGAAGATGAATGATTTAACAGTAAAGGAAAATACACTCATATCCATTAACAAAACCCTCCTCATTAACCCGACTACCCTGCAATCGGCACCCAAAATCAAATCTTTTTGGACGTACAAACACACATCTCCATTCTAAGCATGTGCTTTGAATGAGACACAACAGAAACAGACCCATGATGGTGTCATTTCCTGTAACAGACAGTGAGGCAGGAATGAAGAGTTACGCCTATAATCCAGAAGTCGACATGGTGTGATTTGGTAAAGAACTTTAAAAAAAAAAGAAAGAAGAAAAAAAGATAGATTTTATGCCATCTAAATAGTCATAAAGCAGTTAAGCTAGGGAGTAACAAATCAAATATTTGACAAAGTTCCTGCTTCTGCTGCAGCTGCTGCTTTTTAATACACGCTTCCATTCATACCAGATCACTGGATGCCTAAAAACATCATGCCAAGTAAGCGTAGAGAACAGATCACAAGCTACTCTGATGAAAAGACAGCCACCTTTTCAACAGGCAATAAGCAATGACACTAGTTTTTAATAAATATCTGCTCACCCTGCCTGTCAGCTCACCTGTGATGCTTTGATACATTAATACTTCAGACGTCCTGAAATCAGTGAACAACCTTTTTCAAGACTTCACTTCAATAAACCTGCAATTACCTCATTAGATTTTGATAAGATTTAACCCATAACACAATACAATTACATACCGTTTAGTCAGTTGACAAGAAGAAGCATTTATTTACTTTGTGGCACTGGACACCTAAAATAGAATTTATGGAAAAATAAGTGTTTACAAAAGACAGTTAAATGTATTTTTTTTAAGATCACAATCACTCCAAACCAAAGGTTTATTATTTAGTCAATGATAATAATAGAACTATGATCATTTTTAACTATACTATTATGACATTTTGATTACAAACCATAGCAGAAGAGTGACCAAGTTATTTGGTATATACTAAAAAATTGAATACTGAAATACACTTAATACTCTTGTTTGTTTTTTTCCTTTCTTTTTTCCTCAGGGTGGACAAGGCAGTTTTTATATGGTCATTTTACTGATTCAAAAGACAGTAAGGGCAATAACTACCTTCTGTTTGAAGCTCCAAATAGTCAGGGAACAGAACACGCACTGCATCTCCACGGCTATGCATCTTTGCATTGTGACAATAATTAAACATTTGGCACTAGCCTGGTAGCTGCACAATAAAATAAGAACCTTAAGTTGTACAAGCTCTTTCAAAATAAGCAAAACAGACTTATAATAGTCTCATCATACCAATCAAAAAGTAACCCAAGACAGCAAATGGAGCACAACCATTGTACAGCTGAAATCTAAAAATGTCTGACAATATTTGATACAATCATTTTCTTCCTGCAGTCTAGTTTCTAGATTCTGCTCTACGCTGTATTTTTAACCAGGCTAAGTGATGTCAAAAAGGAAAGTCTTCAACAGGAAAGAAGCAGTCCTCCATTCACTTCAATATACAACAGAAATCTGTTACAAATTCACCAAAAGCGCCATGTAAAGGTTGATTGTCCTGTCTCATCAGTCTGAGACCCCAATGTCTTTCAGATCTCCTCACAATCCTGCTTTGTGTTTTAAGTTTCAAAAGAAAGTGTAACCAGCAAATACATTTTAAACATAGGTAACATGTGGAATAACTGTGCCTACAAGGTAGCGTACAGCAGCTGGTACAAGCGCTGGTGAATGGCTGAAAAGTCACCAGTGTGTGACGGGTGGTAACAACAAAATGATCTGTGTGTGTGTAACAAAAAGAGGGGGAAAAGCCAACAGAAAGAAGAAGAAGGAAGTGACAAAAAGCAAGTTGCATTGGTGGACCCTGGGTCGAAAAGGAGAAAAAGGGGGACAGGGAGCAGGAGAGGGGGAGGGTGGGGAGACAGCCCCTTCAGACAGACAGCGAGACGAAGCTGTTGTACTGTTGGATGTTGCGTTTGAGGATGTCTGAACAGGGACCCAGGACGCGCTCGAAGCGAGGCCGGTCCAGCTTGACACACTTCAGGGGGCCGCGGGCGACCACAGTGGCAGCACGCGGACGGTTCATGAGCAGAGCAATCTCACCTGGAGCACACACACAAAAACACAATACAGTACACACAAACACATTTTAAAACCTCAAAAAACAAACATCTGTCAGTCCCACTGAAACAGATGTGTATGCAAACCATCCAGTGTAGAAACGCTAGCAAGCCACCTCCTAGTAGTATCAAATATGAACATATGTATAAAAATATATACAAAATAAATAGTAAGCCACTAGTGCATTTTCTTATTTCTTAAGCTTAAAACAGTACCACAAAATAACATTAATAGAATGATGAAATCAAAGACTGCTGTGATGATGATGATGATGACGATGATGCTTTATTTCTTACCAAAGTAGTCAGATGGTCCTAACCTCCCTACTTCCACAAACTCCTCGTTCTCTGAGCGACGCTGCAACACAGCTGCAGAACCCTGGAAAACACACACAGAGAAGTTTGCATCAAGCAGCTTCACATTTTGTTAGATTTGTCTTGACTTTCGTCATACGGGCACTCGTGGAGGAAGAAGAATCTATTATCTACAATAAAGATGCAGTTTTAAAAAGGAAGTGAATGGTTTAATACCTTTAAGTGAGAACACATTCTATATTGAAATGGATCTATTGTTCAAACTATTGACAAGCAGTTCCATCACCTCCAAAACAGTGTGATGTTACTATTCGATTATAAGACTGATTTTACGACTAAACTAGCAATGACAAATCAACAATATGAAAAATCTGACACATTTAACTTATCATGACATCTCTTTGTGTTTTGTGTGAAAAGCACCTGCAGAGTGTATGTAAGAGAAGGTTAGTATATACCTCTAAGATGATGAAGAATTCATCTCCAGGCTCTCCTTGCACTACAATCCTCTGTCCGTCCTCAAACTGGACAGGCTCCAAGGCATCAGCGACTGTAAGACGCTCCCATTTGTCAAGAGACTCTGAGGGGGGAGAAAATAGAAATGACAGAAAACATGAAAAAAAAGAAATCGCATTTGAAATGTAGAAAGACGTTACTGATTTTGTTTTTAGGTGAGATATTTTAGTATGCTCTTTCAGGTTATTTTAATCTCAGCACCAATGAGATGTAACACATCTCTCCTCCTCTATTTGGAAGCTTTGTAATGAGGCTGATTTTACAATAAAAAAAGAAATTAAAAAAAGAACGCACCTAAAATGGACACTTTCCTGAGGAATTCCTCGTACATCTTCCTCTTTCTCAAAGTGCTTCCCTATTAGAGAAAAATATTTGTTAGTGGAATTTTGTAAAAAAAAAAAAAACTAAAAAAAACATACACTAATGACAATATTGGGTTGTTACAGCAGCAAAGAAAGGATATACACATACAGAATATACCCAGACTTTATAAAAAGTGGTCTTTCTTTGCATTGCAGTGCAACAGGTACTATAATATGGTCTCTCACCATAAGTATTCTCCTGTAGCTGTCTCTGTCGATGCCCCACAACTTGACATTGGTCTTGGCTCTAACTGTGGCCGCCCTTGGGGTGCCATATATCAGGGCCAGCTCACCGAAGCTGCCGCCTTCTCCAATACTGGTGACCCATTCATTGTTCACATACACCTGTCAGATCAGAAGGGGAGAAAACCAAGGTGTTCAACTGCTAATATTTTCTGTACAGGGAAAAACGTCATCATTTTGTCAACAGTATAACATTGCCATTTAAAAATCAAAGACTAGCATCAGAAACTCACATCCATCTCCCCTTGGTCGATTACATAGAAATTGTCACCTTCGTCGCCTGTGTGCATATAACAACAGCGTTAGCATCACACAAAGACGTGCTCTCATTTGGATACATGTTTCAACTCTAAAAAGGTGAAATTCTACCCTGCAGAATAACAGTTTCTCCAGCGATGTAAGTGACTGGAAACATTGCATCAAATATGTCACTGGAAAGGAACACATTTGTGAATTACTGAACTGAACACGGTTACATAATGATCAAAACTTTATTTGTAAAGATGTTTAAAAAGCAAACACTGTTTAAAGACAGGTACCTCCTCTCATTGTCATCCAAATGTGAGAAAAGGACGTTCTTTTCAATAGCTTTGGCCAAGGCTGCCATCGTCTTGTAGTCTTTTGGAATGACCTGAGAAAACAACATGTTACATGTAAGGTCGTTTTCACTCGCTTAAGACTTTCAGTCAAATAAAAGCTCAATTTCTAGAGGAATGATAATATCTGATTGCTGATGTAGACGTAGATTGATTGTTGCAACACTTGTCTACCTTCCTGACATATGAGGCTGCATCCTCCTCTGTGTAGACCTCTGCGCTGAAGGCCCCTCTCCGTCGGCGACCCTTCACCACAGGGTTCATGGGTGGAGACACCTCCTCATCGCGCGAATCTGAACGAGAGCTGCTGGCCTTCTGCTGGTTCTGAATCTGCTTGGCCTCCTCCTGGGAGGAAATTCAGCCAAGGTTTATAGCTGCTGCAGTTAAATTAAGGATTATTTATTGAATACAGTACCTTTGTACAACAAAGTGTTTTACAAAGTCCCTCTTATCATATACAAATGCATAAAAGACAACATGTAATAAAAGAATAAACACTAGATTCAATCAATTGATTAGACACAAGAACGACCGAAACTAATATCTGATGTTGCTCTAATCCAGAAAACAAGAGATCTAGACCTATTCTCTGGCATATAACCAGTAGTTCCAGTAAAAACTTTTCCAAACAAGTCCGCTGTGAAAATGTGAAATTTCAATTAATTGTTTTTTGGTTGTATGGTTTGATTTCAATTTAATTAATTATTTTGATCAAAACATCACTTTAAAAAAAAAAGATATCTATGGTAAATTTGGTCAATTCTTATTATAGCATCCAGAAGACTGATCCTCAATAGTACAAACACACTTTGAAAGTCCAAAGTCTTGTCCTAAGCACGAGTAAGTATACTTCACAAAAAATCCCGTAATATAGTGATGCTTTCACAACGGATATTTGAAGTAAAACAAAACACAGAAACCAAAGGAAAGAGACATTTTTACAAAAAGTTCTGCACACTGATGCTATGAAGCACAACAACTGTTATTTAAGTGGGTCTACTGTGCCATAGGCGTTTTTTGAATTTTTACTAGAGAAATAAAATATAATATGAGACATTACATTATACAGCTTATGATGGCAAATATTAGCTGGCTCACGAGACAGTAACTGCCTGGCATAATATAGAAATATAATGTTCAGCTTTCAATAATGGCAACATACACAAAAACACGCACCTTCTCCAGCCTCTCGAAGTATTCCCTGAGGAAGGCCATGGGCCTGTCTGGCCTGGAGGTGCACAGCTGGACAATACAGTCCTTCAGCAGCTGCTGAATGTTGTGTTTCTGCACATACTGTTCACACTCCCTCAGACTCCGCTCCTCCTCGCTGCTCGTACTTCCAGATGCCATGACGACAACCGCAACCCTGCTCTGTGACCTCTAACCTTTGTACTGGGGAGAGTGAACAGCAGTGGGGAAAAGGAGCATGGTTTCAGATCACTGGACAACATAGATTCATTTGACATCCAGGGAGCAACACAAGAGTCTTGGTGTCTGTGTGTCGTCATGAGACGTGGACAGACAGAGAACGTGAGAAAGTGAGAAAAATAGAACCAGAGTGAGAATGCACTAAGAGGTGGAGTGTTGCTTTGGCACTGTAGAGGATGAGTGTCAGGGCTAGCAACTGGTCATATGATGTGATCTAACCACATACAGCAAACTAGGACAGGCACACTGTTTGTTTTGGGTTTATTTACTCAAAGCAATATAAGTTTTTCACTAGTCTGAATGAAGGCCTCTATCAGGGAGAAAGTATCTTACAAAATGCCTCACTTTAAAGTAATGGTGAATTAAGGTCAGTGAATGAATCCATTGTGAAACAGACCAAAACCATAAAGGAAGGGTCTTTAACATTAAGCAAAACAGTGTGACAGATCCCAGATCATATGACCAGCCTTTGTGCTTCTTCAGACAGCGATGAGCTTGATGCAGCTGTGCAGACTAAAACAGGAAAACCTATAAAGCCTCATTGTAACCAACTTGTGCATTTTAGATAAGTAAATGAGTGAGCAAGTCTGAGGAGTAAACAGGCTGATCTATCCTGTCCCTGTAAGTGCATCATGCTTGTGTATGCAATATAATAGGATTCAGATAAATTCTAATCTGAGCAGGCCTTGGTGAGATTACTAGCCAAGTTATCAAACATGAGGCCGGTAGCTAAATGCACTCAACGAGGAAACTTGGAAGGCTTGCTTTAAGATAAATCTATCACAAGACTAAGTGATTAATTATACTGTTTTCGGACCAAGTAGCATAAAAATCGAAGAATACAGACAAGAAACAACAACAAGGCTCTTCAGCCTTATTAACACCTCTGCCAAGGAGGTTATGTTTTACAACCAAGTCCATTGGTTTGTTGGTATGTCAGCAGAATTACATAGAAACCTACTGAATGAACTTCCATGAAACTTGGTGGGAGGTGGGTCTTGGTTCAGAATAGACCCCATTAAATTGGATCCAGTGAAATGGGGCAGACTTGTTTACACTTTCTTTAACATTGCAAGATAGGATTTAACATTTTATTTGATTTCTCTGGGAATAAAGGATTAATCTTGCCATATTTAGGAGGTTGGCATCTATGCATTTAATTTTGTGTGAATCCAAATAAGATTCTGGACCCACCAGATTTAAATGTTTGGCTGTTACAAATCCAGTAACCTTAAATTATCATAACAGGGCTGTGAGTTTGACTTTGGATAAGGCTTGATTGAATTACAGGGGACTGTTAGGCCTTGGCGGAGGTATGCACTCTACTCAGTGGCATTCTAGTTTTATCAGTAAATCTTTTGCAGTTGAACATGCCTAAGGTGGTGACAGTAAACAATTAACATGTCATTCCTTTAAATCAGGCAGTGAGCTGCAGCACTACCTCCGCTGTCTTATAAAAAGCGGACTGTCAATTAAATTAGAGAGAAAAAAACACTGCGATGCACAAATGACCTTGCTAAACAAGTGACAACGGAGTACGCTGGATGATATATGATGGTAATAACGCATGCAATGATCTTCCAATTGAGTTAACGTTATCGTATTTAGAAAAAGTGTGAAGCAAATACCCTGTCTGTAACACCGTGTAGGTCAGGAAGGCTTCATGAAGAGGCTGACGGCTGCAGCCGATAAATTTACAGTATGCAGGCTAATGCTAACTACCTTCTCTAAATAGTAACCAGTAAACGCGAAGAACAAATGAGTAATAAATGTGTTAGTTCTACTTCACTATATTTGGCTTACATTAGTGTGTCAGGTTTGGTGCCTAGCTGGCTAGCTCCGTGCAAAGGCAAAGCTCTCCTCCTATGACGCCATCTTGAGTTGTAGCATAAACAAACGAGAGACGAAGAAAACAAATTCCACCCATCCAAAGGTCATATATCCACGAACTGAAAAAACGCAAATACTCACAAGAAACTGAAAATTCCTGCCGAGCCCTTCGTTGGCGACTCGGGATGGATGATATTTCTCAAGGCGTACCGTTACCAGATCCTCCTCGCTTCGATTTTTTTTCGCGAGCCCTGGACCGCTGCCCCACCGGATACGGCTGAGAACCAATCAGCAACCATCACTGACGTCAATTCTTCTCGTTCTGACATGTGAGCTCGTAACCCCTGGCAACCTTAAAGGAACCATACGGAAACCGTGACGTCAAGGAAATACTTTAAAAATAAATAAAAAATAGTTGCTTTGTATCTGATCAGATTTAGCACGTTCTGCATTGTCTTTACTTGCGACATGACGGTACTTTCATGAACAATGAGGACAAATATCTTGAACAGAGCTCATTCCTCAAAAGAAAGCTTCTCAGATAAATACATTCTCACAGCAAAATTTAGAATTAATCAAAAGTTCTCTTTTTTCTTTGTAGGCAGAAGTACAAAAGTAATCTAAAATACAAACAAGTAACTTAAACATTACTTCATAACAATTCTGTAATTGTATGCATTTAGATGATCTATTTGAGTGAAAGTAGTAATGCCACGATGGAAAAATATTCAACAAGAGCAAGACCTGTATTTATTATTTACATAGAATACAGAAGTGTCATCTGCTAAATGTGCTTGACCTTGACCCTATTCATTAAGCAGAACTATGTCCCTGTGAGTCTTCTATTATTATGTACAATGTAATTGTAATTTATTAATTACTAAGCATTATTTTCAAGTTGATCAAAACACAGCTAATTTAACTGATTTATATTCTTTGGGGTAGTTATAATATAGACGATAGCACTATATGTCATCAGCTGATAATTTATGTATGTATCTATGTATGCAAAATATGCATCTGTTCTGTAACAAATCACTAGCTTATACCCTGTACTTCATCAAATAGGCTACAAGTGCAAAATTAACTTAACAGTTGCCCAAATGTACTTTTCCACTATTGTCCCAGTTGTAAAGGCCAGCTGAAAAGATACATACAAGTTGTACAGTCCGGTTTGTTGTTTCTATAGCCTAATAAATAAATAACATTTTAGAGGAAAATCTTTAAGTATTCAACATTTGCTTTTAGGTTTAATAACGTAAGCTACAAAAACATACACGTAAAATAAACAATAGGCCGGACAGTAAAAAAAAAAAAAAACGCTTCATAGCTTTTTATCCAATGAAATAATCAAAACATCTCCTCGTGACAAGACGAAAAATATAATTGGCCAACCGAATATTTTTCACCCAAATAGGCAGCTCCCATTTGAATTGACATCTGTGGTGTCAAATGAATTAGAGGACTTAAACAGCTCGACCAATACAAAGAAAGAAACCGAGGATTTGACATTTTGCAGTCAGCCAATCGTAATGCACCTCAGAGTGACGCTTCCACCCATCAGCTGTTTTTGTTTTGCTGTGTGGATATCGAAAGTTAATAACGAAATAAGAACAGTGCCGAGTGAGTGAAACGGCCCATTTAGGAGGTTTTATCGTTGACCTGTTATCCTGTTTACATTCGGGACAGTTCACTCAGTGTGTGATGTGTGCCATCTTGGCCATCCTGCCCGGACAGTCCTCTCCCCGAAGAGTGTGAGCGTGGCGCTTGCAGTCGGGGAACAGAGGAGGAGGGGAAGCGATTCCGGCGGGGATCGACCCGAGCCCGAAGGCCTGCGACCTCGGCCATCAAGAGAAAAGCGAATTTGGCGGCTCAGATGGAGTCCCAGGACGCACCAGACGGCCCCGAGTTGCACCGAGGCTTCATCTGTGCCTCGTTTAACCAGGACACCACGTAAGCGACCTGCGGGCTCTGCCCAGCATGAACTCAAGTCTCCTCGATGCACCTGATTGTTGCACAATTGTTTTCAGGCGCATTTACATTCTCTGGAGTAGGCTATTTAATCTCATTCAGTATTATAAACAAAAAGCAGGCAGTGTGTGTGTGCGTCCAAATTAAAATACAGGCCAACAAACTTCTAGCTTAGTCTCTACCATCTTAAATTGAAGAAGGCCATTGTGTTGATGCTTGTTGCATATTATACTACAAACCAAACTTTCTTTTGAGTAACAAGACACCGCTGCATACTGATCATGGCCTATTTTCAATCAATCATAAAACCAGTGACAGAGCATCCATTTCTTAGACTTTACATTTCATTTGTATGTGTAGGTGCATGGATAATCCCATGCCTTCCAGTAGCAAACCATTCCATTTAACCAGATCCATTCACTGACCTGTTCTATAACAAAAAAACAAACAAAAAATCTGGGATTATTTTGCAGCAATAGTAGACGTTTTGTCTCCTAAATGTTGCCAAATTTGAGTTGTAATTGTGTGTTTGCAAAAACAACAAATAACATGGAAATACATTTTCATTAAGTATTTTTTTTTAACTATAACAATGCAAGGGGCCTTTACGAACTGTACACAGTGAGACGAGATCTGATCTCGAGGCCCTGGGATTTGAGTAAGGAAAAACACCCCACCAAAAAAAACCCAAAAAACCTTTAAGCAGAGACAAAAAAAATGGAAGAAACCTCGGGAAGAGCGACAGAGGAAGGATACCTGTCTCAGCATGGACAGATATACAGCAGATGTCGTGTGACAGGAACCGGCTAACATAATATAAACAGAATATTCAGATTATAATGACAAAAATTTCAATACATTTAGATAATCAAATATATAAAAATGAAGACTGGATCGACGAGGACAACTGAGCAACTTGAGGTACTGCCAAGCGGCACCTGCACCATATGACCTCCTGTCTATCATGAGCACCTGTAAGAACACAGACCACATAAAGATTAACAAAAGAATTGGAATGCATACAATATTTGATGACAGTACAATACAGACAGGGTTTGGCCAGATTACTTAAATTACTTATAAATGTCACTTACTGAATATAATTTACATGCCAACTTTTGGAATCTATTGTATTACAAAAAATGTAATCTAATTAGATACTTTTGAAATGCTTTTTTGATTGCTTGAAAATCAAACTTTGAAAATATTGCTTTTTGTATTAAAAACATGCAACCACAAAAAATAGGTAAGACTGTGTTTGTCGGTGTAATTGTAGGTCTCTGTCAGTGGGCACCAAGACTGGCTATCGGCTCTTCTCAGCCACTGCTGTGGACAAACTGGAGTGCATCCATGACGGAGGTAAAAAGAGAGACACTATATTTTACTCACTGTTGTGGTATTAAAGAGTTCAAATTACATGAGGTATATAACGTCACCTCTGAGCCTCATACATAAAAATCCAGTCATGCATACATTAAGTATACTGTGCTTAATTTTCCAGTCCTCCAGAACAACAATGAAAGAGAAATGAAACCTCAATAATGTTCTTTGTGTGGGGCCTGGCAGTTTTTCTGATAGCCTAATAATAATGATAATTTAATGATAGCCTAACCTGACAGTCTGTTGTCATTTGTAACTAATGTTCAGGAAATTGTGATGGAACTGAGAAGAAGATCTTGCATTTGCCTCTCTGAATATAATGTACATAATCTGGTGATGTGAGCTTGCATCGAAGCTTCCATTGCTTTTCTGAGTAAACGCAATCCTCACCCAATCTTCGGTCTTTCCCAGTAGAGTGTTCAGACGTCTACATAGTTGAGAGGCTTTTCTCCAGCAGTCTGGTGGTGGTGGTCAGCCTTTCCATGCCGCGGCGAATGAACGTCTATCACTTCAAGAAAGGTACAGAGATATGTAACTACAGCTACTCCAACAACATCCTCTCCGTCAGGCTCAACAGACAGGTAAGGACAGGAAGGGGATCTTTGTCTCTACATGTAATCATCAACCTTTGGTTTGTTTATTTTGCTATAGTGATGTCTCTTTCTATCACTGTATCAGCGTCTGGTGGTGTGCCTGGAGGAGTCGATCTACATCCACAATATCAAAGACATGAAACTACTCAAGACCCTGCTCAACACACCCACCAACCCCTCAGGTACACTCAGGCTGTTGTGCATTTATTGTACAATATGAAAGAGTGTGAACATTGCTACACCAAAACCACTTTAAAGCCATAGTATTTAACTTTAGCTGATAAGAGGCAACTGTGGCCACAAGTGACATTTACAGGATAATGATAAATGCTATCACACGCAGTCCAATAGAATTATATCAGATATCACAATTATATCAGTTCAATACAACAATATATTCCTAAAGTTTGCAAAAATTAGCCACTAGAAGGTAACCAGACCAGAAGGATTTAGCAGAAAAAAAATTGTTTGCTTTATATTTGAAAGATAAAGAATGTCCTCTTTCTTCCTTTAGAATGTTCATAACATCCCTTTAAAGCTACTTGCCAGGGTTTACAGTGGACCAATGAAGTTTTATAAATGCAAAGTACTCAAACCGTGCATTTGAAAAACATTGACTTACACTCTGTGATGAGATGTTCATATTCATTTTCATTGGTTTCATTTTACTAATAGGTTACATAACACAGTAAGCATGATAACTGTTATTATTATTGCATAACCTGTTTGGTCTATTATTTGTTAAATATCCCTTTTGGCGGACCAATGAAAACTAAAGAATCAAACAGATAATACGTTTTCAGCTACAGTGTACGTAAGCTGGAAAGACTGGTCCAGTAGGTTGAAGGGAGAAAAAAAGACAGAAGAAATACAAGGAAGAGCAAGCATGTGCATTTTATTGAAGAAAGAGAGTTAGACAGACATTAGTTGATTACAATTCTTGTTAATGGCATATCTGAGTTTTTGAAATTAAAAAAATGAATGAATAAATAAAATGTATAACATTCCCATAATATCAAAAGGCGCCTCTCCAGTACATGGGAGATGTGTACATAAAGTTTCATGAAAAAATTCCCCCAAAACCTATATTTTTAGACAAATCCCACTCACAGAATGATCCTAAGTTCATCTTGTAACCAAAGAAATAAAAAAAAAATAAAAAAATACTAATGATAGAAGTTCCTAAATAGCAAAAGGCACCATGTCTGCAGTTTTTGGATGGATGGGATGGACGAAACCCATTCTTTTATCCCCCTCCTCCTCTCTTCATTTGTGGTGGGGCATAAAATAAGATGTAAAACCACCCTATTATCCTTTGTACTCTCTTGTAGGTCTTTGTGCTCTGTCTGTCAACCACAGCAACTCCTACCTAGCGTACCCCGGCAGCACCACCATCGGAGAAATCACAGTCTATGATGCCAACAACCTGGTGAGGCCACAGTAAACAAAGGAAAAGCTGCAGTTGTTGCCATGTCTCTTGAAAACCCCCATGGGGACAAGTAGCCCAGTGTTGGTACTGAAATCATTAAAAAAACAAACACTTGTTTGCCCCTTTAGAGCACTCTGACACTGATCCAAGCCCATGACAGTCCCCTGGCAGCGCTCACCTTCAATGCCTCTGGCACCAAACTGGCCAGCGCCTCAGAGAAGGTGAGGACTGGATTCCTTTTTTTTTTAAATCCCTCTTTCTGTTTTATCACCATCTGTCTGACGACGTTCTCCTTTAAAGGGTACCGTTATCAGAGTCTTCAGCATTCCTGAAGGACAGAGACTATTTGAATTCCGCCGAGGGATGAAGAGGTTGGAGCTCATCTTTTTCATGTGTTTAAATGAAAGTATGAACAAAATGTGGTGCTGGTTAATGCCATAGGTTAAACAAAGGGCTTGTGGCAGGAAGATGTGCGATTCAGATGACCCTCCTGTTACTCAACAGTTAGTGTTTAGATGAGTAAGGCACTAATGTTACATGACTATAGATGCACTGTGCTGCTGCTAGTGTCAGTGAGTTGTGTCACAACCTGGCTCAAAGTTGGACAAAGGAGGGGAGAACACAGGTGAGCTGAATCACCCTAACGACCCAGGAGAGAGAGGTCTGCTCAGGGGGTCATCAAATTAAACTTCATCCTACCAAAATGTTTAATTTGATTCTGGACAAGCCTCCAATTTGTCACAACCTGGCTCAAAGTTGGACAAAGGAGGGGAGAACACACGAGTTGTAACTAAAAGTACGTTTATTTTACATAAATGAAATTAACTTATGGTAAAGACAAACTAAATACAAAACCCAAATAGTGTGGAAGCCAGGGGGGAGAGACAGACTGGTTGACTGCCATCAGTTTATATACTGTAGCTGTGAAACGAGACCAGGTGAGCTGAATCACCCTAATGACCCAGGAGACAGAGGCCTGCTCAGGAGGTCGTCACAGTAGCCACCATTAAGACATATGAGTAGTTGAACAGTGGGAACATTAGAGGCTGTTTTCATGCATAACTATCTAGGATTGACTGTGCCGCAGTCTAAACTAAAAATACTGACAAAAGCATACATTTGTTGAAGTAAAATACGATTGTAGTTTGTGTTCACAAAAAATGTACACACAATGTTGACTTACTGTGTACGTTGTCTGTGTGTTTGTCAGATATGTTAGCATCAGTTCATTATCCTTCAGCGCTGATGCCCAGTTCCTGTGTGCCTCCAGCAATACTGAGACGGTCCATATCTTTAAACTGGAGCAGCACTGCCCCAGGTAAGCACACACACACACACACACGCACACACGCACCTGTTGGTCTTCAGTAGCTGTGAGGACCCACTGGCAATGTGTCCTAACCCTAACCATCAAAACTAAGTGCCCAACTCCAAGCCATACCCTAACTTGAACCTAATTCTAACTTAAATCCTTCGAACCAAGTCAACCCATTGAAGTTTGGAGGACCAGCCAGATGTCCTCATAAAGCTGACACGTCCTGACAATGCTGGCTTAAAGCAAAAGCTAGTCCACAACAAAGACACACGGTTTGTTTCTACTTGATGAATGAAAAATTAATGGATATGCCCCTTTATCCGGATCCACACCAAAATTTGTCTCCTTCCGTAGCATAAGCTCCACCCAGTTGCAATGGTAATCCATCAATTAGTTTATGTGTAATCGAACAAAACGATCAACACTAGGAAAAAAGTTCCTCAATCCGTCACTTTATTCAGATCCACTCCAAAATTTAAATAGATCATTCATGCCATACGCCCAACCCTTCTGCAAAGTTTCATCAAAATCCATAGTTTTTGTGCAATCCTGCTAACAGGCAAACAAACAAGCAAACAGTCGGCTGTGAAAACCTGACATTCTTGGCAGAGGTAATGAATGGATTGGTTGTAGTGCTGGCATTTGGACTTGTCACAGCAGGATAAACACAGCAGGATAAACACAAGTGGACATAATGGCAGTAACGGCAGCTCAGTTTCATTAAGTGTTCCAGTAACAGTGTCAACATACACTTAAAACAGGATGTAGGCTACACTAAGTAGATTACAGCAATCATTAATACACATTTCCTGTTTCCTGATATGACATGTCAAAATGTTTGCAGGGCAACAAATGGAATCACTAAACACACAAGTGTGCTGAGAGAGCTTATGTGTTATGGATGTAGTGCTGCATCATGTATTTTAACTTCTATATCTTTTAAATATTTTTTCTATTGTGGATCCACATTACAGGGCATTCGTTTTATTATTTATATGTATTAAGAAGCACCGTTGTCCATTTATACATCTTGCATAGTTCAGAGGAGGACAATGCATGAAATGACCAGCACTCTACTGTATTTATGATATAAAGCAATCCAGCCGTGTTCCTGCGCAATTCAATCATGTTACTTACTATGTAATATTCAGATTTAGGGAAATAAATCCAGATGTCCTCATTAATGATTTCACCATCTTGTTTCCTACCAGTCAAGAGGAGGAGTCTCCTACATGGTCAGCGTATGTGGGTAAAATGTTTACAGCAGCCTCCACCTACCTGCCCACCCAGGTGTCCGACATGATGCATCAGGACAGAGCCTTCGCCACAGTGCGACTCAATATGTTCGGCCTGAAGAACATCTGCGCCCTGGCTACGTAAGGAGACAAGAGAGGGATGTGTGTCTAACGGTGAGAGGTGTATTTATGTGTAGGTTCCTTCACATCCTGCTGCATGTGCTTATTCTGTCAGGATTCAGAAGCTCCCTCGCCTGCTGGTGGCGTCCTCAGACGGGTATCTCTACATTTATAATGTGGATCCTCAGGATGGAGGCGAATGTGTCCTGGCACATAAACACAGGTGTGTGTGTGTGTCTCTGTGGCCTGCATGTAAACAATGTGCTGTAACTTAACCCTCCTGTTGTGTTCCTTTCCTGTTAACTAGTCTGGTGTTCCTGGTCAAAAATGTCTATATTTCCATAATAATACATATATCATCACATAATATTGTGTTTCATGTTTTTATCAACTCAGTTTCTTGTGAACATTACAAGTTTTGAGCTTCCATTTCCTATTTATGGCCTGTAGGTCTCACTGACCTGAGCTCATATCACTTGGCCATCATGCTGCTACTGAATGAACTGAGAGCAAGGCCTTAAAAAAGCTTTATCTGCCAGAGCTGTGATAAAGCTGTAGATATCATTGAAGCAATGTTGCAGCTGTTTTTGGCAAATGCTACCAGGTGTGGTTCCCATGGGATAAAAAAATCTATTGGTGATAGGTGCCCCGTTGGGGTTGCCATGGAAGCCAGAAAGGGGTGTTTCTAATGACCGGACATTTTTGACCAGGGACACCAAGGTTGTAGACAAGTTCAATTAAACACCCAAAATTTAATAAAATTCTCAAAATTTATTTTGTGTGTTCAGATGCCATCTTTGAACAAAGTCATGAAACCTGATGACAAACAGATGAAATTAACTACATTTTTTAGAGAGAAAAACCGGAACACAACAAAAGGGTTAAATACAATAATTTGGTTATGCGCCCCCAAATTTACTATGTTTGAATTTTAAAAATGTTTGTCGCGGGATGGGGAGAAGGAATACAAGAATTTTTAAGAATTTTAAACTTTCTTACAATACTAGTATGAAAATGTAAAACATATTTATACTTCCTGTGATACCAAGACATAAAGAAAAACACAAAATAGGATTTAAAAAAAAATCCTTTTATATTAATAACCTGCACACAGTGCTGACACAGAAAAAGTCACTGACCATATGCAAACACATTTGTAATAATAATATCTGTGCAGCTTGTGTTGAAAATCTGATTGGAGATCTGTGTTTTTATAAGTTTGGTGCTTTCCATACTGTCAAACGCTGACATTTTATTATTTTAGACTTGGTATCAAAAAGGTGCTGATACTCCAACACTTTTAACCACCGTAATGACGTGAAAACAAAACCACTGAGCTTCAGCTTTAAGATGTAACAAATGAAACACACCTGAAGAGTTGGACGTCTTAGCCATGACAAGTAAACTGTACACAGCATAGTTTATTTGACCTACTTTATTTTACCTGAATGTCATTATACTGATGTTTTACAAGTAAAATACTTAAAGTACTGAGAGTATTTTAGTGGAAATGTATTTCACAGTTTCACTGAGGGGTGGGAGTCATTCATCCAACTTAAATTAGTCAGTATTTTACACTTCTTCCCCTAATAAAAATCCATTTTGTTTTTGAAAATCACTTTCTGATGCCCGCTGGTGTGTTTTTACATCAAAATCTTGCATATTGCCCCTTTAAAGTGTAACACTGATCAATACTTGTTCTATCACACTGAGTCCTTATGAAGTTGTTGAGCCTTTGTCTGCTCCATTCGTGCAGGCTGTTTGAGTCGAGCGAGGACCAGGTGGAAGGGAGTGAAGAGGACAAAACGGAGGATGTCTCTCGCCAACCAGCCAGCCAATCATACGCTGCCACTGTGGCTCTCCCTTCAACCCCACCCTCCTCCACCACTCTCATGGGTACAGTATTCCTAATCATAAACTCTTGAAAGGCTTTCCAATATTCAACACTGGCCTTCTTATCTGCTGCCTTACATAGAGAGACTCCTTAACGCTGCTCTACACCTGCACCGGCAGTGATGTTTTAAATACGACAGTTATGCAAATAACATCAGCAATATGCAAAACTACAGTAAAATCTTTCACAAAAGTGCCACTACTTGTTCTGCTGTGAGTATTTTCTTTAAATTTGTTTTAGCTCACAATAGTTTCTTTTAAAAAAAATCTCAAACAGCTCATACAAGTGAAGTAAATAAGCATTTTATGTACTTTTGTGTTTTACAATATAATTAGTTTTTTTATCTGGTTAAATAAACTAAGGGTATTCTCTGATATTGGAAATCCTTGCTACAACATCAGTACTAAGGGGCTATAAAAACCTTAATTTCCTTCTCCTTTCTCCTCCCAGGTTACTCTGAGGATGGTGGAGCCCAGAAAGGTGAGGTCTTCCCAGAACACGAGTTTGCAGAGGGTCCCGTCTGTCTGGATGACGAGAATGAGTTCCCTCCAGTCGGCAACCCAAGTAACTGACCAAATCCCCCATTGAACATCCCATCCCTGCATAACAGTCAAACTCACTTGTTTCAAGCAGGGAAGGTGGACAATAATAATTCTGTGTTTTATTTTAGACATGAATGCGCCCCCCCACCCTTCCACACATACCCCTGCTGGCCTAGGGTCAAATCTTACCAGAATGTTACTTACTGGTGTTTCTGTATTCTGTGTCCCCTCTCACTTTTTGTAAGGAATAAAAAAAGAAAAGAAAAAAACACTAAAAAAAAGTGGAAGATCCACTCGTCATAAAAAAAAAACAACACATTCAAACACAGGACATGACTGTCTTGTATCCCGCTGTCAACTCCCATATTAACAAACAGTGTTAAATCCTTTTCTTAAATACTGAATGCACAGCAAGAAATCTGAATAGTGACATTATTGTTGCACAATGTTATTATGGTGTATGTGGTTGGTCCAGCAGAGTGTCAGTAACAACACTGAATATACCAAGGTAGTAGAGGAGACAATACGTAAGCCAGATTCACAAAAAATGCTCATTTGCACAAAAAGCAACATTGCTAATTTGTCAGTTGACAATAAAAAATAAGTTTAAAGCTTCTAAACAAGCCAAGTGCAATCACACAATAACAAAATAATACTAGTCAAAATCTCTTTAGATTCATGGCTTCTTTTATCTCTCAAGTCCTTGCAATCAGTATCTGAAAATCTATCAGACAGGCATTGTACTTTGGGGATATTATCAATGGGCATTAAATATGACACACCTCAGCAAAGAGGAGCTGTACTTCAGTCAAGAAGACAAATATATTGTGTGATATGCTATTTAAATCATGATAAATGCAATAAGTGTTGTATGTCTTGCAGATGCAGCTGCCGTTACTAATTCTGGTACTAACAGATGAGACTAAAAACCTGCGTAGTGACAAATGTAAGCGGATAATGTATCTGATATAATTGGCTCTGTGGGAGCAGCGCTCACCAGCTGAATGTCAAACGCTGGATGGTGAGCTGCACATGGCAAGTGAGGAGTTTTTTTTTTTTTTAATTTACCACATGACAGTATGTTAACATTTTACTTTGATATATTATATATTAATTTTGCAAAATGTTTCCAGTATTACACATCAAATGCATAGATTTAGCAATGCATAAAAATATATACTGAAAATTTTGACTGTGTGTATAATGTATATATAACATTTATATATAATACTGTTGTAATGTAAGTAACATGGTAATACCATTTAATTTGCCAAAAGGTGGCGCTGTTAGGATGCATTCAGCTGCTCAATATTGGACATCAGAGACTCATTAAAGCTGAGAAGTGATTTCAGTATTGTGTAGTTCATTTATGGTAATGATTAGATCATGTATTAATTCTCGTATAGCCTTGAAAATCATAAGGAAGCTAAGTTTGGCCATTTTAGAGGTTTGTCCCATGAAATTTCAATTCAAACACTCAAACGTTTATATGCTGAACCTCACAATACCAACTGGCCCACGTTCAGCCGCCTGCACCTCTTTGCTTTCTCTCTGCTTGTTTGCACATCTCCTACTGCATCTGGACATTGGACCTCCAAAACAACAAATTCCACGACTAAACAGCTGAGCACGTCTACAGGAGATATTTGAGTTTCTATCTGTTTGCTTACATCTGTGTGCTTGTCTTTCAGCCTGATGTGTGTGTGTTTGTGTAATTTCCCTGCCCTAAGCCCAATGTCTGGCAGCGGCAAACAGCACGTCTAGGGTCACAGCAGGGCACAGCTGACTCATCCGTGCTGTAGTCCGCCGTGGACACAGAATTGTCCGTGGCAATGTCCCAGAATAACTCTTCCCTCTTACGGGCGATCCTCTCCACTACCTCCTGGTATTCCGGTGACTTCACCTCCAGAGGTGTTTCCTCAGCCTCGTCGCGCTGCAGATCAAATATCAGCGGTGGATCATGGAACTGCTGCCTTCCTGTCGCACCACCACAGGCCTCAGCTGAGCCTGCAAAGGAATGACAATATGTGTATTTCTTATTAGTCTTTTTCACATGTTAACAAGTTCAAATATTCCTATAAATATGGAAATAAGCAAACTGAAGAGAGCAATTCTGAGATGCATACCTTTAGGACCCCTCCAAAGCATGAGTGAAAATAAGATGAATTCAGAATTGAATTAAATCCCAACAGTTTTTGAGGAGACGTGGATAGGATGGACGGTTTACAGAGGCATAGCTATGTTGCCTCTCGTTATATGTGTGGGTGATAATAATGTAACTTTACTTTTCTTGACAAAATGACGTACAACTAAAAAAACATGTAATATTACAGTATATGTATATTTCCTTTCTTGCCAGTTGGTATTAAAATTACGTTACCAAATTATATCCCCATTATATTAGACAAAAATTATTACCTATTATAAGCTATACCTAATATTAAGGTTTAGAATTTGTTACTGTAACATGAATATGCCAAACGCAGTAGTGAGTCATAGTACTTAAAAAAAAAAAAAAACTTACTTCATTTCATACTTATTCATATTTATACTTAATGCAGCCTTTTGTCAGCATCACATTTCAAACAAATTGCAACAAGGGCAACAAAAGCCAATAATTGGTAACAGGTGACGTATCACGATTGAGTACGAAAGGGACATCATTCAAATGCTCAGTCATTCACAAGCATTTCACTGGGTGACGTTCACCACCTTGTGAAATATATGATGGTATGAAGGATATTAATACATGTACAGCGTCATACATCAACACGTCATCCACCATGATGACATCACTGTTAGAGGAGAAGGTAAGAATCACAGTCAAAACATTGCATCTGTGTACCGACATGTAGTGTGGCTGACTTACCTGTCATGTAGAAAGCTTTGTGCTTCCCTGTTCGAACTGTCTGCAGGTCACCGAACATTCCAGTGGCACCACTGTTGGGATGGAAGAGAAACTACAAGAAAGAGGAGAAGAATGTCTGCAACAGATGCTAATGTTCACACACTGACAATGCTGGGAAAGCATTTTTTTTTTAAGCAAAAGCAAAGTATACCTCATGACCACTTTGTTCACCATGCAAGATGATATTTGTGGCATCGATGCCGTCGTATCGTCTGTCTGAGGGAGGTTTTACATTTGCCAGGGACAGAAGGGTTGGGAAGATGTCCATGCCACTGCACACAGGCATGAAGAGGAGAAGAGAGGTCTGTTTTAAACAATGCGTTCCACTTTGGTTAGGTATTATTGTTTTTCAGTTTTTGCTCTGTTATGATTATTATTATGTTATGACGATATTTATGATAAACCTAGATCTGCAGGCTTGAGAAAATTGATTGAGAAAAGAAAGAGGAGAGGATGAAAGGAGAGAGAAATCCCATAAAGCAACATTTATTTCTATGCAACCAATGCTATGCTAGCATCTACAGCTATGCTCAGCTCAGCTCACAATGCTAATGCACATATTCACATATACAGTCATCCCCCTTTTTAAAATCACAGACTCACCATAGTTAGCATGTTAGCATTATAACTCTGGTTAATTAACCGTAAACATGAAGTCCAGCTGAAGCTGATGTAATTTGTTTTGCAGGTATTTTATCATAAACCAGGCAAATTATAATTTTGGCCTGATGAGCACATCAGATGAAATGTCATGGGATTACTAAAGTGATTAAAGTCATCTTGAGTGGGGCATGAATGGCTACACCAAATTTCATGGTAATCCAACCTCATCATGGCACTAAAGGAAAAGTCAGAGGATCATTATGGGTCATTGTCTGGAAACCATAAATGGCAATACAGAACTTTGTGTCAATTAGTTATTGATTTATTTCACCCCATAAGAGAAAACTTTTAACTTTCATTTGTTTTCAATCAGGGTTCATCCTCTGGGCAACATGAATCTGCAAATTTCATGGCAATCAATTGAAATTTGTTGTCAGGATTTTTCTCTACAAGCACATAATGCAGTAGTTATTGTGATATTTCAATCTGGACCGAGTGAAGGACCGATTGATCGACAGAGTAATCATCAGATCCCTAGAGCCCCTAATGTGGCTAAAACTCCCCCTGAATGCATCCTGCCCGGTGTGAACTAGTAGTCTCCCATAGTTAATACTGAAAAAACAGGAGCCATGTATTTGAGGGACTAATAGAAGTCTCTGATCTGACCTGAGCAGGACAGAGCTGGTGGTGTTTGCAGGGATCCTCCCGGGCCAGTAAACCACAGTTGGTACCCTGTGACCTCCCTCCCAGGTGGTCTGCTTAGCTGAGCCTCCACCTTACACACATGGAAAACACACACACACACACATACATTAGCTCTACCCTCTACCATATAATGGAGCACCTAAATCCCCTTCATAAAGCATGCATGGAACGTGTTACTAATTTCCCAGAGAGTACATTTCTCATACCTCTGCTGGTCTGCCACTTTCCCTTGAAAGGTCCTACACTTCCTGCATACTGGCACTTCTGTTCCCAAGGACCGTTGTCACCTTAACACAACACACACGCACACAAGACACAATCAAGGCTTATCTTGATAACAAGTACACCGATAGTATGGAATAAGGCATATGATCTATCTCGTTCACTTACCTGTGAACCAGATAAGAGTGTTGCCTTTGTCTGTGTCATCAGAAATACTCTTTACTGCTCCCACCAGGCTGTCCATCTCTCGCAGGCTAGCGGTGTACACTTCACCATCATCTGAGCCACAGGCAGTGGCACAAGAATCCCGAGGGAGCGGAGGGGCCAAGGGAACATGCATGTGAGCCAGTGCTATGTAGAGGAGATATGGCTGTCCTCGCTCCCTGAAGAGACAATTGAGACAACTTAAACTGACAAACAGCTTTTTAATAAGTCAGAAACACCAACGTCTGTCAATGACTTGGACAAATTCATGAAATAACCTGTAAAAACCTGGAATAACCTGTATCTATGTACGATAACAGCGCCAGGAAGATAACATTTTCAATTTTTAAATACACAACAACAAACCAAAAATATCTGCGAGTTCATAAAAAAACAGAATTAAAAAGCTTGTTGAGACTTGGGACTGCTTACTTTATCTATATTTTAAAAGAATTGTAAGATAAGCCGAAAATTTGCAAAGAAAAAAAAAATCAAGCTTCATTTTATAAGAACTATTGTATATTATATTAAAGGAGCGTCCCAGCTGTCTGACAAAAATCTGGAATCCAGCATTCATCCCTTCTATTTACTTGACAGACTTGAAAGCCTGCATACTGTTGGATCCTGACAACACATAACACTAACAGCTGCTGGCAGCAGGTTTACCCCCCTCCTGTTGCTCCAACACACCGTAGAGGCATTTACACAGCTCCCACACTATGTTCTGTCTGGAATACACGCATATAGTTCGGTTACAGTGTCTGAATAATGTGCATTTACTTTTGACAAGTTTTTCAAATGTTTTCCAGACTAGCTAAACACCACAAAATCAAGGAGAATCTACACTTCAAAAAGAAAATCATGCTTACAAAGGCAGGGCTATTGTGCCATGTTACACAAGGTCAAGGCCGGAGAAAATAGGATCTAAATGAGCTGATGTTGCGTTAAGTCGGGGAACTCCTTCACTGAAGTTTCATGCTAAACGGATCCCTCTGGCAGTATGTCATCATCATTGTCAAACAGGAAGGGCCATTGAGAGCAAGTTCTCTTTTTCAAGCTCGCCCTGATTAAAATGCATGTCAAACATGTAAATATAAAATGAAATAATGAAATACATGTATACGGAATACATAACACACACAAATAATACATACGACTATCGTATGTATACATACATACATATACATACCTATACATACGAGAATAAACAATCAAAGAAAACAATTACATCCACAATGCTCCAAGACAATCAAAAGTTCCTAATCTAATTTTTCATATTTCTGCAAATAGTTCCACTTTTGTGGAGGTTGATATTTAAAAGCCGGTTTTCCGATCTCATTATAAGTATTTATGAAGCTAATGTTATGCAAAACTGATCTACAGTTTAAGAAGCCTCTAATGGCGTACATCTTTAGTTTTCTAAGAGGTGTTTTGTTAATAAATAAAACACTGTTGCATGTTATCATTTAATCTTTGTGGTATCAACAAATATAAATAAAATTCCATAAAACTACATTACCTTTCCAAAACCATGACAATATAAACATGGGCCATACCACAGCACTTGCGTGACATATGCCTTCATTAGAGACATGCAGACAGATTTGTAGTCAAAACTTGAAATAAACAGCATCACTTCCTCCTTTCACAGCTTGTGGTCACGTGTCTTCAAAACCCTTTAATCTAGATTAAAATGACCAAGATTTTGTCATAATTTCACTATTCCAAATAACATTCATCTTATAGGTTTTGTCCTGGTTTCAGGGCTGCACAATATTGGAGAAAAGCATGGACATTTTCACCAGATCACTTGAATAGCTCCATGACAGGCAACATGACAAGTTGGTTTCCCTTAATCTTACTTGACATTGCACATCGTGCTATGTGACATACATTACAATTCTGATGCATGTTGTGCAGCCCTATCTGGTTTTTCAAAATGCAAAAAAAAAAAAGTAGGAAGAGTTGCAACTGTAGAGTGACAATGGCACAAGACGGTTATTTACACGGCTGGCTACATTGAAGAATTATGTCATTTTGAATGGATGCTAATTCATTTTTAGCATCAAAACTATCCTAAGCTCCGCCTTACAGTTCTGAAATACCCAAAAACATTATTCCAAAATCCTCATCCCAGTTTTGTAAGATCAGGATCGCATCTCCCGAGTTTGGAAATACTTAATTTAGAGATTTAATCCTGATAATACTTATGTAGGTTAAAGGTTTTGCAAAACTGGGCCCTGTGGCTGATTGACCTGATCTTCCCTCCTCATGTTCCCACAAATGACCCACAGAGGCATACTGAGCATACTGAGAGATACCGGCCTTGACTTTTAATTGCATAATCATAGCCTCCAAAATAAAGTTAATTTTGTTCTGCCATAACTGACTCACTTGACACGGAAGACGACAGTGCAAAGTGAACTTTGACATAATTTTACCACCGTATCTTTGGGTGAGTGTTTCATTTTCATATAAATAAACACATTTCAGTTCCACTGTACTCTTCTGGATCATATCACAATGTTCACCCTCATACACACACGTCTGTGGAGACACAGACACACTTGATGAAGCTTAACTCCCTGCTGTGTCAGAGGACAGCATACATACACAAAATACCACAAAGAGTGCAGTCTAGACCTGCTCTGTATGAAAAAAGAGACATTTTGTGTTTGCACCATGTAAATAAGACTGAATTGACTTGCCAATAAAACAGGGTGTGTTTGGCTGTGACTCGCCTTTCTAAACCTGGCTTTGTGCCAGGGGTTTGAAAAAAAAAAGTTATCTTGAGAACGGAGATCATCAACAACATATGAGTCAGTGTAAAACTGGTCAGTGCATGATCAGCCTATTACCGGCTACAACTTTCATTTCTGTGTGATGCATTATGAGAGTTCCATGATGCACACAGTCTAACATGCAATGGTTTTTGATTCGGGGTTTTTTCTCCAGTGTTATCTCAGCAGCGAGGGTGGTGGAGGCCATCAGCAAGACAAAGAGAAGATGACAGCCACTTGTCATATATGGTTTCATCTTTACCGGGGATCCATCATGCTCTCTCCCTATGTGACTGGTATACGGGGCATGAAATTGCCAAACCAGGCAATGTCTCCGAGCAAACTTAAAAGACACCTGCCAATAAATCATCCGTCACTAGATGGCAAGGGTGTGGAGTGTTTTGTTCGCTTGAAAAATCAACACAACCGAAAAGAGCAAGTGATGACGCAGTGTGCAAAAGTGTCATAGAAAGACTTGCCACTGTTGAGAGCAGAGATCAGGGAAGATCACACATTAAAAAAAATATTTCAAGACGTGGCTTTGGACAGGTTTTGGATCTTAGAGGGAGGATTTGTTTTAAGTAGTGCTACTGTAATTCTGCTACCGTTCTCGACGAGGAATTTGTGTGAACTGAGGGCTGTGGATCAGCAGCTTCGTGTCTGCCTATCATCCATCCCTGCCAGAATATGGTGGTTGTGTGCATCCTTGCAGGATTCCCACTGATTGTAAGTCACATTTACCCCCTTTCTCTCAATAACCACTTACTGAGTGTTTGCACATGCATGCATGTGTTGGCCTTCAGAGGGATGCAGAGTGTATATTTTTAAATGCATGTTAACCTGGGGTGACTCGAGATTTTTCATACTTTTAAAGGACGAAAAAAGGTTGAGAAACACTATTTTAGACACACAAGATGCATAATCTAAGACTCAGTAAAAGCTGTGGCCACACCCTTTGTAACTACTCATTTGCAGAGTGTTTGCCCTGCAGCCAAAGCCTGTCAGCATCTAATAAAACTCAAACAGATACGTTCCTACTCACTCCATAGACTGTTGGGAAGGACATAAAAGACGGAGTGAGTTACTTGTACTGTGTTGTTGTGTTGTATAAATGTTTTTTTACATACATGCACATCAACACCTCAGTATAAATTTCTTATTAGACTTGTACGTGTATGTTTGCAGCTGTTTTGTACCTTGCATTTTGTATAATCCTGGTTGCGGTGGATTTGTATTGTTCTGTTAGCGTCCACAAGTCAAGCGGCTGCTCCACAATGGTGCTGTTTTCAATCAGAGGAAGGCCCACTTTGGAATAACAGCCTCCATTTGCACTCCTCTTCAATCTAAACCATGAGAACAATAGCACAGGAATGTAATATATCATGTGTGTTTGTGTGAAAGAGGATATAAAGTGGTTACAGGGTTTGGAAATAGTTGAGGAGATCTTGAGCATGACCAGGAAAGAAGGAACTGATTCACCATACAGCTCTGGGTCTAGCTCAGCAGGTTGGGCGGATGATTCGTTTTGTGTTTGCTATGTCATCATGTTCTCATGCTTTCACTATTACTTTATTTCATAAGATAAGATAAGCTATGCTTTCTCTGCATATGACCCACCCCTGAGGAGCAATGGGCAGCCCTTATGGCGCCCAGGGAGCAAATTGGGGTTCAGTACCTTGCTAAAGCATACTTTGACTTGTAGACTGGGGGATCTGGGGATCGAACCCCTGACCCTCTGATAAGTGGATGACCGCTCTTACCATCAAAGACACTGTGCCCCATTTCAGTATGTCTTAAGTTTCTTTAAAAGTCTGGTAAAATAACTTTTGTCAATGGAACAACTTTCATAACAGCCTGAGAGTGCCATAATTGTTAATGTAGGAGCAAAGACCCACACCTGATCACTTGAGGTCCAGATGAATCACAGGGAAAGCACTGTGGCAAGTTGTACCCAGGTACGTCAGTACAGCCCATGTCATTGCTGTAAGGAACACCTAAGTAGTAGTCAAAACCTGTTCAAGACACAAAACATTGTGCAAATATTCATGAATACAACTGTGATGACTTGTTGGGTTCCATCACGCTCCATTATGTCTTGATTGTGCCATGCACTGATGCGCATGCCAGCACACGCAAATATGTAAGAATGAAATAAGAAGCAAACCTGTTTTACTATTTGCTGTGAGCAAAGACATCTCATTTTCTTGATGTTGCCACTGTTTGGCCTTTTTTATAGTCAAGTTTTCCAGACATGTTCAATAGTGGTGACGTCTAGTGACAGGGTAAGAAAGTCAAGCACACTTCAAGCAGCCCTACTGTTCTCTTGCGATGTTTTCTTTCCTTTGCTATCTATAATGTCCTATTAATCTCCTCAATCAAACTGGATTTTAATCCCAGTGATGTATATGAAATGGAAATTGTCCTGCCAAGTACATTAGTCGATAGGTGCCTCAATGGCTTAAAGCTCCAAAATGATACCTTGCTGCATAAGCTTACAAATATAACACAATTTACAAGCAGAGGGCTTGTGAGGTGAAGAAGAAACCAAAAAGAAATGAAAAGGGAACTGACGGGTGAGTTGTAATGGGGGGGTTGAATGTTGAGTCAGCTGTAGGCGAAAAGTCAGAGGCAAGTCTGTCATCTCACAAGACACAGCTGCAGGGACTTGTGTCGCATGTGGTCTATTCCCGGCTGCGAGGCCGATTCTTTGGCTCAGAAAAACTGACGGACAACACGAGACTGAACTGGACAGATAAAGGTTGTCTCTGAAATCCTTCAACTGTTAAATAAATGCTTGTACGTTATATTTGCATTTCAGCAATTCTTCTCAACTGATTTGTAATGCTGCAACCTTTGAACAGATTTTCATTTTGGACTTTTTCTGTAATCATAAGCCAAATTCGCCCTTTGTACTTACTGACATCTTACTCTTCTATGAATGATTGCTTTTGTAGGTAGCGGCTGTGGTTGACTAACAGGGTTTACGAAATTCAGATGTTTGGAAGTCATATCAAATGTTTAAAACGGTTGTTTTTTTAAATGTACATGTACCGCAGGCAGGATACCAAATAGGGGACGGAAGCAAAGATTTGTATTTTGTCCCCTCCTGTTCATGGCCAAAACCAATCTCTATTCAAAAGCATTGTGAGATCTCTATTTGAGACCAAGCATTTAGGCTGAAAAGATGATGACCTAAATTCACACACCTCTTTGGAAATAACTACCTGATCTGAGGCATTTGTGTTTAGCTGGGTCTTTAGGGGTTTTGGGGGATAAATGTCAAACTCCCACTTACCTCTCTTCGTTGGACCATAAGGTCCATTGTGGCCGAGATGCCATTTACCGATCATGGCGGTGTAATAACCGGCCCTCTGTAGTAGCTGAGGCAAAGTGACTTCAGACAGAGGCAAACCGGCCACGGAGCCCGCAGCAAAGTTATGAGTCACCCCGTTTCTTAGGCCATAGCGGCCTGTCAGGATGGCAGCACGAGACGGGGAACAGGTCGAGGCAGGCGAGTGGAAGTCTGACAATCTGGAAATAAAGTTCAAAGCAGCAGTGACACGTTACGTTCCAAACTTTTATTACTGTCACTTCCTGAGTTAAAGTACAAGCTCTGGAGATGATTTCAAAGAGGTCATAGGATTGACATCACACTTTGATGATATCAGATGGAATTTGTTGATACATAACAGATCTATTCAAACTCTATACCTTAGTCCTTGCTCTGCCATTAGGTTGAGGTAAGGCGTGTTGTTTGACTTTCCTTCAGGCTGGTTAGCATCCAAGTCACCCCAGCCTATATCATCTGCCAGCATGATAATGAAATTGGGCTTCCTGCTGGGCTTATCAACATTGGCTCCATGATGGGTCACCGTGTGGATAAGCAGACCACACATCAGCATGCCAGGCAGAAGGAACAGTGTCAAACCTTCTACCATTTTGGGTCAAAATCTGCAGGTTTACAAAACATTTCATTTAAACATTATGTGGCACGGACTGTTATTTAATCAGGAGCTGCATGGTATACCAGCACAATGTGAACATAATCATATACAATGCAATGCAAGAGGTAATCAGAATTAAAATAAATAGTCGTGATAAATGTAGGTATGATACTAAGTTAAGTTAATGAATATTATATTCAATTTATGCACCTAAACCATACGCACTGACTCTTTAAATGTCATCTGAACAAACCTTGTGACCAAGCAAACACTGAGCAGAGTGTCTGTAATGAGGGATTAGGAGAAACAACCCAATCATAACCGGTTTTATTGAGGTTACGTAAATGTAGTGACAGTGATGAAATCAGACGCCAGTTGGTCCAAAGTTGTTTGCCACTATAAAACTTTTCACTGTAAACTTCTCCCAGACTGCATTGGAGTTTACAGCTCATCACTGTATGTCATTAAATCAGAAGAATACAGTTCAGATTTCAGAGTTTTACAGGGTATAAAATGTGCCCTTATTATACAAGTATATCAGGTTAAACCTGCATATCAGCCTAATATACAGTTAAACATATACAAATCTACAGGAGGAAAACCCAAATGGGGAACAGTAAAAAAAAAAAAGAACAAAATGTGCTTTTAAATCTGACAGGAGATCCCTTAACACTTATTTAGGTTAACATATTAGGATAATACAGTGTCAACATTTCAGATTAAACAACCCTGAGCAAAAAAAGGATATTTTAGACGCAATCAGTTCATGAGTAGCTGATCACATTAGAGAGATTACTTAAATTCTGCCAGGCTAACAAAGTGTAGATAATTAAAACACGTTTTGTGACATTCTTTAGAAAGTATGTGGCGTATTTGACTGACATTAAACACAACTACATTCATGCACAAATTCAGCCTCTCACACGTGAGACATGAACTGAAACCTTTCCAGCTCTCTATAAACGCGGGTTGTGGGGAAGCCTTCAGACCCCAGTGTGGGGAAAGAACTGGCTGGAACCAGATCCCGTCTATGAACTGTCTTAACCCTCCCCCTCCCCCCCCCCCATTCCATTATGGGGGAGCACGTCATGAGGGCGGCAGGCGGCAGAATGCAGAATGCATGTTTGTGTATCCGCTTGTGTACTTCTCAACTTGAGCGCGGCAGTCGACGCACGCGAAACGGTCGAGTTCACGCGTCCTTTGGCGCCGCACGCAACACTCGCGTGACTGACCACAGCAGCGATAGGGCTCGCGAGGGACTGTCCTTATCTGAAAGTAGCTACACAGGTGAGACACAGCCTACTTCAATACTTCAAAATAAGTGTTTATATTG
This sequence comes from Chaunax sp. Z400, assembly GCA_037577475.1. Classification (NCBI taxonomy): domain Eukaryota; kingdom Metazoa; phylum Chordata; class Actinopteri; order Lophiiformes; family Chaunacidae; genus Chaunax; species Chaunax sp. Z400. The sequence goes on from CM075203.1 coordinate 12,928,091, forward strand.
TTAGCGAGGACGTTTGCTTTAGTGCGTCAACTGTTCACGGCAAGATATATTTTAATATGTCTTCAATTAAATAACATTGCGACAAAAATAAGTACATACAGTACTTACAGCGTGTTAGCAGTTTATAAAGTCCGCGTCCACTGACCACGGAGTTGCTGCAATGAGAGCGTTGCGTCAGCCGCGTGATGGACTGTAAGCGTCCCGTGGCTCACTTTTACTCCCCCTCAACCAGCGTAAATTATAGACAATAAACTGTGACATTTGAAACAGCATGTTGCGTTGTCTAACAGGGCAAAGCAACAGAACGAAACGCGTCTTGTGCATGTTAATGAATCATTGCAATTGGCATTTACAAAACATGTTGTGGATAATTAAACATTGCTCATTTTCAAATAGAAAAAAACAACAGGAAGTTGACGCAGACTGGCAATTAGCTGAAAAAAAATTGTATAAAAGAAGAAATAAATGGGTACATTTGAAATATTCAACGGGAAAAGTGTTTAAATCCAAACTGTGTGCTTTTGGACTACTATTTCCTCATGCCTTGAATTGTTGGCTTGATAGGTTATTCAGATTGTGTTCAGTTTCTGATCACACTGTATCCTTAATGCATTGAATTTGATTTTACTTGAAAAACTTGACAACGTGAATAGAATCACTAAAGATACACGTTTTACACACACACATTTATTAAGGCATGCAGACATTTTCTGGCATGGTTTTTGCAAGAAAACAAATATTATCACATTAAAAACCTTCAAATGAGAACTTCACAATAAAGTCCACATATAGCGTGTACTTCAAGTTTCCACTCCACACTTGTATATGCTGAATTTTCAACCAGGATTGGCTTCCAAACAATTTGCGATGTAACAAATCATGCCGTTGGCCCTACTCTTTAAATCAGATTTTCAACAAGTAAATCATAATCATGTGATTTTTATTGTCGTTTGTACCAAATAAGCATGTCCCTTTAGGCGATTTTGATTTTGCTCCTGGCCAAAATATGATTTCAGTCATATTTTGATTAACTATTCAACCGACAATTGTGAGTTATGAAATTCTTTGATTACAGAAGTTTAATCATTTCAAATAGAAAATCAAAATGGTTTAAAACATTCCTCAATTTGTGACTTCACTTTTACTTTTTCAGCACAACTACTGTTTATTCTGCATAAATATTAGAATAAATATGGCGTTATTCTCATTTTTTAAATTTCATTTGGAAATAATAGACGAAATCCTCATCAACTTAAATCATGGTTGCAGGTCGTGGTGCCTTTACCACCCTGAAACCAGGTAAAACATAATCTCAAGGTTTTTGAATGAGTTTGGACCCTTTCCCATGTGCAGAACTGTTAGGGACAGTTAAGTGTCATTTCTAAAGTGGACTATATTAACCTGTGAGAAACTTATTTGTCCATCATATTATAAGCCTTACACTGAAACACAATCACTACTTTATACATCTGTTGTAATGTTTAGAGTGACAGTTTGCACCTGGACCCAAAATGCAGAACTGAGACGAAGAGTAATAGTTTGAAGTACAATTTATTGTACCAAAAATCAAACAGAAGACTCAGTTGTTGCAGCAGGAAGGTCAAAAATATAACCAAAAGGCTTCTTCTCACAGCCGAATCCACAATAAGGAGGAGAGCGAGTTACCACAACGTAACCACAACGTAACCACAGCAGTTAGAAGGTGAATGGACCTGAAGAACAGGATAAATGGTCAGGAACAGAGCAGACAGATTAAAAAAAAACACACTAGGGGTTTATCGAAAAAAGGATAGAGTCACAGCACGTACCTATGATGAGTGAACAAACAATCTAACAGAGAATGGAGTGAAGAGCCAGGGCTTCTTATATACTGCAGGAGTCAGGTGAGGTGATGAGCCAGATAGATCTCAGGTGTGCTTGATTAGTAACAAGATGCTTCAGGTGGAGAGTGATCTGGGTGGCCACACCCTGGTAACACACAGACAGACCGGGGGAGACAGAAAAGAGACACAAGGAAGGGCAAAACACTGGAAACAAGAGGGGAGAGGAAGGCATACAGCAGATCCTAACACTGATACTGGATTGCATTGCATTAATTGATCACTTGGTGCAGATTAAAGGATTTAAACATAAAAGAACAGAACAAACACATTTGATGCGTCAACATAGAGGAGAGAACACAAGACAGAAACAACGGGCTACACAGGATTGACAGCTGTTGATGCTTTATGTATTTTATCAGGTCAATTAAACCTGATAACACACATAAACATATCTAAACTTGTTGATAACACGTCTGAACTCATAAAAATTGTAAGATAATAAACAGATAAGTTTATCTAAAAAAAAAACGTGCTTGTTGCTTCTCTATGTGAAACACAAATTGTGCTTTAATTTGTAGGTACTCACACAAACATTGTTCTTCCTCAAGTCAGTCAACCAGTCAAAGTATGCGGATTTGATTCCTTTTTAAATTTTCAAAATTTCTGGTCATTTTGCCATTCATTAAAACTCTTTCATTAAAACTGTCCTTTCTCTTCACAAGGCATGGTGCTGTGTGGCGCAAGGAGGACAAGATTCTTGGGGCCCAATGTATACCCAGAGGCCCCTGATGGAGGCTGGGGGTGGGTGGTGGCAGTGGCCTTCTTCTTGGTTGAGGTTTTCACCTATGGCACCATCAAGAGCTTTGGCATTTTCCTCATGGACCTGATGAACGAATTCGGGGAGACCAACAGTCGGGTCTCCTGGATTGTTTCTATCTGCGTGTTCGTCATGACCTTCAATGGTGAGCACAGCCAATGAGGTTAAACGGGTGCAACTCTGCAAAAAATCAAATAACACACACTATAAATGTCTGAAGTTCTGAGACTGTACCATATTCTACACTAAATAACATTTGTCCTCCATGGGCCCTCAGCTCCTCTCTCCTCTGTGATGACAAAGTGCTTTGGATTCCAACTTGTTGTCATGATTGGAGGATTTCTTATTTCCACGGGAACCATTGCCACCAGCTTTGCCAGCTCCATCAATCAAATGTACATCACCTATGGATTAGTTGCAGGTATGGATTTCTAATTTGTCTCCCCTGAACACACAGAATGGGATTATTCTTTGACTTGCTTTTTAGCAGTGTCATCAAATTGGAGTTTAAAAATCTCTTCCACTGTGCAGGTCTGGGCTACTGTCTGACCTTCCTGCCCACAGTGACCATTCTTTCCCAGTATTTTACCCGTCGACGGTCTCTGGTAACGGCTGTGGCTTCCACTGGAGAGTCCCTCTCCATGTTTGCCCTTGCACCAGGTGAGTGTCCCACTGATGTTTCATGCATTAAGTTAAGAGGTTTAAGAAAACCTCTTGATGATGTGTTTTTGTGGTAGAAATATTTCTGCAAAGGGTCACTGTAACCTTTATGAATTCCTCCTAGTGAGAATGGTTTCAAACGGTCTTGTAGATGAAAAGACTTTGTGCTTGTTTTATCTGACAGGTTCTGACATGATTCTGTTGTTCAAGATTAGAGAGATCAGAAGACGGCTTTATAGAATACATAATGAAAACCACAGTCGACTGAGAGTGTTAATGTATTCAGCTAAATAGAGACTGACCTGGAGCGTTTTTAAATTTGTCACTTTCTATTCCCCGACATAAAAATGACAGGGGATGATGATTTTTCTGCAAATCTTATTTTTGGTGTTTTACTCAGAAACATGATTTTAAGGTGACACTGAAGGTTGGTCGTCTTCTCCATAGCATCCATCCCAAATTATCAAATGCTACTCTAGGCTCACCAAAGGAATCGAGGATATGTCATATACTGATGCAATACGATTTTTTCCGAGGGTCGGGGGGGATACATTATGTTCAGATTACTCTTGCTTAATATTTGTTTGCAAATCTTTAAAAAGGGTTACTTGTATAACATATATAGTGAGGGGAAAACTCAAGGAAAGATTGGTAAATAATAATTTCAGTGGAGGACACAGAGGTCCTTGAGGGATTGAATCTTAATGTCTGGTGATTTTCTACATCAGTCTTTTTGTCAAAATTGCCCAGCACAGACTTGAGGCCCCGACCAATTTCAGACACAATGCAACAATGGCAGCACCATGGTGTGAAATTCATTATTTCCACTGGTTTGCACAATGCCCATCATGGCTTGTTACTGCATGATTGAAAGTGACTTGCACAGCCCAGTGTGCCACATGCCGCTCTTAGGAACTGCTCGACTCAGCGGGAAGCATCGCTCAAAATTGCGTTGGGTCTGAAACATATATTCCTAGTGTTGTTGCCGGTTGCACCTGTTGACATGCTTCTTCCCTTAACCTGAACTTGGACACAATAAGTTAAGACTTTACCACCTTACTGCTGTAAATGCTCACTAGAGTGTGGCTAAAAATAGCCCCCAACAAAAACACTATTTACTGTTTAATAAATACATTTATTGTATTATGACCACATTTACTATTATAAGCATTTGGCTTGTATTAAGGACCACAGACGGGTGTTGAGAGACAGTTTTTAACCTTTTCAGTGGACATGTTGACAATAACAGAAAAACAGAACATCACTCGCCTTGTCTTTTAACATATGTTCCTCTAATGACACAAAGGTCATCTCCCCTGTTTCTTTTACAGTATGCCCATACCAGAAAATATACAAGTTAGATCTTGAACACACCATACTTAATACCACATTTGAAGTTTTACTGATTAACACTCACTAAATTTCTCCCCTTTCCCTGTCAGCATTTTCTGCATTGAGGGACCGTATTGGCTGGCGACACACCATGGTAGTGATAGGAGCTTTACAAAGCACCCTCATCGTCTGTGGTGCTCTGCTTCGTCCAATCATTATCAAACCCAGGGCGACCCACGAGAAAGAGACAGACAGCTTGTCCCCAAAGGAACTGGAGACCCTTCATTCACAAGAGGATGTTGAGGGCACAAACCCAAATGACTCTATGACAAGTGATACCGCTTATGGACAGAATACCTCCAGCAGACTGGACAGTGAGCTGACCGGAGGCTCCGTGACCACTGGAGACACTGGTGTCCAGCCTCTAAAGGATACTGACAACAACAGGCAAAAGACTTTATGGGAAAAAGCAGTAATAGAGGTAGAACTGACACGTGTGGACAACAGTTTGAAAGAAATTAAAGAGTCTGAAACAGAGGAGAAAAAGAGCAAAGACACAGAGACACAAGTGACCAAAGATGTTGAAATTAAATCAGGTGAGAGCAATCTAAAGATCTCAAAACTTCTAGATTTCTCCATCCTCAAAGAGTGCACCTTCATTCTCTATTCTCTGTTTGGACTGTTCGTCACACTCGGCTTCTTTGCCCCTCAACTGTACATCATTGAGCTGAGTGTGAGTCGGGGTGTGGAGCGGGACCGCGCCACCTACATGCTCTCCATCATGGCCGTGGCCGAAATCTTCGGCCGATTCACCATCGGGTGGATCCTGTCGCGGAAGCGGCTGATGAACAAGAAGCTGCTCGTGCTTCTGGCGTGTGTCATTGCAATGACTGTGGATCTGGTGGGATTTACTTTGGTCACGGAGTTCTATGGCCTGGCTCTGTGCTGCACTGTGTATGGTTTCTTTATGGGAACCCTCGCATGCACCCACATCCCCATGCTGGCTGAGGATGATGTGGTGGGCATAGAGAGGATGTCTTCAGCTGCTGGTGTCTATGTATTCATACATAGCTTTGCAGGGCTGGCTGGACCCCCACTTGGAGGTAAGTGTGATCCTGTAGTGAATACCTTACTATGGTTTGTGTTTGTTACAACTCCCATCCTATTAAAACAAAAGGATGATTTACAGTTGGAAGCAAATTTATTGAACCCCTTTGTATATTAGGTTTACTGGCAAAATATACTATTTATCAGATGTTTGCAAAAACCAAATCAAACGAGAACATTTTAAATAGCTAAATACAACAGATGTTACAAGTGTTTTCTCCAAATATAACACAAAATGCTACTTTTACTGACCACTGCAGTCTCAAAATGGCTCAAACCTTAAATATCAAGTGTCTCTAGTACTTTATAGAGACCCTTCAGCTGGTATGACCTGCTGCAGACGTGATGTGTAACCAGACGCCAGCTTCTGGCAGCATTCCTAAGGAATCTTAGCCCGTTCCTCATGGACAAAGGCTTCCAGTTCTGTAATATTCCTGAGTTTACGTGCTGCAACCACCTTCTTCAAATCCCACCATAGATTTTCTATGGGATTCAAGTGAGGCGACAGTGACGGCCACTCTAGAATGTTCAAGGATGTCTTCTGAAACCAAGCCTTGGACTTATATTTGGGATCATCGTCATTTTGGAATGTCCAATGACAGCCAAGCTTCAGATTCTTCACAGATGGCGAGACATTTTCTTGTAGGACTTTCTGATACTTGAAAAAAACTCTGTAGCTTCTTTCATTAGACTCTTGCTGTCTGTAGTAAATGTCTTGTAAACTCCAGTTTGTTAAGCAGGCCTTATCTAAAAATGTATCACAATCAAATACAAGATGAGATAAACCTGATGACATTACAGTGACATTATCATGGTTACGCTCTCAGCTCCCTGCAGAGCCACAGAAGACATTATGCAGCTGTTCAATTTCAGTTTAAAGTTAAAGTAAACTGAAGTTTATGTGTAAAAAGAGTGTCCCTCTAATTCTTCCTTTTATCCTCCTCTTATCAGGCGTGCTGGTCGACGTGACTCAGAACTACGGATCAGCCTTCTACTCCTGTGCAGCTGGCATGGCCCTTAGTGCTATGTTCCTGGGTATGGTTAAACCTGCTAAGAGAGGATTACTTTGCTGGAGGAAGAACTCCAAACACCCTCAAGATATACATGAGAGAAAAGAGGGCTGTGAGAAACAGAGTGCAGTGCATAAACCAGAAGAAAGAACTGACAGTCCTCAGGATTGCCCTGAAGTGCATGACAACTTGAACCACAACCAGGTGGAGGCCACAGCAGATGGCGAGGAGGTTGTAAGTTTTGCTTGAACTGATAAGAATGAGATAAGGCTACAAAAAGGCTATCGAAAGATCACTGCTGGCAAGTGCTGAAACGACATGAATACAATAATGAGAAATATCAATGTTACGGATTAATCATCAGCTGTTGTCGATCTGGGCTCTGAGAGCCATATTGAGAACTTTTAAGCCACATTTCCACTACAAGGTACCGGTGTTTCTTGACTCGACTCGGCTTTGGTATCAGGTATGTTTGATCACCATACTGTATGTACGTAGCATCTGTGCCTGATGTGTCCATGAGAGATCCAGCTCTAGCAGACGCACCTCAGTTTTAGGTATTCTGTAAAGGAGATTTTAACACTGATACTTGACGAAATAATTGAATGTTAATCCATAATCATAACCAGAAAAATGGACACATTTGTAGCTCCAAGAACAATAGGTTGCACAGTTTCTGCAACACGTTTTATAGAACATTAATAAAGCTCAGGAGATAATTTATGTGTTTAATTAAACTGTTACCAAACTGATGATGTGCAAATTTGTGATATGAGAAAAGACTATTTTTGTAATAATAATAAAATCAATCGCAATAAAGGAATCGTATGAGTTGAGCTGCTCAATCAGGTGTCATTTTTTTATTCATCCCTTTCACAATAACAAATATTTTATGTACATATCGCTTCTTTCATTTAGATAAAAAGGCATGTGAGGCTGATATCATTGTTTGGTTATGCCTGGGAAATATGGGTGCCCAAAGGGCGTGTCAATACAAGTCAATATAAACCTGACAGTCTCAGTATGTGTGAAAAAATGACAGCAGAAATGTTAATTTTGCATGGTATACATGAATAGGTCAAAGTGGAATAGTGCAAGTGGAATAGTTCATCTTTTTATGCCAGTATGTTCAGGCACCGGCGGAGCCACAGCTTGGACGTGTGAAAGGCTTCAGTGGGTTTGGAAAAGTGCAGCGCAGACTGACAGGCAGAGGCCACCTCTGATCTGGATGTTTGACTCTGATCCTCTTCCATCCAGTGGAGTAAGGCCTGGTGAACACACAAGCATTCACTAAAAGGAAGTACCAAAATACACAAATGCATCTGATTTGTTCAGTGCATTCTTTTGGTACACCTTAGCAAAAATAAGTGCAGCTCCTTTTGTATATATAGATTGCAATACAACAGATCACAACATAAACATAATGACGTACATAAACAAAAACAACATTAATAAAAGTCACTGTGTGTGTCCGTGTCAGCGGCAATATATTACGTGGATGGGTGAAATCGAACTTGGATGAACAATTATAAAGAGGGATAGAGACAGATACAGATATTTGAACAATAACAATGACGACAACATTCCCGTTTGAACAATAACGACGACGACAGCATTCCCGTTTGAACAATAATGATGACAACATTTCCATTTGAATAACAACGAGAAAAAATGTGTTATACTTGCTGGCACTGGAATATATCTATAATTAAGGTTCAAATGAAAACTGAATTCATCAATTAAATTATAATACTTCTCCACCTCATATCTTTTAGCTATTTTGAAGCCGATGGCAGCTTGTATCTTGCGAAGGCAGATAGGACAGAAATCCAGGGGCCTACGATCAGACTCCTCCAGATGGTTGGAGCCCTGCATGACACAAGTCAACCACTGGCAATGCTTGATTCCAAACATATGGCCAATCTCATGAGTCATTGTCTGGAAAGAAATGTTCAACATTAGGGTTCTCTGATAACAAAAAGAGCACCAGCAGTATTGTGTTTTTATCAGCAGGATTGATAAAAGTAAAGGGAGGGAAGGGAGGACCCTTGATAAGACCACTGCAAGGTTCAGAGTACCAAAATTATAGGAGCATGCAGAAACCTTGCAGGAACGAAGCAATAGAGCGCTGGTGATGGGGGGAGTGTAATATCCGTCAAACACAGAGTAGTCCCCCTGCTTTGGCTGAAGTAATTTCTTCAGCCTCCCAGCGTATCCTCTGCTGTAGAAGTTGTCATCATACCTGGCAAAACTGAAAACACCCATTCCTGTAAGCACAGTTAAGGAATAACTGATGACAAAGGTGATGAAATGTCGTCTGAATTTTATATAAATCACTTCATAGCACCATCTAGTGGCAGCTCAATCACATTACATCATCATAGACTACCGATGATAAATTGAGCAATGATTACTGATACTGATTCTTTTCTTCTTTGATATGGGGCTTGTCCTAAAGATATCAGGGTATTTTAGCAACAGTATCATTTATAAGTGTGGCAGCATCTGTCCTCAATAGGAAATTGAATTTTCCTAGTTATAACTTTGTGGCAAAATCTCACCCTTGTTAAGAGACGCCTCTCCAAAGACAAAGTTCCAGGAATCTCTAGGGTAGAGGTCAATCATTGTGATTCCAACAATACAAAAAGCATCTTTTGGTGTCCTGTGCCACAGGAATCTTAGCAGGTCACCTAAATTTCAAGAGCAAACAATTTATAATAAAGCAGTATCACGCAAATCCAACTGGAGATCACTACATTTGACCCCTTTTGCATTTCTCTGTAAAAAAAAAAATGGCTAAACTCCCCACCTCCCTAATAGTTATGGGGCAACGAAGGCTAGCCTTAGCTAACAGTAATGAGACTTCATCACTTACCAGCGAGGATCTGAAGGTTGCACGAGTTACTGTTAACCCTGAAAGAGCATCCTGTTTCAGCTACAGTAACTGCCGGCAGTAACTTGACAGAAAGCCCATAGAAGAAGACCTGACAGTATTCCCTGAGCCACTCCACATACTGGTCTGTCTGGGCCCCCACCTCCCCAAAGGAACCTATGAGAAACATAGTGTCAGCCAAATGTGTAACATGCTGCATTACAGCATAACATAATGCACATCCTCAGCCATCTATACAGCCCACAATGAAGTTTGAACGTAGTTTAATGGAAGGAAGTGCTCATGGGATATATAGTATTGTAATGGCATTGAGAATTAACAATAAATAACAATTTAATACATGTAATTTCTTTATAAAATTGCCATCTTATCTGGGCTAATGTGATAAAATCTAGTGGTATTAGACACAAAAATACTCACCAATGGTTTGAATATAAATAGTATTGTGATTCACATTGGGGGTTTTGCGGTAAGGGTCTCTGTAGAAGCTCTCAAAGTCTTGAGGCTCCTCAGGGTGAGCGGTGATCCAGTCTGAGTCAGAGTGTACTGTGATGGGTCGGAAAAGAGATTCTGGCTGCCCCGCATAGAATCCGTCCTCCAGAAGTCGTCTTTCTTCTGTTGTGTACTTGCTGTAAAGTTTAGCCAAGTCCTCCCGATTGGAGACCAAAGCTGTTTGTAGCGTCTCCACAGAGTGCTGAATCACCTTCATCTGCAGGAGAGAGACACAGAATCAGCATGGCTACAGATGAAGCCAATGTGAAATTTACAACATGACTTTGCTATCATGTAGAGATCTTTTTTAAATTGATTGTGACCTCCTGAATGAGCCTTCGCCGTGCTCTTGGAGGAATTTTGGAAGGTCAGCCAATTCTGTGAAGGTCCACTATTATACCAAGTCTTCTCCATTTGTAGATAATATGTCTTATTGTGTATCGCTGGAGTCGCAGAGCCTTAGAAATAGCTTTGTAACCCTTCCCAGAATGACCTATTTCTATCACTTTCTTCCTAATCTCTTCTGAATGGCTTTTGATTTTAGCATTGTTTGCTACTGGTGAGACCTGCTAGCCAACTTCATGCTTCTGAAAACAAAAACAAAAAAGTGATGATTTGATTAAATGGCTGGTAGTAAACAGGTCTGGGTGTGTCTAGTCCAGCTGCAACCACTTATTGATGCAGTTTGGCAGCTTTTTTATTTAGTTTCTAACAGAGCAAATACTTTTTTCACACAGACCCAATTGGAATTAGATCAATGATTTGGTTCAAGAAATACAATTATCAAACTTTTATTTTGTGTTTATTTGTGTTTTGAAATTTATTTAAACTTTAGAATTTGAACTTATTCGAAGATATGACACAGTTTAGTATGAGAAACACACAAAAATGGAAGAAATCAGGAGGAGGACTTTTTCACATCATTGTACAGTATATTGATCCAAGTAATTGATTCAAGCTATGCAATGATTGTCTCATTGAAATGCTAAATTTCTTGAAACTTCTTCTATTTTTTATTGTATTAATTGTCTGTTATTATTTGCCTGGTTTTTTCAACCACTCTGTTTTATAATGTGCACCGATCAGACGTAGCACCCCTAATTTCGTTGTGTCTTCGTACAATGAAGAAAGGCTTTCTGAATATTCTCTCATCACATGTTACAACATGTTCACTTGACAACAAATACCTCTTCTCTCCATCAACCTCTTCCTTTTACGTTAAATGTATCCATTTATTTTGTCGTAAAACATGACTGATGTGGGTAAGTAACTCACCATGATGATGTTGACACTAGGAGTCGTTTCCGCATTGTATGATGACGTCAGGTAAACAGAGAGGTGGAGCTCTTCACTTCACGCGACACTGGCGACAACTAAGGAAGTTATGTCACTACACACTTACTGAGTATGACATGTCGGCTACCCTCCCTTGGATAACATTGAGATTAAATTTTCACATGACTTTGCTAGTTTATTTTTTTTGCGTCTGACGGCTGTCAAGTGTAGGCAACAGTCAACCACAGGCAACGGCAAGCGGACGGAATACGACAGCGGAAGAACTTTCAGCTAGCGTAGTGCAGCGTTACTTAGCTCAAGTAGTGAGCTTGACAAGAACATTGCACGGTAGCAGCTAGCAGGCTAGCTTGCTCAGTTTGCTGTCATGCCCGGAGTTCCTCGAGATTTCACTGCGTAAACGAGAACACCCAGTAGTTAGCTTGTTAGCTGTCTTACGCCCAACAGCAGTTTCTAACACCGCCGACGCGTTGGCAGGGCGGAGAGGACTTGGAGCAGTGACAGGTCCGAGCTAACCCACAGCTGAGGGTTGTGCTTCCCTACGGTGATCTAAGCTTCAGCCGTTTTAAGATTGCTCCCTCGCTCGTCCTAGACTTTCTGATTAGATTAGAGGGAACCTTCCATACTGAGTTTCTGCGTAATGGTCGTAGAGCTGTAACAGAGCCAAAGCTTTAAAATAAGATCTCAATCCGGTTTACAAGGAGTGTTAACCTGTCTCTTTGCCAAAAAAAGATCCAAGACTACAGCAATGCTGACTGACAGCAGGTATGACAACCATTTTCACACATCATTTTCATTAATACAGGCCAGTCATTACATACATAATTGTAATGCAGCATTGTAGCTAAATCACATTACACATTATCATTGCCACAAGACAAAATCCCAGACCATTCAGTCTGACAAAGCACTATGTATAATATAATATCCACACTATGTATTCATTCTCTATATAGACCCAGTGAGGGTATATTAGTCAGTGTCTTCTCATAATGGGAGTGCCACTTGTCTCACTCTGTGTGAGTGTGTGTTGCTATTTTTGGTTCCTCTTGATGTTCATTCTTTCTCATAGCCTGCCCATCTTCACCAAGTCTCTCATTTCATTATTTGTCACTTTCTCTTTTACTTTCATGTTCACTTCCCTCTCCTCTGTACTCACAATTCTCTCTGTTCTTCCCATCTCGGATTCACACAGAAAACGTCATCGTAGCTGTGACAGTGATGAGGACCAACAGCTTAGTCCTCAGGCCAAGAGGTCAGGAGGGGGTCCCAGCCTCCTTGTGTCGGATGTGGACTCTGAGGTGAGACATACTTGATGTTTTTATTCATCTCTAGACTATTGCACTGACAGATTGTCATCTGATTGTGTGATGAAATTAATTTCTGGGGAAAGGATAAATCCTCCACATTTGCTTTCTATGGTGGTGTTTATAATGTAATGGCCATTGACATTTAAGGATACAGAAAGCAACATGGTATCATGTAGCCTACACATGACTCTGCATTTCATATGCAATGCACCACGGACAGGAAAGCTTAGAATGTTTTATTTAAAGCATTGCAACCATCAATGAAAGTACACTTCATAGCCCATCTCTGTTCTGTATTTGCAGTCTTCCAGCAGTGACTACAGTAATGGGATCAGTAGTCCAGAGAGAGCAATAGTGGCCAGCACCAGGCCATGCATACATAGCCAGAACAACCGCATCCCCCAGCACTCCCTCTGCCCAAAGCTCGATGACTCTGCTATCTCCTTGCAGCATGGTTTCCATGGTGACTGCAGCAGTGTCTCCTATGACTACATCAACAGAGTCCTGAGGGAGGCGCATTTCAGTAGTCTGCAGACCAGAGGACGTCCAGGCTCGACATGAACGTGACCTCTGACCCCTCTCCTGACCTTTTGTCCCTCGCCCATCAGTGCTGGCACGGTGGCTACTCCTTGAAAGCCTCGAGCGCTACATGGGTCAGGGGGAAAGGGATGATGTGTGGGGAGGTTTACAGATATTGGGCGCAAAGGCTCTTTCCCCACCTCACCATGTACCATTTGTCAAGACCATAAGCACATCAGCCTTTCCATGGCCCAACCACTGTGGTTTTCTGTGCAGTATCGATGTGTTTGTGTGTGTGTGCGTGCGTGTGTGTGCGCGTGTGTGTGTGCACACGCACCCTGTGCACTTTATAAAGAGGTATCATTCTCTTTACATGCGTGCGTTGACGTGTGGACATTTTCATTGGTGCTAATCACAAGAAAAGTGTGATGATCCAAAGTGCTTGCAAAACTAAATAAAGTTAAGCACTTTACTCAATAACTCCTCATTCTGTTTACTCATGACTGGGAAGTCAGTGGCATGTTTGTGTTTGTGAAGAGGGAGTTGTGATCCCATTCGCAGATGAGGTTCATGGAGCCCATGGATTCACTACTGAGGAGCATTATTAAAACAATCCAGTAAAATATTTCAAGCCTTTTCTTTTTTTTTGCATTTACTTTCACTATGTAAATGAATCTATAATATTTGGTGTGGCAGGTCAGTGGGTTCAAGGTAATGGAAGAGATTCCTCGTGAGCTACAGCACTAAAATCCAACCTCAGATTAGATCCTGGTTAATTATAGAGTTGGGAGAACAGCCATGGTGTGCAGCTTGGCAGAGTGCTTCTAACAAAAAAAGGCCTCAAGAAACAGCTCTATAAATCGGTTTACTTCTCTTAACATTTTACACTTCAGGCATACTCGTTTATGTATGGCTTAATACGACCAGCACACTGTGTTGCAAATAAAATGAGAGATGAGAAAGTGATGCGTATTTTATGTAATTTCCCAAATCATTTGACGTGGAAATAAAGCGTTGCTGAAAGTAATGGTTGCAGCATGTCACTGATACCATTTAGAGGTCTTAAATAAATAATTACAAGACTTGTTTATGTAGTGGTAAGTGCTTTAGCAAAAATACATTTTATTCAACATGTGCAACAGCGTAGCACGTTCACAAATGAAATACATCAGTAGTGTTCATCGTATGCATCATCAGTAGGTTGGATTGCCATCCTTGCATGTCATTTGTACAGCATTCCACATATTGCACATATTTTGTATTATGCTGATTGCAGATGTTTTATCACATAATTCCACACATTGAATATACACACAATATCAATAATGGATTCTTCCATTGGTTCTCCAAAGTGTTTACTCAAGACATGCAGTCTACAGCCACTGTCATAGATATGTTTTAATCAGTACAGGGTGAACATAATAAATAATTTATAAACTAACAGAAAATATACTTGCTCAGTACCAAAAATGTGGAAGACGAGTCCACAAGAAAAGTAATAGTTGTGCAAATTACAAATGGAGAGTTTTTACTCTCAGACGTTTGCATGAATCCACCGAGCGGACTGCAGCAGAAGACAACGGTAACAAGATAATTCAGTATGATATTAGGCAACCCCAGAGATTTTAGTGCGTGCTGCAGAGGTGCACAAGTTGTTTCAGCTAGCTGAAAGGAATCCTGAGATAAAGCAACTGAATAATAACCTGTAATTCAAGACATCCATTCTTGGGAAATACTTCAAACCTCAGCCAACAAACAGCAATGCTGCAACAGTCCAGTCCTCACTTAAGACAGTTGAGGGATTTCTTGTACAAATGGCAGATTGAACTCCATATTCTAGCTAAATGTCCTAAATCTCTGTCTCTTGACCAAATCTGCTCCTTAAGTAAAAATACTAGGGAGGCACCATCCAGATAGGAACAGAAACCCCTTATGTGATTCATGTGTCTATATATGGTAAAAACTGTACAGCTCAGATCTTGGTTTATAAAATTAAATAATTTCTGAAACGGTATACATGATGGCATCATTGGTTTAACTAACAGTTCCAGCTGTAAAACATTAGTCAAAAGTTAAGAAATGAGAAGGCCGATACTGGTTGGCTGCTATCAGATGCTACTGAATTGCAAATTGAAGGAGCGTTGTCACTGGTTTCACTGATACTGACACTGTTATGCACAGCCAGATTCACCCTTAAGCTGTCATCCATCACATCTGACTCACTTTGACACAGGGACCTCCCCTTAGTAACCAGCTCCATACCACTGAACAGGGACAGTCTGCTCAAATAGGGCTGGTCATGCTGGGGCTCAGCTGGAGGGGAGGAGCACCTGTCTGTGTTAAGCTCTGATTTTTCAGCAACTGATTCAACCTCAGCAGTCCAGCCTGGCTCCACCTGGTTTTGCACCAAGTCTTGCTGAATGTGAGAAAGTTTCTCCTCATTCATCAGCTCTCCGGAGGAGTCTCTCTGAGCCAAGGCCAGATTGGAGGAAGATGGTAGGTGATTCTGTAGTTGTGAGCCACTCGTTGGTGAGATGTCTGGCTGATAATGGTTGAGGTTGGTGTCATCAGCAGAGTGAGTTGGTAGTAAAGGCTCTGAGTATGTAGATGTGCGAAGCTGATTAGTTGTTGCCCGATCGTTGCTGTTTGCTGTATCCTGCCTGCGAGTGTGTGGAGATCCACCCATCAGAGCTTCAAACTGTCGTAGGATCTGTTGAGAGGAGATAAGAACAAAAAATAGACCCTTATTTTGAGGATTATCTAGTTCTGTCCAATCAGTCTTCACCATGTGTGGCTTTCTCTTTGACTCTCTTACCTTGGTGGCTTTGTTGGCCACAGGTCCTGCAGCTCCCTCACTCAGCTGGCAGAGCCTTCTTTGTGTAGCTCCAAACATTTGTTCCAGAGACAGGAGGTCAGAGGTCAAGAGGCATGACACAGCACACAGTGCCCGCTACAGGATTGGAGGAGAACAAAGATACGCATATTAGATATGTATCATATATAAAACCTGGATCTTCAATAAGTCGTAACCATTGTTACCATCTTAGCAGTGTTTGAGGAATCTTGAAGCTTCCTTGAGAGCAACTCCAGCACAACCTCACAGTTGAGAATGGAGCACCTGACAGATCAAACAAGACAGAAATCAGGTGACACCAGTCGCAACAATTACAAAAAAAAAAGAAAGAAAAAAGAAACTAACAAAACAAATAAAGGGGGAATCAGCCCAAAGAGCTCTAATCTTATTCTGATTTTAGATGAACTTACTCTTTGATGAAGTGTTGGCTCTCCTCTCTGGACAGGAAAACTCTAAATCCTTCAGTAAGTCTGCTGATGAGTGCCATCTCCTGGCCACAGTCCCCCAAATGCAAGGCTTCCACCCTGGACACCAGACAGCTTTTATGAGAAAGAAATAACAACGATGTGGAGAAAGTAGGATTTTTTTTTTACGCTAACACTGCCACCAACCGTTCTGATAGATCTCCACTGCTCTCTCTACTGGCCCCAGATTGGCTCCCTGTACCAGCTGACTTGCTGCCCAGAGAGGCCCTGCTGTTGGCTGCGATTTCCTGAGAGGAGTCGTGAGAGGAGCTGTTGCTGCTGTCGGTCTCTTCCCAGCCACCTCCTACCTGTCCTGGGCACCGTTTGGTCAATGCTGTGTTGAAAACACACGGTTGTCCCAGGTGTCAAAACGAACATTTTTAATCAAATCTGAGTAAGCCTTGACAAAGTAAGCTGGTTAATGGCTTATAAACTGCATTGAGAATCAGACCTTAGGTTTAGAAACCTAAACCCATGTTTCCATCACACCAACAATGTTTTACCTTTTGGTCTATCAGCAGGCATGTTATAGGCACATGCAGGCATGGCCACCTCTATGGGTGCAGATGGAGCAACTACGGCCCGGTAATGGTTTTCATGAAGACGGATGCCCTGGTGTTCAGTTGGGGGAAGGACAGCACTGGCCACTACCTCTGCAGCTTTCTGGATCTTATTCAGCAGTGAGTCACTGCCTGCTGGAAGGCACAGGTAAAAACAAAAAGGTACAGAAGTGTACACAGAATATGGTTGGATTAGTGTTTATTTGTGCAGGTGTGTCACTCTCACCTGCCCCCTGCTTTCCAGGGCTGTATCCAAAGCCCTGCATCCCTGACCTGTGGCAAGTCCCTGAGCCCATACCTGGACAAGAAAGACACAGAACACCTACTGTACACAGGATTCACAAAATACAAAGAACCTTTTATAACTCATTAAAATTCATTAAGCTTACAGACACGTATGCTTTGTCTGATACTTCAGATGATTCCATGAAGATTCCATTTCTATAACCCCAATGCTATATGACAGTGTACTCAATTGGTCAGTGTTGAATATGGTCCATACTATTACTCACCCATTGATGGTGGGGGCACATTGGGTGGGAAGATGTTGCTTTTAGTGGAAAATGTATCTGTGAAAAGCAACCTGGCTACTTCCTGCAAGTAGAAAAGTAAAAATTGAGTGTTTTTCCAAACTTTCAGGGTTATACGATTGGTGTGATGTTTAATTACAACCAGCGTCTCACCTGTGCTGTATTTCTCACTTTCTGATACAATGCTGTGCCATGGATAGGATCAGGAGGGCCGCTGTAAACTTAAAGAGCAAAACATCCAACAGCAAGTGAATATTCAGGCGACAGTGGCGACACAGAGAGTTAAATGGAGCCAAAAGCACATTGTGTAACCTGAAGCTTGCTGGATGAAGGTGGAGTTCCTTCGAAGTTCTGTGAGGAAATGATTTGAGCCATGACCACAAAGATGGACAAAGATCTTCAGCACCTGAAACACCAGAGGCATAAACAGAACCTTGAGTTACTCTCAGACATGGCTGGAATACCAGCATTTAAAACATTATTTCTACATGGCACAGTTTCATACTGCAGACAGTAGCTTGAGTATTACTTATTCTTACCTTGAGTTTGACATGACAGGATTCCACTTGTAGCCTCTCCAGAAGGTACTCCAACAAACACTGACCACAACCTGTCGACTCATGGGAGATTTCTACAGTGTGACAATTATCAAGGACCATATCATAGCGTAATAGACACTGTATGTCTGATCTGGACAAAGGCATTTCTCTGTGGTTAGAATACAGTACAATAAAATGGCAGATGTGTTTCTGAGCTTATTTACATAACCTATCATTGAGATGGATTTCAGCACTTTTACCATAATGTTCACAGTAATATTTAGTATTTAATAAGCTCCAAATGCAAAGCGTTTTCCATACTTTTTGCAGTTTAGAGATACAATTTTGAACGATCCAGCTGCTATCTGCAAAATCATTTTCCGATAATGTGTCATCTGTTTCACATATCATATGTATATAATCTTCAAATGTTGCAAAAGCTGGCTGAACCACAACAGAAGCTACCAAAGGATACTTCCAATCTCCTGGAAAAGATAACCAGGACAGGGGTTTTCATCATCTGATGTAGCCTTCATTAGAGTCGGGACCTTCAGGTGGTGGAGAAGATAAAGGGAGAAAAAGGTCAATCAATTCAATACTGACAGTAAGGGACTACATGACACCCCATGGGAACTACATTGTCCACAATTCATCTGATTGTAGCCCAATCTGTGCACTTTATAGTTTGATTAGCATTGAAATAGATACTAACACGGCAACATAACAGGGTCTGAGTAGCAGGTTAGTATTGGCCAAATAGATAGATAAATAGATACCAGTGAAAAGTGACATGAAATGCAGTTACCAAATTTGTTTCTTCTTGCAATTAGCTAGCATGCTACTAGCAAGCTAGTGATAGCATAACTTAACAGATTCAAACAGACACGTTAACGTACTTCATACACGTCATGCTCTGATTAGCTGTTAATAGTTTTCACAACTGCTGATGACTGTAAACAGCACTTACTTTCTGAAGAAAAGCTAATCGTTCCATAAATGTTGCCATGATTTAGCAATCCTGGCTGCGGGTTACTCATCTTCCTCCTTCTTGGGGTACGAGGGGAAGGCGGGGCTCTAACTGACAGCTAGCCAATCACGGAACAGAATGTAACAATCCTAAAGGCTATTGGCCTTCTCGTTGCGTTTGGAGTCGAAACAAAACGAATAAAATTCAGGAAAGCTAAACTAAAATTTGGATTGACGGAGAGATGAGCGAATAAAATTGCCGAATCCTTGCAGGACGTTTCCTTATTGACAGGGTGACCACCATGGTACTGTCCATGGGTTACAAAACTGTTTCGTCTGTTTGTATATATCGTTTAAATGCTTTATACATTTGTTCTATCAAATTGTGAAGGAACGTCGGTTCGGATTTATCGCTTATTTCCTATCGTGCTCATCAATTGACTTAAAAAAAACCCAAAGGAACTCTGCTAACAGTAACCATGCCTTTGCCAAATGCCTGGAGTCGCAGTCGAGAGAAAATAAGACTTTTCCCTAAACTTTTTGCACAGTGTGCAGGAGAGGTACGCATGGACAATGGGGTGTTGTTTCTTGTCATGCTTAGTGAGGGAAAATTTTCTGTGCAATTCTGTGTGGACGTGTTGAACCTACAAATCGTTCTCATCGAATATCATTCCAGGTAGCTGTCAGTGCTACATAAAAACAAAGCAGCAGTTGACTATCTGCTGCTTTGTGCTTTCTCGTGATGCCAATAGGCTACTGCTGCAATACTACAGAGAGTAGCTTACATGACAGCTATGAAATTAATATAGAGACTAATTCATTATATACAAACAGTATACACACATTTGTACACTATAAAGTCATAGTGTAAAGAATCTAGGTGGTGAGTGTGGTCAAATATGTGTTAAAAAGCAACCAAATGGAGGGAAGCACAGTGCACATAGTTACAGGTTTCATATTAGATATTTTCTTAAAGTCACCCACTATCCTGGATAGATGGTAAAACAGATGATATCCTACTTTGCTTTGTTTCATCTACTGTAAACCACTGTATGATCCAGGCAGCAGTGTATGGGAGGTGTGTGTCAGCAACAACAACAACAGGCTCCCTGGAGCTGAAGAAGGACCTGTGTGCCAAGGAATTTGAAGCACTGAAGACCTGCTTTATACGTGCAGTAAGTGACAAAGTCAGTAATCCTCCATTTGGCCTAATGCAGTGGTCGTTGTTCAAAATGTTCCTTTTTAATTACAGGCAAAGAAAAGAGCCAAATGAATGGAGACTGTCCTGGGTTTGTGAGAGTGTGCCGTCCTCAATCCTTCATTGCTGTGGGAGAAGACATGAAGGTCTAAGAGTCGACTTGCAGCGCTGGACGCATATTATTTTACCTTGATAAGAGGACACTTCTACTTGACATTGTAAATGAAATGAACTCGTGTTGCCTGGCTACAAGACTGACAATTGTGTAAAATTCAGAGGTAAATAAAACATAGCTTTTATCTGTCCTTATTGTCTGAACACAGATAAACAGTCATGGATGTCAGAGACTTTTTTTATTCATTCTTTCAGAAAAAATGTACAGGAATACAATACACATAGAAAACTAGCCTCTAGTACAAAGCAAAGGTCCAACGTGTCGAAGTGCTAGCTGGAGGATTATTCAGAAATGTTAGATAAGTAAAACAAACATCGTCCATATTTTGTTCCAAATGTATGTAATGCAATGTATATGATCTTTGAATTACTGTAATGTATACAGTAATAAGAAGTAAAACTTGTAAAATACTGCAGTGTATTAATTGGAAGGCACTGAAAAAGCCAAGGAAGAGATGTTAAAGATGGAATGAGTAACGAGAGTCATGGACAGAGATGGAACAAGCTGCTTCATTGTCCACAGTCTATCACAGTAAGGCAACACTGTGTACCTCGTTGCTCCACAATGAGGTTGTATTCAATTATTTTCATTTGAAAGTATAGTAAAGCAGTACTTATCAAGGTGTGAACACACATTACATCCAGTATGTGGTAAAGTTAGTTTAGTAAACCTTAATCATTGATCAGACAACATATTTACAATATTTACATCTCAAAGTAATGAACTAAATGTCCAGACCTTTCAATACAAAATCTGCACAGAGGATAATTCCTACAGAGACACAGACTCCACAAAGCTAGAGAATTACAAGGGAGCTCGGGTAACTAAATATATATATAATATATATTCATTCAATGGTTATTTCTTCAAAATTGCCCCCCCCTCCAAAGACATAAATAAGTTAATATTTACATATTTTGCACTTCAATATTAAGGCTTTGGGTAACTTCGAGAGTAAACAGCCGGAACATGTTCTTTGTGTCCATAACATTTCTGAAGAAAAAAGAATGTAAAGTCTCAGTCACAGTCTCCAGAATTAGACGTTTCTTGTAGGTCTAGAATGTGCTGCTGTCCAACGATTGGGTGAGAATCTGTGTGTCTGATGTGAGTTATTTGGCTCCCTCATCCTCTGTGGCCAACTTAATCTGCCGTGAGTGCACCACTGCCCCAGCCAATAGCTGCTCCTCTAGGGCCACATGCAGGTCTGGGCCCCCAAGCTCTAGCAGAGGCTCCAGTCCCAGCACACCCCTGGCCTCCTCTAAAGGGCCTTCCATCTCTCCAGCTCCCACTGCCCTGCGCCTCCGCCTTAAATCCATCTCTCCCTGGTCCCTGCTCTTCTCACGGGAGCCCTCGGGGTAAGCCTCCACTTTGACAGCCCCATCTTGCACACCTTCTCTGGGGTCTGCCCAAGCAGCAACATTCTCTTTGAGGTCTCGTCCTCCGTTCTTCAAAGCTTCGCCGGCTTCTATCTCAGCCCCCTGTGCGGCTTTTCCAGCGTTTCTGACTTCTACGGCTCGCTCCAGCTGGGCAAGCCTCTCAGGTGCCTCCTCTGGATTTCTCTCATTCCTCACCATCTCAATATTTTTGTCTGCTTTCTGGATATCCTGCTGAAGTCTCTCTTCTGCAGCTTTCTCCTGTGCGAGTTTCTCTTTTACAGCTCTATCTTTCTCCAGCTTCTCTCTTTTCTCCCTTTCCACTTCCACCATTGCCTGAACTTCTTTATTTATCCTCTCTTTCTCAGCTCGCTCCCTCTCTAACTCCTGTTGTCTGGCCAAGATTTCCTGTTTCTCCCTTTCCAGTCGGTCTTTTTCTAACCTTGCCTGCACTTCTTTTTCAATCCTTTCTTTTTCTGCTCGTTCTAATTCCTGCTTTACCTCCCTCTCAAGCTGGCCTATTTCTAGTCTTGCCTGAACCGGTTTCTCCATCTGTTCATTCTTAAGATTTTCAATATTCTCTTTTTCCTTATCGAGGTTTCTTTCTTTGTCTGCAAGTTGAGCTGCCTGATCTTTGTAAGGTACAGGCTGATGGTCATCAGCGCTTTTCTTTGCTAGTGGTACTCCCCTTGCCCCCAGCTCAATGTGCTTTTGGGAATCTCCTTCTGCTGCAACATGGCCATCCTTGTGAGGCACTTGAACAGCTACTTCAGGTGCCCTAACCTCAGCATCTTTATCCCCAACCTGAGCTTGATTCTGAGCCATGACGAGATGCTCAGCTACTCCGCCCTGTGGGACTCCAGCTACCTCATTGGGCTGCTTTGCGTCAGATGCCAGGCCAGATTCCTTTGGCTTTCCTGCTCCACCTTCCATCACCTCCAAATGTTCCTGGAAGCCCTTCTCTGCCTCACCTTCAGCAGCAGCACCTTTAAATTATAAGAGTGTTGTCACATTTATTTCTTCAATTAACCACCAAATTTCAAGTCCGCAAAACATTATGCATATACGCACCGGCAGGTTGTTTCTGGTGGATTTCCTTGTGTTGCTCTTCTATGACAGCCAGTAGTTTCTCCTGCTGGTCAAGAAGTCTCTTCTGTTGCTCCTGCTGCTCCTTGATCACCTGCAGCAGCACGGCGTGGTCAAGCTGGCCTTCTACATCACAGAGACATTGAATTAAATTGCGTTACAACATACCCTGGGAACATTAATTAAAAGGCTTTGTTAGGCTCCTTTGTGAGAGAGGAAGGGATATATACAATATTCCACTATGGCTTAGTACGGTATCATTGATCCATGTTGTCAAACATAAACTGCGATGGGCAGTAGACATATACAATCTATGTTAGGGGGCAAGGTGAGTGAGTGCAATCTACAGTGGCACATTATTTAGTTATGTGATAAAAAAACACCAAACTTAGTGTATGTATATATAAATATACAGGTATATTAACTTCAATGAACAGAAATGGCACATTGAGTGAGTGACAGTGACAGGCCGAAGTGAAGAGAAAAGGCAAGAGGGAATTCATACCTGCAACCAGCTTTTTTATCACTGTGATAGGAGTCCAGGAGAGGAAGAAAGAAAAAAAAGGGGTAAAATGGAGAAGGAGAGAGAGAGGGCAAAAGTAAACAGAACAAGAAAGTCAACAAAAGCCAAAAAAAATGACTGCGTAGTCTATCAAGCCAGGTCAATAAGTAGGAGAAGGAACCACCAAAAATAAGCACAAGAAAGAACAGATCACAGTGATTAAATTACATAAGATTAAAAAAAACAAGCACACCGAGATGGAGAAGAGAGGCAGGGGCTTAAACAGCATGAGTAACCGTTTTCAATTTTAGTTCCTGAAGTTTCAAGAATAGTAGCATGAAATTCTTACTGTGTGATAGTTGATCTTGGAAAACTTTTAACAAGTAAGCTGGACAAAAAAAAATGTTCATGCAGCTATATTTCAGATGAGATCACATCCACTTGATTGTAGAAATTCAGAAATGAAAAATGTACTGCCAAAATGATGCATTTGTAGTGCTAATGACTAAAGACTATTGACTTCTGTCTACACCCCTGGTAGTTTTCTACTCCACTCACCGTCCAACTTCTCGTCTGCTGCATCTTTGCTGTCTGCAGCTGGAACCTCGTCTGCAGCAGGATGATGATCTCCTTCAGGAAGTGGAACTGAAGCATAAGTAAATATCACAAAGTCAATGTTGTATTTCCCTGGAACTACTTTTCCCACCTGTCTTAAACCCCAGTTATACAAGAACGGCAACAAATACTCACGTTTCCCTACAGCATCTGGAGCTTTATCGACTTGTGCCACCACAGCTGCATTCCCTATGAGAGGATCTTTCACAGGGTCGAGCTTCTCGACTCTGTTTAGCGGAGGAACTTCCTGCTCTTTGTCTGCGTCTGCATTCGCCTTCTCCAGAACCTCATTGGACAGGACTTCACCTCCACCCAAATCCACTTCCTCTTTTCTTACAACAGCCTCTACAGGCTTTGGTTTGTCCTCAACCATGTCATCTTGTTTGCTCTCAACCTCCACAGCATGACCTTGCTTTTCATCTCTTTTGGGTTCCATCTCTACTTCGGCAGGAGGAGCAGGTTGTTTCTTGTCCTCCTCCAGCTCAGCATCGTTCTTTCTTGTGTCTACCTTGACCTCGTCGTGAGGATTGGGCGGTTCATGGCGATGGGCCTCTCCCTCTGGTACAGCAACACCTGGGTAAAAAGTAGTAGTATAATGTTCACGAAAGAACCCCTTGATATTCCAGCACTGGTTCTGTTTGCTTACCAGCACCAGGGCGGTCCAACTGCGCCTCTTCCTCCTTCTTCCTCTCAGGTAGTTCCACTGGCCCTTTAATCTGGGGGGGTTCAACCCTCTCTACAGGTTCTACCACCTCCTCAACTGGAAGGTGGGGTTTTTGTTTTTCCACCTCCACTAGCTTCTTGTTTGCAGGATTGTCTATATAGAGAGAAAAAATACAATTTATTTGGACACAGATCCTTTGTGCTCCATGTAAGGAAAGAACGACTGGGAAAATACATTCTATAGAAATTTATTTCTATGATTAGAATGTTATTATTTATACAACGTTAAAAATTAAGTTTTTACACAAGGATATTTTTCACTCTTGTTCAATACTGCCACTGGTGAACTTTTTATTTGACTTCACTGTGTCTTTTCCCCCACACAGACAGTATATACAGTCAGTGTGAAAAATGTGAGATGAATTACTGTGACTAAATTAAGAAACCTGGCCCTGATATAAACTCTTTTATTTATTTTTTTATACATCCGAGTTCATTACACACATAACGGCTTACATTAAAATAAATCAACACCTCAGCATACCTCACATTAACTATAATGTATTGATACAGATTTCACTAGTAGTAATAAGTAGATCCACTAGATGGCAGCAAATGCTGCCAATGGCAATGCGGACACAATCGGTGCTGGTATATAATAAATGAGCAAGAGGTGGATGAGTTCAAACTGAAAGTGACAATAAGAAAACAGGTGCAGGTCAGACTGCATTGGGTTTCACCTGGAGTAAAAAAAAAAATGATTAAAGATCAATCAAAGTCGAGCTCAGACAAAGACATGAAGAATAAGATAAGAGAGACTGAAAGATCTGATCAGATCTGATCAGAAAAAGTCTTCCACCCCAAAACTGACATTAACTCGAAGGGTTGCTCTCCGTCTCATCTCCATTTTTCTTTTGTCTGCACCCATCTACCCTCCCCAAACCCACAGCGCACTTCTTCCTTTATACAGCTAGAGCTTGCAGGCATTTTATAGCTGCCACAGGAGATATGGGGGAGAATGGGGTGGGGGGGGGGGAGAAGATGGGGGGGGGGGGGGGGGTAGACAATGTATTTTGGGGGGGAGGGGATGGCAGGAGAAATGAACAGAGGTAGAGGGGTGGAGAGAAATCATTCGAGTTTGAAGGGCATCACTTTCGCTCCATCAATGTCGAGCACTCAGCGCTGCTCTCAGATATTATCAAGAGGTTATCTCCTCATCCTGGCTGTCTGTCTGAGTCACTGTCTGTCTTCATCTTTTCCTCTCACAGAAATGAAAGAAACCTTTTCTTTTTTTTTTTCTTCCTGTGGCTTTGTGCTTTTGTTTTAATCTCACTGGCCCCTCTGCTATGGCCCCATATTCTCTTTACGTTGCCGTTTTATGGCACCGCAGTACGGCGACTTTGACAATAAAAGAAGAAATAAACATGTCTCCCGTGCTGCCGGAGCATTTTGCATAAAATAATTACATGCAGCACTGTTGTCCACTCACAGACGCCGCAGACAACCCTGGCTCCGGCCCGTTGAGGTAAATGTTTGCATGGATCATTAGTCAGCCACTTTAATCTATATTCCATCAAGTAGGTAAGTGATTGCCAGCCATTACTGCGTGTCATGATCTTTACCGTGCAGTTCAGGGAGATCTGGTAGCAGCAGATTGTTCTCGTTGTTAGCTGGAGGAGGAACTTGGACCTTGGTGCCTGGGCTTCTGGCTGAAATAGAGAGGGTGGTAAAGGTGCTGATCAGCAGGATGCCCAGACCTACACAAAGCACCAGCTACGGGGGAAGAGACAAAGATGCAGAGAACAACAGGTTAGGAATGCTGATTAAACATATTTTCACAGAGCAGATGATGAGGAAAGTCCTAATCCTGACTAGGCCACCTGAGCGATGATGCCATTCTTGTGGACCTTTCTGTAGATGAGAGCGGGGCATATGAAGCAGATGAGGCTGCCCATGGTGGCACCAGTCAGACCCAGAATAGTTTCCACTGAAGAGAGAAAAAGAAGAATATCTTAAGGTCAAGCGGAGCTGTGATTCCTGGCCGGGGGGGAACTTGTTCCTCATGGGGTAAATCTGCAGTTGTCAGAGTGTAAGTGGTAGTAATAAATACACGGTTGAAATAATGAATGGATAAACAGATTAAGCTGAAAGTAATAGTAAAATCAGTTGATAGTTAATTATACGTAATGAAACAGTAATAAATAATAAATAAAAATGTTTGTGTCCCACTGAGTGCAATGTTCCATATCTCCCCAGATCTATATTCTTTGTTGCTAACTCATTCACATCTACCTCCGTCATTCATAACCAGCGCCCACCCAGCCTCAGGCTCCCACATCCCTGGCACCCCGTTCCTGGCAGCAGCAAAGCCATGATCCCGTCACCGTCTCTGTGGATTGGGTCAGCTGGGCGTAGGAGCTGGAAAGCCCATCGTTCATCCAGAGGACGGACACCATATTGTCTCCCTCAGATTTAGTGGCCATTTTCCCCTGGGTCCTTACCTCCCTTCTCCTCAATCTATTAGTCTGATTAGACACACAAAGAGGCAGTCCACCCCTGTGTGTGTGTGTGTGTGTGTGTGTGTGTGTGTGTGTGTGTGTGTGTGTGTGTGTGTGTGTGTGTGTGTGTGTGTGTGTGTGTGTGTGTGTGTGTGTGTGTGTGTGTGTGTGTGTGTGTGTGTGTGTGTGTGTGTGTGTGTCATCACCCAATCAAACGTTTATCAAACACCCACGTTATAAAAGTACGAATAAAACAGAAATTCTGCACCATTTTGGAGCTGTTTGCAAACGGGACGGACAGACTGACAGAGAGCCAGTATTGTTGCATGCATGGATTTGTATTTGTGTGTGAGTAAGAGAGAGAGAGAGAGAGAGAGAGAGACAGAGACAGAGACAGAGAGAGAGACAGAGACAGAGACAGAGAGAGAGACAGAGAGAGAGTCTGTGAAAATAATAGCCCTATCTTCCCGTCTCCTCGTCTAAGAGGAGATAAAAGTTAGGGTCCTGATTTAAGGACTGTGTTAGACTGTGACTGTCACTGACTCATAAAGTCACATTCACACACATCGTAAAGCTCCCCCGTTACTCCGCCCACATAAAGGAACACATGCACCTTCAAAACCTCCAGTCAGCAAGCTGTATGCATAACGCACACACACATACAATGTCAATCCATGGCTGATTGTTCATTGTCTCTCTCTCTCTCTCTCTCACACACACACACACCTACACACAATAATAATAATGTACCATTGGGTATGAGAATGCCTCCCAGCATAGTGCCAAACACAATGCAGAGGGTGATCGCCTTAAAGCGCAGAGGAGGCATGTATCCGCCGGCAGCAAACGTCCCATCCTTCTGCTGTTAGACAGAGACAGAGGTTCAGATGAGAGAAAAAGAGAGAGGAAAATATGATGAATCTCAGATTTACGATTGGATTGTGTACAATTTGGTTTGTTTCTTGGGCTGCTTATGATCTATCTATGGAGATAGAAAAAAAACATGGAGAAGAAGAAAAAAGAAGACAATGGCTCCATACAGTTCTTCTGACCTAATCTCATCTCCTCAGGCTCAGAGATCCTAAATTTACATGAACAGACACTATTTACACCCCTGTTAAGACAACATCTCGAACCCTCACACCGTAATCTCTGCAGACCTCAATGTTTACCTGGAAGCTTGCGTCACATGTCGTTTTGTAAACGAAGAGACTTCACTCAATAATGACTCAATTTTCATTGTGGGTGAAGCTTTCCCTTCACGTCACTTTTTGAACCGAACGCAGACGATTTGCATTCCTACAGCTGCAGCTAGTTTGTTAGCAGCATTCAAGCTCACCTGCTGCTCAAAAAGCATGGTGTTGATGGCCTGGCGGCAGGGCAGGATCATCATGGGGAACCCGACGGCCACGGACATCATGAAGCCCACGCGGATCATCTCCGTCACCAGGTTGGATGGGAAGTTCATCAGCACGTTGCCTTCGATGTTGTCTGTGAAACTGACGTAGCCAAAGAAACCCACCTGTGGAGTGGTGGAGAGACGCAAATGCAGTTTCGTGTGTTTGAGACGCGGATGAAGATACTGACAGGGGGTAAATGTAGCCTTTGAAAATGACGGTGGGTTGTTGCGGGTGAGAGTGCGTTTCCACTCACAGTGATGTAGAAGATGGTGACCACTTTGAGGGCCGAGGTGAAGATGGTGTTGACGCGTTTGACGGACGGCTCGTCCAGGCTGTCGTAGGTCGGCAGCACCTGCCTGCGAGAGACAAGCAGCCCCACAACACAAATCTGCATGCTGCATGACACAAACCCACACGGGTGCTGCTGTGGTGCATTCATGTACCGTCTAAATAGTCAGACACACAACTCTTACGATGGAAAGTGGTAATGCCAAGTCTAGCAGGGAGAGCCAGGTACAGCCGTCTCATGGACGTTACATGAATCAACAGAGAGTTTTCTTTATGCAAACTGCGTTGGAGATTTATTTAATGAGTGGCCATATGGAGGCCCATTTGTGATATGCAATAATGGAAAGTTGCATCTTTCTCCTCATGTCCTTGTCAGCATCCACCTCAGACAAGTGATTTATTTCTGCTTGTTTAGCTCATTAAAGTTTAAACACTGTAAGACAGTCATCAGTAACACATCAGATTAAGATTTATATTGCCTACGAAGCTGCGGTCAGATTCCTTCCTCGTTATTCGTGCCAATTCACTAATGTAGATTTTCACATTATCTGCGTCGTTGGTTAATGAATGCCGTCCATCGCCTACTTCAGCGAAACTTGCTCCGAAGCAATCTCTTTAAAAAGGCACGCAAACAATCAAATGTGGCTGTATCCTGCGGAATGACTTTGTTTTGAGATAATAAAGTGTCACAGTGGCTCAACCCTCGGGACGGAGAGAAGAAGCGAAGCGCCCAGTTTTGACCAACAACAGGTGAAAAAAAAATTCAAGTTAATTTTTCATATGGAAACCAGTTTGCCACGTCCCACACGTGTGGGAAAAGATGACCTTGCAATGGCCAATATTGATTTAATGTGAATAATTTGCCGTTTCCTTTCTAATGTACCCGTTTTGTTTCATTCATCGATTCAATTTGCTTGTTTAAACCTTTATTAATAAGAAGGCAAAATCAATTTGTGATGTGATTTATCTATTGATTGTCAGCTCCAAAAAAAAAAAAAGGGGCCCCAAACCAGAACGGCCAGACATAATTTAGATCCTTGTAAATCCAGGCATAAAACACTTTGACATACGAGTTGTGTGTCTGTAGGTGCATTAGACATGCATATGAATGCAGGTTTTTCCAGCGTGTGGATTTTTTTTCTTCTTCTTCACATTATGAATACGACAATATTGATTAAATAATGATTCATGTTTCCAAATATTTCAATAGATGTCTATTTTTAAGCAGCAGTAAATGGAGGCAATGTGATGGCAGTGGTGGTGAAGTGTTTAGAAAGTGTTTTACAAGTGCTTAGAGTCTACATTTGTGTGTGCATGTGTGTGTGCATGTGTGTGTGCATGTGTGTGTGTGTGAGACACAGAATGGGTGACTGTAGTCAAGGCTAGCTGTGGTTGAACCTGAGACTGTGTCATTTTCTGCCCTGTGCTGTAAGAGAGTGAGGCAGAGTGTGGAGAGGACCTTCAGCACATTACCCGTTGAATTTACAGGCTTTATATAAATATATATATATATATATACCTGTCGGATTTTAGAGCATTATAAACTTTCCTGACAGAGTCTTTGTGCTCGTCTCCTCTCTTTGTCTCCCTCCCATATATATGTATGTGAACGAATAACCGGAGAGAGACGGAGAGAAAGAAACCATAGCTTTATCTGCCTCGTTTTTTTTTTTCTTTTCTTTTTGTTTTTTTTTACTTTGCCGGTCTCTCTTTCACACACTCTGGTTTTATGAGGAAGCACTGTCCCATGGTGCTTTTTCTTGATGCTTGTTTAATCTGCAAACCAGTAAATCTCATAGCCAAGGTTAAATAAAACGGTATTTTGTAAGTGGGTAGCGAAAGCACCTAATGGTCAACTCAATAGTCCCGACACAGAGGCTAATGTGTTTTTGCTTTAATGCTGCCCTTAAATGGAGGAAATATGACGGACAAGGTCTTCAAAGGGAGCACGGGGTGTGTGTGTGTGTGTGTGTGTGTGTGCGTGTGCGTGTGTGTGTGTGTGTGTGTGTGTGTGTGTGTGTGTGTGTGTGTGTGTGTGTGTGTTGGGTGGGCTCGGGTGTGTGCTGTAGATAATATCATTAGCGTGGAGTTGAAAGCAGGCCGGCTGCAGCATCACAGACGGACATTTTCACTCTACATTTTTCTTACGTCCCCTAACTGCTCCGCGCTATCCAAACGGGCGGCCAAAAGCAACAGGGCCGGCTCCCATCCCATCATAATGGTGATGTTAAGTAATGTTTTAACTGAAAGTAAACATATTTCATGAATGCAATAAAAACCCAACGTGCTGAGGGCTGTTTAATCAGTCCGTGAATACATCAGTGTGTCCGTAGCGTGGCGGCGCTCCAGTGTGTTGATTAGTGGTTTGGCTTAAGCTGCCTGCCGCCTAGAGGAGGGCTCGCCTCGCTCAGCCTGACCACAGGCCAAGAAATCGCCCTGCCAAATATCACTCAGCGCCGCGAGTAGGAACACAAGCATAAACATACGCACAAGCGTGCACTGTCTTCGTCTTCAATTCCTAATGAACGCGCCTGCCGTACCATAAAGTCCTGTTGCCGTTGTGCGATTACATTAATTAAAGTCTTGTTTCAGTCTCGAGGCTACAGTCACCCAGTCCTGCCACTTACCTCACTCTCTCTCTCATACAAACAAACCCATACAGCGTACCACCACCCAAACATCTGGCTCCTAATGACCTCACCAAACACTCCCCTGCATCTATCCCCGGCACTTCATTCTAATCAAAGATGAGACTCCGTTCACCCAGATCCCACCAGGCCTTCACACGTTCCCCTCTACTCGCCACCGCAACCCCCAAGCAAGCAGAAAAGCATAGATGAAGACAAAAGAAAGGTGGTGACAGAGCATGTAGATGGGTCTAATTTGAGAGATGAGTGAGTATGGGGGGACTCAGAGAAGCTCTGACTAAGCTGTGAGAATTGACATAAAGTGGTGTGAACTCTTCAGTGGGCGTGGGGAAAGTTACAGGAAGTGTAAAAGCCTTCTCACTAACGGTACATCTCTACACATGTACGTATAGATGTCTGTGTCTGATGGTTCAGGCTTGAAAAGCTTATTAGAAAAAAAGGACAGAAAGTCAACTAAAGCTTCTTCTTTTTTTTTTATTCTCCCCTTTCTTAGTTGCCACTCAAGAACTTGTTTAATCAACTTTCTTGTTGCAACTTCTCCTTGTAAATTTTGTGACTCACAAAAGCCACTTGCTTTTTTTTTTCTTTTCTTTTTTATAACAGCCAAACAGAGTTTTACTCATCACATATGAGGAAAACCATGAAAGCGGTGGGGCGGGCAAAGAGCAGTTTTAGTCTTATTATTTCTAGTGGGGGACAAGAAACAGGAGAGATGACTGCATAAAGCACATTAGCAAAGAAAAGCAGCCTCCCTTTGCAAATAGAAATCCTTCAATAACCTAAACTGTTCTACAAATTTTGCGTCTCTTTGCATTACAAACCCACCACTGTGGCTTAAAGGAATGCTGCGAGGGCACATGCACTAATTGCGATGTTTGCTCAATTTCGCATGCAGCAATAGAAGATTTAATTCACCGTGCTCTTGCAGGAGTTAGACGACCCACAGCGTGATTTTAGGATTACTGTCATGTTCAGAGTCTTCTTTGACATCAGTTTCAGTGCGTGGTCCCGTGCGAGTGGAGGGGCGGGAGGAGTACTTACGACTGACAGGCGCAGGCCATGCCACAGATGGGGAGACAGCGAAACACACCCTCCAAGCGCACGACATTGACCTGCTCTAGCCACCAGGCGCTGAGCAGCCCATGTTTGAATGAGGACAGCACCATCTGAGGGGAAGGAGGTGGGAGGGAGGGGGGGGTTACGCCACAAACCAAATTAAGCGTGGGGTAGGGGGGGGGGGGGGGGAGGAGGCGCTGCACCCATGCTGACGTCTCACAGACAGATAATGAAATGAATGATAAGGAGAGGAAACCAGAGAAAATTAAGAAAGGAAAACAACCGAGAGACAAGACAAGACACCCTGAACCGAACTAAAAACCTGTCATGGCTGAGAAAACTGAGAGATGAAACAAATTAGATCATAAATGCTATATAAAAAAAAAAAGAAGAGGTTTATAAAAAGGGTTATCTAAACAAAAACTACCTCACAGGTTTTTGATCAGCATGAGTTTCCTTTACCTGATGAAGTCCCACAGGACAGCAGAGCACTCCACAACCCTCAGGCCTCCCAGACCCGGCGCTCCAGGCCCAGGCTGCTCACCCGGGGCGTGGAGCGCTGGTGGGCGGGTGGCAAAGATGAAACCTTAACTTCAATATGTTGAAGCTCCTCTTCCTTATTGCTACTGCCACCAAACACACACACACACACACACACACACACATACACGCCCACAGAGCTCAAATGGCTCAGACCAAAACCCAAACTTAAAAGGTGTGGAATTCAGATGACTGAGGACTGGGCAGGAGGTTGAGGTAAGCAGAAAGGGGCGGGGTTAAGGAGCAGAAAGCTGCAGGAGAAGCATTCAACCCCCGCCACTGCCTTTGGTGGTGTTATTGTGGGGATGGTTTCTGTGGTTTACTTACGGGTGACAGCAGAAGGTTGTGGCGATTATGGGCAGACACTGAATGACGCCCTTGAGGCGCCACAGGTGAGCCCGCTCTACCCAGGAGCCTGAGATTACGCCGTAGCGCAGGGACGACAACACTATCTACAGCGCCGGCAACAGAAACAGCAGTGAGACAGAGAGGAGCAAACGAAGGGTGCAGAGGAGGAGGAGAGGAGAATGAGGGAGAGCAGGAGGACACAGGGGAAAAAGAGGAAGGGTAGAGAAGTGGTACAATGAGCAGGAAGGAAAAGGATGAAAGAGGGAGGGAAGGAGGGAAGATACATCACTGTTAGAGGGTTTAGGGGTCTGGACTGGGCCGGGCCTGGAACTGAAGCCAGACACACACCACACCAATGTTCCAGGTTAACGTCATGCTACGGAACTACAAGTCACATCACGCAAAGAGACTGTAAACAGCAGTGAGGAGTCTGTTGAGGCAACATTACATGTCAGTAAATCAGAACCACAGACACACACACACGCACACAAACGGTGTGTGTGCATTTTTTTTTTAAGTGTAGCTGAATCACATGAGGCAGAAAACTGTCGCTGGACCCTCACAGGAGCCAAACTTTGGTGCTGCTCAACGTCAAATTCAAACAGCAGACAGGCGCAGTGGCTGCAAAGCGCAGCGACAACGCGTGTCCTCTGTGAGTAACTGTGTCAATACTCGGAGCTAGGTTTTAAATATGTTTTGTTAAAAGCAAAAAAGTGCAAACATGCTCATGTTTGCACTAGAACTGAGACAATTTGTCCATTAATTCACTCATTTGCTAAACGAGACACTGAGTCAAGGCGTCGTCGAGGTGGTGAAGCAATACTAAGACCCTATTTCAGATATTTTATTTGACTAATTGAAGAAATTTCAAAATATCAATTGATCATTTTAAAAGAAAAAAAAAGAAGGTAGTTGCAGCCATAGCTTGCACTGTGGATGTACTGTCTCCACCTCGCAAACACAACTCCAACTAGAACAGCCTGCATAGTGGAAAGAAGTTGTAGCGTTCACCCAGAAGGCTGAAACAACATTGAAGAAAAAAAAAAAAAAAGTAGCACAAACTAGTTTCTTATTTAAAACCAATGTTTGATATGTGGCCAGAAGTGCAGCATGATTCAACTGCTTCAAAAGACACACTCCGAACAGCATCAAATCAAAGGGCTGAGGCCAAAGAAGTGACTGATGTCACTCCTGAACCTTGAACCATCTTATTTCTCAGGTTCTTGAATTGAGGTCAGAAAACATTCGAGCTCCTACAGTGGATTTATGAGTCGATGCTGGAATGACCGGAGCATAAAGGTGCCTACAGATAGGAATGGCACACTGACATGGGTTTAGAGAACAAGTGGCCATCTCCTAAAAGATCATAAAACGATTTAACATATTTATATCTGGCAACAAGTGAGCAAATATATAAAGATAATCTCTTAAAGTTGCAGCACTTGTGCCTGAGTGGCCTTGACTATATGGCTTCCATTTACTTTCAACTTGCAGAGCTTAAAACGTCTCTCGTGGACATTTCCTGTTGTTCCTTATTCCCTTTGTGAGACTTTGTTTCAGCCTATAAAGAGCAGTGCAACCATTGTTTTCTGCCTGATGTGATTAAGTGTTAATGATTTACTCTTTAAAAAAAAAAAAGAAAGAAGAGGAACAACAAAATATTGTGTGAGTGAAGAAGACACAGCATTGAACAATGGTGTAAAAAGAAAGAATTAAGACAGAATACAACAACGTTACATTTATGCAAACAATATTGAGAAAATCAAATAATCTATCTATACTGTATCTGTGGCATCTATGTGTACCATGTCTTTGGAAAGGAGATGGCAATGAAGAGCATGTTGGCTTAAGAACCAACTCACTCAATATAATAATTAAGATTCTATGAGAAACGCTGTCCTCCATTGTTATACATCCTGGTACATCTGGTAATACTGGTCTTCATAAGCTTAACTCATCTGAGATCCATTTACTTTACCCTTATGAATCTCCATAGAACAATTTTGTTATTCAACTAATAAATACGTACACCTCCGTAATTTTGAACATGGAGCAGGAATAATCTAAATGAACGTCATCCCAGAGATCAAATCGTTGTCCGGATCACGTCAAAAACACGTGATTTCCAGACATCTTGAGCCAGAATGAAAGTTTTTTTCAAAATTTTATTTATACTTCTGGTCATATCAAGGCAAGGCAACTTTATTTATATAGCACCATTCCGGGCACGAGGCAATTCAAAGTGCTTTACAGAAAAATAAAAAGCAATAAAATAATACATTAAACATTAACATTGGGATTCCGCTCCTGCTCTCGGGCGTGTGGCGCAAAAGATCGAGGGTTCAATACTGTTCCTTTTCTATTTTTTTTTTTAAAGTTTAAAGTCTTTTGACAATTACAGTGCCGATGCAAGATGGTTTCCTTTATTGAGTGGTTCTGTTCTTCCAATCTGTTATGAGGACGATTAAGCCGTAGAAACAACTTGGATATGCTGTTCCAGTTGCTGTAACATCCAAAAATCACATATTTTTGATGTGATCTGAACAACGGCTTGAATTTTGCTCACTGGGATGTTTTTGTGCTACTACTTCGCTTTATATGACCTATCGTGCTATGCGGCTGACGGATCGAGTGTCGCCGGGCTCACCGTGAACATGAAGAGGGTGTAGAACATGAGAGCCATGGCCGAAAAGGACTGGATGGAGGACATCATGTTTCTCTGCAGACTCAGAGGGAGGACGATGAACAGGGACACGGCGAACAGCAGCAGCACGCGGAAACCGAAGGTCACCTAAAGAGGACGGTGTGATATGATACGGTGCTGTTTCTTAAGAACCTTTTAGCTGATTATAAGTAACATAGTAAAGTTCATGGGAGAGCAAGAAGAGAGTGGGTGTCCATTAAATGTACGACTTAATCATAAAATGCTCAAAGACAGAGAGTCGAGTATGAAGAAAACTGATCTCAAACCTCTAAGCTTAACAGCTGAGCGAAGAAACTGGATCCCAGATCAGCTATCACAACGTAGAAGGCGATACAGGTCCCCAGCATCAACCCGATCATGCTGCAGGGAGAGCGACAGAGAGAGAGAGAGAGAGAGAGAAGGAAATAAATCCATTTCATATTTTATTTATGGGAAATCAAGTGATAGTAAACACTTCAAACACAGCGTCATGTGTGCAGTGAAATCGTAAGACTTGCCTCGTCTCCACCAGTGTTTTTCCGGATTTCCCATAAGCATGGAAGGCTACAGAGATGGGAGAGTTGGTGAGAACAGCAAGCAGATTAACAGATGGCAGTGTCCTAAAAATAGTTTTGTTTTTGGTAATACCTGCACTAATGAACCATCACACACTCATTCACTGTGTGTGCTATAGTCCAGCACTTCAACTTAAAATGGGCCAGATTCTCATGCATCATCATTAATGTGGTTTTCAGTAACACTGGCGTTCACTTCCGCCGCTCACTACAATCTTCTTTCTCTATTTCCAAAGGAGTCAGAGGCTGTTGCATCAAACACAACTGAAGAAAATCATTTCCTGTGCAAACCAGGAAATCTAACATCTATCGATTCCAAAAATGTTACTCATCATTTGTACTCACCTAACCCTGCATAGGTCCTTCTTTTGGTGTTGCTCGCTGTGAGGACCAGGAACATGCAAGACTTGTGGGTCATCCACGAACAGAAGAACAGCAGCAGAGTTCCCAGTACTATCCCACACTGGAGGAGGACAGGGAGACACTTTAACACACAACATTCACCAATCCACCACCCCGTAGAATTGCCCTGACATCTGCTCATCTTACAGACATGAAAAATGCAAAAAGTTGCAAAGCATCTGTGCTCAAAATGACATTTATCAAATATTCATGCCATGGCTGGGATTCAAAGTGGCAGAGTAACTCGACTACACCCATAAGACTTTTGTAATTTTAGTCTGTGGCAAAACCTCAAACATGACATAGTGTAGAGAGGTGTATTAGTGTGCATCAATTGAAGAGCAGAATAAAAACATGTCATTGTTATGTGAGGAAGCACCATCACCACTTAAGTTTGTTTTTCCCACACAGAAAATGTGTGTCTACTTCCTCTGATGCTTGACCACACACAACAAACAAGAGTAGAGGCATCGCAGCAAGAGGTTATCAGAAACAACAAATGGCTTCATACAGTGATCGTGCATTTAAAAAAGTGCAGGACACTGGTGTTGCACCCGTGATGTCAAACTGCTCCACCCGAATTAGAGACAGTGGAGACGAGAAACAAACATGTCTTTGCCAGTGTGGACACCATGAGGTTAACACGAAGAATCTTATCAGAGCCGTGGAATGTTAAATCATCCGTCTTTGCTCACTACCTCTTAGCCTGCTTTACCCTCCGGTGTGCATAAACTGCAGAGTGAATTTCTGTTTAAAACACGAAAGTGTGAAATTATCGGCTATCTTATTGCTTTCAGCCACCAGAGGCAGGTAATTATGGGTTATCGGTATTGGCTGAAAAAAAAAAAAAATCCATGTTGTGCATCCCTAATTGAAATAATAACAGACCATAGATACAGTCACACAACAGGTGGAGATGCTGCTGGGGGCTGTAGCTTCATGTTGTGTTGCGCTGAGAGGGGTTTTCATTTTTGTGTGTCATATTTTGATAAACACCATCACACTGAAGGATGCTTATTTGATGTGTGTTGTTGTTGTTCGGTTGTGATGTACAGGGAACCAAATCAGTGTCAGATATACACTGCACTTCACCAGGTAGTTACAGGTTGTGTGTGTGTGTGTGTTGCTAAATGGGTTATAGATTTGGAATGGAATGAATTAAAAGCTAATATGAATGTTGTTTGGAACACTCATGTTTGTTCCCTTGATATCTCATAAGTTGTCAACAGATTTTGATGAATCGTTTCGTAGGCGTGGATCTTGGGCCAAGGGTGAGTTGATTACATTTTGCGGCGGATCCAAGCAAGGATAGACTTCTGGATCACTTTTTCCACTTTTTTCAACATTGCAAGATAGGGCCTTTTTAAAAAAAAACATTTTGCCAATATAAAATAAAAAAAATAATACTTAGACCGATGAAAGTAAAAAATACTAAGACATAGACAAGTGATGATGCTCTACCACTAATATCAATCTGGATCATGTTACAGATCTGGGAGATTTAAATATATTTTTACAAGTGGGCAACATGTTGCAGGTTTAAGTCAATATGGCATTGGTGCAGGTATGTGTTCTAGTTGCTGATGCTTCTGTTGTAGTACGTTTTAAATGCATGACTTCCACACTTTCACTTAAAATAAATAATCAATCTAAGTCGCTACTTCTTCCACCCCAGTCAAAAATAATGGGGTTTGTGTTGCTGGGAGAGATTGTGTAGCACCACCTGCGCGCATCAACAGGTGCAGATAACTCACCTGTTTGAAGCAGAAGGGCATGGTTAGCACACTGACCCCGACGATGCTGTTAACCACGTTCATGATCAGACCCCAGTTTGAAGCCGTCATTTTGAACCGCTTGGTAATAGATCCTCCTTGTTCAGTGAGAAAGTGTCAATCAACACGGGGACAGCGGCTCAGAGTAGAGGTGCTCCAAAGGGGGAACTAAATTCTGGGTGTGTTTTCCTGACTCCTCCGTCGATCAGTGACGTGGCGCTCTGTGAAAAGACAAAGACTGCTGAGATTGAAGTTTCACACGCCTGAAGCTGTCGTCTTTCAATACTAACCCCTCTCACGAACCACAAACGTAATTATAAAGTGTACTTAAACGGGGAAGTGCGTAATGATTAATCGTATCAAAACCGAGCTATCATTAGTAACTTGATTCACTCACCTCTGCGACTTCTGCGCCCACCGCCTTTGCTGCCCTGCTCACGTTATCATCGGTGATTTTGTAGCATTAAACAGTCATTTGTCATTATAAATTAAGTCAGAGTGTGTGTGTGTGAGAACAACAAGTTAACGGTATCTCCTTGTAATGACAGACTGGCTGCCTTTTCACAAAGCGCTTCCAGGAAGTAGGGGTTGTAGTCGAGGAGGGGATAGAAGACAACACAGCCTGTTTACTTGGTGTCTGTTGAGATACTCGTCCGCCCCCTGGTGGCCACAAATCGGTAATGAATAGTCACGATTATATCCAGCGGCGCTGGTAGATAATAAAGCTCTACTGCGGAATAGGCCCCCGTAACTTTAACAACACTTTTTTTTCTTGAATGCCTGCTCCATACATGAAATGTGCCAAACGAACAACCCTTTGTTACCCAACGATTACTGCCACTGTCCTCACAATTCTGCTGCTGCTGAAACAGAAGCAACTACTGGTAAAGGTAAAAAAAAATGAAGAGGTATTAATCTTTTTAAAAATATTTATTTCAGCATGTATTGTGAACTTTCTTAATATGCTTTTATGGTGTAAAAGTGATATTCTGCATATGTAAATAATAAAACCTGAGTCAAGTTATTAAACTATTGCAAATATGTATTTTTTCTGCATGCAATGATAATAACAACAGATTTTTTTTTTTTAATTAAAAAAAATAAAAGCAAAGAGCTTTTCAAGCAAATAGTCATTGAATGATCTGAGTCACCAATTTCAAATAAAGTTCATACCAGATAGAAATAATGCTTTTTTGCTTCGGATCATATCTGGCAAATTAAACATAGTAGCTTCACTAAACTTTCCACATATATTAACCATAGTAACTAATAATAATAACAATAAATAATAATAAACATAATAGCTGTGCCTTTTCATATTATGACTTTTTTACTAGTTTTATTTTATCAGATTTCCATGGAAACCTGTTGTTTTAAGTGACTCTGAAGGATGGTTATCTTGTCCGGAGCATATCTCACCAACTATACATTCTTGTTTACCAACCTTTACACATTCAGTAAATGAACCATGATGTTTCACTTCCTGATCTACAGTGAATATGGACTATAGGTTTGTTAAGATGATATCAACTTAGATTTCAGAAGATTTCATCCTAATTGTGATCGCACATGTCAATATTTTATGCTCTTTCTATTGATATGTTATCCGCTGAGGAATATGTCATATACTGATGCATTCAATGTACAGTATTTTTGTGGGGATTGGGACATGTGCCATTATTTTTATCCTTCACAGACATACCCCTAATCACATGATTGAATGATGGTTGGTACTCATGCAGCTTTCCAGCACAATTTGTATATAGCTATCATATAATCTTTGCTGTCAGGAGGGTAATGTTTATATTTGATGATTTGCCTCGAACAGAGCTAATGTTAAACTTATTTAAAGTTTTACTAGTGTTAAACTGATGTAAAGCCACATGGCCAGCAATATTTGTGCAGCAGTTGGTTTAAAAACAACCCAAATTAGATGTTTTCAACCTACAGTATAATATTTTTAGACTGTCTGTCGGACTTTTACATTGGCCAGATGTGCAAGTTGGTTTGCCATACTAGCTGGCTTGTTATATCACCAAAATAAGATCACTGGTCTTATTTATAATTCATTTTTGTCAAATTGTATTATCATATTTCAATCCTGATTCTTGTTTTGTGCTGATAAA
Source organism: Chaunax sp. Z400 (assembly GCA_037577475.1). Classification (NCBI taxonomy): domain Eukaryota; kingdom Metazoa; phylum Chordata; class Actinopteri; order Lophiiformes; family Chaunacidae; genus Chaunax; species Chaunax sp. Z400. The sequence goes on from CM075203.1 coordinate 12,969,208, forward strand.
TGGACGGCTGATTGTGAGCAGCAGTGCACCAGCTTCGACATACACTCTGCAGTGCATGAATGTGTTGTGGTGTTTGGACCCAGACCTGAATGTGTGCACCTCAGAACTTGTATTTTTTGGTAAAGCTGCCTTACTCTGACATTGTGAATCAGAGAAAAAAAAGAAGAAAAAAAAGTTATCCTGTTATTATTGATCGCAATTTATCTTATGCCAAATAATGGTGATTGTTAAAATTAAAATTTTAAGTTTTAAAATGTGAAATTTTAACGCCCCGGTTTTTAAAAAAATAATTTTGTGGCATTTTCTTTCCTTTAAATGCTGCTTTTCTTAACTTCTACTGCATTACATGAAATACTGTACATTTTACTCGACTATGTTCAGACTTTTTAAAAACTTGTGATAAGCTTATAAAATACATTTAATAGTTAAAGGTTAAACCAGTGGCTCAAAAGCTTTCAACTTTTGACCTCTTACAAAAACAGTGTCTACTTAAGCCCCTTTGTCACGAGTCAGATGTCTGAATTGCTGTCAGTCCAAGCAAAGAGTGATTTCCCCTCAAAACCTTTCAGATAGATTCATTTAAATATAACTGCTCGGGGCTCAAAATGATCAAATGATCAAATATTTCACAAAAAGCAAAGATTAGAGGGGAAAAAAGAAAATCAAATGTAGGTAGTATTTATGTAGCTACCACAATAATCACCTCACAACCTCTCAGATTTATTCTGTGAGCATTTAAAGGTGATCTGAGCCCTGTGCTTGGATCTACTGGACAACACTGAATGGTATAAACTAGTTAATAATATAGTAATACAAAGCAAAATGCTTCTGACATGTTGATGCATCGGCAATGCTCTTATAATGTCCTATGTAATAATATGTCAGTCACCTTTCTCTGCAGCCTCAGTAGTTTTACTTTTGATACTTAATTTTTCTTTTCTGATATTGCTTTTACTTAATTAGGATTTTGACTTAAGGGCTTTTACGTGTAGCTGCAAATGTTCACATTGTTTTACTCTCTCTTAAACGTAACTAAAGGACCTGACTGGCTCTTCCACTGTATAAGCGCTGTAACCATAACAATACCAACAGACATGCTTGGATCCTGTTTTTCCAGATTCCTCAGAGATTCCCTCCAGGAAAGGGAAACAGGCAACAGAGGGATGCGAGGGCTTCAGGTGTGAGTGGGAGAAATAATTACTAAAACAGAGCAGGCTTGGCTGTGGATGACATCAGAGAAAATAGCCCAAGCACCTGAAATGTAGCTTGCAGGAGCCAGGTTTATTTCTGTCAGGCAAAGCGTCTGCCCGCTGCCCCCTCTGATAGATGACTATTGTGTTGTTTGACCAGGAAAGAGAAGAAGGAGCGAGGAGCTGGAAGGGGAGAGGGGGTTGGCCTGGGAGCTTTCCCCCAGCCATGTGTTCTTCTCCCTGGGGATGAAGGAGTTTCAGAAGCAGGGATGTGATGAAGCTTTGAGAGGCGGACAGGGGGAATTTTGGACTGTAAAGGCATGTCTAAATGTGTGTTTATGTGCATGTGGGTGTGCTTTCGTGACTAGATCGCACAATGTCCTGTCAGAAAATGCTGTAAATTCTTTCAACGTCCCCTTCGAAAACACTTTTATAGACTTGAATATTATAAACATAATATAAAGCACCTTTTTATCTCTGGCTTTTATGAAAATCACATAAATAAAGTTTATTGTCATTATGTGTGCGTGAGTACGAGAGCACATGTGTGTGATCAGAGAGGTTAAAACAGGAAAACTCTGGCTATTGTGCACCAGTGACCCCTCAAAATCAATGTGACAGACCGGTTGATTGGCTGGAGGGTCCTGTCTCTCTGCACCTAATCCCTCAAGGTAGACCCTCAACCAGGCCTTCTGCATTAATAAGTGTGTGTGTGTGTGTGTGTGTGTGTGTGTGTGTGTGTGTGTGTGTGTGTGTGTGTGTGTGTGTGTGTGTGTGTGTGTGTGTGTGTGTGTGTGTGTGTGTATCCGTGCTTGTATGTATGTCTTTCTGCACCTAATCCCTCAAGATAGACCAAAGGCCATGGGATGGGGTATTAGTGCAGTTACAGGGGGTCAGGCCTGTGTGTGTGTGAGACAGAGAGAGAGAGAAAGTCTGAGAGAGCTTGAGTGTGAGCACTACTCCACAGTAGTCCAATTAGACAGCAGAGTACTGATGTAATTCTATGGGACTCAGTCATGTGTGGAGGTAGTAGTGGGTTTGAGGGTGGGTAGAGGGGGGCAAATTTTAGGGCAGATTTGGACGGATAACCCAGTCGGGGCGAAATTAGACGCAGGCATCTGGATTTGACCTCAGGCCCTCGCCGTGACCCCCGGGTCACTCAGGGGTCACGGGGCACAAAGCAGAGCACTGACCCTGCACAGGTCAAGCATGCGGGCGGCTGAAAGGACGCCTTTGTGGGGCCTGGCATGCTCACTATTTCCCATGAGCACCAGGGGACTGTGTCTGCCCAGGAAACTGGACCGGAGAGCAGGCCAGACAAGGTAGGTATGTGTGTGTGTTTGTGTGTGTGTGTGTGCGGATGGAAACCATAATTGATTTTTATTTGTATTTCTACTTGTTTGCTTTATGATTATCGCTGACTGAAGGTCAAAGTCAACCCTGATTTCTATTTACTGCTGCGCTGCTCGGTATGTGTTTGTTTGTTTTCGGAGAAACTTTGTACAAGTTGCCAGGTAAAAACCTCACAACTCCAATTAAACTTCACTTGAAGGACTACATATGGTAAAGGGACAGCACACCCCAAAATCCAAAATACATATTTTCCTTCTTACTTTTAAGGCCATTTATCCATTTAGATAGTTTGGGTTTTGAGTTGCAATGTTGTTGTTTTTCAAATATGTCTGCCTTCCCTTGACTGTGAGGTCCTTTGCTTGGGGTGCTCAAAATGCAAAAATACATTTAAAAATTGCAATGTATCTTTCCAGAGGCCATGAAGCAGTAAGTCAAGATAACCCACAGACCTTGGTTAGAGCAGATTCTCCTTATACTGAACTGCGCCAGATAAGACAGGAGAAAATGTGCATCTAGTCATGGACGAGAGGCTGATCCCTGATCCTTGCCTGAGATGTAACATGATCTAGCTTAGTTATCTTGGTTAGCTGGATGCACGCTTCCTGCTTTGGTGTGGAAAGAAAACAGTTCCTGCATGAAACTGCTCACAAGACGGTCTGTGGATGATCTGCAGTAATTGGGTCATGATTTCTGGAAAGACACTTAAAAGAATCTACAGCCATCGTTTTTATTCCCATTCAACTATAATCCGGCTTTACTTGGCACCTGTGAAGTAAACATGCCGGAGATACAAGATTTTTCACTTGCGTTTCAATTTGTTTGTGTGTGTGTGTGTGTCGGGGAAAGAGATGTGGCTTATATTTTTAGGCATGCCTGTGGTCATTGCTTGTGTGCATCTGTTAGCGCCTCCTTAATGAGCGCATGCACGCTGCCTGCAGTCCTGTGTGTGGCCCTCAGAGAGGGAGAGAGAAGCCCTCTGCTCCAGTAATCACATTTAATTACGCACCAGCATTAGACGGCCTATGAATGGGGTTTTTAGGCAGGCCTCTCACACTGAAATTGGCTGCATCCAGCTGAACATTGCCCACCTTTGTCCTGCTGGTCCCACTATGTTCTATTAAGACTTTGTTATTTGACCATCAGCAGGTCTAGCACACAACTGCTAGACTAATGCTGCACATTAAAAACGGCAAGGTAAAGAGAACAATAGCTGTTGTCTTGGCTGAACAGCTTGCGTATGCCCCGTTAATGAAGCAAATGGACCACACATTGGGCTCCATCCGTTATTACGTAGCACCTAGATCCACAGATAAAGGATGTATATTCTCAAGAAAATCCTCCTCGTCGGCTTATCTGAGGTTTACGCAACAATTTGTGAGAGAAGAAGTGGAATTTACTTTGTTGATCTCGAGGGCCGCTCTTGTATTGTGGAATCAGTTTGCAGGATTTTTTTAAGACGATGTGGGATTTTGCGTTGCAGAGAGAGAGATAGAGAGAGAGAGAGAGAGATGTGGAGTTGCATCACTCAGCTCTGCATGCATGAATGTGCAACGTGTGTGTGTGTGTGTCAAAGTGCGGATATTGACATGCATCACCATATTACATGCAGGACGGTCTTTTACTCATTTAATCTGCTTTTGGTCAACGCTGTAAACATTACAGTTCAGATAGTTTACTTTTACCCTCTTTAATTTTATACCCTTTATTTTTTTTATCTATGCTATTATTACTGGTCATCCATCTGTCATGACTGGAAGTTCAGCTGGACCAGGCAGCTGCATCTCCGTAAAATTTTCACGCTATTCTATTATTATTATTTTTAAATGAGATACCTGTGGTAGTATTGCAGTACTTGCTTTTTCCTTTATCTGCATACCTGTGTGTTTGTGTAGAAGTATGTATTTGTCAATGTAACATAACGTTTATGGGTTTAATTTCTTCTCAAGCAGCAAAGCACGCTAATTTTCTATATTAGTGTTGCTGTTGAAAAAGAATTCACGATTAACTCACGCTCTCTCTCTCTTTCTCTCTCTCTCTCTCTCACACACACACACACACACACACACACACACACACACACACACACACACACACACCGTGTCTGAGAGAGCACCCAAAACTGACCATAAATCCAGCGTGTTTTTAAAAGGCCAGACTCATAAAGAGAAAAGGTGACAGAGCAGCACTGATGGGTCAATATGGCCTCCATCCTCACACACACACACACACACACACACACACGCAGAGAGAGAGAGAGAGAGATACAGTAAATACAAATGTACTCACATGCATAACCACACACGTATAGCACATACATGCAGTGCGTTACATTTGCATGTGAATGCACTCAATCACATGTGCATATGCACATTCAACCAACACATACGAGACCTACTGAGGCACATGATATACAGTATGCAGGGACTTGTATGTGTGTATTAATATACACACACAGGAGCATTATGTAGTGAATGGTGTGTTTGACTGAACAGAATGACTGCAGGGATTCATGCTGGCTTTCCTCTATTAAACTCTCCAATAAGGCTCACTGTGTATGTGAATGCTGTCGTCCCTGCCCACCTCAGTGATCTACGGCCTGCGTGCGCGCGTATGTGTGTGTGTGTGTGTGTGTGTGTGTGTGTGTGTGTGTGTGTGTGTGTGTGTGTGTGCATGTTAAACTCTCTCCCTGATCCCAATGATCTATAGCTCCAGGGGATTATATACGCCATATATGAACATTTGTGTGCATTTGTGTGCGTTTAAATCAATGTTTGCGAGTGAGCGTGTCCACATGGACGTGCAGCTGCATGCTCCACAGCCCCGGTTTGCAATGGGTTTGGGGTTTGGCACACAGAGGGAGGGAATTCCTTCATATTTGGACTCAGACAGAGGAGGTTCTCACTGGTGACTCCAAACTGCTGCAAACCATAGATGGGGAGTGATAATTTACAGCCCTAGTGGGCTGCAACTGAAGGGGACTCAGTTAAGTGGTGGAAACAGGCCGGCCCGTATATTTCCTAGTAATTGACGGCGTTGTAGACCTGATCAGAGTTCAGAGCCAGGAGAGATGGTGTTATCCCACGTTCTCCTCAGGCTCCTCCTTTGCTCCTTTCTCTGGCCGTCTTTGGCTTCTTGGCCAGAAAACATGCCTTTCATTTGAAACATGCATGACTCTGTTGCCAGCAGTATTAGGATTTAAGGAGTGGCACTTATCACTTGAACAGCCAGGTCCTTTACCCAACGAATATTAGGATTAATCCCATTTTTTTTAATTGCTTTGCCGATTTATTATGTATGTAGCCAGAATGGACAGCGGCCTCCACAAACCCAGTAAAGTCTTGTATGATACAGTGTCTAAGAGGCCAGGCTAAAAGGTTTTAAAAATGTGTGTGAAATACACTTAATGTGAGGGGAATTTTCCCAACCATGAAAAGGATTACTTAGAAGAGACATGACAAGAAACAGACAGCGGTTTGACACTGAAGTAGTGAGGTGAAAGCGTCTGGAGGTCTGGGGCGGACAGTTTGCCACATATGTATCCAGCTCTGTTGAGCATTTCCAAATCCTGTGAAGGTGGGGGGTTTTTTTTAAGTGAAATAAAATTTTCTCACAGTCTTTCGTCAGCCTCTTGGATTTTGCCAGCGTGGAGGCAGAGAACGTCGTTGGATGAGCAGAAGAAGAGAACATGGAGGTTTCTGAGTTGTTCACAGTTGATTTAAACAAAAGTATTGAACTACTGAATATTTTTTTCTGGATTTTTAAAAAAATTCTATCTGTGCCAGGAAGCCGTGAATCACACTCTCTGCTTGTTTTTGGAGCTTATGTAAAATGGTTTGATTTGAAAGGTCGGCTCATCTAAATTAAAATAGTATCTATCCTTGCAGTTGCTTTATTTATTTATTAATTTATTAAAAAGTTACACAATTGTAAAGATGTCTGGGGAAACGTTTTGCCTTGTATAATAACCCTGTGGGGTATTAGTGAACAGTCTTTTCGGCTACTTTCAACCAAAACAGATCCCTATGAACACTGTTGGTGAGGTATGTGGATTAACAAAATAAAGAGGACATTTTACTTGATTTTAATACATATCTTTAACAGCACGAAAATCCTCTCAATTCATCATGCTGGAGGCAGAAATCTCATCTCAGTACCTGAATGAATGAAACCCAAACATCTGCATGAGATGCCACCAGAGGCGGAGCAGAAATGTAATTGTCATTTGGGTGGAGAGCAGTTCCACTTTGAGGACGTTCAGGACGAAGGTCAAAGGTCATATTTAAGCCCACGACTTTGACTACATGCTAGCTTCTCACCTCATAGCATCACACCAGAAATCTAAATCTCTCTCTCTCTGTGTGTGTGTGTGTGTGTGTGTGTGTGTGTGTGTGTGTGTGTGTGTGTGTGTGTGTGTGTGTGTGTGTGTGTGTGTGTGTGTGTGTGTGCAGCAGATTCCAAATAAACAGGAAATATCTCTTCAATCGCAGCAAATAAGTCACACAGAGACACACGCTTGCTTGTCAGCACAAATTATGGGCCGATGCTCACAGTTATGAATGTGATCTCAGTCCAGAAATGCACACACACACACACACACACACACACACACACACACACACACACACACACACACACACACACACACACACACACACACACACACACACATCTCAAGCTATACGCGTGAAGATTAATTTAAAGGATTTTAATTTCAATTTTTTTTGGCCTGCAGTCCTGTAAGGCTCACTCACACTCATCCAGTCGTCTACATACTTTTCCACATTCTTCCCATTTCTTTTTTCTTAAAGGATATACTATCCTCCTTCCCTCGCTCCCTTTTCACATGCCTTCCCCGCCTCTACTTGTTCTCCCTTCCTCTTTCTTTCTTCTGTTCTCATCAAAATTCAGCTGTGTAATTCCCTCTCCGAGGACACCATTGATCTCTCCCCTTCCTGCATGTTTGAGGAACACTGGGCGGGCGAAGCAGGACGGCGAGAGGAGAGGGACGAAGAGGAGAGGGATGACAGAAGTGAACTGGAGAGAGGAACAGGAAGCAGAAAGAGAAAGCTGAAAAGGGGAGAGAAGAGAGAAAAGGGAGGGTAAAGAAATGGAGGAGGAGGGGGGGGGGGGGGCAGAGTAGGAGAGCCAGACTCCCTCAATGGTGGCTGGAGAAGAAAAGACACGGGCTTTCCTCGTGATCGCATCTTCCGCCCCTCTTTTTGAAGCACACAGAGACAAGAGAGCAGCTATTTACTGGAGCCCACACATAATGGCCACTTTTATTTACTTTCATCCATTTAGCTTCTGCCAAGGACTCTCTGGTGTGTGGGCCAAAAACAGAAAGCCGAGGTGTTTTACAAAGTACCAGAGCCCCCTCCCCTTTCTCTGTATGTCTGTTCTTTATCTATTTGTAGATATCTAACTCCAAAAAAATCTCAACGCAGAGGGGATGTGTATCTAGTTGTCAACATGTGGGCACATTTATATATGACCTGCATTCAATTTTCCCCCCAGGCCAGGACACACACACACACACACACACACACACACACCCCTGCTCTGCCATCAGAAAGGTCACCAGTCCCATCCAGGCTCTGACGCCGCTGACCCTCTGTCCTGAGGCGGGACTGGTGACCAAACCATCTCCCCGCTGACCTTTGCAGAGCGCTTCATTGCTACCAGACCTGCAGACAATCAGGAGAATCAGGCCTTTATTCTTCTGTTTCTAAATCAAACGTGTTGTATGTTGAGCTTCAGCATTTATATTTTCTTATGTCAAACTAATCCTATAATGTAGAAAAAATTTCTTGGACCACATTTTTGTTTCATCTGATTGGCAAATAATTCTTAGAAGACTAATGATAACCTTAAAGGGCCAGTATTACTACCACTCCCATTACATATAACGCAAGTATTTATTTTCAATTGAGTTTTGTGTCGTTGTCATTTGAAAACCATGTGTCCTAAATGTTAACCGAATGTAAATTATGCAGCCTTGTTTTTCATTTTTGTGAGAATTCATCTATGAGATAATCCAGAGGATTTCTCTGGACTTTATTGGCCAAAGAAGTAAGAACATTTTCATAACCCTTTAATCCTGCAGTTTATCTGCAGACTTCACTGCATGCTGACGTTATCTGGACTGCAGCCAGCATGTTAGAAATACTAAGGTCACAAGAGGAAATTCATGTAACGTAAACGTAGCCTCCCCCAGAAACGTTGGATCAGACACAAGAAAAATCAAGGCTGGGAAATCTTCTAGTTATTTTTTCATATTTTATTTATTCAGTCAGTTGTATTCTCTGGAAAAAATATAACTTGAATTTCAACATAAACCTTTGATAAGGAAATAATTAATGCTAATATTTATTTTTCATTTGAAAAAATACCAAAATAAATACTGGAATTGGTCTATATTATAGCCACCATGTGTATGTTTCAACTGCAGCAAACTCTACCTGGAGCCACAAAACCTTCGCTCTAATACAAGCTCAGTGTCCACAACATATTACCTTTAGACCATATAACTGCTAATGCACTCTAGGAAATCCTCACACAGCTGTCTTACATCTGTTGTTCAATGACGAAAACAAAACCCAGTGAGCGGGCAAACAATTGCATTAACTTTATCTACTGAATATTCACATTTTTTCAGCTTTTGTGATCCTGAACCACATGACTAATGTGCAATTTCTCACGTCTCACAGACTCACCAGAGCCTTAACCTCTTAGCTGAACGAAGAAGCTCGGACGCAACTCACAGGGGCAGCTCGTGTGTCACACTTTCTCGTCTTACCCTTGTTCTGTGTGTGTCTGCTGACAGTACAGTGACAGATGCCCCCTTTGCCCTGTGCTTGATGCCTTTAGTTAGGGGCCTCCGAGCCTCCTTCATTTAGAAAAAACAAATAAGCCGCCACATAAAGATCATCCCTCATTTCTGTTGCCGTCACTCAGAGCCTCACCCCCCACCGCACAAAGATGCACCATCGCTTAACGCACCCTGACCCCTCTACCTCACCAATCACCAACATACCAGCCTCCTTTTACAAGTAAAGCTACGTAGCATTTCCTAACCGTGCACACTCCACACAACAAGCAACACACACGTACACGCATGCACCAGAGGCTAACATCTGTAAGGGATTTGTACAGTGAGATGATACCCAATAATAAATAATGTGAACATTTGAAACTCATTTCAGTCCCCCTCTGTGTGACCCCAAATAAGGTCAGAGGAATGTGTGTGTGCTGCAAGTGTGTGTGGGCTCGAGTGTGTTTGTAGGAAAAAGGAAGAGAGAGCAGAAGAGAGAGAGACCCTGCTCGCATGTTTACACTACATCAGCGTATTATTCATGGATGTCTATGATATGACGAACCCCAGAATCACACAGGTGTTCTCAATTCCCAGTTACCGCACGACCTCATCCCAGTGTCCCCTCTCTCACCTTTCACCATTTCCCCCTTTAAAGAATATTAGTAATTAAAGAAAGTCTCCATCAAATCTCACCTCCTCTGCTGACTTTTATTCTCATGGATCCTTTAATTGGCCGAGTTAATCAGATTCAGATGATTCAGGGATCAGACCTCAGTCAGAGGTCAGGGGCAGAGTGTGCTTCGGTATGTGGCCAGTAGGGGGGGCCTGTGGCTCATCCTTTGAGGCTCTTCCTGTCGCTTCTCATACAGCACAAAACCAGCTGATCCTGCTGGTCAGAGGTCAGCAGACGAAACCTCGTAAAAGCTGCCAGGCGTTCCACTTGGGCTGATTCAGGATTTAACAGATAAAAAAAAAAACCTAGAGAGGAGGCGTGATGTCGTTACAGTGGCTGAAGTTTGCCCTGACGGAGGATGTGACTCCTCATCTATCCACCTCCAGCCTTTGACCTCCACCTCCTCCTCCTCCTCCTCCTCCTCCTCTTCTCTTTGGCAGGACGGCCTGTTGCATATTTTGCTGTTGTCATGGCAGCGGCTGTTTGTTTGAGACCATGACGAGATCATCTGTTATGTCACCTGACCTTACTCTGAACCCACACACAATGCTTGGGGTGATGTCATCCCAAACAAGACACCTTGAGCTTAAGGTGGAGCTCGATCTTCTGCTGTCGTGTTGTTGTCATGTCGTGAGTCACTGTGTGTTGTGCATATATGTCTGTGAATCTGTGTGCGTGCATAGAAGAATTTATTAAGGTGGAGGCTCAGCTGCGGATTTGATTTTGTGTAGGTCATGATCAGTGGCGATCCTAGACCCTGGAGGGCGCCGGGCAAAGGAAAGCCCCCCTCCCCCATAAAAATGAATTCAGTCAAAAATGTTGCCATTCATTAAATGCCATAACCTATTTGAATGAATTGCACCATACATGTACACACACACACATCTGAATGTGACTTATGTTGTGTGTATAACAGTTAATCTGTAGGTGTCCAAACTAAAGATATCAAGCTGTCATACAGTAGCCAGAAGCGGCCTCACTTAGAGGGGGGGGGCTTGTTGACGGTGCAGTGTTTAGTGCCTTCATGAGAGGTTTAAGGGTTAATAGTGGTCATTGGAAAATAGGAGTGGCTCAAATTTTTTTGAGGGACACCAAACTTGCTTGGATTGCCTCTCCCCGTGTTGCACCCCTGGTCAGGATGGGAGGCAGGAGGAAAAGGTTGAATATGACATGAATGTCAGCTACAAGGGGAGGGGGAGTTAAATCTGACCCTGTGGCACACCCCGTCCATACACACACACACACACACACACACACACACACACACACACACACACACACACAGGGGAACGTGCACACCTTCACATCTGGTTTGGCCATCGCTCTTGTTCTAAAATTGATGTGCTCCTCCTCCCAACACACACACACACACACAGGCACACACACATTAATTCTCCCAGCAGTGCTGCTCCTCACCCCTGTCTCTATCACTGGCAAAGTAAACCCACCATGTGAGAATGATGAATGGGCTATCCTGCACCGGAAGCACATGTTAGAAACTCCCTGCCATCCCTGCCTGCTTCACTCTCTCTCTCTTTCTCACACACACACACACACACACACACACACACACACACACACGTCTTGTTTTCTCTTACCCTCTCTAGTCCTTCCTCTACTTTTTCCTCTTTCTCTCCTAGTGACCTCACAAGCCTCCTTCCTTCCTGGTCGATTCATCTACCCTACAGATCCTGATGCAGTGTGTGTGTGTGTGTGTGTGTGTGTGTGTGTGAGGGAGACTAATACAGAGAGCGTACTGTCTTGTTGATGCCGTCCATTGTCGTAAACACACCTGCAGGTCATGTGCCTGCATTTATTGTGTGCTTTGTGTGAGCGGGTGCCCTCAGGTACACTGTGTGTGTGTGTGTGTGTGTGTTGCTATAGGATTAAGCTTTCCACAAATAAAAGCCATATAATCAAAGATTTCCCTTTTAAATCCTTTATTTTATCACTTCACAGCGTTTTGATAAAACACAAATAGAGAACAGAGAATTTGAAACACAATCCGTGCAGCATTACACCAGTTTAGCATTGCAAATGACATATTTCATCTGTCTCCTCTTCAGCTATAGACATCACATATAGTTGACCTGAGGGAGCCTAAAATCAGCCAGGGGAAACGTTGAAACTCCAGGTGGTCCACAACCAATTAAATAAAGCATCACTGTGCTTCTTTTCGAGAAACACACTCACACTCGAGAAAGAGAGAAGCCCTCTAGATGCAGAGAGAGAGAGAGAGAGAGGGGAGAAAGAAACGAGTTTCATTTGCTGTCAAAACATTTGTAGTGGAATTAAACATATGGATGCCACAGGCAAAGTGAGGGCTGGAATATATTAGAGCTGCACAATGTTACACTAACCCTCCAGTATCTTACACTGCTCCAAGAGATTAATGGAATAAAGAGAATAGAGGTGTGTGTGTGTGTGTGTGTGTGTGTGTGTGTGTGTGTGTGTGTGTGTGTGTGTGTGTGTGTGTGTGTGTGTGTGTGTGTGTGTGTGTGTGTGTGTGTGTGTAGTAGTGAGTATATGTCCGTCTCTCTCAAGCCACTGCAAAATCAATATTTTTCCATGATACACGGCTCTCACTATTGGCCGTATACATGCATCCCCATAAAAAGCTGAATATTTGCTGTCCTGAGCTGCGAGCTGACGTTATGTGACACGTCTGCTTGACACTGTACGTTTGATTTGTTTAGGAATCTCTTCCTGAGGTTTTCCATTCTTATGATAAAACCAAATTGACGTCCTTCTTTTCTACACACACACACACACACACAACCACACACACACACACACACACACTCACACACTCGCCATTCCTCACTTTACACATCATATCTTGCTCCCAGTTCCAACACGTTTGGTCCCATCATGTTAACACGCTGGTGTCTGCTGGAAAAAAAAAGAAAAAAAAAGAACATTTCCAGAGAAGCCCAAGGAGCATAATCCTACACTGATTCCTCTGTTCTATTAAATTAGCGTGTTTCGGCACAGTGGGGGTGATTGTATGGAGAAGAAAAGGGAACGCGCAGATACGTTCACAAATGAGTTGTGGGCTTGTTGTTTTATGCTTTCAGTGAGGAGAGAATTGAAATATGCGTTATGTGAGCGTCTCAAAGGATATATAGAGCCTGACTGGGGGTTAGGGGTGAGGTTGGGGGGGGACACACACACACACACACTAGTTGTAATCTTTGCTTTAAGTTTGCAAGAATGGATCGACTCCAAAGCTGCAAGATCACTTATAGGCAATGCTGTTGATATAGCCAAAAGTAACTTTTCCGAATTCAGCATGGTTTTCACTTCTCCTTCGGGGGCCTTACGAGCTCATATAACTGACATTAGTGCGATACCACTCACTGTGATATTTTCTGAGTGTGAGTCATTAAAAGAGTTTCAGTGGTTTCCCTCAACATATTTACACACCCAGCAGGTGACGCCGGTTGAGAACATATAATTCTAAATAAATGAATGTAGATATCCTGTGATTATTTATATTCTAATACGAAATGATAAATATTTTCTTGTCCTTTTCAGATCTCTGGAGATTTCTTCCAGAGTGGGGGGGGGGGTAGAGGAGCCACATTTAGGCTGTAAATGACGACTGGAATTTCTATCAGAACGGGGAGAGAAGTAAAAATCCATTCACTAAACTTGCAAAACTGGCAATGACTGCGTATTAGATTTACACAGGAAATAATCATTTAATTATTATATCTGGTAGACTGGCAAAAATCTGCAACAGGAGACAACAACAAAAAAAATACTACATTCTGTATAAATCTAATATATGCAGTCAAGTCCATTTAAATAGCTGCGTTGAAAATTGACCCAGCGTGGGGGACACAATACTAAATTAACTTTATCCAGTAGCATTGAGTTGGTTTATCCTGTACCAATATTATTTCTATGTGCTAAAATATATATATAATATATATACAGTAAATATATATATACATATATATAGTATACATATATATATATATATATATATATATATATATACATATATATATATAAATGCCCATGTTGCCTATATAAGTCCATAAAAAGGAGTTAGCTTTACAAGGAGTTAGCTTTACTCTCCACTAAGTAATATGAACACTCACCAGGCCTCAATTACATGAACATAAACAGGCTCATAAAACAGTTAAACATGATCAGCCAGAAGAAAATAAAATTATTTTCCTTCACCTTAATTTCTTTTAAATCCTCATATCCCCTGCGTTACCTGATTGCACGTGTAACAAAGACATTTGTCAACCCGTTTCGATGGTTTAACGCTCACTTATTTGCAATCCCCCCACAAAACTCTCTGCTTTAAAGCAGCTGCGTGTTAAAGACTGTGAATATGTTTACAGGAGAATGTTTAAAATGAGCTCTGAGTTTTGTTTTCCCCCTTGTTCCAGAGGCCACAGGTGAAGACCCTCCATACCTCCCTCCTCTCTCTCTCTCTCTCTTTGTAATTATTGTTTACACTGTTTACTGCTAAACCATCTTCTGCCATGTACTAATTTCACGCTAGACAGCCACAAAATTATTCAGCATTCTCGCAACATGTTGAAGCCGTAGATTCATTTTTATTTCCTCTTTCGCAGGTAACAATGTTGCAATTTAACCCATGTTGCAGTTTGACCTTAAACACACGCTTTTGGAGGCAAACCTGGTTATTTGACCGGGAATTTCCTGACAAAGGCAGACAGTCGCCCCTGCAGGACTAAATTTGGTAAATGTGGGCCTGTGCATATTTTACATAACGATTCTGCCTATTATTGCAATTTCAGAGATCCTACAGAGTGAGAATGACGACCAATTTATCATTCATTGCCGTAAATCGCAGCAGAGACTGCTTTTAATTGAGTCTGTATTGTATTTCGTAGCTGGGTGCCTTCGTGCTATAGGGTGGGGGATTCTCTCTCAGGCCATCCCAGTGCAGCGGGGTTGAGAAGGGGAGGTGGAGCGGGGTGAGGAGAGGAGAGGAGAGGGGGTCCCCTCCTCCAACACCACCCCCACCTCACCCCTCTCAGTTCCGCCTCTGTCTTACTAAACAATCAACTGGTAGAAATGGCATCTTTCATGTAAACCATGCTGCAGATTCCCTATTCTAAAAAAAAATTATTTTTTTGAAATGAACATTTAACAACTGCAAGAAATGATGGGAAGCTAAATAAAAAAGTAAACGACTGTGTAACTTTACCAACACAGTAAGCGGCTGTTAAAAGTTCATCATATCTGCAGAAAAGTATCAAAGTCCACATCCCCGTGTTATCAGACGCATTTTATGACTTAAAATGAAGTCTATAATAACATTAAATGCATGCATTACGTCGTTTTAGACAAACAAAACTTTGTGTTATTGCCTGTCCCCGATCACTGGTTGAACTAAGCGGACAAGTCCCACGGGCTGCACTGTTATAGTCCACTTCATAGGCCAACTATTTTGTTAATTTGCGTCTTTGTTTGCCATGTAATTATGGGGGTCTGGATGGTCTGCATGACGCCCATCTGAGCTGCAGGAAGACCAGGCAGGCGGGTAAATCAATTCATTGATACTCCATGGTTTAAGGCAACTAAACTTGCTTTTTGTGTGGCCTCGATCGGCTGCTAAAATCACCTCTGAGCGCCCTGCAGCTCAGCCCGGACGCATCCGACGCTCCGCTGCTGTGGCCCATATGAACCCTTTCCCCACAAACAATGAAGTCTGAGTTCGTTTTTTAATCAAATCTATTTGCAATTAAGGATATATGAGGACATAAGCGCTGGCCTTCTTTCAGGTTTGCATATATTACACACGTGAACGCAAGCAAGCCACTCTCCACCCAGACCCACACAAACACCCACCCACACACGCACACACGCGCACACACACACACACAGACGAAGCTTGTTTGTCTTGCAAATTTTTAAATAATTCAGCTAGAGCTATAACAATTACACATGCACAATAGACTTAAATGCACGCAAATAATCGTTTTATTGGCAAATATGGATCACAACTGAAAATATCACAGGTGCAGCCGTTAAAGAATAATTATTATGACACAAAGACACCGTCATAATAGTCAAAAAGTCAGTAAAAGATTATAGCCTATATATATATCCTACGTTTTTAAAGAATAAACTCGAAAATGAACAAATGCTTGATAGTTTTTTGTCTCAGAAACTTGCCTATCTGTATAAAAATACAAACAAACAGCACATAAATATACAGGCTGTACGTAACTGTTCTGACAAAGTGAATTCATTGGTCAATACTTTTATTTTTTAACACAAATCCGCGAAAACAAGTAGCCCTAACCCTAAAAAAATAAACCAACCAAAATCATTCATCGTCACAGGCCATTTATGTGTTTTTATTTCATTATTTGTTGTTTCTTTGCTTGTTTGTGTATTTATTTGTTTGTGTTTGAAATACCCCCAGAGCTATTTTATTTAATGACAAAATTATTACACATTTTTGAAGTTTACCGTTTTTTTAATTTTGTATTAAAAAAAAATTTGTTTGAACGTGTTTATTTACTGTATTTAACATTTTATTTACTACTTTTTGTAATCAAACAGTTATCAGCTCAGAGTGACACATATTTTATTTTATTTTAATAAATTAAGTATTCAGAACAAATGTGAAATGCATTAATATTATTATTATTATTATTTATTATTATTGCTTTGATCGTAGTTACCAGTTACACTCTCTCAGCGCAGCTTCACATAAATATTAAAATTAGGACTCATCGCTCATTCCCGTTGCTCTCCGCCTGCTCCAACGTTAATATTTTGGTGTTTCGGTGAGTCTGTGTCTTGTTATTATTATCGCCTAATCGTGCTGCCACAGAAAAGCTGGCCGTCCTGCTGCAGTCACTTTGAATTAACCTCATCAGCACGCGCGCGCACACACACAGACACACACAGTTCGAGTATGGTTTGAGTTTGAGTCAAACACACCTAAACACACACACACACGTGTTTATAGGTCTGGTTGATCAGTGAAGGTCTCGAGATTATTGAACAAAAGTCCGATTAATCGGGTGTGCTGACGGTGAAACAAGTGAACAGAAGGAAGGAAACAGAACGCTGCCTATTGTCAAAAATGTTCAAAGTGAAAAACCAAAACGGCGAATAAAATAATAAGGATAATATGCTTGTATTTTAATGAGATGTTGTTGTACATGCTGTGATGATTAGTAGAACTAAAAGCGTGTTCTTCAAAGTGAGCAGACTAGTCCACCGTGTGTAATTATGTAAAGTAGGCCTGCTCCTGCAGCCAGTCTGTAATTTAACACTTTTCTGAAGCCTGTCGACTTCAGAAGAACTACAACCAAAAAAAAAAAAAAAAACTCCCTAAAATTAACCTGTACAGTGAAATATACGATGGAATAAGGAAAAATAAGTGAAAGAAAAAAAAATGATAAAAATGTAGTCACACAGTGTAAAATTCACAAAGGCTTCCTCTCTGAATTTGTTCCTTGTCTTGCAAATAAGATTAGAATAATTTAGTTCAATGTATTTATACATTAGTGGCTAAATGCCTATATTTTTGGTTAAAAAAAAAGAAGAAAAAAAAGAAAAGAAAAGAAAAAAGAAAAGAAAAATAACATCTATGGACACACACACACACACACACACACACACACACACACACACACACACACGGATCTCAGCATGGCAAATGTGGCTCACCCACCCAGTCAATGATCGATTTTTAGGTTTTGTTGCTCTGTATTCCTTGAATACAACACGCGTAAAGACAAGACAAACGTTCTAATATTTTCTATAAATTTGTCCCATATTACGCTCGAATTCAGTAACACAGGAAGATAAAATAAAATCAGCCAAATTTGACGCAATCTATAGTGTTCAGACTCGGCCACATTAGCCTACATTCAGTATATATTCCATATCTATTTATTATATTTTTATATTTATATTTTTTTTATAACCATATTAGATTTTCTGTCTGTTGTTTTTAAGGTAACTTTTACAGACCTGGTCATAATTGCAATAAGTTAATGCTTTTGCATAACGTTTAAACAATTAAAGCGATTTCGTAATTTGGTTTTGATTAATCACTCAAACAAAAATTTTAATTCTATTAAAATAAAACAAAAAATAATCATGAAATTTCTCACCTTTGCAACAAAGAATAATTTTGTAAAAAACGAGCACAAGACAGAAGAAGATTTCCAGTTTTTTTCCCCCCTCTTCGGTCCATGCTCTTCTGGGGGCAGATAGAGGTGTAACATGAGAAGGCAGGACGGCTGCAGCCCTCCTGCAGCAAAATAAATCTCATATGCAAAGAAGGCATTTGAAAATGGCGCCCTGCAGCAAACATCTTCCTGTCAGTGTTGGAGAAGGAAGGAGGGAGCGAGGGGCAAGGAAGGGCGTGCCCTGTGCGTCGTGTTACGCGCAATGGGGCTGTAGCCTCTGCCCCCGTGTCGGTTGTAGTATCTTGGGGTATTTGCCGGTGTAGCCCCACACGCCAAACCCCCCTCCCCCTCCCGTTTTCGTCAACAGCACGTCGGTATAACCATCGGAGAGACGCTTCGTGTCATTACGCACCGAATAAAAGCGCACTTCTCGGGCTTCCGTGGCTCTGCGAGCTTCCCCATCCCCCCCTTTGCCTCTTGTCTCTCCGAAAAGAAGGAGCTGCTTCCCGTCTCTTCCGCGACTTATGCGTGAAAACAAACCGCGGCGCGCACACAGACACCTTCTCTCCTTCCCGTTGCCTTCCCGTATCCATCTAGTCCTTTGCTTCGGTGGTCCCTTTGGCGCAGAGAGGACCATCTCCTCTTCCAAACACCGCCATTACGATGGGCAGGCAGGCAAGCAGCCCGGGTAACCGCGCAGACTAGCCAGCAGCTTGAGCTTCCAGGGGAGAGTTGTGGAGAGGGGATCTCTCTCTCTCTCTCTCTCTCTCTCTCTCTCTTTCTCTCTCTCTCTCTCTCGCTCACTCTTTCTCTCCCTCCTTCCCTCCACGGCGAAGCGGCAGCGAGGGAGAAGAAGAGAAGGAGGAGGAGGAGGGAGAAGGAGGGGGAAGCCCACGCTGATAGCTGGGGGGATCCCCAGCGCGTTGAGCATGTGTGTGTGTATGTGTGTGTGTGTGTGTGCGCGCGCGCGCATTATAATCGTTGCTAGGGAATCCCTTCAGTGGTTGTGTGAGGCAGGATTTACAAGCAGGATGGAGTAAAAACAAATCCTCTGCCAAACGAAATCAACTTGATTTTGGTCTCGTTTCTTCTTGGTAAAATTAGAAGTTCTGGATTGTTCACCTGTGTGTAGCAGTGTGTGTGTTCTCCTCCCCCTGTTTTGTGCACATTAAGTGTTTGCATGCGAACGTCCAAATATGCAGCTATACACATACAGTGAAAGTGAATCAGGCTGCTTCATCCACGGTGAGGGAATTGATTCAGAGCAGTGCTATAGGTGTGTGCGTGTGTGTGTGCATGTATATTGTCTATGTGTGTGTGTGGTTACGGGTGGTATTTTCAGATAAATCACTCAGCTTGCAGAACAGTCAGTCCTCACCTATGTAAACGCACCCCTGAGGGCAACAGATTTATCTGCAAGAGGATGGTTCACCTCCCTTACACATGTGCACACACACACACACACACACACACACACACACACACATCCCCCTGCCCCGTTCCCTGTTATCCTCTTCCCCTCAGCGGAGAGATGGATGGCCCGTGTCCCTTTTGCCTAGATGCAAATGGCCTCTAACCCAGAATTAATGATAACTCCCTAATAAAGCCTGACAATGATCTGCTCTCATGATGTATACACACACACACACACACACACAGTGGCAGGCCTCTGATTTGATAAAACATTTGGCCACATTGAATTTGTCTGCAAAGCGTTCACACGTAAATGCTTGCTTTTCCGAGCACGAACACACCACAAAAATGCAACTTGCTGCAGTTGTACATTAATGACAATGAGTGAGTTCAACTGTTTAATTATTGTATTCGCTCTTCCCCTAATGAATTGCTTAACTAAATTAAATCGAGTCCTGCTTTGAGATTTCACAAACCAACCACACAACCCCTGCATGTGACCAGCATTCCCTCCACAACAATAGAAGTCCTCCACTGGCTGCTTCCCACCTTCCTTTATAACCTCTATAACACAGAAATATTACGTTGTTGTAATTCTATTTTCATAGTTATATGAGCACATTTGAACTTTCCAGGCCTGTTGCACATTGTGCCAAGTGCATAAGATGATGACAGATGTAAGGGTTTAACATGGAGCTGGGTGCGGGAATGGGGATGTAGATATGATCCCCCATTAGCGGTGGCGCCATGCTGCTCTGCAACATTACCACGGCACTAAAATTTTATTTGAGCAGCCTGCTCATTCAGGTTGATCAAGAGGAGAAGGGGGGCAAAGAGAAAAGCTGAACAGAAAGCCTGAGTACCTGGTATATTTAGGGTGCAAGAGTGTGTTGTTTTATTTTTGAGAACAATAAACCCACTTCCTGGATGTATACCTGTCAACCCTGAGCAATGAACCACCCCCATTTGCTGCATGTCAGGAGCAGACTGCATTACCACAGATGTAAAAATTCATCTGCGGAAGAGGCCACTTGTTGCTGGAGATGACGATAGCCGGCTAGGAAAGAGGGGAGAGGGAGACAGAGAGAGAGAGAGAGAGAGAGAGGGTGAGGGGAAAGAAGAGGTGGTATAATTTCATCCAAGTAAGATTGATGCTTTAATGCATCTGCTTTGTGTAAAGTCCTCCACAACATGCCACATAAACATATCTGTCTTTATGGACCCGGCTGCCAGGATGATATTGGAGTAGAGAGGTGGTGAAGAGTTGGCAGTTGTACGGGGGGGAGGCAGTGTGTGTGAGTGTGTGTGTGTGTGTGTGCAGGGATCTAGTGTAAGCAGCACATATACAGTATTGCACATAGTTTCTATACATATCCTCCTGTTGTATATACATTGCAGCTTTTTTTATTTCTTAGTAACATCAAACAACATCCATCAGGAGAGGACATATCACCCCACCCCCCCAACCCCGGCCCCCCCGGCCCCCCGTACTGGGACATGCTCTTTCAGTTTAGCAATCGGTTAGAAATAGATATCAAAACTGTGATAATGAAATGCATAAAATAAACATCATAAAAATTCTTATTTAATAGCAAAAGTCACATCAACACATCCTGTTCAACATATATGTACATGTTAAAATTACATAGTTTTATAAGTTAAAACTCTGGAAACAAACCTTACACTCATGGAAATGCAAAAAATAAACATTATAATTTGTAATTTGTAAGAAAAACATACATTTCCCAGCATTCCTGGTATATATTTACAATTTGTCAAAGAAATAATGCAGAGTTTAGAAGATGTGCTTCAAAAAACGAACTTCACTATTTTCTTAAGAACAGGTGTGACTTGTTGCCATGGAAATACAAAAGATAAAAATTGTACAAATTTTCAAATCGCAAAAAGCACCACCGCAGCATAGGGTTGATGTTGTTGCACAGTTTTGTTGAAGATACTTGAGATAGTTTTAAAGTTGTGCTCTGGACCAACATTCCACACTCAAAATAGCTGAAGTTGAATAAAAAAGAAAAAATGTAAAAATCCCAAAATAGCTTAAGGCACCACTCAGGACAAAGAAATGTTTACAGACAGACGGAAATAGCGACAGATTTAACCTCATGCATTAAATATAACAGGAGGGATAATAAAAAAAAATCAAAAGGATTTCTATATTATTGGGTTGATGGATTAGCTCTGAGTTTTGAAACCAAAAAGAAATGAGGTGTTTTCTTTAGAGCCCCATTTGGTCAAAAAACAAACAAAGAGCAGTATGAAGTATGAAGTATCCCTATTAAATTTCAAATGTGTCTCATTTCCTTTTATCAGCTCACTTAATCTTTCAGCTCATTCCTGGGCCGCTGGTATCTTGACATTCACACACAGTCCCATGATCACCAGAGGGTGTAAACACAAGCTTCTTTTTGGGTGAGAAGGCTGTGGTCGATGCATCCATACTTCCTGGTTCAACACCTGCAGCAGCACATGGTTTAATGCATTATTTTAGATACACACATGATGAATGAGACTGATAGTGCACCACATGTCTGAGTGTTTCTTCCGTTGCATTCTGCATTCAAATTCTCCAATTACTTCAAGTCTGCATTAAAAAATGTATGCAAAGATAGACCCTCTTTAATTGATTAGGTTTTAATGTGGATCAGGATCTGGAGATTCCACCATTAGATCATTTTATTTTTTAACTACAGTATAACGAGGGAAACAAGTGAGTTCATTCCTGTGATTCTTTTTGCAGGTTGAGTCTGTAGATCTGTTGAAGTAAACTCATGTTAAAAAACAATCCCGTCTTGTTTGAGTGCCTTAAAGCTGAGTATTTTCATCTATTTAACATTTTAAGGCCTTAAACTTCTGCTCTTTTCTAGCTGATTCAAAAAAGTGAATGGAGAGAATTCATCAAACGGTCAGTGTCCAGTTCTGGCCTTTATTGTGGTGATATTCTGATGATGTTTAGATTGACTAACCACGTCTGCACATTCCGTAACGGCAGTCAACCTCAGGCTTTGAAGAGAGACGTTCGGATCTGACCAGAGGCAAAAAGCAAAGAGGAAAGTAAAGACAGCATTTAAAACAGTAGACAGAGGGGAAGGAGTAAAAGTGAGTTGACCCTGTTGTGGCTTGTACTGATTGGTTCAGCACTGAGTTGACCTCTGACCTCCCAGATGGGCCAAAAATGGCTTCTGACACACACTTCCCTTTTCTTCTTCTAGGCAACAGCCACTGTGGAGATCACATGACTTTCCAGGCCCGCCATTGCCAGGCCGCGTGATACTGGTGCAGATGTGAGGAAAAGAAGAAAAAAAATTATAAAAGAAAGAAAAGAAGTTTTTAGTGAAAGATTGGAACGGGAAAAAAGGGCTAGAGGGTGACATGGAGAACAAGCAAACTCGTCAGCAGACAGCGAGGAGGGGGCGTCACAAAGCTAGCTTTGTTTCTGTTCTGGCTGCTGCATTAGCAGCTGCAATACAAAAAAAAAAAAAAAAAAAAAAGCTTAAAGGGAAGAGGATGGATGGACGTTGGCATGGAGTGGTGAATGGCCTGGCATGATGTTTAAGAGATGTCTCTGTGTGTCGCTTCAGTGCTGCGGTTTAATGCTGCTCCATAGAATATGCATACATGCCATAACTCATAGAGAGTGATGAAGACCTACATGGCAGAATCAAGATAAAGGCACCACTGTGCATCCAGTGACGCAACACTCTTTTATGACTGATGTGCATGAGAGCATAGATGAGAGAATTTGATGCTTTGGCAAGAAGTCATATCCCATGATGTTCTGCTCATGCTTTTGTGGCTGTCTCTCTCTTATGCAGCTATGCTCACCTCTGGGGCCACTGGGCCTCTATAAACTTGAAGAAGTGCATTATTGTGTGTGTTTCTCTGCAGGCTTGTGTGTCTGTCTGTGTGTGTGTGTGTGTGTGTGTGTGGGAAGGTGGGTGGAATTGTGCGGTGCACTCCTCTCTGGGGCACACAACGCCTGTTCTCCAAAAATCACATGACAATGTAAACTGCAGAAACCAGCAACCATCTTTAGGTGCGGTGGCACCTAGAAGTGTTTTCCATTTGCCAAAGAGGAGTTGGCCTCAAATTGGAACCAGAGACAAGTTTAGCATCTGATTCTTAACCTTCCACAGCTGTGTCTCACACACACACACATGTATATTAGGGGTCCACACACACAGGCATGCAGCAAACTCTGGACAGACTTAAGATAGAGCATCTGTATTACACAACAGCAAATGAGAAGCATCACATTTAGAGTGTGAATCTTAAACATTAGGCCACGTGTATCAGTATCGTCATAAGAGAAAATCATGATTTCAAAACACACCAAATACTCTAAAGGACAATTAACCTATTGTCTTTCTTGCAGCTGCTGTGTTTCCATGGCGATTATCACTGTTGATTCCAGTGTAAATGTATTTACCTCATAATGACATTTTGCTAAACAACTTAGAAAATGATAGTTTATTTAAGATGTTCACACCCCCAAAAGAAAATAATGTATTCTGTTCAAGAAACAAGGTTTTGTTTTGTTTTTTTAAATCCTGTCACTTTGTTCCAACAGGTGCACATATGCAACCCACATGTGAAAGAATCCAGGAGTGAAAAACCACCTGACACCTCTGATAGTATCTCATTGAGTTGTGTTTACACAACACAACCCGAGTGTGGAGCAGAGAAGGTCTAGGCTGGCTAGGGGTTTAGCTGTTAACTGGCTTTGTTTGGGACGGTTCTAATGAACAGGGAAGGGTCGCATTTCAGACTGCAGGCCACAGTTCCAATGCAGTGGGATTGCCCGTCATCAGAGTTGAAGTAGATGGATGAGTGATGGATGGCAGCTAACTGTAGGGTCTAAGGCCAGTTTGTATATGCAGTTGAGACTCTGTTTGAAAGACGAGGGCCAGGGGCATCACGACTATGATAGGAAGTAAACTGCAGAATTTTTATGAGGTCTTTCCCGAAAAATTTCAACTCATTTCCAATTCAATGTCGCTATTCCGTGAAATCAAAAGCAGAGAGGAGTTGTTTGAAAGTTGTTGTTTTTTTTCAAGTGACAAAAGTGTTGCATAGGATGCCACATGTTACTCAAAATTCTCTTGAACATTCATCCTGGGGAAACAGACTCTATTCGATGAAACAATTTGGATATCATTGGTCGTCATGGTTGGGAAGAATTTGGTAATAACCAAAACGTTTTGTTTGAGGTGACGTAAATGATATTTTGAAATGACAAACACATGGCATAGTTGTGTTTTTCTGTCAAACATGAAAAAGTGTTTTCAAATATTGTCCAAATTGTTCTGAAATTTAAATAAATTATATCATCATTTTGTTGTTTAATAGGATAAATCAGAATCAGATTTAGTGGAAAAATATGAAAATATGTGTTGTCATTGTGTTTAATGAAAATGTCAGATAGGGTTTGAGTGTGCACACTCACTGCATAGCCCACAATGCAACAGTGGGCCATTACAGACACAAATAAAGGTAAGTTCCTGAGTGGGTGGGGTCTGTAGTGAACCTCCCACTTCCCCTTCTCATAAATCTTTTCAAAGGCAAAGCCAAACCATACTGGAAGGATTTATGTTTGTACTGTTGCTTTTGGTCTTGAGAATGGTTTCTCTTCTTAAGAGCGGTGATGAAGGCACCAATGGTTTGGAAAAGTCCTTACAGAATTACTTTAGCTTTGTTGAGTTTGTGTAAGTGGATATGCCTAATCCATATTTCTTGCACTAAGAAGGAAACATCTGGTGTCACAGTCCACCGACCTCCGAAATATAAAGGCCAATACTAAGGGGAGAAGTTGCATTTTTCTTGTGAGCTTATTGTGCCATTGTTTGGATTAGTAGAGGTTTTTTTTTTTCTTTTTGGTTTCCACAGCAATAATCATACATTTTTCTTACAGAAAATCCAGTCAGGACCATGAATAATAAATTATATCTGGAGTGGGCTGATGCTAATTTGTTTAAGATGACAAAGAAGTCAATTGAAGACTTTTTTTTATGTACTGGAAATATAGTATGAATGAGAAAATGTATTAAATAGAGTTATGGTATATCGTTTCTGACTACATTAAGATTCTAAATGGCATTCATTTGAAATGTAGTTTTTCTGGAGTTGGACAAAACAACCAGTAAATCTTTGCAGACTAATTATAGCAGTTATTCTAGCTGATGTATAGGGTGAATTTCCACCGAATTAAAATAAATTGAAGGAAACCTGTTCCTCATTTTGAGACCCCCTCGAGCCGCCCGTCGGGGCGCCTGGAGGTCCACGCAGCCCAATTTCGGGATCCCCCTCCTCTTCCCCTCTACACAACCCTACAGGAGTCTCGGCCTTCTGTCATGGACGCGGTGATGCAGGGGTTAAAGTTGTGGTGACGTGGTGCTCCTGAAGCGGTGACCCACGGGGGCAGCCGGTGGGGGCTGCAGCTGCAGGGGAAGAAGAGGAGAAAGCTGAGGCTGAGGTCCCGTTTGGGAAAGAGGGAAGAAGAACCGACGCGTTTCTGTAATTATCTCCAAACTGCAGCTCGTAGACTCCGATTTCTTCCGCATTCATCTCCAACCTGCGGCTCATTTGCTTTTACGCGTCTCCAGTAAAACGCCTTCCCGACTGGAAACTCTGTGTGTGTGTTTACTGCACGATTGTTTGCAATCATTTCTTTGTCTCTTAAGTCCAGGGCGACACATCGAAGCAGACTGAGCCCCCTTTTTTTTGTGTGGAGAGAACGGGAGATAAATACACTTTATATCTGGAGCTTTTGGAGTTGATCAAAGGCTGCAGGGGCAAACACACAGAAATGACTTGGACTCTTTTTAACGCTTGTGCTAAATGCACGGGTAGTGCGTGCATGGCAGTGATAGCCTGTGCTAGCCGACCGGTCATCGTCAAAATAAAATGCCTCTGAAACTGAAGAGTGCAGATAGGCCTATATGGTGTCTGTATCAGGCTTTAAACTCTAGTGATTTTAAAAAGGTGGGTAAACTGTGACCTCCAGGCGGTAATTATGGCTACCATTTGGCACACAACCGCCACTATAAACAAATAACAGTGGGATTTCCAGAGAAGACCTGATTTCTCATTTTCACGCCAGATTCCAACTATACCACAAATTTTAAAAAAAGAGTATATCGCATGCCTGCCTCCACTCAACACATGCTGAGTGATTATTCAAAACCTCACTGTTCATTTTGATATTATGTGCAAATCCAGATTAATCAGACAGACGCATGTGGAAGGAGTGATGGGCCTCCTCCTCCACCTCCATGCATATTCGGTTCCGCACAATCACAAATGAAACAGCACTGGTCAGAAAATAAGTATGTGCATGTCTGCGTGCATGTGTGTCTGTTAAGCTTTGCGTTTTCTATCTTTGGTGGGGGATGGAAGAGGGTGTATAACTCACAAGCTTGCTCAATGATGTCCCTTTGCCCCCTCCCCCGATTTAAAAGAAAAAACAGAAAATGCAAGAAAGCTCAAGAGAGAGAGAGAGAGAGAAGGAGAGAGAGTTTCTCCATCAGTTTAATGTTTAATGTCAGCGCTCCAGCTCAATCGTGGACGCGTCATCTAGATATAAATTTGCTATTACACAGCTTCATGGAAACTCACATCTACAGGACCCGCAGCTTGACTGGAAAACCCCTCGGTGGATAAATTCAGCAGAGAGCTAACGTGTAAGGAAACGGAGCGCTATTTAAGTCCATACATCTGAATGCGCGCTGGTGTGGAATAAGTAAAGAGCAGTTTTTTTCTTCTTCCAAGTTGTCAAGTTTTTGAAAGGAGGGACCGATTCTTTGTGGTTGTTTTATATTTTAATTCCTATCCATAAATACAAATATGTGCTATATGAAGACGTTCGTTTAATAGGTAGGTCTTTGTGTTTGGTATTATGTTTAATCATTTTCACCATAATTCATCCTGCAAGGACTTGAAAATTATAATTATTAGCTGCAGTTTCACGGGATTTCAACTCTTGCAGTTTTGTATTAATTTTGATAGAAGGCTAAACGGCCATGAAGTCTTTTTTATTCCCGGGCATCTTTTGAACCCTGGTTAGACCCTAAAAAAAACTTTGTTTATTGATTTATTTGTTTATCTGTCAATTTTGCATGGGCGTGGTTTTCTGGGTTGGGGACCTGTTTTATTTAGGCCTGCGTCTAAAATACGCGAAAAAGTTTGCGTAATCCGTATTTTACGCTCCCAACAACTTTAAAACGTGTACCAATGTCACATATTTTGTATCTTATCCTACAATGTTTAGGAAGAACATCAACAAACCAAAAGAAATGAAAACACGTTTTGAACGAAAAACCTCGATGTCTTTCTTGAACACCGAGCAGTTCATTTAAGAAGGTTTATCAGTCGGGGCCTCTCGGGGGACCTGTGCCAATATACGCGCGCGCGCGCGCACACACACACACACACACACACACACACACACACACACACACACACACAATGTCTCAACCATATATAAAGTGGTCCTTAGTTGATCATCTCCACAGTTGGCTGTTATAGTTTGTCAGGTTTACTTGCGTTATTAAGTTACACGGTAACGGGGTACTGAGTTGCTGTTGATAACCCCACTCCACCCCTACCCCCCCCACCCCTCACACACACACACACACACGCACAAACACACACACGCACACACACATCAGAAGCTTTGGCAACACCGTTGGCCATATAGCCATCCATGCGAGATGACACGCGTCTTTTCCAGGTCACATTTCTGATTTGTGACTTAGTTTGAGAGAAGTGGCACTAAATACAGAGGAAATGTGCCTGATGACTCCGCGATTTAGATACCGATGAAGGGCAACAACTTCTACTCCAGACCGAGCCCGCTTTTACAGAAACACGGCCAAATCTGAATTAATTTAAATCGTGTCGTATTTGTTTGAGTTATGAATAACTGGGGCTAACGTCAGGAACTCAAGTCAAATATAATGGTCTCATCCATACAAAGTTTCCTGAATTGTGCATTTGAATATACACATTAGCACTTTAGCTGCAGAAAAGAAAATAAACCCCCTCTTACTGCCATGAGTCAGTGGCCAGTGAAGCCTACATTTAACACCTGTGTTACCTCTTGGTCTCATCTCTCAAACACACACTTTTATGGGTGTGTGTTTATTTTATTTTAGGCACAAAACACATAAAACAAATCAGCTAAAAGATACATATACAGTACATTTCATTGGTGTGCTCTGACGAGCAGATTTAGGAAAAAAGTAAGATAAATAGTAGAATTATTTTATAGCTTCACTACAGATCTTTACTGATCACTCAGTCAGTAATGGACATGTGACTGGTTCATCAGTCATGACTGAGAGTTTACCTTGAGTCTGATCAGCTACACACGCTGTTTGCATGTAGCGTTAGATTCCACATTATAATGTGTTCTAGGGTTTTCTAGATCCAGATGCAGAGGGGATGTTCTCTAATCTGTTAGTTGGTTTTTAATAAATCTTAACTAATAACATGGTCAAAATAAAACAAAACTCTGCACCATAAGTAGATAATAAAACATTTATAAAAAAAAGTTTCTCAAAAACCCTAAAACATGCTGTTTAAAAAAAAAAGGTTCCAATGCCTCAGAAAAAAACACTCTTTAAATTAGGAGTCATGCAAAAAACCTTTGTTATGAAGGTTTTGTTGAAGTGATCAATTTGGTTAGCTGACCTATTGACCCCTCGGGCCATAGGCCTACTGGAGATGCTTGTCATTAGCCTACATTTGACATTGCCTTAGATATTTCCATTTTTGTGAAAGCATGCGAGAGCGCGATGCCCGTTGCGCACACATCCTAGAGAAGGAGGTGAAATTTTGAGCGCTAATTCGGCTGCAGGAAGTGGCACCAGGTCGCCACACGCCAGGCAAAGAAGTTCACTCCCGTTAATTGCATTTATAATATCAACGTTTCACTTGCTGCTCAGCTGACTGGCTGTTAAGATTCAATTCTCGTCCCTGTCTGAATATAAACTACACATAAAGCTATAATGCAAGCAGCACGACACGCTCGGGCTGTTTATGTTCAAATGGTAATGATAATTAAAGCCTCCACCTGCGTGTTTTGATGGCCTATAAATAGATGCTGGTGCTGTCATCTCACCCAAACAGGCCTATGGTTACAGTCAACATATATGGATCTGTGGCAGGCACTAATTTGCTGCCTCCGTCACCATCATCACCGCCATCATCTTCCCCTACTGCACCATCATGATCTATAGGACAATGTCCTCGTGATGCACGACGTAGAGCGTTTGTGTCGTTCTGTTTTTCATACCAACTCTTCCGCGTCGAATGGCCCGTTGTGAGGCCTCTGCAGCTTTCTGTCAGGGTGATCAGAAATAGCAGCATCTGTCCTGCGCGCACAGAGAAGAAAAGGTC
The DNA here is from genome assembly GCA_037577475.1 of Chaunax sp. Z400. NCBI lineage: Eukaryota > Metazoa > Chordata > Actinopteri > Lophiiformes > Chaunacidae > Chaunax > Chaunax sp. Z400. The sequence goes on from CM075203.1 coordinate 12,999,211, forward strand.
ACGTTCTTTTTGTGTCCAGTCAACTTCTGATTTCTTCTTCTTCTTCTTCTCCTCCTTCTTCTAGATAGCTGGGGCGTCTCCCCGGTGAACGCCCCTGTTTGGGAATGCGCATCATTAAAGAGTTATCCGACATATCTGGTGAGAATAGAATGGTTGCTCTGTATCGAGGGTCTCCCGCGGAGACAGCTCTCCGTTTTGACTTCATTTAAAACCAGACTCGCCAAATGTGTTTCCCGTTGACTGTGAATTATGTCTTTTTTTCACGCAGACCCAGTCCCATTCATACATTCAAAAGTTTATCCAATTAATTTTAGGGCTGCAGTGGGCATAGTATCTCCACACTTCATCCACTTTTTAATGTGCTGAAAATAGCTTATTCACCTTTTGAACGTGGGCAAAGTACTTACATTAGAGTGCATATTCAGTGAGCTGATGCATGTCAGGCTGCACAAAACTGCGGTTTTGCATAGCTTTTAAGTGGAAATAATATCCTATAAATGATCTTTGGCCTCTGAATTTATTTGTCGATGATTTAGTTAATTTGATCTTATTCCATTGTGACACCCTCTTGCACAAGCTCCAGAGTACGCCGTTGTGTCGGCTGGCCGGCCGGAGAAGCAGAAATGAGTGGTATGAGTGGCTCCTCGCCGCGGAGGAAGAGTCTCGCACACCGGTCTACTGGTGTGAGGGAAGAAAGGGGAAGTTAAAAAGGAAGAAGCGAGGGAGAAGGAGGCGACGAAGGGAAGGTGGAAGGTGTCAGAGACGCTTCATTGCTTAGGGACAATCCGCGCCCAGAACCGGTCTGTTTCAAGAGCAATCAGTCAATCCGCATTAATTACCCCCCCCCCCCCCCCCCCACACACACACACACACACACACATAAACACGCGCGCGACACCACCACCTTATAGGGTAGCTCGCGCTGGCACAGGGACCAGAGGGTTTGTGTTATGCTTTCTCTCTCTGCAACAATCACACCCTTCCGCACGCGCACACACGCCCAACCCCCCCTTTTTTATTGAAAAGAACCAATAAAAATCAAACTTTTCTTGTCACTAAATAAATTAAATGCAGATTTGTGTTTTAAGTACCGGACCCTTTTTGTGATATGCGGAACAGGATTCTTTGTGTCCCATGTCATTTGTCCTGAGGGCAGGGCAACACGCAACATATATATATATATATATATATATATATATATATATATATATATATATATATATATATATATATATATATATTAGCATTTTAAACAATTTTATAATACACAAGAGGGCAAATATTATTTAATTACACACGTGATAAATCTGCTCACTTTGGCGTTATTTGATTTGAGTTAAATATATATCAATTAATTCTAGGGCTGAGATGAAAGTCTCTTTCCTCAATTCACTCTGTTTATAAGCTTGGCTATCTATCGCTGCAGGGTCTCCTTTGTCCAGCATGTTTTGTTGGGGGCTGGACCAAAGCAAGCGAGTGACGCTCTGCTTTAATGTACATGGACATCAGTTGAAATAGCCTTCATATACTTATACTTTATGAGGTGCATGTTCGCTTTTGTCAGCTCTGGACAAGTTCAGCTTCAAGGTTTTGCTTGAGTGGATTTTTGCTGAGTTCTTGGTTTGAAGAATATAAATATAAAATCAAGTCAATCATTAATCACTTGTGTTTTTCTATTTCTATTTGTAATAAGCCCAAATTCTGTATTTTTATGGGTTAATTTATCTGTATATTATAACATTCTAATTGTAAATTTTCTTGATTCTTTGCAAAAACAAAAATAATGACACATCTCTTCTGTTCCCCTTTTTAAAAAAAAAAAATTATAACCTAATTTATTATTGTAACTGACCTTTTGTTTATCATGCTGCTTAAAAAGCGGGAATGTCCTTTTAATAATTTAATAGTGGTAATAAAATTTTTAGATCAACATTTTAGGCGCAGCAGAGAGCCGAGTCCAGACGGTTAATGTTTTAAGTTTTAAGAGAAAACCATGTTATTTTGTTTCGCTCTTCCATCGTCTCCTTTGTCGACAAACTTTTCCCTCTTCATAAAAAATGAGCTCCCTCGAAGCAGAGCACGGCTGTTTTCCGGTTCATGTTGGTGTTCTTTCCTCCATTTTCTAAACACTTAATTGTTGGTGCACCATTACGCGAATCTAGCTTCTACATTTAATCCAACGTGTAACTTCCCCTCTTTTACCGTATTCCCTTTGATTTAGTCACTCTTGACTCTCCTTTTGCTCTGGGGCCAACGGGGTTCGCCGTGGGGGGCGCCTTGAAACCGCCCCTCCTTATCGCCTTTCATCGTTCAGCGCGGGGCCGCCTTGAAACCGCAGGGGCAGTAATTGCTTTTTTCAGGCAGCCCAGTGCGGACTGGCCAGCAGCCAATCAGAGCCTTGTTTACACTCAGTGATTGACAGTACTCTGGCAAAGTGCCAGCCAATCAGAGGCGTTGTAGGGCCGAAGCCCCGAGTTTTAACCCTTTGCCTCCACGTATAAACAAACCTGGACGGGAATATTAGCCTATAGCAGCTCATATATTTCGACAGGGAAACACACAAGGCCATATCCTTCCACTTTTAATTGGCTAAATTAGTGAACCATGCGCAAGGCTAACCCCAGGGACTGTAATGCTTTCAAATTATGCAGTGATTCAATTTGCCCGTTTGAATATATGTGTGTGTGTGAGTGTTTTTGTTGTTGTTTTTTTTGGTGGGGTGGGGAGTGGGAGACAGGTAAACAGACATACAGCCATATAATAGAAAATACTGAATAATCTCTAGCCTATATTAGTAGGAATTTGTACCCCTTCTAACCCTTAACCCAAGTGTACATAATATAAAAAATAAAGAAACTTTATTAACCCGTACCTGTCTTCATAATAGCCTATGTGTGTCGTTTTTTTGTTACATTCTTTTGGCAATATTTCATACATTGATGGATTAAGTGAGCTGATATAGGCATAGAAGACGTAAATAGTCGGAGCAGAGCAGCGTTTAGAAGAGAATCAGCCTTTAGTTTTATTAGTATCCCTATTGACATATTTTCTATATCAAACGTACACTTAATTACGTGCCAATTATGCCAATTAATTAGGCCTATAGGTGCTAAATTTATTTTAACATCTTGGCGCAATGTGTCATGCATTGCAAACACACCCTAAATGTTCTATAAATCAGATACAGAATCAGCAAATAAAGATTTATTTAGCAAAACACATGCAGTGGGGCGAGAGAAAAAGCGGAGCATCAATAAAACTATCACATCATCACTGTCACATAGTAAAATAATGAAACACTCAGAGCGCATGAGGCATTTGAACTGCAGTGGGATCACACAGAATAGGCTAGTTGCTGTTTGCTCTCCACCAGTGATCAGAAAGTGCAGGCAGCGCTGCACGGCTCCAACTCCTCTCCTCTCCGCACACTGAACAGCGCCGAGCTGTGCCGCCTGTCTCCTCACATTTGCTTGTGCACGCAGTGCGCCGAGGGCTGCAAATCAAACGCCCGCCGTTTCGCTCCGCGGCTCTGGCGGCTTCCTCATTGGCTCGGAGCGGCAGCAAATAGCAACTCGTGTTTACCGTCGAAGGGGGTGGGGATGGGGAGGTGGGAAAGGGCAGGGTGGGGCGGGAGTGGGGGGCTCACGGGCACGCTTTCACATTGTCGTTCTCAAACCAATAGGCCTGCGCGTTCACCCCTCCCCGCGCACACACCCCATCCCCTCCTCATCCTCCTCCCCCCCGGCGTGTCTGAGTCTCCGGCTGCATGAACGAGCCTCGATTCACTACAAGCCTGAACTTCTACGATGCGTCTCTCCCATACCTCAACTGACTGCTCAGCACAGTCTGCAGCAGCGTAGGATGTAATCAATCCCACATGTTTCACCTCTGCGACTCGGGGATTTTCACTTTGAATATTTTTCTACTTTTTCTTTCATTATATCCTATACTCGCCATACAATGGATATAACTTACCAGTGAGTAGAAAATTAATTTAGCTGTGTTTTAATCTCTTTAATGATTGTACTGGATGTCGATTTTTAGTTCAGTGCTGCATAGGAGAGGATAATCTAAATTTACTGTTTTATTTAAATTGGGGATCCATCTATTTTTCTAAATGCTCCGCTAGTATTTACTGTCATATGTGTAGGCTATGCATTGTAAAATGTAGCATCATTTAAAGAAATTCATCATTTCGTATTTATAAAATTAGCATTACATCAACACACCTCACGGTTTGACAGTATTTTGAATTATTTATTTTAGCTATTTTAGTCCAACTGTTTTCGCTGCTGGTGTTGGAGGGCTGAGCTGTGGCGATATGTGTGTCACTTTTTGATCTGACCTCTCTTCACAGCCAAATTGCTTCATTCAGAGCACTCGGCTATTCAAAGACACTCGCTTTTCAGGGCGCCTCCTCACATCTATAGTTTTATAGACAATAAATTGTAGATTATTCTCTGTTAGTTCACAGTTGTATGTGTGTGTTAGACAGGGAGGGAGGCAGGTTAGTTTATTGTAATCTGCAGTGCTCCCTGCGTCCCCTCTCGGTATGAAGGCTGTGCAGACACCGAGCTGTCTTCGGCTCGGCCGGGCTTGCCTCTCCTGTTTAGCCGGCATCTGAATATCCGGGTTTAGTGTCCCGGTTATGCTTTGTGACTTTACTTTTTTTGCAAAATCGTTGCAGGCAAACAGTTGGCCTCTGAATCTGAGCCACTGAAAAAAAAAGTGGATGCATTTTAAATGCATTTTATCTTTTGTCCTAAGGTCCTCCGATAAATGATTTAATAAATTTCTGTTCAAACAGCACAAAACGCACTTTTTTCCCCCCCTTTGACACCTCGAATGCACGAGACCTGAAAAGCACAATTCTTTGCGGATTTACTGGCTTTTGTTCCAAGTTCATGTAATGTCGAATTGGTTAGATGGATTTTCGTGTGTGCGTCTTTAGGAGGTGTATGTGTGTGTGCGCGTGTGTGTCTACGTGGAAGGCCATCAGACTTCACCCTCCTAAGCACCCCCCCTACACACACACACACACACACACACACACACACACACACACACACACACAGTGCAGCAGATCCAAATGATCATTTCCCCCAAACTGTTACGCGCGTCCTGCTCACGTCGTTCTGTTTGCGTGGCGTGCGATAACATGGGATTTAGATTCAGGTTGTTAAATGTAGCCTGAGTGGCTCTCTGTTGACGTGGAATGTAAACACCAAGGACGTGTGTTTACGGTCTGAAAATTTAAAAACGTATAGACAAATGTCAGACGAGAGTGGTTTATGATTGATGTCCCGTAGAGAAGGGCCATTGTTTCTCACAGCCTCGGGGACAGGAGAGAGTCCATTTTGCCTTCCTTCCCAGAGCGCTTGCCTGCATTTCTCCCCTTCTTTACCCTGATTTTTTTCCACTTATTGTCGACTTGATGTAGTCAGGAGTGATAGTATGCTTCTCACAAACAAAATGGAAATTATCTAAAGGCTCTGTCAGAGCTGCTGGAATTTCTGGACCCATCCCCAACACAATTTCTAAAAGTTGGGAGTCCTTGAGCAGCTCGCGTGTGAGTTTATGTGTGCGTTAAGAAGACCTGAATATCCGAGCGCATGCATCCTATATTCTCATACACTTCATAAGCCCCTGGTCCACCAGAGCATTTGATATTTTCTTTGTTCCTTTATCGTTGATTCCTGAGAGGTGCTATCAACATCTACAGAGCGCTAGATGGACGTGCCATGCATCGAAAGGCCTAATAGATGGACTGCTGAGGTGTGTTTGGCGAACGCAGGCACCAGCTCTCGCTTGTATGAGCGTTGCATGGAGCCATATTTAAGTAAATGACCTAGGCAATACATATAAAGTCCATGATTTCCTAGTCTATTTCACTGTTTATTGCCCCGCTCTTTCGCACTGGGGCATAAAGGTGATTTGATTTGTGTTGGCGATTACAGTGTAGCCTACATACCGATACTATACTATTTATGTAGCAGAGATGTATGGGGTTTGCCACTGTACCAGGAGGGCTGCTACTGCGACTGGCTCCGTATTGTTTGATCGTCGTTTTCATCAAGACAAAAAAAACAACAACAACACACAAACAAGAACCCTGGCCGCAACATTACCAAAAAGACTAACATTAAATGCAAAGTTAGACGAATGCATAAAAAGTCGTCAGTAAAGATTTATAAACGCCATCAAGCACTATTGATCCGAGACGGACGTGTGTGTATTTATCAATTGCATGATTAATAGTCGCTTTTCAGTAAAATTAAGAAAAGGCATATCCACAATCACGTGTTAAATTAAGTAGCCTATTAATGACAACTAGAAATTCAAACTTTATTAACAACAATTATCCACTGAAGAAAAGTTTTGTTTGGGGGTTCTCGTGTTGGGGAACAGACTTAAGTCGCCATAATTTAGGATAAAATCTGCTAATGGCAGTCCTGTAAGACTCAACAGCTCGTCCTTCACTGAGAAATGCTCTCAACCGCTGTGAACTCTTGTACTGTATATATGCACCATTTGTTTGTACCTGAGCCAATCCTCCCCTTTCATTTCGATTCTTTTTGCTGATCATGAAATCTCCCTTGTGCGTGTTATTTGCGTTGTGTCACAGGATGAGGAGGAGGTGGTGGTAGTAGTGGTGGTGGTGGAGTGTTCTCTTTTTAGGGCAGAGCAGCCCAAAACCAAAACTCGGTTCAGCCACCTTTTTTTTTTATCAGCAGGAAAGACTTTACTCACCTTCCTGGTCTGGCATAAATCGTCCTTAAATGAAACGTTAAGACGAAGCATTGAGAATAATATGTAAATGTGGTCTTTTCAAAACGTTTTTGTGAACTTTGAATTGCTTTTGTAAATAGCGGTTGTTTGTCTGTGAACAGCGACTGTCTCTCAGCCTTTTATTCGGCACTACATCCCTGCTTGGCTCATTATAGTCAGCGCTTTGACGTGTCTCCTGCTCTCTCTTTTGTAGGACATGACGGGGACTCAGTTTCTGCCCTGTAAAGCCAAAACTCCGCTCAATGCGAGGGGAGCCCGAAGTTCATAAAAGGGATTATTTGCATCTGGGTGCCTGAGTCCTTCGGTGCCTCTGGATTTTACTTTGGATTTGGGATTTATCGGTTCCTCTCACCAGGATGGAAAGCCGAGATTTCGCCCCTCCGCACCACCTCCTGACGGAGCGGAACGCGTTGGTTCACAGCGCCGCGTCTCGGATGGCGCCAGGCGGCCACGGCTCTGTGCAGCACCCCGCTCACTTCCAGCCAGGGAAATACTACTCATCCCACCTCTCCATGGGTCCGCACTCAGGTCTGTTTTGAATGCAGCTCCTTTCATGTGTATAAGTGACATGCTTTTAAAAAAAAGTCAGCTACTGTCTTTTGTCTGAGGCACATGTTCTCCATATTTCAAACTTGGGACGCTCTTTGGGACGAACTAGAATTTATTGTGGGAGGAAATTGCTCAGATTTTGCGCAAATATTTTACTTCTATTTTAAGAGCTGTTTATGGTATGGCTGCTTTCTCTGTGTTACATATGAAAATAAATTATCAATTTAGTGGTTCAGTCCTGCGTAAATGTAAAATGTGGAACGTGGTGGGAAATTCCCCTCTTTTGGAAACTTGGCTTCTCTTGGCAAATTACATTAACTTTAAATTTACGGCATTGGCCTACCAGCATATTTGTTATAAACCTCTCCTGATTTTAGACATAGGCTGACTCTGAGATTTTTCTCTTTATCACACAGGGATTATGAGGCGTTTCCAGTAACATAATCTTGTCATATAGATTTATATGGTTGCATCAATTAGTAAAGTAATAATGGTTGTCATTTGATGTAATTAATTAGAATTGGTTAATTCCACTGCTTATATTTCCCATTAAACAATACATTAAAGCTGTTAGCTGAGCGCCTTACTTGTTTCTGCTGTTGTGTGTGCTTCTGTGGCTCTAAGGTGCATGGTGGTTTGGTGATGGTGAGTTAGGGGCACATGCTGGTTTGTACTGGTCGCAAACTGGGGAGCGAAGTGGTTAGGGGTGGAGGGGAGCTCTGGCTAATAGAGGTGCGGGTAATACCAGAAAATCCGGTTTCTATATTGAACGGGGACGTGACGGGGTGCGAATGGGTTGACAGTGCATGCATTAGATTTAACAAGTAGCTTTGGTATCCTGTCTCAATAGGAGGGGGTGGGGGGTGGGAAGTGTAGAGAAAGAGAGAGAGATAGAGAAAGAAAGCCACCGCTCGAAATCATACAGTGTGTGAAAACTGGACGCACTGGATGAATGTAAACGTGCCCGATGAGAAATCTCATTAATTATCATTTGCAGATGCAGCGGGTTCTTTAAATAGACGCTGAGACTCGGGTCTATGAATGATATCGTCTGTTGTGTGTAGGATCCACACGTACTCTGTCTCCGCTTATTTGCATATTCATTAGTTTTGCACCACAAGAAAACAGACGCAGACATTCAGTCCAGCATTTTAAACCTGAAAATTAAGTTTATAATACAGAATTTCCATGTTTCCAGTGAACACGTTAAACTCGGCGCAGTTGACATTTGGTGATTTTGAGGTCCTGGTTCTGGTCATGGCAGCCCTGCATGATCAAAAACAATAATGATTTTAAGAGCTTGTTTTGCCTCGAATGTGCTTTGACACTTTATGGCTCGAAAAAGATTGTGTTTTGTAAAGTTCCAAATCTGACATTTTTTACTTAATTTGCGATGTGTACGTACGAAATATAAATACTTTAATTTTCTATAATTTACAATATATATTGTATGTGTAGCCTAATTGCAGAGTATTTATATTTATCATTTTTCATAATTCAAGATTTTTCAAATATTCTAAGATTAAATAGGCCATTTATTGCCTGTTTGTCTAATTAATGTGCTATTTGAAATTTAATGCGTACAAAATGTATTATAGTATGCCTTATTCAGCAATAAAAGTATTTATTCAAATATGATACATTTTAAATAATTAGCATAATTATAGCTCTACATCATACAATATTTAAATAAATTATACAGTGAGTCATACAGTATAATGAATTTTCTATTGATAAAATATTTCTTATATTTCATGAGACATTTAGCTGCCTGTCTTCTCTCATTCTGACTGACAAGTTTTCACCAATATATGACAATTTTATTTTTAAATGTGTAGCTGATGCTCAGATTGCTTTAACAAACACACATCTACCTTGAATAACAATGTAAATAGATTAGATTTCACTTTGGCTGATTTTGCTACTCGCTGGCACGTATCATGGTCCAATTTAGAAATGATTCTGTAATGTTAAAAGAAAAAAAAACAGTGATAATGTTATTGAAATATATTCAAGAGGGCCTCTCACTGGGTCTCAAGGTGCATGACACTGTATTGAGATTCCAGATATCCAGACTCTCCATGCATGTCCCTGATGGGGTTTTGACTGACATGATGGGCATAGAGGATTGTTGTTTTGGGATGGGGGTTGGGGTATGTGTGTGTGTTTTCTCTGTGGTTAGGATGGGGGTTACCTTTGTGCTTGCCCCCCTTAGAGATTCAGAAAGCTGTATGCCTGGCTCTAGGCCTCGGCACAGGGGGTAGATATGATGTGGGGTTGGCCATACCGGGGCAGTGGGGGTGTTACGACAGGGGGGTTGTTTCAGATGTTTGGAAAAAGACAGGCACACTTTTTTTTTTTTTAGTTTCTCACAAGACCAAACTGGGTGTATAACTCACAGAAATTCAAAGTGTAAAAAAAATCCTCTCATCCCTCCCATTTCTTCATATCCCAGAAACCTGCAATCCATCAATTTGCTGAAGTCTCTTATTTAGATCAGCGTGGTGTCTGCTTGAATATGGTCGCGGTTGACAAGGCGATGGAATGACAGCCGCATACCAACGCCATAAGACGCAGCCCCCATTTGATAAAACCCCACAATGATATTACACAGGCGTTTAGATTACTGATAGGAGCAGTGGGAAAGTCTTTGTCTCTCTGTCTGTCTTGCTCTCTTTCCCCTCCCTGTTTCACTGCCTTGCTTTTATTACAGTCTCTCTCCCTCTCTCTCCCTCTCTTTCTTCCCCTTTTTCTGTGATGTTAGCCCCTTGGGCAGTAGTTGTGCAAGTGTGTGTGATTAAGGTTAGGTTTAGCCTGCAGTAGCACAGGTGTGCAGTATTATGGAGGGCGTGGCAGAGCTTGTCATTGAACAGGTGTGTTACTTCCCAGACAGCAGACGGTTTTTGTTTACATGGCTGTGTATGTGTGTGACCTAGTAATACAGACAGAGAGAGCCTACATTCATGTCACATGTGTGCACACATGCACAGCTGTACACACACACACACACACACACACACACACACACACGCACTCACACAGTGCTGAAAAGGGTTTGTCTCTTAAGCTGCTTGTGTTTTGAAAAAAGTAATAAACCATAATCAGAATGTTTTGGTTGGACTACATTACCTCTCTGTCTCTCTTCTTTCTCCTCTCTCTGTATCTTTGGCCTCCTCTCCTGACCTTTTTCTTCTCCTTTTCTTTCTCCATCATTTCCGCTCCTTTCTTGCTCTTCAGTTTTTCACATTCCCCAGTTAGATTCTTACCAGTAAATGTGTGTGTGTGTGTGTGTGTGTGTGTGTGTGTGTGTGTGTGTGTGTAGCTGTGTGTGTTTTTGTGCTTGCAGTCACCCTGTCCATTCATCATGATGCTGTCAGTTACATTTCTTCTCTCTTGGAAGTTTTTCGGCTTTGGTTTTGATCGCCACCGCAGCACAGACAGACACGCCTTTTCACCCTCCTACCTGCACACACCCTCACACACACACCCACACACATACACACACACGCACATACACACATACACTTGCATGATGTGAAGAAAAAAGGAGAAAGAAAGGAAGAAAGAGAGAACAGGGTGAAAAGAGAATATGAGCATGTCAATGAGAGATAATGGAGTAGGGGAAGGAGAGAGGAAGAGAAGGAGGAGTAGAGGGAGTAGAGAGGCTGAATGTTTCCACCTGGTTGGTAATCCGGTCAGATTACCACCGCTTGACGGCACCCACTGGCTGCCATCCCCGACTCCTCAGCCTGCCGTCTCTGCTGCCTCTCAAGAATGCGAGAGAGTGAAAAAAAGAAAAAAAAGAGGGGAGACCCTTTCCTTTGTGTGTGTGTGTGTGTGTGTGTGTGTGTGTGTGTGTGTGTGTGTGTGTGTGTGTGTGTGTGTGTGTGTGTGCGTGTGTGTGTGCGTGCAATGAGTCAGCAATGGATGAGTTTCAGATAGACGACCCCCCCCCACCCCACCCCACCCACCTCACTAGTGCTACCCAGGGTACAAGGGGCACATCCAGTGTGCAGCGTGGAAGATGACCCCCAGTGTGGAGGAGACAGCTGGCGGAGGCTGCAGCCAGCCGAGCTGTGACTGGATGCAGGAGGGATGGAGCAAAGTGTTAAATATGAATTCAATTCAAAGAGAAAATACGTATACACTAAAAATGAACGTGGACTTTTTAGATCACCACATAAAACATTCATTTTATTACCATAATATGGTGCGGTTCTGACCTATAGCTCTTATTAATTTACATGCCACTGTTTGTTAATGGATGTTAATAATATGTATATCCTTTGCAGTTTTGCATGTCATAAAATGCATTTGTAATAGCATTAAGGTAACGTAGGTCAAAATATCCACATTTTAGTTAACCCAATAGTAATTATAATAGTAGTGAAAACAACCCATTGGTGCTGGGTACCAGCTGCATCTTAAATATAATAGAATAAATATTAACGACATTACAATACATTTTCTACTAAAGACGTTCTGTCATCACACACACATAAACAAATTTGACCACAACTCACATTTTGTGTATATAATTTGTTCACACACATAAATGAAATATGAAAAGAAGTCAGTTAAATGAATCTCACTATTTGAAATGTATTGACACATTAATGGCGTGAAGTCATTAAGTCATTAGGTAAAGTCATTAAAGTCATTTCAATTGCAAATTAGACTCTTATGTATGCTTTGATATTTCAAGAACATCATTTAAATATATTCCTGAATGATTCACCGCATCTAATCGAATTGACCTCAAAGTAACTGTGACCGCGACTTTCCAAAAGGTCACATCAAATGGACAGATAAAAAAAAAATGTGAATGGATTAACGGAAACTCCTTTTGATGCTGGAGTTTGGAGTGAAGCGTGCGTTTGCTTTGAAGCACAGTTGCTGCAGTGACAGAAGACTTTTGTCTCCAACTCTCATCCAACATGTGAACAGCTGTTTATTGTCGGTAGCAGTGATTTGAAGGGAGCAGGGTGCGTTTGGTTGCGACATCTCCGGGGTGTGAACACACCATCTGATGACTTGGCATGTGAATGGGGAGCGCCAGACTTCCTGTGTCCATGTGCTCTTTTCTCTCTCACTCCTCTTCCCCCATTTCTCCTTCCTCTTATGTTCCTCGCTGGCCAGATCTCCCCTCTGCCCATCTTCCTCGTTCCTCTTTAACCACACGCTCGCCCTCCCTCTTCCTCCTCTCCTTCTGCTTTCCTCTTTCACTTCCCCCTCGCTCTGCATTTGCTCCTCTCGGCTTTTTCGAGTGGTCCTTCAGCCCTGCCTCCTCCTCCTCACAGCCTGCGTACCTCCCCACTCCTCTCTCTCTCTCTCTCTCTCTCCCCCTTCACTCTCTCCTCTCTTCTCAATCGATCCCTCCACCTCTTATATCCAGCTCCCATCTCTGACTAAGTCCCCACACACCCATCGCCTCCTCGTGTTGTTAGCAGACCAGCTTCTCTCAGCACTCCTCCTATTACTGTCTCAATTTCAGCCTTCCCCCTCGCACTGTAACACACACACACACACACACACACACACACACACACACACACACTGCTCTCTTCTTGCCTCCCCCTCTCCTCACCATTCGGCCGGTTGTTAACGGGCCCGTCCCGGTGCTACTCGGCCCATGGCCAACTCACTAAATCAGAAACGATTGGAGGATTTGGCAAGGGGGAGTGAGAGCTCAGCGCGACGCCTTTAAAGTCAGAGTAACAAGAGAAAAATGACATTTTAAACAGCCTGCAAAACACAAGGCTAAAGCAGCTTCTTACTCCGTACAGGAGGAGGTGTGTGTGTGTGTGTGTGTGTGTGTGTGTGTGTGTGTGTGTGTGTGTGTGTGTGGTGGTGGGGGTGGGGGGCTGATATTCACAACATGAATTCATGACAAAGTCACAAGATATGTGTAAAGAAAGTGGCCATTTGTGTGTGTGTGTGTGCACAAATGTGTGTTTGTGTGTTTGCAGACACTATAATTCCCAGCTATTTTATGGCTTTCCACTTCTTCAGAGGGGTCGAGGCAATTCCCTGTTTAACTGATGTGTCAGAAGAGGTGACATCACTTATTACGGGGGGGGGGGGCAGACATGATGTCACAGTCTCGCCACATCCACAGGTCTGCACCCCCTGAACAACGAAGTGGTGGAAACACACCAGCCCTTATCACGGCAGAAACCGACACCTTAAACGGACCTTCTCAGGGTCACATTTATGCCTGACTCATCGTCACTCGAGCTGACTCGTTTGACTCAGCCAGGGCCTTTACCTCGGCTGTTGTGTTTGGTCCCCTTCATTTCAGCTCTGTTTGGCTCATTCATATTGTAATGGCCTCCATTCAGGCGGGTCTATGTCCAGTTTGTTTTGCTGTCAAACGCTCAGATGGATGGAGGGGGCCGTAGGTTCATCTGGAGGTGAGGTTAAAGAAGGCAGAGTGGTCGGACAGCCCCCTGAATCCTAGACCCTTCAAGGTTTTATGCTGCTGCTGCTGTTGTACAGATTGAGTATTTGGTATGAAAGACAGCTAATGTGCTCTTAAATAGGAAATGGGTTCGTGTGTGTGTGTGTGTGTGTGTGTGTGTGTGTGTGTGTGTGTGTGTGTGTGTGTGTGTGTGTGTGTGTGTGTGTGTGTGTGTGACAGAGGGAAAAAGAGTGAGAAAAAGGGAGAAGCAGCTGTGTGGAACAGCATGGATCGTTACACAGTGACACACATGAAAGCATTAAGTATATTCAGGAGCATTTGTTGAATATACATGGAGCTGTGTGCAGCTTTATGTGTGTGTGTGTGTGTGTGTTTGTGTGTTTGTCGGAAAGAGAGAGAGAGAGAGAGAGAGTGAGAGAGAGAGAGAGAGAGAGAGAGAATCCCCTCCCATGCTCTTGCCTGAGCTGAGAATAGTGAGAAAGAAAACAAGAAAAGAGAGCATGAGAGAGAGGAAAAAAAACAACAAAGATCCGTCATCAGTCATTCATGGCTAATCAGTCTCATGGGACGCACACACACACACACACACACATACACACACCCACACATACACACACACAGTGCTGAGGTCCTAATCCTACTGGGACTGCTTGTGCCTCTGTGTGTGCCTGTCTAAATTTTAGATCCAGGCTGATTAGAAGCAAACGCTCCTTTTTTGCATGTCTCTCTCTCTCTCTCTCTCTACCTCCACTTCTCTCTGTCTCTTCTCTTCCTCGTCTTTGATTGCTGGTAAAGTGTCTCTTCTCCTTCTCTCTCTTTTTCTCTTTTGTCTCTTTAATAACCGCCTACTATCTTTTTTGGTCGTTTTGATGTGTGTTTTTGTAATGTTTGGTAGCATGTGTGCATGCATAATATAGGGACATCTTTTGTGTGTGAGTGCACACTGAGCTCCGCTTCTGCCTGCGTGCGCTTACTCTTGCTTATGAGTGTGTATGTGTGTGTGTGTGTGTGTGTGTGTGTGTGTGTTTACATCTTGCTTGCTCCAATCCTGTAGACATATAACATGTCATGCAGATACGTAGTTTGCAAGCAAGAGAGTTGTTTTGTAGATCCCAAAATACCATAACATTTACCCATATTCTGTAAAAAAAAAATTCTCTTAATTTGTATAAATGTTGCATCCAGGAAGTGAAGCTCTGTCTTAAAGGCTTGCAGTTTAAAGCGGAAACACAGTTTGTCTTTTCTTCATAGCCAGGCGTCATTGTCATAATATTAATATGGAAATTTTCTTAACATATATCACAATACAAAATTACATTTATTTCCCAACCCGCATCTCAGTATTCAGGCTGTGTGCACAACCTCACGGTTTTTCTAAGATTTCTTTTTTTGACTATAGTTGCCAGATAGAGCGCTATCAGGACTTTTCTTTCAGTTTTAGTGGACTGTTTTGTGTAAATTAGCCTTTTGTTTCTCCTTTTTCATATGAGGTAGAGGTAGTCAGACTTAAAATTAAATTCAACTATTCAGACATTTAAAAAATATATATGCAAAATTACATTGGCTGCTTTCATCTAGATTTTTTTTTTATCTGGTTTTATATCATTGCACTTTGAATATATTTGGATTTTGGGGTGTTAGTTGGAGAAACAAAGGCATGTGAGGAAGTAAATGGGAATGAGAATTTGGGATGGGAATTTTTTTCACAACGAAAAAATGAAAATAATAGTTAGATTATTAGATTACATTTTTTTCTTACACTCAGCCTCTTTTTTTTATTTATTCTCTCTTTTATTTATTTTCCTTTTATTTCCCCTTTCCGTCCTCTTTCTTTCTTCTTCATGGATTTCTCCAATAACCTTTTATTCCTGTGTAAATATGACAGGAATGAAGGAATATTAAGAATAGAAAAGTCAGGCTCATGAGGTCAGACTAGGTTATTCTCACCTGCTTTCTCTCTCTCTCTCGCTTTGTCACATGCTCCCATCCTTTCTCTCTCTTTCTCTGTCTGTCTCACTCACCCTATCCCTCCCAGCCACTGTCTCTCACTCCTTCCCTCTCTCCTCCCCCGCTCGCTCCCTTGTTGCCTCTCTCTCGTGTTCGCTGTCTGCTGATCCTGCTGCTCTTCTCTCTTGTTCTCCCCCCCCTCACACACACTGACACACACTTACTGTATGACACCCACACACGCTCGCACAAATACACACATATGCTCACTCTGACACCTGCATGTCGAGCCGTTGAGGGTCTAATTTAAGTAAAGTGCTTCTCTAGCAACCACAACCCCTCAACTCACGATGATGGAGGGTGATATGGTGCAGCATGGTCGAACACACACACACAGCTATACATACATGCACACATACATCCTGCTCTAGTGATACAGAGATATGGCGTGGGACTGAAGGAAGCACTGTAGATGGCTTGTAAGTCGCATGCTGCAATAATAATGCGATATTTGATCACTATTTGTTCCCGCATAAATTCACCTTTTTTTTGGCTGCTGCTAGATCAGACTGCGGGGTCAGTTACAGCGGAGGCCTGGCTCATAGGGATTCAGTGTCTTGCTCGAGGACACTTCAGCAGGGTGGTTGTTGGCTGACATGGATACGTTTGAATCTGGGTCTGCTGGTTGAAGGATGTTGTCTTCTTTTCCTTTGCTTCTGCTGTGTAGGTGTGTTTGTTTCCACGGGAGTCTGAGCGAACGTAAGCTAAAGCTGCACTGCTGCTGCAAATCCGGGGCCGCAATCACAAAACCTCATGTTAAAAATAGCTGTTTTGGTTTTGATGTATATATATGTATGTGTGTGTATATATATATATATATATATATACACATACATATATATATATTTCAGGATTAAAGTTAAGACCCAACAAAATACTTAAGTTACTGCACAGCTTTAAATTGTACATTTTTTTTACAAATACGTTGAAAGCAAAGTTAAATCTAATTATAAGAAATATTTACATTGCTGTAAGAATATTGGAGAACAAATACTGTATATGAACTCTTATTTCATTTATACTTCATACTGAAGAACTATGGACCATGAAAGTTGTTTTATTTGCTGCAGCTATTATATTTTTACAGTATTTTAACAGTTTCTTATCTACACATTTTGCACTTATGGAGCAACACTTATGTCCACCTGATGAATGATAATATTCTTTCTTTTCAACTACGTTTTTGGTCTCCACCAACTTCTGACGGAAATCTCTGACTGCTTAGTTGATAAATGCTTCCTGAAGTTCACTAGCAAGTTGTCTGTCAGCTGTTTGGTATTTAGAAGGAAGCGAGTTAGAGCATTTTTTTTTACTGGAGACTGATGTTGTAACTGAAAATAATGTTCTGAAAGCACCATGAGTAAAACAAAAGTAGAGTTGCAGGCTAGAAAATTAAACAAAGAGCTTCATTATTGGTAGGTACGTCACGACAGGGCGACACCTTTCACACACATGTAGAAATGTCTACACCAATAAAAGCATTTTGCTATAGCCTGCAGACAAGAGCACATTAATGTTTATTAATCAATGAAGGTATAATTACAGAATATTAAGTTTCACTCCACTTTGGTTGGCCCTATTTGTCGTTTTTCTTTTTTTGTTTTCTCCCACTGGTAGAAAAACTCCTGCTACAAAAATGTTAATGACACAAAGACATTTTTTTTAAATTTTATTTTCAAATGCATAGCAAGGTACAAATTCATTTTAATTAAAAAGTTAATTTGATTTAAGCTTGGGGAAACTGGCTTCACATCCTATAATCTCCTCTTAGTATATATTATCTTAATTTAGAATTCAGGCCAAATATTCTATGTATAGCACCACAGTCTTTCATATATTGTTAACATCTACAGTCGTGGCACTGAACCATAATTATAATCAGTAATAGTCAGTTAATAAGTAACAGAGTCAAATAATACAGCGCTGGAGAACATGTGTTTAATAGGGATTGTGTGCTGGTGTACCATAGGTTGTAATATGTAACCAAAAAGTTGTAAATGTTGTTAAGTTGATCACATGATTCATGATGAAACACATGTATACCTTTTTTTGTTTAGGCTCACTTTGTGCTCTCCCTGGAGCCATCATGACACCACCCATAGGTTTCTTAAGAGGCCTCTATATTAATCCTTAATCCTTATTACTGATACCTGCCTAGCATAAAGCTACCAAGCTAGCTAATGCTAACAAGGTAACGGTGGAGCTGTGGTCGCGCAAAAGAGAAGCAAATTTCAACTCACATTAGTCAAGTTTGCAGGTTTATTCGCTCTAAATAACCAGAATGCCTAACTGTACATTAGCCGTAAGCTATTAAGCAAAAGCAGACGCCGAGATGGTTTGCATGTGTTTGTGTGTGCATGTGTGTTTGGCTTTGCCCACGTCCTCCAGAACTCGCCAGATCACAACAGCTGTCTACAGCTTAACAGGGTCGCTGTGAGGCGTCCGGTCCGGTCTGTTAGTACAATTAACTGCACATCAAGCCGTATTATTTGTCTGATATTTGCAGGAAAAATTCTCCAATAGGAACCGACATCACAAACACGGCCAAGAGGCCAAGTTCGGTGACTCCAAACAGCTTAGGTGGTGCCCAGCAGTCTGCTAATGGTTAGCTCAGTCAAAGCAGCCACGCATGTTTGGAGACAGCCTCAAGTGATGATTTGTGGAACTGCAGTTTTTGGCACTTCTGTGTTGGCCTCCTTTATCAGCCCTGAAGGTTGCTACTTGGCATTCGCACACTCGAACACATCCCTACACACAGACAGACACAAGTAACCCAGAATTGTATTATTGAGTCTTCCTGTAGGCTTTCCTGAAATAGAGGCAACCTTATGTTTTTAATTAGTGTGTGTGTGTGTGTGTGTGTGTGTGTGTGTGTGTGTGTGTGTGTGTGTGTGTGTGTGTGTGTGTGTGTGTGTGTGTGTGTGTGTGTGTGTGTGTGTGCGCACAGTACCATTTGTGTCTCATTCTGACCCAGGCAGCAGAACCAGTCTCGTATGACTCCTATTCCCCAAATTCCTCTGTTTTCTTTGGTAAAACATGGAAAAACTTACCCAAACACCCCCCCCCCCCCCCCCCCCCCCACCTTCTCCTTCTCCTCCTCCTCCTCCTCCTCTTCCTGCTGCTTAAGAATCTCTCATGTGTTGTAAGTTCTGGCTTTCCAGGACCATATTTGGTCCTTCCTCCTCTCGTGGGTGGGTTGGATGTGTGGCATCCAAAAAGTCTGTGGTAAAAAGCACGAACGTTTTCCTTCTCAGTCACAGTTTACTGGTGCATTTTGTGGGCCCCGTTCACCAAAGGAAAACAACAGTGGAGTTCTTTTTTGTGGCTTTTAAGGCTTGGTTGACACAAGGTGCAATGTTGCATGTTTTCTTCGCTGTTATTTTAACTCCTCCTGCTTTTATTTCCTGTAATATTCATGGAGTCACAGGGCCAGCGGATGGTATGCCTTTTAGCGTCCTTACTGGCTTTTGATGACACACATGTAGGTGGAGTGGGATTGGGATGTAACTACAGTAGTCTCGTGTATTCAGACAGAGAGATGGTAGTAAAAAGAGTGGTGTGTGTGTGTGTGTGTGTGTGTGTGTGTGTGTGTGTGTGTGGATGGCGAGGATCTGGTCCGCAGCCTGGGAGTCAGGCTTTGGGCTGTGCTGTTCATCGTCTGCTGATTTATGCGCCTCACAGGGAAATCTCTCATTTGTAGCTCTTTCATCTCATTTTTCCCCTCCACTCTTTCTCCCTCTCTCCCTTTCTCTTCCACTGTCCTCTCTCTTCTTCCCGCCGTAATGTGATTCAGTACAGCCGCTCATCCCAGGCGACATGCCATGCTTTGCTTGCACACCCTGCTCTCTCTAACATGAATGAGTCAATTGATGAATAATAAGATAGAGCAGAAGGAAAATGCTATCTGGATCTACTCAAGCAAAATAACTCCTTTTCGAGCCTGAACGTTTTCTTTGTAAGCACCGCTCGGGCGCTTACTCACACATTGAATGTGTTTGTGTCCCCAGTGCTATAATGCTTTTATGGACCTTTGTGTGTGTGTGTGTGTGTGTGTGTGTGTGTGTGTGTGTGTGTGTGTGTGTGTGTGTGTGTGTGTGTGTGTGTCTAAGCACCTTCCACAACCGCCTTGTTTGAGTAGCCCTGTCACTTGTCCAATTCCGTGGTGTCAAAACAGATCAGAAAGGTCTGGCTTGACTCCTGCCCTCGCACACACACACACACACACACACACACACACACACACACACACACACACACACACACACACACACACACACACACACACAGGCGTGCACACAGACACTCTTACACACACACACACACACACATAGAAGGCTTGGTGCCAGGGCCCTTGGTGGTTGGAGGCTTATGAAAGGGTCGGACTGACGAGAGGTTGCCAAGTGTACGGAAATAAGCGTAACAGCCAAGCTAACGAGAGTCAGAACCTCTGACACACACACACACACACACACACACACACACACGCACGCACACACCGAGACTCTACTTTCAGGCTCTCAAGCTCTCTCAGTAGTCACCACCAATGGCAACCAGAGAGAGTTCAGTATATCAGTGTGCGGACAGAGGCTTTTGTTAATTGGCAAATGTGACAATGGAACACGAGAGGATATTGATCTTCAATCGGATGCAGATCGATTTATTTCGTCAACATTCCAGGTGTGTGTGTGTGTGTGTGTGTGTGTGTGTGTGTGTGTGTGTGTGTGTGTATTGATCAGCAGCAGTCCATTCAGAGAGCCACATACCCCTCCACGGTTGTATCTGTGTTTGCTTCCTTCGTTATATCACCATCGCCCCTCGTTTAGATGTCTTCCCTTTCCCCTCTCCCGTTTGCTTCCTCCCCTTTCTCTTCCCCTGCATGTCTTCCTCTGTTTAGAGAAACCTGGGGACAGTCTTACTTGTTGTCTGTTGTCTTGCTGTTTTTTCTTTCACTTTAGATTTCATCACACAATCGTCGGCAGCTACTAAGACAAACTTAGATTTGTTTGAAGCTTTGGCTCATGCAACATACAGCATGCAATGTATATATTTTGATTTGGTAAACACAAGACCAAACAAGAAACAGCCCTGATTTTTTTGTTGATGTTTTTTTTTTGCTGATTTTAATCAATATACACTTTTGCATGAAGGTGTTTACAGTATTATAGTTTCTAACCTTGAGTGTCGAGTATTTTGGGCAGACATTCTTAATCAAATCTGTTCTAGTTTGTCACAAAGGTGTGAAAAGTGTGAATGCTGTCATAAAAATGCAGCATTTCTTTTGTTGATAAACGTATATCTATCTGTTGCACTAAAATAGTTTCTTGCTTTTCATGGATGTTATATCAACCTCAACCTATAACCAGTTTCCACCTTAAAAAGGAAAATTTAATATTTTTTTGCCATTTGTAGATAGATTTCTCTATTGACTATTGAACATCAGGGTAAAATGGCATATCGGAGGCTCTCGCTGTAAAATTCTGAAGCACTAACACCAAATCTTGACATTTATACTGTTGATTCATCAAATTTGCTAATATGAAACTCCATTGTGGCTACACTGGAAATATCACGGCATCCCCAAATTCGTGTTTGGCTACGTTATCCATGAGAATACCAAAAATATGCCATGAAGTAAAACCTGCCCAGAAAAGCAAGGCCCAATTCCAGTATTTTATAAAACAGTGTGTAAGTGTTTTTGAGTGGATTTTCCCCTCAGCAAATCACATTACAGCCAATCATGAATAAACTAAAGCAGATTTTGCTCACTGTAAGTACAGCTGACTGTATTAGAATGAATAGAGACTCAGATTTTTGTCAACACTGGGGGATTCACTGTCTGTGTGTTGACACACTTTTCCAAGTTATGATGCCAACTAGGAAAAATAGGAGCGCATGCACACATTTTCTACTTTAATTACCACCACAGAGACTGAATGGAGCTGTTCAGTCAGCAGCTTGTATTTATGGTAAATAACATAGGCTTATATAGTAATAATATGTTCATAATCATCATATGGCTTGGGTCATAGATGAATTTTTGACATAGTCGGATATCTGATAAAAAAAATCTAACTGTAATGAGTAGAGTGTGTTTTTCTTGTCTCTCAATCACTTCTTCTGATACTCTATATCTCATCATTTGGGTAATTTGGTGTGTTTGCATTCATCATTTTGCATTTCTGCATAGAGTTAGGGGAAACTACGAGAGGATGCCGCGGTGACAGATGGAAAGGGAATGTGCGGATCAGGATAAAACAAAGACGGAAACAGAGAGCAGGAAGAGAAGGAGGGGGGGGGAGGAAAAAAAAAACAGGGTCAGAAATAAGGTTTATGTTAGTGGCTGGCCTCCCAGATGATTTTCCATATCAGCAGGCCAGAGGGAGCGGGCAAATATGATTTTCTCTCGAACTTGCCAACAGAAAACAGACAGACAGGGGTGGGAGGGAGGTAACAGGAAAGAGAGGGGATGGGGAAAAGAGGAGAAAGGAAAGGAATGAGTAAATGGAAAAAGATGGGGAAATGGAGGAAGGGTGGAGATCTGAAAGGTTGAGAGATGAAAGTCAACAAGGAATGCTGACTATTTATTCCACTACTAATCAATATCGCTTCTGTTTGAAATCACTGTAACTAATTCTTTCCTCTTTATGCAAATGAGCTTTTATGGCCTGTGGTGACACTTCAACACGTTTCATGTCATTTCAAAAATGCATGGCTACTCACATGAAAACTGGCTTCCTTTTCTATTGGCTGATGTAGTGGATGAGGTACTGTCAACAGTGTGTGTCTGTATGTGTGGTTGTGATAGAGTCTGCCAGGGGGGCCTTGTGAAACCAGCCTGAGTCTTATATGAGCTGTGTTTTATTATAACTGGCTGAAAGGCTGCTGATCTACAGTTGTACGCGAGAAGAGGATTTGGAGGAGAGAAAAAAAAAAGAAAAGAAATACTGTAAAAATATCCTGTCTGTGAGAGAGAACGAAAGAGAGACAGAAGTGAGAAAATAAATGTCTACAGCGGAAAGATTTGGACGAGCCTTTTTTCTCCTTCCTCAAAATTTATTATGACAGCAGAGAATGAAATGTCAAGGGCACAAGACGGAGGGATTTCTACTTTTAAATTGAGCACAGTGTGTGTGTCTGATGCTTCAGATCCAGCTGTATAAATAGACACACACACCTCTTTCTGATTTGTCTCTACACCACTGCTCCTTCTCCCTCTTGATTTATCCCATGCCCTCTTCCTAGTGAGTGTGAGAAAAAGAGACAGATTGGCAGACAGTTGAAGGCACTTGTGGTTGTGGTTGAGGTGAGGGAACTGTACAGTACATATGTGTGTTGGTGTGTGACTCAAATGCAGATTGTTGTGGTTGTGGTAATTGTCTGTGATGCGAGGCAGCGTTTATGGGTAACGACCCAACCCTCTACCTCTCTTTTTCTCTCCCTCCCTTCATCCAGTAACTAATTACCTGATTCCCCGTGGATTTGTTCCCCCCTTTCCCTACAACTGTTCGGGTTGTTCCACTAAATGAGAGCAGGCTGATAAGTGGAGACGCATTCAAACAGAGCCAAACTGTACTGAGCCTGTTCACTTCCAGTTTGCTGAAACTGTAACGAGATGAGTTTGAACATCCGAGTGTTCTCTCAGTCTCGTCTGAGAAGCTCAAGTAGGTTTTTACTCCTAGATCCAAACTGTATTCCTGAATATGATTGGTGAACTTTTCACTGGGATGTAATCAATTGCAATTATAAACTAGAAAGCACTCGGAGAGCGCAGACCTCCGCCAAGGCAGCTCAGTTTCCCCATGTTGGCATTTCACTCCAAAGCAAAACTACAGTCATGTAGTTGCAGACAGCCCCATCTTGTGGAGCCTTGTAATCATTACATTACAACGGTAAATGTGGTATAACTAATAAATTAAAAACAATTCCTGGATCCAAGCAGTGATCCGGATCACCACTTAAATCTAAACAATTGTTCCTTGGGCCACTTCCGAACTCTCCTGAAAATTTCATCAAAATCCATCAATAACTTTTTGTGTTATCTTGTTAACAAACTACCAAACCAACCAACCAACCAACCAACCAACCAGCGCTGGCAAAACTAAAACCTCCATGGCGGAGGTAATAACAACAACGACAACATTCCCATTTGAACAATAACATCAATGACAACATTCCCATTTGAACAATAACAACAATGACAACATTCCCATTTGAACCATAACAACGACGACATCTCCTGAAACTTTCATCAAAATCTGTCCATTACTTTTTTTAAAATCCTGTTAACAAACCAACAAACAAACCAACCAACCAACCAACGCCGGCAAAAACATAACCTCCACCCTTGGCGGAGATAATGAAGAGACATGTTGAAACAACAGGTTTCTGCTTTATTTCCTCTCTATCCACTGCATTGGCAGTGATCATAGGCTGTAGAGAAACTGGATGTAGTATCTGTTGTTGAGCTTGGTATTGGGTTTCCAAATTTTGTCAGTAACATTCAAAAGAGAACGTCTGAATATGAATAATGTGCTCTGAAGAGTTGCAATTGGGCCGGTACAAAAATATGTTTCTATGGGCTGACAAGGTGTGCAGTGATATTTGTGTGGCTTTTTCCTTTATACATATACATATAACTTGCATTAATTGTTTTGTCCTCACTTCAATGCCACCTCCATCCCAGAGTTAAATCAACCAATAAGATTGCTTGCTTGACCCACAGTATGTGTTGATGACTTTTGTCTTCTCTGCAAGTCTCTGCAAACTTGGTTTGGTTTAACACCATTCTACGCATAGGTTTGCAAGCTGTTTACTTATGTATTCTGGAGATGCATCATTCAAGTTCATTCAGCAACCCAAGCACGGAAGTCTAATCAACCAAAAAAAGTCCTGAGCTAAAATAACACCAGGAAGTGCAGTACAGGTTAGTCAAGTCAGAACAACAGATTCAAGCATGTAAAAGCTCTTTAGATGCCAAAATCACTACACTGTAGTTTTTACAACTAAATTTATCTTTCATCCCAACAATAGGAATTGCCATGTTGACGTCATTGTATTGGTCACATGACGCAGCCGAGTTCTTCGGTTGGCAGGAAGAAATATTAAATAAGGAACAAATACCAGTGAAAATTGGCTGCTGAGGCAGATTTTTTATGGTTTGAGTCAATTCATGACATATCCCGTGTTGTTGTTGGGTGTGTCGGTCATTTCAAGTCACGAGCTGGCCTAAAACTTCTATCAGCTTTGAAGTGCATCACACATTATGTCAGCAAAACATATTAAAAAACATATTTTGTAGAGTGATTTTGAGTCGTTAGATTTTTTTGTGGTGATTAATATCGTAAATATGTATTGCAATCTATATTGATGAAGTTTATTAATGCATACATTACATGTATACATGTACAGTGGGGACAACAAACTCGTCTGCTTGTTTCATGATGATACACCCAAGGCTCATGGGGTTTATCTCTTAGACGTTGAAGTGGGATCACTTTCATTTTCAACAAACAAAATGCTGATTCTTCATTAATCTTGTGATCATGTCCATTTGTAACACATAAATTAAATGATTAACTGACTCAGGGTGTTAATCAAATAGAAATAAATATTGGTAAAAGTTGCTTCGTGCCACATGGTTGGATCTTAAAGCCATCCATTCTGCAGATAATACGGGTCTGGTAAGGTTCAAGTCCCGTCTTTGTATCTAAGTTTCGCCACATACTGATCCCAGGCCTCGGTTGGAAGTTTAGTCATGTATTCAGACCATTGTTTATCATTTACACTCGATCCCCTCACTTTGTTATAATTGGCCCTAATTGGCTTTTGCCTACCTCAGCAAGAGACAGCATGGGTCATGATGCCACTTCTGTAAACACATGGCAGTTCCTATAGTGAAAGTAATCTACCAGGAATGTGGGCTTGTTCCTATTTGATGAGCCACTGCAGTGCCTTAACATATGACATCAAGATGGAGTCCGACATAAGTTGAGCCCGAGCTAATGGCCCTGCTTTTTTGTCATAATGCCCCTCTGTATCGACAGTCTGGATTAATTTCAATGAAAGAGTGTGCTGCTGACTGCAGGGTCTTGACAATTAAAACAACCTAATGGGCTAAATTGCAAAGTTTAACAGATTCTTTCCTGGCCCATGCCCTAACATTCTATGAGGTTTTGTGGAAATCTCCTGCTGTAGTTTTTGTGTAAACCTGCTAACAATCCAACCAACAAACAAATGGACGTGGGTGAAAACATACCCTACTTGGTGTAGATAGTTAGTGAGACCCTCATTTAGGTTTTGTAGCCACATGTTTCATCTATTTCTCCATTACATTAGAGCTCCAGCAGAATTAAAGCTTAACCCGCCTCCAAATGGCCTACGACCTTTAGCTGCCGAGATTATCAATTGATGCAAATGCTGACCAATATAATTACAACAGTCTCAGGTGAAAATTAACAGCATTGACAAATTCTTATTTGAACGTTTAAATTCAAGTTGCATGTCAGTGACGCCTCAGGGCCACGTTTTATATCCATTTAGATCAAAATTGAGAAAAAAAAGTCACCTTGAAGCTTTTTCCTGATCATAATTTCAAGAGTGATGAAAAAAGTGATCAGAATTGGGACACTTCCTGTAGTACTGTAGCCTAGGATCGGTCACAAAATTTCATTTTTTACAGTATTGCATGGTAATATTAATACCATCACATCTGCTGTTTCTGACTTTTATCTTCTAACAGGAGAAAAACCTAGCCTCTATCTCCTGCTGAGTTCCTGGTCCTAAAAAGTTAAGATTTTAAATAGTATTTTGTCATATTGTTTTGGGATGATGTCGTTCACCAGTTCTATTTATTCTCTTTTGAAGATGAAATGTCAGTATGTCCAGTGCCATGGTTAATTTCTCAATGGCGATGGCATGTTTGCAAACAGGTACATATGTATATTTAGGGACAAATGGAATTCACAAACATCGACCAAGGATTCAAAAGCATATGAAGTAGAGACATGAAACATTTGTCATGCATACATTTTCCTCTTTTAGCTTCTGAGGTAGTTTATTTTTTCTTCTTTTTTCTCTTTTTTAATATCTGTCTGCACGTATACTTATAGTTTGTGCCAAGATTAGTTAAAAAACATTTCTTTAAAATACATGCAGTTTGATCTTGCAGCAGATCATTAGTATTTCTGTGCTTGTGAGTATGTACATGTACAGTATGCGACCTAAACCAGCCCTCTTTGAAAGACTAGACTACATTTTATTTGGAACTAATACCTATCGCTCATCAAAGACAGCGTGATCCATCATGTGTGAAACAGACAGACAAAACAAGACAAACAGGGACGAAAGGTTACAGGCGGTAACACCAATGAGCTGCGTCGTGGTTTGTGTTGCATGCACTCTCAGCTAGCCCAGAGCCTAAAGAGTCACGAGAACCGAATACAGAGCGGTGATGTTGGCCACAAAAACTAGCTCAGCAGGCACTGGTGGCCCCAATCAACACTGATTACCGGGTCCTAGTAGATGCTGGTGTGTTGGACTTCTGAGGACGTTTGACTGCATGTCTACTATTAAACTGCCTTTTCTGTTCTGTGGTGCTGCGCGATCATTGGTACCTCAGCAGACTTCCGCCCCTCTTTTTTCTTTATCAGCAAGCACCTTTTTAACCTCCAGCCTCTGTGTCTTTCAGGTGCTTCCTTCATGGGTTCCTTCCTGGCCAGCAGTACCCCTCACCCCTCAGGACCTGCTGCATCCCCCTCTTCCCCCTCCTACAGGGCTGGACCCCATTCGAGGGCTTCCCCTATCTGGTTCCCCCATTCACATGAAGGTAAGACACACACATGCACACACATGCAGGATGCAGCCCAGAGTGCTTGGGTCTCTGGTTAATCCAGGGTCTTGGTTTGGGATTAGATCGAGATGGAGCCATTAAGTGGTTTAACCAACACTGAGCTGAGGCCAAACACGCGCTGCAGTGATGCCTCAGATGATGCTACTTATAGAAACACACACACACACACACACACACACACACATAACTCTCTTCTGGCTCTGTATGTCAGCGAGCACGTGGCTTTGTGTTTGTGGCTGCTTTCTAGTTCAGAGCTCAAGCACCATGACGCTTTCAAAACGGGTGCAAAACCAAAACCTTCCTCTTCCTCTTGTCACAACCCATAAACACACAAACAAACAGCTTCACGCAGTAAAAAAACAACAACATCATAACCTGAAGTAGTTCAGCTTCAGACTCCTTACATTTACTCCCCTCCTTTCACTCAATCATCTCTCAGCCCCCTACTGTCTTTTAAGGATGAGTTTTAAGTTTCATGATCTCCTGCAGTGCACCCCCTCCAACACAAACACACACACACACTGAAATGTACCCCCATCTCTACCATCGTCTCCCTCTTCATAGCCCCCTCCCCCTCTGACCACAGCACCACCCTCAGGGCCCCTTCTGTGCAAACCGACCTCCAACGGCCCCCTTCCTGATCAGACACACACACACACACACACACACACACAATAATGAGTGCATCCACATGCATCGCGTCCTCTTTCGACTGTTAACCGTTTGTGGTCGAGAGTGAGCTCGACTTAGTTATCTCTCCCTTTCAGGTATGTGCGAAAATCTTTCTGTGTGTGAGAGAGGATTTCTCTTTTGACAGCAAGATGGGTTGTAAGAGATAACCCCCAAAAAGACAGTGACAGAAAAAAAAAAACAGTTTCCGCCACAGGCTGTGTTGCTCAACTAACTGAAAACAGTCAGCATCAGAATTTCACGTTTCACCAGTTTTTCACAAAATGCGCGTGAATAAACAATAGTAGTAATGTCGGCTGGGGAGGGTATGTGACATTGCTGCTGAGGAGCCGTTCACTTTAGTTGGTGTCTTTGATATCATACAAAGTGATGCTGTTTAACCAGTTCTTAGCAGGAAACGAACATCATTAATAACCACGACATTTCAATCAGGCCAGACAGTTTTGATTTACTGGGACACTCAAGTAGAGACATTGTGTATGTTCTTATTTAGAACTGGTGCATTTGTGCCCTGCCAGTCATCCCATTACACCTTAAACCAAACCGTAGCAAGGCTGCACATTTGTCACGATTCACCAGTTTGGAATTCCAAAATTTTTGGCACAACCAAAGAAATTTAGATTTAGAGATATTTTCTATTTGCAATAAGCTTTTAATTGCTTTGTACCAGAGGGGCGATAAAGTCTAACTTCCTCTGCTATTTATGAAGCTGTTTTTAATTTCCATTCTCAAGTTTTAATCTGTCATATCCTGTTGGTGAAGAAGTGCACACACCACAGTTTAATTTTGGCAACACACTGACTCTCACATGTAGGGATAGGACGCTTCTTCACTGCAGGCCAAATTTGTGATCTAAGCTTGTAAAGCAAACTTATAAGAGCTTTGTTTCGGCGTAGAAATGTCTCCTGATGCAGCCTTAACGTTTGAGAGGAGACAAAAGTTGTTGTTTTTTGTTGTCATTTGGAGTTTGAGCGGAAAAAAAATTTAACAGTTAAGTCCTGAAAATGAGCGCTAATGTCTTAAGTCAGAGTCACAGAAAGGATCGCGGGCAGGACTTGAACGTGAACGTAAGAGAGCAAGAGTGTGTCTGTGTGTGTGTCTGTGTGTGTGTGCACGCCTATCAAACACACTGTGTCGGTGGTGGTTTGATGTCTGAACACACACACTCACATGCACAAACACAGACACACACTACACTCTGCACACTACACACTACACACACACAATGATTGTTTTTCAGAATTGAAGCCAGGGAGCTCCAGTAGGCGGTCTGCCAGCTGGCCACGGTCCAGAGAGTGGAGCGTAGCCAGAGAGAAACCTGTTCGACACACACACACACACACACACACACATATACACCACACACACACACCTAGTCACAGATGAGACATATTCCAAAGAAATACACAGTTGTTTGAAAAACAACAGGTTCACTCACACATAGACTTTCTTTCTTTCTTTCTTTCTTTCTTTCTTCCCCTCTCCTCTGTTTCCTTTTCCTCTTCCCTCTCATCTCATCCATCTCAAAGCTATCCACTTCCCTTTCACTTCCTCCTTCATCATCCATCCCCCCTCGACAACACACACACACACACACACACACACACACACACACACACACACACACACACACACACACACTCTCTCTCTAAACAACTCTCACAGCAGCACCAGACTGGGAGCTCTGCATATTGACAGCCATGTTCCTCTGGTGTCTCATTTATACTCGCTCTAAAAGAGGATAGATGCGTCCGTTTCAAACGATGTATCTGTCGACGGCCACATGCTTCCATGCATCCTTTACATCGACATCGATACATTCACAAGATGGCAGTGAAAAGTCAAATGTTTCGACAACACAAAAATGGCGATGTAGTAGAGGTTGTGGTAATGTACCCATTAAATAAATATCGGCGAAAGAAGAGGCAATGATGGATTTGGCGGTTGTCTGTAAGGTCAGTAAATAATTTGCGACATGTGGACGGAGAGCTTTTTCACTTTTTCACTTTTTCACTTCACTTTTTCGTCTTTGTCATGAACAGGCATTTGTGTCTTGTTTGAATTATGGCGACACTGCCCCCAACGATTCCTAGTGGTACTGCTCTGTTTTGTCTGTATCCGTAAGCCTTCAGAAAACATGCACAAATACGCACAAAATAAATGTAAATGCTCCGTCCGTAACCATATCCATCTTTAATGTTGAGCATAAATGAGCCTTTAGTCTCTTTACATCTTTCGTTCAATCACCAAACTCCCCTCCCCCTTTTTTTTCTCTTCATGTCCCTTTTCCATCTTTGTTCCCCTCCTCTTCTTTCTCATCTGCCCTCCCTCCTTCCCTCTCAAGTTTTATCACTCATCATTACCCGGGGGATTGGCTTTAGATGGCTGATAGAGCCTTTTGGCTAATTGTTGCCATTTAGATTCACTGGTTGTTAACCAGTCACACACACACACACACACACACACACACACTGTACACAGTCATGCATTTACATTGCAGCATGAACACGCAGAGACACTGAGTCCCACACACACAAGCAGGGAGCAGTGAGGGGGTGTTGGTGGTTTTGCAGTGCGACTGTGGAATGCGTAGGATGAGTTTTTATGGAGTGCTGTTTACTTTGGCCACCACCGTTAAACTTTTAACGGCTGCCAATTAACAGGCCGGCAAGGACACTCTGTGGGGCATGAAACCAGCTGCTGGAGATCTCTCTCTCGCTCTCTCACACACACACACACACACACACACACACACACACACACACACACACACACACACACACACACACACATACACACAAACGCACACAGTATTCAAGTCTTTTGGCCTTATGATGTGAAATTGTGTGCCTCCTGTGCATATATGTTGGCATACTTATGCTTGTCTATGTGTGAGGGCCTGTGGTGATTTTGCCGTTCTTACCCCCGATACACCCCCCCCCCCCCTCAACCACCACGACAATGCCATACAGAACACACACACACACACACACACACACACACACACTGACCCTCACCCAGCCATCCATATCAACAACAACCAACCACTAAGACCTCCTCTATCCTCCAGTGCAGTTCAACGTCCTTGAAGACAAGGAACAGAATGGAACGACCATTCACCTCCCAGTGACCTCCTGGGAGGACTGTGTGTGTGTGTGTGTGTGTGTGTGTGTGTGTGTGTGTGTGTGTGTGTGTGTGTGTGTGTGTGTGTGTGTGTGTGTGTGTGTGTGTGTGTTTTAAGGAGGGGGTTGCGATGCGTCTTACTATTTGTCTTAGCTTTGGGAAAAATGTGCTTTATTGAACAGAAAATTCCATCCAGTCAAATGCTGCAAACACTTGGCAGTAACTGTCAGCTGTGGTTTCTGTCACCACTTTGTCCACTGTAAATAATGTCAACTCATGTGGCTTGTTTGTGCAAAAGTGCATTTATGGTGAAAGTAGCAATGACTGGCCATATTTTTTCTGCGTTTCTCAAAATGGCCCCATTTCATGATAGATTTGAGAGATAAACTGTTTGTTTAGAGGGCTGCTGAATGTCAGTGCTGTGGAGAAACATCACTTCTTTCTCGCTCTCCCCCTCTCTGACAGGGTACCCCAGCTATTCAGGAAGTCTCGCCTCTCCTTTCCTCCCCATGAGTCCTCTCGATCACCATTGCAATGGTCTTTATGGACAGCACCGCTTCTATGAAACTCAAAAAGGTGGGTATTGCTGAATGTGTGAATGTAGTGAAAAGATCACTTTGTGTATGCTTGCCCAAATTGCTTAGTCAGCATTCACCGCAGGAGCAAGAACAGCTGGTTTACTCAGGGTTTTGTTTTGCTAATTTTCTCCAGATATCACAGAAATACATTTTAACAGTGTGATTTCTCATTTCCTCCCAGATCACTTCTACCTGAGAGGCCTTCCTCCCCAGCCCTCTCTACTCTCCACCACTCACAGCCTTCCTCCACTGTCCAGGTCTGCTCCAGGCCACCCACTTGGCTCTTGCAGCCGAGAGACAGACAATGGGGGAGGAGGGGGGAAGAGCACAAAGGATGCCGGTGAGAAAGGGGTTTCATCTGTGTCGAAAATGAAGGAGCGATCGAGCAGCAAAGAGCGGCACCAAGAGAGCAAAGACAAACGGCACCAGCTTCATCATCACCATCCGCATCAGATTAACCCTGCCACCACCCCATCCAGCCACCACGGCCAAGCTTACTCCCTCCCACATCCTGCCCTCCTCCCTCACCTCACAGCGCACGGCAGGGAGGAGGACCACAGACACTCTCTGGAGCGACACAAGGAGTACAGAGACGGTGACTCAGGCAGTCTGGAGACAAAACATATGAGTGCCTGTAAATTATCAAGTGTGTCAGTAGCAGAGAGTGGCTCTGGAGAAAAGGGGAGCACACTGAGCAGCTGCAGCGGTGGGGGCAGACGGTGCTCCAAGGATGGACCCATAAACGGGGAGATGAGGATCAGTGAATCTTCAGCTTCTTCTAATGAATGTATGACAAGAGGTGCGGCTGCAGTGACAGCCATCTTGGCACCTCCAACCCCCCACTCTGTGGCCTCCTACTCAATGCCTCCTCCTCCCCCTCCACCACCTCCTCCTCATGCCTTGCACATGGGCTCCACCCTGGCAGGAGGGTGGCTACACCATACACATCATCATCCTCATCCCGAGTTTTACTGTCCCCCTGCCCCTCTTACCCTAACGCCCCCCAAAGATCCGGAATCCACCCACGGAGGGTCTGGTAGGGAGACGAAAGTCATTGGCCCAACTTATGTGCCCTCAGCTGGGCCACTTGGTGACCTGGCAACCACTGACTGTCGTGGAGCAGGAGGAGGTGGGAGAAAGGGAGAGGACAAGAGCGGAGAAGGATCTTATGAAAGTCCCTCTCATCTCCTAAGTCGATTTAGTAGTTGCCAGAAGAAGGACAAATCCCAGCCACACCAGCAGCAGCTGGGATATGGTAAGGCTGACAAGCCTCCTGACTGGAGCCACCACACGCAGCACTTACACAAACCAAGCTCCATCGGGAGCTCTCAGCCTGAGCTGCGGTCCTGCAGCCTCGAAGCATCTTCAACCTTTAGAGATGTAGAGGTTGTGGACGATGTTTACCGTCCCTCGCTAGATGCCCAGTTGACACATCCTGGTGCTGGACAGGGGACATCCAAGAATGGTCCAGACACAAGCACTCCCCCCTTCAGGGACTGTTCCCAGATAGGTCCTCATCCTGATGGGAAGATGGGGTCAGGGAGTCATGGGGAGGGACAAAAGGTTGCAA
Organism: Chaunax sp. Z400; assembly: GCA_037577475.1. Taxonomy (NCBI): domain Eukaryota; kingdom Metazoa; phylum Chordata; class Actinopteri; order Lophiiformes; family Chaunacidae; genus Chaunax; species Chaunax sp. Z400. The sequence goes on from CM075203.1 coordinate 13,032,786, forward strand.
GGATACGGCATCAGCAGCACCATAGCCATGGGGCAAGTACAGAAGAGAGGGGGAGTAATGGAAGTCAGACAACACCTTCATGGGGGGCTCGAGGGGGCTCCCAAGAGGACCAGAGAAAAGGCTCCCATCATGCATCAGTTGGAAATTGTGAAGGAAAAGGGCTCAGCAATAGAGCTCCAAACAGTGACCACAACCAGCCCCATTCTCAGCCGCCTCCACCTCTATCCTGCTCCTCATCGCACACCACTGAGGGTGAGGGCAGTGCCATGAAGAACCTAATGAACTACAGCTCTCAGCAACCCTTGCTGCTGCCACAGCGGGGTCCCTTTGGAGGTCTTGGCTGCCTCAAGCAAGGCGGCGAGAGATCAGAGAAGGGGGACAGAGGAGGAGCTAAAAGCAGCACCTCCATGCAAGACCCTCCCAAGCAATCGCTCCCTCCTCGCAGAGCTTCAACTAATGAAGGAGAGAGGAGTGACAGAGGTGGGAAGGAGGCAGGGGAGGCAGGTGAGGGGGAGGTGCGACAGCCTCCAGTGGGTATTGCCGTTGCTGTAGCCAGACCGCCTCATCGTTCCCCAGACAACACCTCTGGACACAGCAGACAGGGCAGGGTGCTGCCCAGCATGAAAGGTCAGACATCATTTATGCTCCTGGCAGTGAAAGTCAATTAATGCTATTTCTGTGCTCTAAGCTACATTAAGTGAAAAAATCACACTTACACAGTCAAGACCAGCTACTGATGTTGTACAACATACATGTTATGGTCCTTTTGCCTTGTTTCTGTGAATAACTGGGCAAACAAACACAACTTTGCCTCGACGGTTTAGGCTTCTTGGATCATTTTACTCAAATTGCATACAGCTTCTGTCTAGACTCACCACGCTCAGAGAAAGTCATTCTGAAGAGGCAAAGATACTGATTTCTGCATGGGCAGGGATCATCACAGGCCTTCTGGAAAATATAAATGATTAATTTAAGCCTTAAAAATACGAGACGTATGTTTGGGGCGATCGGATATGCAAGTGATGTATATATCGACCATCACAATGTGACATTGTGCGTGCAAGTATCTGCAAGTAGACATTCTTCTTAAAAGAGCAGAAATACATGTGAAGATGTGAGTGTCCTCAGTGCCACAGTTGCTGTAAGCATGTTACATTTGTTTGCCATTCAGGGGTGTCGCGTCCTGTGTATCCTCTTGGTCGGGAGGCAGAGGAGAGGAAGAGGATGACAGAGGAACAGATCAGCCTTCATCACCTGGACAGAGACAGAGAAATGATCATCAGGTACACTTAAATTCACAAACACCACACACACACACACACACACACACACACACACGAAGGGACGCATCTTTTCATTTATCCTCTCATCTGATAAGCTGCACTTCTTTTATTCTCTTGGCTTCTCTCTCCCAGTCTGAGACTCTGCTTCTCCTTTCTCTCATCCCCTCACTCCATTTACTCTTCTCACCCTTTGATGTGGTATTTCTGTACGCCCTCACTCTCTCTCCTCCCCTCTCTCTCTCTTTCTCTCTAAGATGAGATGTGGTGCATTAATGTTATGGGGACTAAAACGGACGTCTCTGAAGTATCGGGCTCTTATTATGTAGTCATATTAAGGGAAGAAAACACATAATGAGAACTCATAGACCGGGCTCAAGATAATGGCTGTTACTTGCTGCCGTCATATTTCCTTTTCCCGATGTTTGTAATGGTCGTAGTGGTAATGAAGATGACAAGGATGAAGATAATGATCATAATAACAGCGATGATGGTTATGGTGACAATACGAAGGATAATGAAGGTAATGACAAAGTTCACAACTCTGTCCACCACAACAGGGAAAACAAGGATCGCGTAGAGTTCGCCAGGATCCACCCTTCCAGTAGTTGCCATGGTGACCTGACCTCTCACCTTTTGGTTCCCGGAGGAGCCAGTCAGTTAGGGGTGGACCCTGCTGCACACGCTCACCCTGCTCACCACCACTGGATGCAAAGGACAGGAAGTCCCTCCCTCTGGATGGGGCATTCGTACAGTGAGTAGAGTGGAAAAGCAGTTTGTGATGCTTTTATGGTCAGTGGGCACAGTTTTACTTCATATATAAAAGATCAACTGCAAAACTGATGTGTTTGTTATTGTTTTATTGACATCTAGTATCCGTCTTTGTGGGTAGTATGTGGGAGGTTCCTTGGACTTCATATTGATTAATTGTTTGATCATGGTGCACTTGTTAATAATGCACACGTGGATGCGTTTTCTTTATTTATTGGTAATGTTTTCTTGAGATAACAAGTAGCTTAGAATGTAAAAACTATAGAGCGACAGGTTGAATGACAAATTCATTATATAAATGAGCTACACAGTCTAAATAAACACGTGCAAAAGAGCACATTTCACAGATGTGTAGAGAGGTGAGAGCAATATGATGGGTTTGAACCGTGACGAAGACATGCAAAGGTCAAAACCTGTTTAACTTATTTCATAAGCAAGCTATTGTTACAATAAAGGTAGTTTATCAGAATTCCCATAACCCCTGGCCCTAAACGGAGGCACCAGGGGTTGCTTATGTTCTCTATATACTGTGTATGAAGTGCACCAGTTTTCAATTCAAAATCTATCCCTCAAGCTCTACGCTATCTTTTTAGAGTAGTAAAAGAGGTATGTAAATGCTGCTCTCATTTGACTGCGTTATTTGTATATCTTTATTCCAGGTCTAAGCCACATGGGAATGAGTCCCAGCTTCCCACCAGGTCTGCCCAGCCCCCTACAGCCTGTCTTGGGCTCGCTCACCCAAGACCCCAACTCCCCGCTGGTGGTTCTTCCGACAGAACCTGGGCCTCATCATCACCTCGGTACACTAACCATCCTTTTACAACAGAAGCCATATTCATTTCTATCGACCCACACTTCCTTCCCCTACCTCCCTCCTTCTCTCATTTTGTACCATCAGAGCCGCTGCCATTTCTCTCCCAGAGTTTTAGTATCATTGGCTAATCATAATATAATGCTCAACTAAGTCCCTCTGTCAGTGGCACCATGTTTTATAGCTTTGTTAATGGGAGCAGCTATTCTATTGCCCCCGAACCCCCCACCACACCCCCCTGCATGTGGCCAGCATTATACAAACCATTTTAACTGGCGTTCATCTCTTTTGTGTTTTGTGTTTGGCCTAGACTTTGTGTGTGTCGATGAGTGTGTGAATATCGATGTATAAAGTTAGTTGTGTTCATGTCTGGAACAATTTGACACATTGCGGAGTGTTAAGGGTTGTGTTGTACACATCAGCCAATGCTAGAGAGAGAAAAAGTGTGTGTGTGTGTGCGTGTGTGTGTGTGTGTGTGTGTGTGTGTGTGTGTGTGTGTGTGTGTGTGTGTGTGTGTGTGTGTGTGTGTGTGTGTCAATGCTGCTTTGCAAACAGGCTGTGAAATTTAATTATCTCCCGCCTCCCTTGCTTCGCTCCGTGGGAGTTCCTGCAGAGAGGGGAAGTGCATCCACTGAACCCTTCCCCTGGGAAACATTAGCCCACTCAGGCTAATCTCACAGAACAAAGGTTCCCAGCGACAAGGCAGCCAAGGAGGGATGTGTGTGTGTGTGTGTGTGTGTGTGTGTGTGTGTGTGTGTGTGTGTGTGTGTGTGTGTGTGTGTGTGTGTGTGTGTGTGTGTGTGTGTGTGTGCTCACATGTGTTCAAATGAATGAATTCATATGGAGTTAGTGTGGTTTCCTTACGTTGGAAAATAAAATATAGCAAGTATAAGAAGATGAATGGAAGCATACATCACACATGATTTATTGATTGTGTCTGATGCCAACATATATCTCATACAGATCACTGTTGTTACATGTTCAGTTTAAGTGGTGGAATTTCTCTGCAATCCTTCATATTCAAAGGGGCGGTCCAAGAGTCCAGCTCCTCTTTATGACCACCCCGGGTTTCTGCTCATTTATTCAAAAACTTCAGTGGTGTGAATTTAACAACAGAAACGTCTTAATTTATTATTTTTTGTGCTATTATTCAAATCAAGCAAAATTCTTAAAGAAATCTCTTATTTCTCATTTGTGTCTTTGTCTCTGTCTCCTACTCTAGATGTTCTGGAGCCGTCAGGTCTGTGGCCCCCTGTATATGGAGGCAGAGGCCCTCCTTCTCACCTGCAGCATCACCCCGTCTACTCCCGCTCTTCGTTCCTGCGGCAACAAGACCTGTACGCCCTGCAACATCAGCACCAGCAGCAGCAACGAGCCATGGAGCACATGCAGCGCCACTCCTTAGGACAGGTAGAGCTAATACAACTCAGACACATTTGAAGAGAGGTCTCATTCATTCATTCATTTTCTGTAAACGCTTATCCTGTGTAGGGTCGCGCGGGGGGGGGCTGGAGCCTATCCCAGCTGACTTTGGGCGCAAGGCGGGGTTGAGAGGTTTCATTTTAGTCTAAAATTGCAAAGTCCTTTCAATAAACTGTGGTCAAATGAGAATTAGGAATTGTGGAAATTATGAACAACATTTCATTTTCCTGCTTTTATTTCAGGGCAGAAATAAAATGCAGCACCGCTAGTCATTTGTTTGAAGATCTCTCAGCATAGATATCCTGATTTCTCAACACTCAAAGGAAAGCATGTGCAAAACCCCATCCAGCAATAACTATTTGAGCCAGTGACTTCCTCTTTTTGTTGGCAAAACGTTTCATTAATGTGCTAGTGTGGTGCTTTTGCACTCTCACACAGCCAGATCATTTGGCAATCAAACAGTGTGGCTGAGTCAGATTTATTTTCATGGCTTCCAGAGGATTTTGTGTATATGTGTGTATTGTGTTGAACTACCCCATGTCTTATCTATTTAAATATACTGCATTTCTTGATTGAAATAAAACACATCAGGAAAGATATAATTAATCATTTTTAGGTTTAAAAAATGGCTTAAATAGCTATTTTGTTAAATCAATACAATGTATTAATCTTAAAATTTACCAATTTATATGAGATTTGATACATTTATACAAAAGGTTCGAGCATTATTCCTTAATATACTGCTTTCTTCCCCTTTCACAGAGAAAACACGAGGAGCAGGCGATCACTGTAGAGGACTCTCCTCACGAATCTTCCATATCCAGGATTCCCTCCTCTTCTTCTCTGTCCACCTCCTCCTCTCATGTGGCCAAACCTTTCTCTCACACGCCTCCTCCACCCAAGACGCCCACGCCGTCTCCAGGGATGTGTCCCAGCAGCCGTCAGTCCCCGTGCTACCACTCCCCATCCAGGCGGTCGCACACGGTGAACCCTCTGACCCCTGCGCCGAGCCCGGCAGCAGCGGCGCCCCGCTCCCCAGCGCTCAGCCCTGCTCCTTCACATCTGTCCAAGGGGCTGGAGAGGGGCAGTGACAGAGGAGAGGGACAGCCACCTCAGGACTACCCACAATCCCTAGAACCAGGTGAGTGTGGAGAAGTGTATAGTTTGGTTGATGATTGCAATGTCTGGATTTGAAGGAGAACTCTCCCACTGGGTTGAGTCATATAACAAAAAGACACAGACACAGAGATAGAGAGACATAGACTAGAGACAAACAAGGGGGAGAGAGGTGGCGTTTGCTCCTGCAGAAAAATACCACTGGTCTGTGAAGCATGGTATTCTTTTGATTTTGCAGAAACTGTTTGATGCACGGCTGATCCCTGGCTCTGTGTGTCCTTGAGTGTGTATTCCTTTTTTTTTGTGCAAGCTAAAGAGGGACAGCGGGCAGGTCAGCCATTAAGGTCAGAGAGAGCATATGGGCACTCAGTGTGTGTATTTGTGACCTGCCAGCGTGCATGTGTGTCACAAGACGAAGGTCAGTGAAATTTTCAGATAGACCCTCCTTATCCTTCAGGGGTCCTTGAGAAGTGCAGGCGGAAGGATACGCATTCATCTGACTGTATTGTCAGGGGGCGGAGGAATACCATCAATAATAAGAGTGCATGGGTGACAGGGCTAGCACTGCAATCAGAGGAAAACGGCAGGGTGTCATCAATATCCCACATAAGTCTATATACACACACACACACTCAGACGCTGCACTTACAATATACACACATGTGCCCACATACTGGTTGTGTTTTCTGCACCCTGCTGTCAGTGTATCATGCCAACTGTAATCATGCGTTTCATCCTGTCTGCCTGAACAAAATGGCAATGAATTTCCAAGGGACAGGGCGTGACTTTCAGATTTTCTGTATATGCTTGTAAATACATGTGCATTGTGTCAGATTGTGAACAGGATTTTTGACGTCAGAAGGCTTATCAAACGTTTGCATTCTTGTCTTTCCTCCAGACCTACCACCTGTTTACACCTACTCTCCGATCACCATTTGTTACAAGGCCGGGCCCTCGCCTCCTGAAGCACGACTGGCAGAGCAAGCCACAGTGGAAGCAGAGCCAGCACAGCCCGACGCCAAGTCCCTCCCATATCCACGCCACAGCCTGCCTCTCGCCGAAGAAGCGAAGAGGAGGGAGGAAGAAGATGGGAGAGACTGTGAAGTGGCGACATCCCAGAGTGGAGTTAGAGTGGAGGACAAGGGAGAAAAGAGGCTAGAAGTGAAAGGATGCTTCGTCCCTGAGCCCGAGAGCAAGATTTCTGGATTGCCGCCATGCACTTCCCCAGCTCTGGTCCTAGATTCAGACTGCCTGGCCACAGCCACAGGCAAATCCCAAAAAGTAGAGCTCTCTCTGGTTTGCCCGGGCCTGAAGGCCAGCCTGGAGGAGCCCCAACGATCCAAAGAGCAAATGTCTGATAGGGAACATGGAAAAGAGGACATGGAAGAAGATGAGGGCAAGGAAATTGAGCCTGAACCAAGAGAATGTACTGTCTCTGTGCCTGGAGAGCCTGGAGGGGAGGAGAAGGAGGAGGTGGAAAAGGATGGGGATAAAGATGGAGAGAATGTAGAGGTTGTTGAGGATGATGAGGAAAAGGAGGGGAGTGGGATGAGTCCAGGCCATAACTTGGTGGAACTATCGTGCCATTCTCCTGCTCCTTCTCCCTCCTCTGACTCCGTCCTCCCTCCCACAGTGAGCACAGTAGCTCAGCTCCAAGGGGCCTACATGTGGAGCCTGGAGCTCCTGATCGCTGCAGCTCTGTGCGCCACCAGAGATGCCTTGTACCCACCAGCACCTACAGTCCAGGCACCAAGCCCTACGCCCCACCATGGCATGGAGATACTGGGAGAACTTGCTGAGCTGGAGATCCAGCAGAGGAGCAGGGAGAGCAAAGAGAAAGACACTGAAGGTAGGTTTATTAGAAAATGCATCATTTCGTCCCCTGCTGTGGGTTTCGAGTCTTACGTATCCGGTATTTTTGGTCACTTTCTAAACCTTCACAAGTCTATGAAATAAATGAAACCAAAAATGTAGAAATGCCCCCCCCCCCCCAAACTGCGTTTTACTCCACCCTGTGTGGACTTTGTTCAAATTAAAACGAACCAAATTTCCACCAAAAAATCAGATCAAGATTAAAAGAAGTTATCCTACTTCTTTTGTGTCTTCACAAACACACACATTGCACTAAAAAGGGTCCGGGAGAAGTGTACAGATGTAGAGACTATCAACTCACTAACCACACACACACACACACACACACACACACATACACATGCACACACTCTGCCCAGTGTGTTCCCCAGGCTCTGGCATCTTGCTTTGCTAATTAGACCCTTTCCTTTAAAACACTTCTTCTGTAAGCGCTCCTATTTTCCTCTCGTCCCTCAGAGAGAAAGTGTTTTTATTTATGCCAGCATCTGTGTGTGTCTGTTTGCCCGCATTTGTGTGTGTGTGCGTGCACTGCTGCAAGTGTGTGTGTAAGCTGTTAAGTAATCCCAGATGAATCCCCGCTCTCCTCCATCAGGGTCTGTGTGCCTCTCCAACAGGCTGCCTGCTCCCTGCCTGTGCCTCCTCCCACCTAACCTCCTCCTCTCCTCTTTGTCATTTTTCCCTTCACCTGCTTCTTTTTCTTTTTTATTTATGAAACCATCATAATCTTGTGTGTAAATCCGGCCTCTGAAAGCTTTGTTGATGGAATTAATAAGTGTAAAAATCATAAGTCGTTCTGCAGCTCTCTGCATGTGTGTAAGAGAGAGAGAGAGAGAGAGAGAGAGAGAGATTCACTGTGTGTGAGTGTGCATCTGTTTACATGTGGATGCACGTGGTTAGCATGCGTAATAGGTGTGAAATCAATAAGTCCTATCGTGGCGTGGAAAGCGTTCTCCAAATTGCAACACATTTATTTAAAACCTGCTCTGGACTCTCTGCATGGAATGTTTTTAATACTGGTGATGGTGTTTTTGTCATCCTGAATGTGTTTGGGAGATGAAACCGATCCCAGACAGATGTATTTATGCTGCTCCTTGACGCAGAAGGATATCTCAGCCGTTCCCTGGAGATTGCAATTACAGATTAAGGAATCAAGAGAGACTTTCCCCTGCAGTATAAATTAGCACCATTACTTCTATTTACACAAAGACAGGGGAGCTGTTTGTGTCATAGTTTCCTCCATTCCTTCACATTTTCTTTACATTGAAATTCCAGCTCAATGCACGTCCTTAATGGCCTCTAATGATGACTTGGTCTGTATCAACTGTAATGGTTTTAATTTTCCCACTCTGTTTTTGCTTTTCCCCTTCAAATCCCCCGTGCTGCCTCTTATTACACCCCTCACCCCCCTTTAGGGACACAGTATGGCGTTATTACTGTGCAAAGATGTGTGTGTGGTATACTGTGGGCGGAAGGTATCTATCGATTGTTGCCATCCTTCAGGATACTATACTAGGCGTGGTGATGTCAGCAGTGATGTCATCCTGTCAGGGTAACCGGAGCGTGCCATTGGCTCGGAGGTCTGACAGATGAGATGGCATTGACCTCTGCAGGCCGGGACAGGACAAAGCTGCATCTCTCGGTTCCTCCGCTCTGTCTCTCTCTCTCTCTCTCTCTCTCTCTCTCTCTCTGAGGAGTTATCTGTCGTTCTCACACTAGTTTGTTCTCTCATTCGTGCTCTCGTTTTTTATCACGCTTCACAGATGAAAACTCCATCCTTCCTGCTCTCCTCTTTCTCCTCTGTTTACATTTTCTGTCTCCATCTCCCACTCACACACACAGGTTTAATAATGTCAGATGTCAGTGAATAGGCTTTGCAGCTCCAATGCACAGACTGTGAGCGATCCAGTAAAACCTCTCCTCTCCTCCTCTCCTCCTCTCCTCCCCTCTCCTCTTCTCTCCTCTCCTCCTCTCCTCTCCTCTCCTCTCCTGGAGGGGGGAAATTGGATTCTGTCCATGTCCATAATGAGGAGATGTAGGAGAATAAATAGATAGCTCAATAAACACTTTGCCTCTTATTGCTTCTCCTCCCCTTTACTCCCCATCCCTCCCTCCCTTCTTCTCACCACGTTTCACTCCTCCTCCTCCTCCCTCCTGGCCGTCGTTCTCCTTCTCTCCAATTCTTCCTCACACATTCATGCAGTTTGCCCCGTCTGCGCCGCTCAGAGTGAATATTGTAGGTGCTTGTGTGTATTCAGACTGATTGTGTTTTATTTGCTTAGGTTTCTGTGTGCGTGTGTGTGTGTGTGGTTGTGTGTGTGTGTGTGTCCATCTCATGAATATTCTGTTTCATCTGCTGGTGCCATGACAATGACAGAGTTAATGACAGTGACAGATGTAAAGATCGTTCTGTACCGCTCCCCCCTCGTGAGCGTGTGTGCATTTGTGTTTGTGTGTACGATTAAACATGAATACCAGTATACATCAAATAAACTACACAGCTAATATCAGATATATCACCACATTTCAAGGCATGGTTTCATCATCCCAGAGATAAATCCATTCAGCGCACACATTTTTTTTCCTATAACACAGTGTCAGCCGCCAGGCGACGTACCAATCAAAACCGTAACAATCCGTCTCCGTGCAGGTGAAGACATGCTGACCTTTGACCTCCACAGTCTGGCGACTTTGGCGGCCGCCCGTGCCCTGGAGATGGGGGGAGAGATTGTGGGTCCGGGTACAGGCCAGCAGTGTCCAATCAGGAGAAGGCTCAACCTGCGCAGGAAGTGTAGCTGGGCACCTCGGCATGAGCCGGTGAGGCTCTACTGGATGCATATTGTGTTTTTATAGATGCAAACATAAATCATCCATGCTTAAAGAGTTGAAAAATAGACGCACACCTCATTTGTTCGTTACTAAACTTTAACAAACTGTTAAAACACAAACATGATATAGCATTAAATACCTTTTTCCTAGCAACTGAACTGAAAGAAATAACAACAAAGCACCTACTGATCATCCGCAATGATGCAAATATGGAGATCAAAATCACCCATATGTACCCACATACTCTGTGCTCTTCATACAAACACTGTAGTGTATGCTGCTGTGAGTACTAACAGACAAATATCATTACCTCAATGGTAATAAAATGACAATTGTAACTTTAAGTGAAATGAGATATAATCTTATTCTTTATGTGTTTGAGTCTTGCAGTTTTCTGCAGAAATTAAAAGTATGTAACGGGTAATAGTCTTTCAAAAATTTCAAAATTCAGTGAAATTTCACACATGCTTCGTAAGGGCCATAAAGGTGATCATCTCCTAATTGCTCTCTTCAATTTGCTTGTTTTTTTTAAACATTTTTAGTCACATTTGAACTTAAGTAATTGTCAGTCAGTTTGCTCACATTCACCTAAGATAGCAGGTATGCTCCATCCACTTCAGCACAAATTGAGATTTTTGGGGGTCACCTGTGTCCTTGGACCCAAATTTTCTAGTTCTTTCTTTGAATACTCCAAGAAATAAAGCAGGTTACAGCAAATATATATGATATATTAAATGCAATTTCATTTTAGAATTTGAAACGTAAACGTTCAGTTAATCGAATGCCTATTTCTAATAACCATTCATTCACTAAAAGAATTCACCACAAATATTTTACATGTAGCTCTATGTTGAGCTCCCTTGAAGCTAAAATGCAGCTGGTGGAAACACGTAAACATCTGTAGTGACCAAACTTGTAAGCTTTTGGTTACAGGAAAATCTGTCTTATCATCAAGCCGCCCAAACTCATGCTGGCAATGATTATTTAACTCAGTTTGTGTTTAGCATTGAAATACCTCTGCTTTATGCATGTGTGTATATGTATGTTTACCCGCGTGCTTTTGTGTGTGTGTGTGTGTGCGTGTGTGTGTATGTATGTGTCAGGTTTGCCCAGTGAAGGGCTCCATGGAGACGATGGGAGGGGAGGAGCTGTCCATGCGTGTCCAGCTGGCTGAGCTGCAGCGCCGCTACAAAGAGAAACAGAGAGAACTGGCCAAGCTACAGAGGAAACACGACCACCAGTGAGCAGAGACAACTCACATACACGCACACAGACACCCACACACACACACACACACACACTCACTTTGTCTAAATTGAGTGGCACATTCCAACATTCGCAATTCTGCTGTCATGCTGCATCCTCCTGAGCTGCCTGCTCACACCTTATGTAATTTGACCTGCATCCGATACAAGTTTGCTCCTGATTTCTCCCGCTGTCTAGACCGCATCTTTGATCTCTCTGTCTTCCTCTTCCTCCTTCTTGTCTCCCCCTCTGCAGGAAAGAGGAGACTTCCCGTAGTCCTGCCCGTCGGGGTCCCGGCCGCCCCCGCAAACGCAAGTCCACCCCCGGCCCAGCGGCTGCAGAGAGCTCCAAACGGCTCAGGTCAGTCCCCTGATATTGCATCAGCATAATCAGTGTGATTGGCAAGCCCAACTCATTCATCCTGATTTCTGTTTGTGTTTTTAGTAAAAGGCACGGTTGATTTTCAAGAAGTTCTTCAGCTGAATTGATTCAAATGCTCTATAGCTGATGATTTGCTTGATTGGGCACTGGAAAGAGCTGCTCACACGCATATGCACGCATAAATACGCACACCGGGTGTGATGGGAGATGTAAGATGGGTGTGATTGTAAATGAGAGAAGGCAAAGGAGATGAGGCCTTCATTAATCTTCATTAATCACTTTTAATCATATTTATCACTTGCATTGATTATGTCCTGATTCCTTGCAAACCTCAAGCATACATTAATACAGCTGGACAAAGTCCTGATGTACAGTTATTACAGTGATAAACGACTCAACGCCACCCCCAGTCCCTGCAACACACAACCACACATTACTGAACACCTCAGACATTCACACTTTCATGTTGACACACATGGGAAACACACACACTCTCACACACACAGCCAGTATTCAACATTCATAATGATAAATGTGTTTTCTCATTCTGCCCCACCTCTGTTTGCATGTGCACCCTTCGCCTTGATAAAATGATTAGAGAAACTCAAGGTTTGTCACGGTTACCATGATTGGAAAGCCCTAATGAAAATGACAGTGACTTTAGTCATAATACCCGTGCTCCACACACACACACACATTCACACAGAGCTTGTTTAATTAGTAGCGCTAGTTGCTACGTGCCTGAGCAGCATTTCTGTTATTACTAACGTTGAATCATGTGTTTATGCTTTCATTTTCTGATGGTTTGCGGGTGTAAATGAAACGCAGAGAGAGTGAGAGGTAGAGAGGAATAGTCTGCACTCTCAACAGATGATTTATGTTAATGCACACCTATATGGCCAAAAGTATCTGGCTACTGGAGCATTTATATGTGATTGTTGAACGTGTGATTCCAAAAACACAGTTATTAAAATACTGCTATAATAGCTTTTGGGCAAGCTTTCTCAAATAAATTAAATTTAATTAATTAAAAATTAAATTCATTTCTGAGTAATTTTGCTGAAGAGGAAGAATAAAATAGATATCATTGGTATAGTCTCTTTGCCTCTTTCATACTTTTATTTTTTATTTTGCCTCTCTTTTATTCTTCTTTTACTATCTTTCTTATGTTGCTTTTTTTGTATTTAGTGTGTTTTCTATGTGAAACTATTTGTTGCTGCCATTTTGACCAGGACCCCCCCGGAAGACGAGATCTTGTATCTCAATGGGACCTTCCTGGATAAATAAAGGATAAATTAAAAAAAATGAAAATAAGTTGGCTTCAGGGATCCAGCCGCAGGAGAGCGAGTGAGATCACTTTTGGTGTTGCGTGCGGTCGCGTGAAAAGCGCTGGAGTGTGAAAAATGACGAAAGAGAGCTTGAATGAGAAGTTCAAACCCCCAGTTTCTCAACTCTGCTCATCTCGCTTCAAACTTTGTCAGATTGTAATTACAGCATCTGAAAGGTGTGAAGGGGAGGCTTTAGCTATTGTTCAGCTGTCAGGAAAGAACCTCCTTTAAAGCATATTGACGCCTAAAGGCCCAACTGACAGCAGCATACCAGCGCATCATTCATCTTATCCTCTTATGTGCCTGGCTTTGTGCACAGGGATATTTTAATATTGAAACAGGAAAAGCCTCTCCTAAACTGTTGCCATGTATGCACGTATTTGTACACATATATTTTGGTATACGCTCAAGAGTACAGAATGCATGTGTGCACTCGCTGTACCGCTGAGGCCGTGACATGAGGTTAACTTTTAGGTTTAGAAGCTCAGAGGGGACTGAGCCGAGAAGGTGGGCGGGGATGGGGGGGGTCGAAATAGACAGATTTGGTCTCAATGGATGGACAAATATAGATCATTCAGATTTTTGTCTAGATATTTTCTATAGAAAGACCTTCTCTTTTCCTTTCTTTTTTTCCGCTCTCCTCTTCTCTCCTCTCCTGGGAGCGGAGATGCTGAGAGCTAAACCATCCCTCTGTGGGAATATAGGATTCACCTGCCTCAAACACCAGCTGCTATCAGAGTATGTGGTGTGTGTGTGTGTGTGTGTGTGTGTGTGTGTGTGTGTGAGTGTGTGTGTGTGTGTGTGTGTGAGTGTGTGAGTGTGTATGCTGGCTGCCTGTGGTGTGAGAGAGCATGCATACAATGAAGGAATGATGGAGAGAGAGAGAGAGGAGAAGAGAGAGAGAGAGAGAGAGAGAGAGAGAGAGAGAGAGAGAGAGGGGAAGGGAGGAGTAGTGTTCAATAGAGGTTAGTGTTTATCGATTGAGCCCTGAAGCTCCGGTCAGCGGACAGACTCTCTTGAGACTGCTTCTTCTCTCCCTCTGTCTCTTTCCTCCTCCCCCACCCCCACCCCTCAGCTATTCTCCTCCCTCCTCTGTCTCCTTCTGCCTCTTCTTCTCTCCCTCGCACCAGATAATTCTTTCATGTGGTGACTTTCATATTCACATGGTCGCTGAATATTTCTGTGTTCACCGTCAAACTGAGCAGACGGTCGGCAGAGCCCGTCGCTAAAATTATCAAAGTTATGAAACTGTGATGAGGAGTGAGAGGGGAGACAATGAATGAATGAAACTAAAAAGAGGAAGGAGAGACAGCCTTTCAGAGCGTTTCATCCTTGAGAGAAAGAAATTTGTGTTCAGATTTATTCCGTGATCCATTTTATATGCAATAAATTCTCATTTGTTTGTTGTGTTTTTATGTTTTTCAGGACTGGGCTGAATTTATTGCAGGAAAAAGCCAGGAAGAAAATGTCCAATCATGGCTTCAATAGCCTCAACGCTGCACAGGTCGGTCCCTCTGCGGTCTCTTCTGGTTCATCTACACACACAGTGATAACCACTTCCTGCTGTTAAAGTGTTTGTTACTTTTATGAATATTTCAACTAGTGGAAATGAGTCAATAATTACTTTACCCCCCATTGGCAGATAAAAGCTTGCTGTAAGCACAGAGGTCGGCCCAGCGCCCTGAATTCCAGGCTGGCCAGGCGGGTGAACCACCTGAAGCAGAAGGTTGTGGCCCAGTGTGCTGCACCGTCACCATGCATGCTGCACTACAAAGGAGCGCCTGGTGTTGAAGAAGCCTCCAAGAGTCACTGCAGGCAAGGAAGAAAAGGTGGGTGCAGAGGGAGCATACATATACGCACTTGTTGTCTATTTAGTGGCTTCCTTAAACTGAAAAGTACACATAATTCAACCCCTATGCTTTTTTATCCATCAGACCTGCAGCAGGACTGGGAAGCTGGTCAGCCTGCAAAGAGGAAGAGGGGTCGAAAACCGAAAGTACTGATGGGCATCAACCCAAACAGGCCACACCACAAGGACAGACAGGCCTCTGAGAAACAGGAGGCAAGGGAAGAGAGAAGTGACAGCGAGACCTCAGAGCATGGTGAGTTCCAGACAAGGATCAGTGCGGTGCATCCTCCAGCCAAATAAGGATCCTGCATTTGATAACTTGAGCATGAAGAATGAAAATGTAAAATGTCATCAAGGCAATGCTATGGCCTTTATTCTTAACCCTTTGTATGTAAAAAAAAAAAAAAAAAGTACTGGTAAGAGAGGGTTTATGATACAGCCACAAAGCTGAGATCATAGCCTCTAACACATATGAGTCTAGTTGATTTGGCTGATAGCTTAAAGAGCATCAACCAGTCATTGGGAGATTTCGCTGTGAGAGTATGTCTGTTTGTGTTTTTTGTGTGTGCACACATTATGAGAGAGTGAGATGCCTTCATCAGGGGCCTCCTCCCACTTCCCATCTCGTCTGTCACACCGTGAAAACCATTAACGACTTGCCACAGGCATGCAACACAGCCACCCCTGCCCTCAACGCCATACGGTAACGTGAGCCCACACTGGCCTCGATCAGAATGTCACACCCCGGTCCTCTTCTGACTGCTTCAGCTTCCCAACCCAGTGGAAGTGCCCTCCTCCGAGGCTTAAGATGAGGAGAAACGATGTCAATCCTCCTGACTTTTAATGAGTGCCTCACAGGAGACAACAGTCTGATAAAAAAACTGCAGGAAAATGATAGAATGTGGCCGACCTTTATGGCATTGATACCATGGAGAAGTAGTGCTCGGATGTGTGTGTGTGTGTGTGTGTGTGTGTGTGTGTGTGTGTGTGTGTGTGTGTGTGTGTGTGTGTGTGTGTGTGTGTGTGTGTGTGTGTGTGTGTGTGTGTGAGACTGAGGCAAAGTGTTGACGAGAATTCCATGTAAGTGACAAGTGTGTCAGAGATCTGTCGACACGACCCCCGCAGTCAGCGACGCACAACTGCCAATAACAATCTGTGTGTGTGTGTGCATGCAGGGGTACATATATGTCAACATTTACTTTGCAACTGTAGTCAAGGAAGAAACCATTATTGTGCAAGTATTAAGATAAATTTGATAAATCCTTGGCAACATTTCTCTGTTGCTCATCTAACTCTGTGTATTTACGATTTACGATGATGTAAGTTCAGCCACAAGCTCGTGATCTGGACTGTGGGCGGTGGAGGAATACAAAGAGCTGCTGTCAATACATCTCATCAAGCGTGGCACTGGATTTAGTTAACAGTGGCTCATTTGAAGCTTTCTGACTGATCATATTGATGCTGTGATTCCACAGAGGAGGAGGAGGATGGCAGCTACGACAGTGACGATGGAGCTGGTGACATCAAGATTAGCTCATCCTCTAAAGAAGCTCCTGCAAACCCTGCTGGGATTGGACCTTTTTCATCGCAGTCCTCTAAGCTACAATCAAACCAGAAAGCCAAGAGTAAGAGACCAGGTCCTCCAGGTGAGATTAATGATGCTTTCATATGAAAACCTTTTATTTTGTGACCGCGTTTGACTAAGAACGATGGGCTTAGGGTTGAGAGAAAAGTTGAAAGATAAACTTGAAAATGTGTGTCGTTCAGCTAAATTGAATGATTTCAGGCTGTAGATACAAGGTATCGCCCAACCGGTTCCAAAATGATCTATTCTTTTGGGATAGTATGGATACTTTATGTATAACAATTCATGTTTTCTTACAATCTTTCTGAGTAATATATTCCCCAAGGAAAAAAAAGTTATTTTACTGATGTTGCTGTAACGACCAAGCAATTTTATCTCATCTAGAACAATTTCACATGCTTACTAAAGTGTGTCAAATAACCGTCTACATTTCTTACCTCATATACACAACATCTCTGAACATATCTAATCTAATATAAAATATTGACATTTTTGAGATTAATCTCCAAGCTCTAATTTCCATGATGTCCCCTTCAGCTTCAGGCATGGGGTGCATGTCCCATACAGACCAGAGGAGAGCACCCAGAAGGCCGAGCCTCTCTAACACAGACAGGGGACGTCCACTCTGCCAGAGGACTAAAAAAGCATATATGCCCAGCTGGGGTGTGTCGTCGGTGGGCTGCAGCTTTGGGGACGGCCAGGGGAATCATGGAGCTCTGACAGAAGCCAACAGGGTCGGCAAAGACACTATGAAGAGGAGCTCAGTGGGACAAATAATTCTGGAAAAGGTAAGACATTATAATGTCTAGTGAGGACCACTGTGAGGTGGTGACTTCTAAATTCTATTATCTTAAGCTGATGATAGCAAGTGTTTCCCTTCTCGGGAAATTCTTTTTAAAAATTAATACAACTTCTTCTGGATGATACCTGTTGATTATCTTATTATATTAGTTGCTGCTACAGGAAAATCACAATTTGTGCACATTAACATTCTACCAATTGGAGCAAAATGTATTTTACAATATTTTGACTTTACATCATGGACAGGAAGCCATGCAGCTTTTCTCATCCAAATTTCAACATCCATTTAAGAGGGGACAGAATCTGAGCACTTCATAGCTATTTTGTTTCCTCTAATCGGTTCACATGGGAGCGCATGAGAAAGGGTATTGAGAAGGGAAGGCTTGCCAACTTTAGAGGCGTGACAGTAAGGTTTTATAATAAGCATCCCAATAAATTATTGCTGTCACAAAGAAGTAAGGGATCTAATTGCATTATTTATGAAATTAGTCAATAAGCAAAAGAGGATATGCTGGTTTTTCATGTAATAAACCTCACAGCAGTCAGGGTTCAAATAGCGGTTGACTGGGAATGTGAGTAGAAGAGGAAAGATGCCTCAGAGAAGATCACTCCCTTTGGCCTTCTATTGCATGCATAAAGGCTGAGAAAGAGAGGAGCTTGAAGGAATTAAGAGAAGCCCTCGCCTCAAGTTCACTCCTTCCCTTGTTGAGGTGAGACACACCCTGCCAGGAAGTTTGAAAATCCTGCAGATTACGACTAACACTATCTAAAGAAACCTTAGCCTCCCTTACAGGGAGGTGCTTAGCATAAATTAGTCACTCTGTGAAATATGTAAATATATTTGCTCTTGCTATACGTATTTATTTGCTTGGCCTGTTGTATTTGTGCAGGCAGCCATTGCCGAGACACACACACATTCATTACTAAGGTAGACAGTTTTTGAGTCATTGCGAGGGAATGTCCAAAAACACATAACTCTGAACTAAACAGAGAAGATAAACATATTCGTTGGCCATAACTCTACACACACACCCATGCTTGTCTGCACACACGAACACACATGCCACCAGCAGTAAAATCATCCTTGCCCTCTGGTGACGAAACCTCTGTCAATAAAATATACGATCTCCTGATGCGGAAAACACCAAAAAAACAACACACTCACACACACAGAAACACACACCATCTCTCATGCATTGAATATTATGGAATTTTCTTTGGAACGCCTAAATGCAAGTAGAAACCTGTTGGGCGAGCTGACTTTCAATCATCAGTCATCAGTCATCTTTAGATAGACAAGCCTAAACCAGTCTGGGGGTGTGAGTGTGTGTGTGTGTGTGTGTGTGCGACTGTGGCAATATAAATTAGGGTTCAAGCTTCTATATTAGCAGCCATCTACCCAGTTGAAGTGCCCTTGGGGAACACACTGAAATCCTACCAGTTCAAGAGCTGCAGTAATCACTGATGTGAACTCTGACTCCTGAGTGAACTATGACAAGTGAAGAAAAAAGTCCTGCAGGCTTAATTGAAGAATTTCATTACAGGAGGCTGCAGTTTTCACTGATGAATTCATCACACCAGTCATATGAGTCTGGAAAAAAACTTGATTCAGTCACCTGCAGATCCTGTTTACTGTTGATTAATTTGAACACACAATGAAGTGATACCATATCCTGCTTTCTACCTACTGATGTCATATCCTATTTCGTGTCCAGGCCAAGGGCCACGCTGTCAGCCGGCTCATGCAGAGCTTCGCAGCTGATGACGGCTTTCAGTTGGATGAGGAAAGCAGCTTCTCCGAGGGTGAGGAGGAGGAAGATGAAGAGGAGGAGGCGAAGGAGAAAATGTTAATCCACCTCCCACCCAACATGCCTTGCAGGATACCTGGTAGGCATAAACAGTGACACGTCATTTAGAATTATACACACACATGCAGGTTTTAAACCCATGTTGGACTTTTTTCACAAATGCATGCACACTCTCTCTCTTCCCCCTGTCCCTCTTTTTCACTTCACTTAGCAATTATTCAACACGCTCACAAATTATGTATATCTTCCCCTTTGTCTTTTCCAACCATCCATCTCTCCACCACACCCTGCCTTCGCAGCCCTGCCAAATTGTGTGTTAAGTAAAGAGATGTTGGTGGACGGCCTGAAGATCCTGATATCCAAAGAGGATGAGCTGCTGTACGCTGCCTCCGTCCAAACTCTGGACCTTCCTGACATGTAAGGCCCTGCTTTCCTGCAGGCTCTGCACAGACACAAACACATAAAAGAAACCAGGGTTTCCCCACACTGTTATATAGCAGAGAAATACAACCTCACGTAAAACGAAGTCTCAAAATCTGGATGCATAATCACCTTGGCTTCCTGGGGGAAACCCTGGAGTTGGTACTGAAAAGGTATATTGCATCAAAGGGTTGTCTTATTTACAAAAGAGTAGAAAACTTAGTTTAGCGCTATAGTTATATGCCCTGCAGCTGTGAGACTTTTGACAAACAAGAAGTCTAGAGAACTGCAAAGTCAAGATACACAGCAGTTCCAGCCAACACCGCTGCTACAGAAAACAAATATGAGAACATTTGACTATTTTAAAAAGAAAACCTTTTTAATTTCTAAGTATAAAAAAGTAGTTAAAATGATAACTTACACATTAAATCTACCCTTTCATCTCTCAGATTCAGTGTTGTGATCGAGGGGGAACGAGGGAATCGCCCCCGGATCTACTCATTGGAACAACTACTGCAAGAAGCTGTGAGTTTCAGTCTTGAGGCTCTATAGCATCTATTACATTTTGCAGTTTTTAGGCAGATTTGTTGTGCTGAGTTGCTCCACATGTATTATACAGAGAATTTTGTGATTTTTCCAGGTGCTAGACGTGCGGCCCCAGACAGAGGCCATCCTGACTGCAGGGACGCGAGTGTGTGCCTACTGGAGCGAGCGCTCTCGCTGTCTTTACCCGGGATATGTCCATCGAGGTGAGTAAAATGAGCTGACAACCTCAGTCACTGGTACATTCCCAGCAACTCATGTCCTCCACCCTGGATGTTGTGCTTTAGGAGGCTCAGATGAGGACGAGAAGGAGGGCAGTGTGATGGTGGAGTTTGATGATGGAGACAGAGGAAGGATCACCCTCACAAACATCAGGCTTCTGCCCCCAGGATATCAAATCCACTGTGAGTAAGGCTTTAAAACGAATGGTGGAGAAAAATGAATGAATGAATGACTGAATGATTGAATGAATGACTTTCCACTATTTAACATCTCCTACCTCTCAGGTGCGGAACCTTCTCCAGCACTTCTGATCTCATCTGGTCGCCGCAGCAGACAAAGCTCCACCCAGGAGAAGAAAGACACACCTACAGAGAAACCAGCCAATGAGGACTCAGCAGGGAGGTCCCAAGAGAAGAGACCAGGTGGGCTATCCTCTACCCTTTGTATTTAATGTTTGTCAGTCCTCCAACACACACATAATGTTTTAAGGTTTGCTCATTTGGAAGGTCGTTTTTCAGTATTCTGTATCTAACTATTATATAGTGTTATATACTATTGTAAATTTCCCCACTGTGGGACTAATAAAGGGATATCTTATCTTATCTTATCTTATCTTATTATATGTTTTAGAAGTACTGGCAAACTATTGGATAAGATGAGAAGGTAGTGGTCTAACTTGTAAATGCACTCATATACATTGACACACAGCCCTCAAGGCCATACCAAAATATTAATAACAAAGCTCCATTTACAGTTCCAACTGTCAAGCAATTATCAGATGCCTCCGAGTCAGAGGAGAGCAGATAGTAAAGTTTTTTTTTTAAATACTCGTAGATATTAGTACCTTATTCGCCACCTGTCATTTACCCTCTATTTGACCACATTAATCATAACTTAGTGAAGTGTCATCAGTGTGATTTGTGTCGCTAGGATGACAATAAAGCTAAATGGAGAGACAGGTTTAGCAAGTTTGTTGTAGCTTGATTAATGTAAAAGGTGAAGATTAAAGAGTTGAGTATTCTCCAAAGCTTTTTTACCACAATTAATCTCCTCTTAAGACCTGTCAGATCTTATTGATTATAACTCTTTTCTGTTGCTATTTCCCTTTTTAGTTGGCAGACCGAAGAAAATCCACTCCGTGCCTAAGACCGCCAGCACACGAACATCAGCAACAGACACCGTAACCAAAAGCAACGCTTCCATGTTGAACTGGTCTGCTCCCAGAAAGAGACCACCAGTTGACTTCTTCCTCTTTAATGGGACGTCCCGTAAGACCCAGAGGAAGATGCGAGAGCGAGACTTGGGATTCTTTCACCGGCCTGCTTCTCACCTTCTCGCACCCCCAATGCCCATCAAAGGCATATTTGGCTCACCTTTTGAAGGTGACTCTTTCAGTAGCATCGCCAACGGCTACTCAAGCTTCGGCAGCTCTGGCGTCGCACGACCGGTTACCACAGTAGCTTCCACGGGGCTTCGAGACTCCTTGTCCTCTGCTTGCTCCTCAGCTGTCACGACAGCAATGGCAGCTGCAGGCAGGAAGCCAGTGAGTGAACGTGACAGGAAACAGTACCTGGTGAAGCTTGACCATGAAGGAGTGACCTCTCCTAAAACAAAGAACAGCAAGGCCTTGCTTCGACTCGCGGGAAGTGGGGCGAAAGGAGGAAAGAATGTCACCTCTGCAGGAGCACCGCTACGATACATCCACCCTGCCCTGCTGGTGAAAGATGGCAAGAAAGGAGGAGGAGAAAGAGATGGCACTGGATCCCGTTCTGAGACTACTGTAAAGGGTGCTCCTCCTCTGAGAAAGGATCTTCTTTCAGCAGGCCTTGGAGTCCAAGGTGGGGAATACAATTTGGACTATCCGAGTGACTGCCCTAGCTCTTACTCTGAGCTGGATGAGGACGATGAAGATGATGGTCAAGATGCTGAGGCACGTCAAAGAAGTTCAGCAGTCACATCACACCGTAGTGGTCGTTTTCTCTCTCGTCTCTCAGTCTGCTTCTCCTCATCTTCCTCCTCTTCCTCCTCCTCTGGCTCCATCTCTTCCTCATCCCTCTGCTCCTCGGACAACGATTCCTCTTACTCCTCTGATGAAGAGTCCTCCTCTGTGCTGCTGCGTCGTGCACTGCTCCAGCAGGACAAACACAAGCAAAGACAGAGCATCAACTCAGACCTCCTGAGCCCTGACCCCACCACCTCCAACTCCTCACCATCTGCCTCAGCCCCGACTCATGGCTTTGTGGCTAAAGCCAGCATGGCCGTCTCGGGG